>CANTAL010000056.1:167500-840901 GCA_947650365.1 Chamaelirium japonicum | reverse complement strand
ACGAATGAATTAGAATGGATCGTGCGAACGAATTAGAATGGATCATATGAATGAATTGGAATGGATACATTCGTGCGAATGAATTAGACTGGTTCATACGAATGAATTAGAATGGATCGTACAAATGAATTAAAAAGGATCGTTCGAATGAAATTGAATGGATTGTGCGATTGAATTAGAATGGATCGTACGAATGAATTAGAATAGATCGTGCGAATGAATTAGAATGGATCGTAAGAATGAATTAGAATGGATACATTCGTGCGAATGAACTAGAATGGATCGTACGAATGAATTAGAATGGATCGTACGAATGAATTAGAATGGATCGTGTGCATGAATTAGAATGGATCGTATGAATGAATTAGAATGGATACATTTAAGCGAATGAATTAGACTGGATCGTACGTATGAATTAGAATGGATCGTACGAATGAAATAGAATGGATCGTATGAATGAATTAGAATGGATCAGGCAAACAAATTTGAATGGATCGTACGAATGAATTAGAATGGATACATTCATGCGAATGAATTAGAATGGATCGTACGAATGAATTAGATTGGATCGTATGGATGAATTAGATTGGATCGTGCGAATGAATTAGAATGGATCGTACGAATTAATGAGAATAGATCGTACAAATGAATTAGAATGGATCATACTAATGAAATAGAATGGATCGTGCGAATGAATTAGAATGGATCGTACGAATGAAGTAGAATGGATACATTCATGGAAATGAATTAGAATGGATCGAACGAATGAATTAGAATGGATCGTATGAATGAATTAGAATGGATCGTATGAACGAATTAGAATGGATACATTGGTGCAAATGTATTAGAATGGATCGTACGAATGTATTAGAATGGATCGTATGAATGAATTAGAATGGATCATACGAATGAATTAGAATGGATCGTACGAACGAATTAGAATGGATACATTCGTGCGAATGAATTAGAATGGATCATACGAATAAATTAGAATGAATTGTACGAATAAATTAGAATGGATCGTACGAATTAATTAGAATGCATCGTGTGAATGAATTAGAATGGATCGCACGAATGAATTAGAATAGATACATTCATGCCAATGAATTAGAATGGATCATATGAATGATTTAGAATGGATCGTACGAATGAATTAGAATGGATCATACGAATGAATTAGAATGGATTGTACGAATAAAGTAGAATGGATACATTTGTACGAATTATTTAGAATGGATCGTACGAATGAATTAGAATGGATCGTACGAATGAATTAGAATGGATCGTACGAACGAATTAGAATTAATACATTCGTGCGAATGAATTAGAATCGATCGTACGAATGAATTAGAATGGATCGTATGAATGAATTAGAATGGATCGTACGAATGAACTTGAATGGATCATGCTAATGAATTAGAATGAATCGTACGAATGAATTAGAATGGATCGTGCAAATGAATTAGAATGGATCATTCGAATGAATTAGAATGGATCGTACGAATGAAGTAGAATGGATACGTTCATGCGAATGAATTAGAATGGATCGTACGAATGAATTAGAATGGATCGTACGAACAAATTAGAATGGATCGTACGAATGAATTAGAATGGCTCGTACGAATGAACTAGAATGGTCGTGCTAATAAATTAGAATGGATCGTACGAACGAATTAGAATGCATACATTCGTGATAATGAATTAGAATGGATCGTACGAATGAATTAGAATGGATACATTCGTGTGAATGAATTAGAATGAATTAGAATGGATACATTCGTGAGAATGAATTAGAATGGATCGTGAGAATGAATTAGAATGGAACGTGAGAATGAATTAGAATGGATCCATTCGTGCGAATGAATTAGAATGGATCATACGAATAAATTAGATTGGATCGTACGAATGAATTAGAATGGCTCGTACGAATGAACTAGAATGGATCGTGCTAATGAATTAGAATGGATCGTACGAATGAATTAGAATGGATACATTCGTGAGAATGAATTAGAATGAATCGTACGAATGAATTACAATGGATCATGCGAATGAATTAGAATGGATCGTTCGAATGAATTAGAATGAATACAGTCGTGCGAATGAATTAGAATGGATCGTATGAATGAATTAGAATGGATCATACGAATGAATTGGAAAGGATCATGCAAATGAATTAGAATGGATTGTATGAATGAATTAGAATGGATACATTCGGGCGAATAAATTAGAATGGATCGTACGAATGATCGTACGATTTAGAATGGATCGTGCGAATGAATTAGAATGGATCGTACGAATGAATTAGAAGGGATACATTCGTACAAATGAATTAGAAGGGATACATTCGTGCTAATGAATTAGAATGAATCATATGAATGAATTAGAATGGATCGTACGAATAAATGAGAATGGATCATACGAATGAATTTGAATGGATCGTACGAATCAATTAGAATGGATCGTGTGAATGAATTAGAATGGTTTGTTTGAATAAATTTGAATGGATACATTCGTGCAAATGAATTAGAATGGATCTTACAAGTGAATTAGTGTGGGTCGTATGAATGAATTAGAATGGATCGTACAAATGAATTAGAAAAGATCGTACAAATAAATTAGAATGGATCGTGCGAATGAATTAGAATTGATCGTACGAATGAATTAGAATAAATACATTCGTGCGAATGAATTAGAATAAATCAGACGAATGAATTAAATGGAACGTACAAATGAATTAGTATGAATCGTGCTAATGAATTAGAATGGGTCGTACGAATGAATTAGAATGGATCTATTCACGCGAATTAATTAGAATGGATCGAACGAATGAATTATAATGGAGCGTACGAATTAATTAGAATGGATCGTATGAATGAATTAGACTAGAAATATTCGTGCGAATGAATTTGAATGGATCGTACAAAAGAATTAGAATGGATCATACGAATGAATTATAATGTATCGTACGAATGAATTATAATGGATCGTGCGAATTAATTAGAATAGATCGTACGAATGAATTAGAATGGATTGTGCGAATTAATTAGAAAAGATATATTCGTGCGAATGAATTAGAATGGATCGTACGAATGAATTAGAATGGATCGTACGAATGAATTAGAATGGATCATGCGAATGAATTAGAATGGATCGTATGAATGAATTTGAATGGATACATTCGTGGGAATAAATTAGAATGAATCGTACGAATGAATTAGAATGGATCGTACAAATGAATTAGAATGGATCGTGCGAATGAATTAGAATGGATCATACGAATTAATTAGAATGTTTACATTCGTGCGAATAAATTAGAATGGATCGTACGAATGAATTAGAATGGATCGTCTGAATGAATTAGAATGGTTCTTACGAATGAATTAAAATGGATCGTACAATTGAATTAGAATAGATAGTGCGAATGAATTAGAATGGATCATACGAAAGAATTAGAATGTATACATTCGTGCGAATGAACTAAAATGGATCGTACGAATGAATTAGAATGGATCGTGCGAATGAATTAGAATGGATCGCATGAATGAATTAGAATGGATCGTACAAATGAATTAGAATGGATCGTACAAATGAATTAGAATGGATCGTGTGAATGAATTAGAATGGATCGTACGAATGAATTAGAATGGATACATTCGTGCGAATGAATTAGAATGGATCATACGAATGAATTTGAATGGATCATACAAATGAATTAGAATGGATCGTGCGAATGAATTAGAATGGATCGTGCGAATGAATTAGAATGGATCGTACGAATGAATTAAAATGGATAAATTCGTGCGAATGGATTAGAATGGATCACACGAATGAATTAGAATGGATCGTACGAATGAATTAGAATGGATCGTGCGAATGAATTAGAATGGATCATACGAATGAATTGGAATGGATACATTCATGCGAATGAATTAGCCAGGATCATACGAGTGAATTAGAATGGATTGTACGAATAAATTAGAAAGGATCGTTCGAATGAATTTGAATGGATTATGCGAATGAATTCGAATGGATCGTACGAATGAATTAGAATGGATCGTGCGAATGAATTAGAATGGATCGTACGAATAAATTAGAATGGATCCTGCGAATGAATTAGAATGGATCGTACGAATGAATAAGAATGGATATATTCGTGTGAATGAATAAGAATGGATCATACGAATAAATTAGAATAGATCGTGCGAATGAATTAGAATGGATCGTACGAATGAATTAGAATGGATACATTCGTGCGAATGAACTAGAATGGATCGTACGAATTAATTAGAATAGATGGTACGAATGAATTAGAATGGATCGTTCAAATAAATTAGAATGGATCGTATGAATGAATTAGAATGGATACATTTGAGCGAATGAATTAGAATGGATACATTCTTGCGAATGAATTAGAATGGATCGTATGAATGAATTAGATTGGGTCGTACGAATGAATTAGAATGGATCGTGTAAGTGAATTAGAATGGATCATACGAATGAATTAGAATGGATCATACAAATGAATTAGAATGGATCATGCGAATGAATTAGAATGGATCGTACGAATGAAGTAGAATGGATGCATTCATGGGAATGAATTAGAATGGATCGTGCAAATGAATTAGAATGGATCATAAGAATGAATTAGAATGGATCGTACGAATGAATTAGAATAGATCGTGTGAATGAATTAGAATGGTTTGTACGAATAAATTAGAATGGATACATTCGTGCGAATGAATTAGAATGGATCGTATAAGTGAATTAGTATGGATCGTACGAATGAATTAGAATGGATCGTACGAATGAATTAGAAAGGATCGTACAAATAAATTAGAATGGATCGTGCGAATGAATTAGAATGGATCGTACGAATGAATTAGAATGGATACATTCGTGCGAATGAATTAAAATAGATCGGACGAATGAATTAAATGGATGGTACGAATGAATTAGTATGGATCATGCGAATGAATTAGAATGGATCGTACGAATGAATTAGAATTGGTTTATTCGAGCGAATGAATTCGAATGGATCGTACGAATGAATTATAATGGAGCGTACGAATTAATTAGAATGGATCGTACGAATGAATTAGAATGGAAATATTCGTGCGAATGAATTTGAATGGATCGTACGAAAGAATTAGAATGGATCGTACGAATGAATTAGAATATATCGTACGAATGAATTAGAATGTATCATGCAAATGAATTAAAATGGATCGTACGAATGAATTAGAATGGATTCATTCATGCAAATGAAATAGAATGGATCATGCGAATGAATTAGAATGGATCATACGAATGAATTAGAATGGATTGTACGAATGAATTAGAATGGATCATGCGAATGAATTAGAATAGATTGTATGAATGAATAAGAATGGATACATTCGTGCGAATGAATTAGAATGAATCGTACGAATAAATTATAATGGATCATACAAATGAATTAGAATGGATCATGTGAATGAATTAGAATGGATCATACGAATTAATTAGAATGTTTATATTCGTGCGAATGAATTAGAATGGATCGTACGAATGAATTAGAAAGGATTGTCTGAATGAATTAGAATGATTCATACGAATGAATTAAAATGGATCGTACAAATGAATTAGAATAGATCGTACGAATGAATTAGAATGGATCGTGCGAATGAATTAGAATGGATCTTGCGAATGAATTAGATTGGATCGTGCGAATGAAATAGAATAGATACATTCGTGCTAATGAATTAGGATGGATCATATGAATGAATTAGAATGGATTGTACGAATAAATTAGAATGGATCATACAACTGAATTAAAATGGATCGTGCGAATGAATTAGAATGGATCGTACAAATGAAATAAAATGGATCGTACGAATGAATTATAATGGATCGTGCGAATGAATTAGAATGGATCGTACAAATGAAATAGTATGGATCGTGCAAATGAATTAGAATGGGTTGTACGAATGAATTAGAATGGATCGTGCGAATGAATTAGAATGGATCGTACAAATGAATTAGAATGGATACATTCGTGCGAATGAATTAGAATGGATCGTACGAATGAATTAGAATGGATCGTGCGAATGAATTAGAATGGATCGTACGAATGAATTAGAATGGATACATTCGTGCGAATAAATTAGAATGGATCGTACGAATGAATTAGAATGGATCGTACGAATGAATTAGAATGGATCGTATGAATGAATTAGAATGGATCATGCGAATGAATTATAATGGATCGTGCGAATGAATTAGAATGGATCATGCGATTGAATTAGAATGGATTGTGCGAATGAATTAGATTGGATACATTTGTGCGAATGAATTAGAATGTATCGTATGAATGAATTATAATAGATCGTACGAATTAATTAGAATGGATCGTGCGAATGAATTAGAATAGATTGTACGAATGAATTAGAATGGATACATTTGTGCGAATAAATTAGAATGGATCGTACGAATGAATTAGAATGGATATATTCGTGTGAATGAATTAGAATGGATTGTGCGAATGAATTAGAATGGATCGTATGAATGAATTAGAATGGTTCGTACGAATGAATTAGAATAGATCGTACGAATGAATTTGAATGGATACATTCGTACAAATGAATTAGAATGGATCATACGAATGAATTAGAATGGATCGTACGAATGAATTGGAATGGATCGTGCGAATAAATTAGAATGGATCGTACGAATGAATTAGAATGGATATATTCATGTGAATGAATTAGAATGGATCGTGCGAATGAATTAGAATGGATCGTATGAATGAATTAAAATGGTTCGTACGAATGAATTAGAATGGATCGTACGAATGAATTAGAATGGATACATTCGTGCAAATGAATTAGAATGGATCGTACGAATGAATTAGAATAGATCGAGCGAATAAATTAGAATGGATTGTACGAATGAATTAGAATGGATACATTCGTGCGAATGAATTAGAATGGATCGTACGAATGAATTATAATGGATCGTACGATTGAATAAGAATGGGTCATGCGAATGAATTAGAATGGATCGTATGAATGAATTAGAATGGATCCATTCGTGCGAATGAATTTGAATGGATCGTACGAATGAATTTGAATGGATCGTACGAATGAATTAGAATAGATACATTCGTGCGAATGAAATAGAACGGATCGTACGAATGAATTAGAATGGATCATACGTATGAATTAGAATGGATCGTGCGAATGAATAAGAATGGATCGTACGAATGAATTAGAATGGATCGTGCGAATGAATTAGATTGGATCGTATGAATGAACAAAAATGGATACATTCGTGCGAATGAATTAGAATGGATCATATGAATGGATTAGAATGGATCGTACGAATGAATTAGAATGGAACGTGCGAATGAATTAGAATGGATCGTAATATTGAATTAGAATGGATACATTCATGCGAATGAATTAGACTGGATCGTATGAATGAATTACAATCGATCATACAAATGAATTAGAAAGGATCGAACGAATGCAATAGAATGGATCATGCGAATGAATTAAAATGGATCGTACGAATGAATTAGAATGGATCGTGCGAATGAATTAGAATGGATTGTACAAAGGAATTAGAATAGATCTTGCGAATGAATTAGAATGGATCGTACAAATGAATTAGAATGGATACATTCGTGCGAATGAATTAGAAGGGATCGTACGAATGAATTAGAATGGATCGTGCAAATGAATTAGAATGGATCGTACGAATGAATTAGAATGGATACATTCGTGCGAATGAATTAGAATGGATCGTACGAATGAATTAGAATGGATCGTGTGAATGAATTAGAATGGATCGTACAAATGAATTAGAATGGATACATTCGTGGGAATGAATTAAAATGGATCGTACAAATGAATTAGAATAGATCGTGCGAATGAATTAACATGGATCGTACGAATGAATTAGAATGGATACAATCGTGCGAATAAAATAGAATGGATCGTACGAATGAATAAGAATGGATCTTGCGAATGAATTAGAATGGATCGTATGAATGAATTAGAATGGATACATTTGAGCAAATGACTTAGACTGGATCGTACGAATGAATTAGAATGGATCGTGCGAATGAATTAAAATAGATCATACGAATGAATTAGAATGGATACATTCGTGCGAATGAATTAGAATGGATCGTACGAATGAATTCGAATTGATCTTACGAATGAATTAGAATGGATCGTACGAATGAATTAGAATGGATCGTGCGAATAAATTAGCATTTATCGTACGAATGAATTAGAATGGATACATTCATGCTAATGAAATAGAATGGATCGTACAAATGAATTAGAATGGATTGTGCGAATGAATTAAAATGGATCTTATGAATGAATTAAAATTGATACATATGAGCGAATGAATTAGGCTGGATCGTACGGATGAATTAGAATGGATCATACGAATGAATTAGAATGGATCGTATGAATGAATTAGAATGGATCATACGAATGAATTTGAATGGATTGTACGAATGAATTAGAATGGATACTTTAATGCAAATAAATTAGAATAGATCGTACGAATAAATTAGAATGGATCATGTGAATGAATTAGAATGGATCGTATGAATGAATTAGAATGGATACATTCATTCGAATGAATTAGAATGGATCGTACGAAAGTATTAGAATGGATCGTGCGAATGAATTAGAATGGATCGTATGAATGAATTAGAATGGATACATTCGTGCGAATGAATTAGAATGGATCGTACGAATGAATTAGAATGGATCGTAGGAATGAATTAGAATGGATCGTACGAATGAATTTGAATGGATCGTGCGAATGAATTAGAATAGTTCGTACGAATGAATTAGAATGGATACATTCATGCGAATGAATTAGAATGGATCGTACGAATGAATTAGAATGGATCGAGCGAATGAATTATAATGGATCGTATGAATGAATTTGAATGGATATATTTGAGCGAATAAATTAGACTGGATCGTACGAATGAATTAGAATGGATCGTACGAATGAATTAGAATAGATCATGCGATTGAATTAGAATGGATCGTACGAATGAATTAGAATGGATACATTCGTGCGAAGGAATTAGAATGGATCATACGAATGAATTAGAATGGATCGTACGAATGAATTCGAATGGATCGTACGAATAAATTAGAATGGATCGTGCGAATAAATTAGAATGGATCGTATGAATAAATTGGAATGGATCGTGCGGATGAATAAGAATGGATACATTCGTGCGAATGAATTAGAATGGTTCGTACGAATGAATTAGAATTGATCGTACGAATGAATTAGAATGGATCGTTCGAATGAATAAGAATGGATCGTACGTATGAAATAGAATGAATACATTCGTGTGAATGAATTAGAATAGATCGTACGAATGAATTAGAATGGATCATAGGAATGAATTAGAATGGATCGGGCGAATGAATTAGAATGGATTGTACGAATGAATTAAAATGGATACATTCGTACGAATGAGTTAGAATGGATACGAATGAGTTTGAATCGATCTTCCGAATGAATTAGAATAGATCGTGCGAATGAATTTGAATGGATACATTCATGCAAAAAAATTAGAATGGATCGTACGAATGAATTAGAATGGATCGTGCGAATGAATTAGAATGGATCGTACGAATGAATTAGAATGGATACATTCGTGCGAATAAATTAGAATTGATCATACGAATGAATTTGAATGGATCGTACGAATGAATTAGAATGGATACATTCGTGCAAATGAATTAGAATGGATCGTTCGAACGAATTAGAATGCACTGTAAGAATGAATTAGAATGGATCGTGCGAATGAATTAGAATGAATCGTACGAATGAATTAGAATGGATACATTTGTGCGAATGAATTAGAAAGGATCGTATGAATAAGTTAGAATGGATCGTTCGAATGAATTAGAATGGATCGTAAGAATGAATTAGAATGGATACATCTGTGCGAATGAATTAGACTGTATCGTACAAATGAATTAGAATGGATTGATCGAATGTATTAGAATGGATCGTACGAATAAATTAGAATGGATCGTGCAAATGAATTAGAATTGATCGTACGAATGAATTAGAATGGATACATTCGTGCTAATAAATTAGGATGAATCGTACGAATGAATTAGAATGGATCGTACGAATGAATTAGAATGGATTGTACGAATGAATTAGAATAGATCATGCGAATGAATTAGAATGGATCGCACGAATGATTTAGAATTGATCGTGCGAATGAATTAGACTGGATCGTACGAATGAATTAGTATGGATTGTGCGAATGAATTAGAACGGATCGTACCAATGAATTAGAATGGATCGTGCGAATGAATTAGAAAGGATCATACGAATGATTTAGAATGGATACATTCGTGCGAATGAATTAGAATGGATCATACGAATGAATTAGAATGGATCGTGCAAATGAATTAGAATGGATCATACGAATGAATTCGAATGGATACATTCGTGCGAAGGAATTAGACTAGATCATACGAATGAATTAGAATGGATCGTACGAATGAAATAGAATAGATCATATGAATAAATTAGACTGGATCGTGTGAATGAATTAGAATGGATCGTGTGAATGAATTAGAATGGATCGTGCGATTGAATTAAAATTGATCGTGCGAATGAATTAGAATGGATACATTCGTGCGAATGAATTAGAATGGATCGTACGACTGAATTAGAATGGGTCGTATGAATGAATTAGAATGGATCGAACGAATTAATTAGAATGGATCGTGCGAATGAATTTGAATGGATCGTACAAATGAATTAGAATGGATATAATCGTGCGAATGAATTAGAATGGATCGTACGAATGAATTAGAATGGATCGTATGAATGAATTATAATGGATACATTTGTGTGAATGAATTAGAATGGATCGTGCGAATGAATTAGAATGGATCGTATGAATGAATTAGAATTGTTCATACAAATGAATTAGAATGGATCGTCCGAATGAATTAGAATGGATACATTCGTGCAAATGAATTAGAATGGATCAGACGAATGAATTAGAATGGATCGTATGAATGAAATAGAATGGACCATACGAGTAAATTAGAATGGATCGTACGAATGAATTAGAATGGATACATTCGTGCGAATGAATTATAATGGATCGTACGAATGAATTAGAATGGATTGTATGAATGAATTAGAATGGATCGTGCGAATGAATTAGAATGGATCGTACGAATGAATTAGAATGGATCCATTCATGTAAATGAATTAGAATGGATCGTACGAATGAATTAGAATGGATCGAACGAATGAATTAGAATGGATACATTCGTGCGAATGAATTAGAATGGATCGTATGAATGAATTAGAATGGATCGTACGGTTGAATTAGAATGGACCGTACGAATGAATAAAAATGGATAGTACGAATGAAATAGAATGGACCGTACGAATGAATAAAAATGGATACATTTGTGCAAATGAATTAGAATGGATCGTACGAATGAATTAAAATGGATCGTACGAATGAATTTAAATGGATCGTGCGAATGAATTAGAATGGATCGTACGAATGAACTCGAATGGATACATTCGCACGAATGAATTAGACTGGATCGTATGAATGAATTAGAATGGATCATACAAGTGAATTAGAATGGATCATACGAATGAAATAGAATGGATCGTGCGAATGAATTAGAATGGATCATACCAGTGAATAAGAATGGATCGTGCGAATGAATTAGAATGGATCGTTCAAATGAATTAGAATGGGTCGTGCGAATGAATTAGAATGGATCGTACGAACGAATTACAATGGATACATTTGTGCGAATGAATTAGAATGGATCGTACGAATGAATTAGAATGGATCGTGGGAATGAATTAGAATGGATCGAACGAATGAATTAGAATGGATACATTCGTGCGAATGAATTAGAACGCATCCAACAAATGAATTACAATGGATCGTGGGAATGAATTAGAATGGATCGTACGAATAAATTAGACTCGATACATTCGTGCGAATGAATTAGAATGGATCGTACGAATGAATTAGAAAGGATCTTACGAATGAATTAGACTGGATCGTACGAATGAATTAGACTGGATCGTACGAATAAATTAGAATGGATCGTACGAATGAATTAGAATGGATCATGCGATTCAAATAGAATAGATCGTACGAATGAATTAGAATGGATACATTCGTGCGAATGAATAAGAATGGATCGTACGAATGAATTAGAATGGATCATGCGAATGAATTAGAATGGATCGTCCGAATAAATTAGAATGGATCTTGCGGATGAATTAGAATGGATACATTCGTGCGCATGAGTTAGAAGGGATCATACGAATGAATTAGAATGGATCGTTCGAATGAATTAGAATGGATATATTCGTGCGAATGAGTTAGAATGGATCATACGAATGAATTAGAATGGATCGTACGAATGAATTAAAATGGATCGTGCGAATGAATTAGAATGGATCATACGAATGAATTAAAATGGATACATTCGTACGAATGAACTAGAATGGATCGTACAAATGAACTAGAATGGATTGTCCGAATGAATTAGAATGGTTCGTGCGAATGAATTTGAATCGATCGTATGAATGAATTAGAATGGATACATTCGTGCAAATAAATTAGAATGGATCGTACGAATGAATTAGAATGGATCGTGCGAATGAATTAGAACGGATCGTATGAATGAATTAGAATGGATACATTCGTGTGAATGAATTAGAATGGATCGTACGAATGAATTAGAATGGATCGTGCGAATGAATTAGAATGGATCATAGGAATGAATTAGATTGGATACATTCGTGCAAATGAATTAGAATGAATCGTACGAATGAATCAGAATGGACCGTAAGAATGAATTAGAATGGATCGTGCGAATGAATTAGAGTGGATCGTACGAAAGAATTAGAATGGATACAATCGTGCGAATAAATTAGAATGGATCGTACGAATGAATTAGAATGGTTCGTATGAATAAATTAGAATGGATCGTGCGAATGAATTAGATTGGATTATACGAACGAATTAGAACGGATCATGCGAATGATTTAGAATGGATCGTACGAATGAATTAGAATGGATACATCCGTGCAAATGAATTAGAATGGATCGTATGAATGAATTAGAATGGATCGTACGAATGAATTAGAATGGATTATACGAACGAATTAGAATGGATCATGCGAATGAATTAGAATGGATCGTACGAATGGATTAGAATGGATACATTCGTGCGAGTGAATTAGAATGGATCGTACGAATATATTAGAATGGATCATTCGAATGAATTAGAATGGATCGTATGAATGAATTAGAATGGATACATCTGAGCGAATGAATTAGACTGTAACGTACAAATGAATTAGAATGAATTGTATGAATGATTTAGAATGGATCGTACGAATGAATTAGAATGGATCGTGCGAATGAATTAGAATGAATCGTACGAATGAATTAGAATGGATCCTGCGAATGAATTAGAAGGGATCGTACGAATGAATTCAAATGGATACATTCGTGCTAATGAATTAGGATTGATCGTACAATGAATTAGAATGGATCGTACGAATGAATTAGAATGAATCGTGCGAATGAATTTGAATGTATCGTACGAATGATTTAGAATGGATCATGCGAATGAATTAGAATGGATCGTACGAATGAATTAGAATGGATCGTACGAATGAATTAGAATGGATATATTTGTGCGATTGAATTAGAATGGATCGTGCGAATAAATTAGAACGGATCATGCGAATGAATTAGAATGGATCGTGCGAATGAATTAGAATGGATCATATGAATGAATTAGAATGGATACATTGATGTGAAAGAATTAGAATGGATCGTACGAATGAATTAGAATGGATCGTACGAATGAATTAGAATGGATACTGCGAATGAATTAGAATGGATCGTGCGATTAAATTAGAATGGATTGTGCGAATGAATTAGAATGGATACATTCGTGTGAATGAATTAGAATGGATCGTGCGAATGAATTAGAATGGATCGTATGAATGAATTAGAATGGTTCGTACGAATGAATTAGAATGGATCGTACGAATGAATTAGAATGGATACATTCGTGCAAATGAATTAGAATGGATCGTACGAATGAATTAGAATAGATCGAGCGAATAAATTAGAATGGATTGTACGAATGAATTAGAATGGATACATTCGTGCGAATGAATTAGAATGGATCGTACGAATGAATTATAATGGATCGTACGATTGAATAAGAATGGGTCATGCGAATGAATTAGAATGGATCGTATGAATGAATTAGAATGGATCCATTCGTGCGAATGAATTTGAATGGATCGTACGAATGAATTAGAATGGATCGTACGAATGAATTAGAATAGATACATTCGTGCGAATGAAATAGAACGGATTGTACGAATGAATTAGAATGGATCATACGTATGAATTAGAATGGATCGTGCGAATGAATAAGAATGGATCGTACGAATGAATTAGAATGGATCGTGCGAATGAATTAGATTGGATCGTATGAATGAACAAAAATGGATACATTCGTGCGAATGAATTAGAATGGATCATATGAATGGATTAGAATGGATCGTACGAATGAATTAGAATGGATCGTGCGAATGAATTAGAATGGATCGTAATATTGAATTAGAATGGATACATTCATGCGAATGAATTAGACTGGATCGTATGAATGAATTACAATCGATCATACAAATGAATTAGAAAGGATCGAACGAATGCAATAGAATGGATCATGCGAATGAATTAAAATGGATCGTACGAATGAATTAGAATGGATCGTGCGAATGAATTAGAATGGATTGTACAAAGGAATTAGAATAGATCTTGCGAATGAATTAGAATGGATCGTACGAATGAATTAGAATGGATACATTCGTGCGAATGAATTAGAAGGGATCGTACGAATGAATTAGAATGGATCGTGCAAATGAATTAGAATGGATCGTACGAATGAATTAGAATGGATACATTCGTGCGAATGAATTAGAATGGATCGTACGAATGAATTAGAATGGATCGTGTGAATGAATTAGAATGGATCGTACAAATGAATTAGAATGGATACATTCGTGGGAATGAATTAGAATGGATCGTACAAATGAATTAGAATAGATCGTGCGAATGAATTAACATGGATCGTACGAATGAATTAGAATGGATACAATCGTGCGAATAAAATAGAATGGATCGTACGAATGAATAAGAATTGATCTTGCGAATGAATTAGAATGGATCGTATGAATGAATTAGAATGGATACATTTGAGCAAATGACTTAGACTGGATCGTACGAAAGAATTAGAATGGATCGTGCGAATGAATTAAAATAGATCATACGAATGAATTAGAATGGATACATTCGTGCGAATGAATTAGAATGGATCGTACGAATGAATTCGAATTGATCTTACGAATGAATTAGAATGGATCATACGAATGAATTAGAATGGATCGTGCGAATAAATTAGCATTGATCGTACGAATGAATTAGAATGGATACATTCATGCTAATGAAATAGAATGGATCGTACAAATGAATTAGAATGGATTGTGCGAATGAATTAAAATGGATCTTATGAATGAATTAAAATTGATACATATGAGCGAATGAATTAGGCTGGATCGTACGGATGAATTAGAATGGATCATACGAATGAATTAGAATGGATCGTATGAATGAATTAGAATGGATCATACGAATGAATTTGAATGGATTGTACGAATGAATTAGAATGGATACTTTAATGCAAATAAATTAGAATAGATCGTACGAATAAATTAGAATGGATCATGTGAATGAATTAGAATGGATCGTATGAATGAATTAGAATGGATACATTAATTCGAATGAATTAGAATGGATCGTACGAAAGTATTAGAATGGATCGTGCGAATGAATTAGAATGGATCGTATGAATGAATTAGAATGGATACATTCGTGCGAATGAATTAGAATGGATCGTACGAATGAATTAGAATGGATCGTAGGAATGAATTAGAATGGATCGTACGAATGAATTTGAATGGATCGTGCGAATGAATTAGAATAGTTCGTACGAATGAATTAGAATGGATACATTCATGCGAATGAATTAGAATGGATCGTACGAATGAATTAGAATGGATCGAGCGAATGAATTACAATGGATCGTATGAATGAATTTGAAAGGATACATTTGAGCGAATAAATTAGACTGGATCGTACGAATGAATTAGAATGGATCGTACGAATGAATTAGAATGGATCGTACGAATGAATTAGAATAGATCATGCGATTGAATTAGAATGGATCGTACGAATGAATTAGAATGGATACATTCGTGCGAAGGAATTAGAATGGATCATACGAATGAATTAGAATGGATCGTACGAATGAATTCGAATGGATCGTACGAATAAATTAGAATGGATCGTGCGAATAAATTAGAATGGATCGTATGAATAAATTGGAATGGATCGTGCGGATGAATAAGAATGGATACATTCGTGCGAATGAATTAGAATGGTTCGTACGAATGAATTAGAATTGATCGTACGAATGAATTAGAATGGATCGTTCGAATGAATAAGAATGGATCGTACGTATGAAATAGAATGAATACATTCGTGTGAATGAATTAGAATAGATCGTACGAATGAATTAGAATGGATCATAGGAATGAATTAGAATGGATCGGGCGAATGAATTAGAATGGATTGTACGAATGAATTAAAATGGATACATTCGTACGAATGAGTTAGAATGGATACGAATGAATTTGAATCGATCTTCCGAATGAATTAGAATAGATCGTGCGAATGAATTTGAATGGATACATTCATGCAAAAAAATTAGAATGGATCGTACGAATGAATTAGAATGGATCGTGCGAATGAATTAGAATGGATCGTACGAATGAATTAGAATGGATACATTCGTGCGAATAAATTAGAATTGATCATACGAATGAATTTGAATGGATCGTACGAATGAATTAGAATGGATACATTCGTGCAAATGAATTAGAATGGATCGTACGAACGAATTAGAATGGACTGTAAGAATGAATTAGAATGGATCGTGCGAATGAATTAGAATGAATCGTACGAATGAATTAGAATGGATACATTCGTGCGAATGAATTAGAAAGGATCGTATGAATAAGTTAGAATGGATCGTTCGAATGAATTAGAATGGATCGTAAGAATGAATTAGAATGGATACATCTGTGCGAATGAATTAGACTGTATCGTATAAATGAATTAGAATGGATTGATCGAATGTATTAGAATGGATCGTACGAATAAATTAGAATGGATCGTGCGAATGAATTAGAATTGATCGTACGAATGAATTAGAATGGATACATTCGTGCTAATAAATTAGGATGAATCGTACAAATGAATTAGAATGGATCGTACGAATGAATTAGAATGGATTGTACGAATGAATTAGAATAGATCATGCGAATGAATTAGAATGGATCGCACGAATGATTTAGAATTGATCGTGCGAATGAATTAGACTGGATCGTACGAATGAATTAGTATGGATTGTGCGAATGAATTAGAACGGATCGTACCAATGAATTAGAATGGATCGTGCGAATGAATTAGAAAGGATCATACGAATGATTTAGAATGGATACATTCGTGCGAATGAATTAGAATGGATCATACGAATGAATTAGAATGGATCGTGCAAATGAATTAGAATGGATCATACGAATGAATTCGAATGGATACATTCGTGCGAAGGAATTAGACTAGATCATACGAATGAATTAGAATGGATCGTACGAATGAAATAGAATAGATCATATGAATAAATTAGACTGGATCGTGTGAATGAATTAGAATGGATCGTGTGAATGAATTAGAATGGATCGTGCGATTGAATTAAAATTGATCGTGCGAATGAATTAGAATGGATACATTCGTGCGAATGAATTAGAATGGATCGTACGACTGAATTAGAATGGGTCGTATGAATGAATTAGAATGGATCGTACGAATTAATTAGAATGGATCGTGCGAATGAATTTGAATGGATCGTACAAATGAATTAGAATGGATATAATCGTGCGAATGAATAAGAATGGATCGTACGAATGAATTAGAATGGATCGTATGAATGAATTATAATGGATACATTTGTGTGAATGAATTAGAATGGATCGTGCGAATGAATTAGAATGGATCGTATGAATGAATTAGAATTGTTCATACAAATGAATTAGAATGGATCGTCCGAATGAATTAGAATGGATACATTCGTGCAAATGAATTAGAATGGATCAGACGAATGAATTAGAATGGATCGTATGAATGAAATAGAATGGACCATACGAGTAAATTAGAATGGATCGTACGAATGAATTAGAATGGATACATTCGTGCGAATGAATTATAATGGATCGTACGAATGAATTAGAATGGATTGTATGAATGAATTAGAATGGATCGTGCGAATGAATTAGAATGGATCGTACGAATGAATTAGAATGGATCCATTCATGTCAATGAATTAGAATGGATCGTACGAATGAATTAGAATGGATCGAACGAATGAATTAGAAAGGATACATTCGTGCGAATGAATTAGAACGGATCGAATGAATGAATTAGAATGGATCGTACGGTTGAATTAGAATGGACCGTACGAATGAATAAAAATGGATAGTACGAATGAAATAGAATGGACCGTACGAATGAATAAAAATGGATACATTTGTGCAAATGAATTAGAATGGATCGTACGAATGAATTAAAATGGATCGTACGAATGAATTTAAATGGATCATGCGAATGAATTAGAATGGATCGTACGAATGAACTCGAATGGATACATTCGCACGAATGAATTAGACTGGATCGTATGAATGAATTAGAATGGATCATACAAGTGAATTAGAATGGATCATACGAATGAAATAGAATGGATCGTGTGAATGAATTAGAATGGATCATACCAGTGAATAAGAATGGATCGTGCGAATGAATTAGAATGGATCGTTCAAATGAATTAGAATGGGTCGTGCGAATGAATTAGAATGGATCGTACGAACGAATTACAATGGATACATTTGTGCGAATGAATTAGAATGGATCGTACGAATGAATTAGAATGGATCGTGGGAATGAATTAGAATGGATCGAACGAATGAATTAGAATGGATACATTCGTGCGAATGAATTAGAACGCATCCAACAAATGAATTACAATGGATCGTGGGAATGAATTAGAATGGATCGTACGAATAAATTAGACTCGATACATTCGTGCGAATGAATTAGAATGGATCGTACGAATGAATTAGAAAGGATCTTACGAATGAATTAGACTGGATCGTACGAATGAATTAGACTGGATCGTACGAATGAATTAGAATGGATCGTACGAATGAATTAGAATGGATCATGCGATTCAAATAGAATAGATCGTACGAATGAATTAGAATGGATACATTCGTGCGAATGAATAAGAATGGATCGTACGAATGAATTAGAATGGATCATGCGAATGAATTAGAATGGATCGTCCGAATAAATTAGAATGGATCTTGCGGATGAATTAGAATGGATACATTCGTGCGCATGAGTTAGAAGGGATCATACGAATGAATTAGAATGGATCGTTCGAATGAATTAGAATGGATATATTCGTGCGAATGAGTTAGAATGGATCATACGAATGAATTAGAATGGATCGTACGAATGAATTAAAATGGATCGTGCGAATGAATTAGAATGGATCATACGATTGAATTAAAATGGATACATTCGTACGAATGAACTAGAATGGATCGTACAAATGAACTAGAATGGATTGTCCGAATGAATTAGAATGGTTCGTGCGAATGAATTTGAATGGATCGTATGAATGAATTAGAATGGATACATTCGTGCAAATAAATTAGAATTGATCGTACGAATGAATTAGAATGGATCGTGCGAATGAATTAGAACGGATCGTATGAATGAATTAGAATGGATACATTCGTGTGAATGAATTAGAATGGATCGTATGAATGAATTAGAATGGATCGTGCGAATGAATTAGAATGGATCGTAGGAATGAATTAGATTGGATACATTCGTGCAAATGAATTAGAATGAATCGTACGAATGAATCAGAATGGACCGTAAGAATGAATTAGAATGGATCGTGCGAATGAATTAGAGTGGATCGTACGAATGAATTAGAATGGATACAATCGTGCGAATAAATTAGAATGGATCGTACGAATGAATTAGAATGGTTCGTATGAATAAATTAGAATGGATCGTGCGAATGAATTAGAATGGATTATACGAACGAATTAGAACGGATCATGCGAATAATTTAGAATCGATCGTACGAATGAATTAGAATGGATACATCCGTGCAAATGAATTAGAATGGATCGTATGAATGAATTAGAATGGATCGTACGAATGAATTAGAATGGATTATACGAACGAATTAGAATGGATCATGCGAATGAATTAGAATGGATCGTACGAATGGATTAGAATGGATACATTCGTGCGAGTGAATTAGAATGGATCGTACGAATATATTAGAATGGATCATTCGAATGAATTAGAATGGATCGTATGAATGAATTAGAATGGATACATCTGAGCGAATGAATTAGACTGTATCGTACAAATGAATTAGAATGAATTGTATGAATGATTTAGAATGGATCGTACGAATGAATTAGAATGGATCGTGCGAATGAATTAGAATGAATCGTACGAATGAATTAGAATGGATCCTGCGAATGAATTAGAAGGGATCGTACGAATGAATTCAAATGGATACATTCGTGCTAATGAATTAGGATTGATCGTACAATGAATTAGAATGGATCGTACGAATGAATTAGAATGAATCGTGCGAATGAATTTGAATTTATCGTACGAATCATTTAGAATGGATCATGCGAATGAATTAGAATGGATCGTACGAATGAATTAGAATGGATCGTACGAATGAATTAGAATGGATATATTCGTGCGATTGAATTAGAATGGATCGTGCGAATAAATTAGAACGGATCATGCGAATGAATTAGAATGGATCGTGCGAATGAATTAGAATGGATCATATGAATGAATTAGAATGGATACATTGATGTGAAAGAATTAGAATGGATCGTACGAATGAATTAGAATGGATCGTACGAATGAATTGGAATGGATACTGCGAATGAATTAGAATGGATCGTGCGATTAAATTAGAATGGATTGTGCGAATGAATTAGAATGGATACATTCGTGTGAATGAATTAGAATGGATCGTTCGACTGAATTAGAATGGATCGTACGAATTAATTAGAATGGATCATGCGAATGAATTAGAATGGATCGTATGAATGAATTAGAATGGATACATTCGTGCGAATGAATTAGAATGGATCGTACAAATGAATTAGAATGGATCGTACGAATGAAATAGAATGGATATATTCGTGTGAATGAATTAGAATGGATCGTGCGAATGAATTAAAATGGATCGTACGAATGAATTAGAATGGTTCACACGAATGAATTAGAATGGATCGTACGAATTAATTAGAATAGATACATTCGTGCAAATGAATTAGAATGGATCGTACGAATGAATTAGAATGGATCGTACGAATGAATTAGAATGGATCGTGCGAATAGATTAGAATAGATCATACTAATGAATTAGAATGGATACATTCATGCGAATGAATTAGAATAGATCATACGAATAAATTAGAATGGATCATACGAATGAATTAGAATGGATCGTGCGAATGAATTAGAATGGATCGTACGAATGAATTAGAATGGATCCATTCGTGCGAACGAATTAGAATGGATCATACGAATGACTTAGAATGGATCGTACGAATGAATTAGAATGGATACATTCGTGCGAATGAATTAGAACGGATCGTACGAATGAATTAGCTAGGATCGTACGGATGAATTAGAATGGATCATGCAAAAAAATAAGAATGGATCGTATGAATAAATTAGAATGGATCATGTGAAAGAATTAGAATGGATCGTACGAATAAATTAAAATGGATACATTCGTGCAAATGAATTAGAATGGATCATACGAATGAATTAGAATGGATCGTACAAATGAATTAGAAAGGTTCGTGCGAATGAATTAGAATGGATCGTATGAATGAATTAGAATGGGTATATTCGTGCGAATGAATTAGACTGGATCGTGCTAATGAATTAGAATGGATCATACAAATGAATTAGAAAGGATCACACGAACGAAAAAAATGGATCGTGCGAATGAATTAGAATGGATCGTACGAATGAATTAGAATGGATAACGCAAATGAATTAGAATGAATCGTACAAAGGAATTAGAATGGATCATGTGAATGAATTAGAATGGATCGTACGAATGAATTAGAATGGATACTGTTGGGGGTAGCTGAAATCTGCCCTGGAGTTCCCCTCCCCCCCCCCCCCCCCCCCCCGTGCTTACCAAATCACCTTGACAGGGAGCAAGATCCACATTGGGCTGAAGGGGCCTAGGCCAAGGGCACTTATAGGAGCTCGCCTAAGCTCGCTGGAGCTCGTTGAACTCGCCCAGGAGCCCGCCTAAGCTTGCTCAGGAGCTCGCCTAAGCTCGCTCAGGAGCTCGCCTAAGCTCGCTCAGGAGCTCGCATAAGCTCGCTCAGGAGCTCGCCCAAGCTCGTTCAGGAGCTCGCCTAAGCTCTCTCAGGAGCTCGTTCAGGAGCTTGCCTAAGCTCGTTCAGGAGCTCGCCCAAGCTCGCTCAGGAGCTCGCCAAGCTCGTTCAGGAGCTCGCCCAAGCTCGCTCAGGAGCTCGCCAAGCTCGTTCAGGAGCTCGCTTAGCTCGCTCCGGAGCTCGCCCAAGCTCGCCCCGACCCCTGTTTATCGAAGAGGTTGCCCCCGTGAGGTCTGACTCTTGATAAATATGGACGAAAGGACGGAGCAGTGTCGGGCGAGCTTGCCTTTGCTCCCTCCCTGAGACCGCCCAGACTTGAACATTCCAGAATAGCCAGCTGGCAGTGACAGGAAAGATACTCTCCCCACTCAAACCGTCTGGCAGGCTTAACGACAGAATGTCAGGGCGCAAGTACCAAGGACTGTCAGACCCACGCGAGCCAGAACGTGGGGGTCTAGAAGGCCCTGGAAGAATCTCCACGTGTCGAGCTACGGTAGGCCGCCGATCGCTATAAATGCTCACCCCCAGGCTCCATAGAACAGGTTCAAAATCCTTTTCCCTACCACTTTGGTATACCACAGCTCGCCGTTGTGCCACCGTGACTGACTTGAGCATCAGAGGGACTGCGCTCCTAAGGGAGCTTGCCGTTCTCACGTTCTCTTTTCTTTGTCTTGCAGGCAGCCCGCACGGACCAGCGAAAAATCCCCCGAACATTTGGCGTTGTCTGTGGGATCTTCGACTGGTTCCTGCGAGAACACCCACGACCACACGGTTGAGCGCCGTCGGCTCTCGTAACCCCAAAGATGGCTCCAGCAACAAGGGGACACGGGCGACCGAGGACCCGCGCAAGGTCTGCGCTCGGCGAACCTCTTGTTGAGACCCCTCAGCCCCAGGTCCCGCTCAGTGACCAGCTCTTGTTGGAGATGTTGGCCACCCAGCGGGCCATGATGGAGGAACTGACGCGACTGCGTCAGGTTCCGGCGGCCAGCCGACACTCCGGGCCGGCGAATACGGCACCTCCGGTGCGACCACCAGCGTCAACATCGCATCCGCCCATGACCGTTCCGGCGCGGCAGGGTTCCCACCAGGAACCCCCGGTCGAGAGAGCGGCCATGCGTGGGGTGCCAGAAACCCCGCTTACGAGGCTACAGAAGCTGGCGACCCAATGGTCTAGCAACCAGGCGACCTCGCGGGCGACCATCCCTCGCCGCCGTAGCCGGAGCGCCGATTCTAGCGAGTCGGAGGCAAAATCTCTAGAGCGGGATCGCGACCCGCGCCATCGGCAACGTGGGAAAGAGCCCGCGGTGGCTACGCCTTCCGAAGCTCGAGAGGCAACGGCCTCCCACGGACCAACCACCGTGCTGAAGGAATCCGCGGGCGAACAGCGAGGAGGCCGCCGAGCGGTAGCCCCCGAGGGTCGCCGCGGGGCGGATCCGAACCTCCCTCGAGGGAGCGTGCTCGGCCGCCTAGGACCTGCGCAGCAGCCTCTGGGAGTTTTCCCCGGGCACTTGCAGCGACCTAACGCGATGTTAGACCTGCTGGAGGACCTCGTCGCCCACGGGGGTAGCTCGCCTTTCACAAGCGAGGTGCACCAAGGAGGTTTTCCGCACCACTGGACCCTGTGGGTGCAAATTTTAGCAAGAAGTCTGCAAACAGCGGGACCCACCGGCCCTGCCTGGTGGGCCCCCGAAGACCACAGCGGGACCCACCGGCCCTGCCTGGTGGGCCCCCGAAGACCACAGCGGGACCCACCGGCCCTGCCTGGTGGGCCCCCGAAGACCACAGCGGGACCCACCGGCCCTGCCTGGTGGGCCCCCGAAGACCACAGCGGGACCCACCGGCCCTACCTGGTGGGCCCCCGAAGACCACAGCAGGACCCACCGGCCCTGCCTGGTGGGCCCCCGGAGACTACAGCGGGACCCACCGGCCCTACTTGGTGGGCCCCCGGAGACTACAGCGGGACCCACCGGCCCTGCCTGGTGGGCCCCCGAAGACTACAGCGGGACCCACCGGCCCTGTCTGGTGGGCCCCCTAAGACGGCAGCGGAGCCCACCAGCTTTACGTGGAGGATCCCCAGATACGACAGCAGAAACCGCCATTTACCCTGGAATTCCTCCCAGAGAATCCTATAAATAGCAGAGCCTTCGAATGTAAAAGGGATCGGACTTTCAAAACCTGAAACTCCAGAACTCAAACCAGAGCTCTGAAAACAGATCAGTGCCATCATCTGATATCTGTCTCAGAAACCTCTATCTCCTCTTACCCTCTACCTCACCTTGATCTTCTTCTTGTCTTTGAACAAGTCGAAGAAACTTCAGTGGCACTCGGCCTGTCAAGGTCACTTCGAAACAAGTGTTAGTGAATTCGGGTTGCTCCCTATAGCACGGAGACGTAGGCTTCGGCTGAACTCCGAGATCACATCTCTCGTGTCAATTCTTTCTGAGTGCTTCTCTGATTGCATCTCTCTTTGCCTGTATACTGCGAAAGACTTCAACTTCAATCAACAGATCGACCAACGATCCTCAACGTCTATTTCAACTCCAATTGACTGGTGCTGCGAAAGTCTTCGGGTCGGCACGAAGATTTTCCCCCACAGTTTGGCGCCGTCTGTGGGATTTGAGCAAAAAGTCCAGCTATCCGCTACTACTCGATCGGTTGAGCATACAACCAATCTCGATAGCCAAACTTCCTCGCCTCCTCGGTTGATCAGACCACTGATCGAACGTCGGCACTCTCGTTGCACCCTTCGCTCTCTGAATGGCGAGGACAAAACACCAGGGTCAACCAGAAGGAAGTAACACTCAACAACAACCTCGTCCTGAGACTCGTTCAATGAGTCAAAGGCTCAACTTCGGACAGCCCCTTGTTGTCCCCGAGATGGGAGTTCGTTCAGGAAGTGGCAGATCTGTCGATCGACCTATCGCCCACCCCGCGCGACAGTCGATTGGGCAAACAACACCAGCTCCTGCTGAAGACCCTCCATCAACTTACCAAATCTCTGCGGTCGACTTCCAGCTACTCCAATTGGCGAAGCAAAACGCCATCCTCACCGCCGAGAGGGACGCTCTTAAGAAGGCAGCTTCTAAGGCTGGGATTGCTCTTCCTAACCCCTCTACAAATGAGAGGGTCGATCTTCCTCGACATTCAATTCACTCCGAACAACGGAGGTCAATGGGCACTGCTGCCCTCGAGAGGATCCGACGCAACCCAACTCCCTCTGCTGCCCCCTGGAAGTAGAGTGTGTGGGATCGCCTTGACGATGAGTCTTCCCAATCGTCTTCTGGCCGCAACTGCGATAAGAGGGCACCTTCAAAGCTCAATATACCAAGGAAGCACCAAATGAAAGGCGCTCCTTCAAAGAGTAGAGTCTCTCCTTCCATTCCACTTCAACATGGGCTTGGATCGGACCTCCGACATAGACTTCAACCGGCCAATACTTCAGTGCCTGAGCAAGACCTTGCGATCTTGCCTCTTGACCCATCTCTAGGTCGAGGACATGGTCATAGGGATGGATATTCCTCTACCGGGCCTCTACATCGAAGCCTCTTCGAGTCAACATTTCCAAGGGGATGGAGAACTCCTATCCTCCCCAAATTCAACTGCATACGAGGAGACCCTACTCTCCACATCCTCGCATTCAAGCAAGCTCTAACGCCACACGAAGCAGAAAACAACGTGCTCTGCCGCACCTTCGCAGGAAGTCTCGATGAGCCGTCGCTCGACTGGTATCATAATCTCCGAGCTGGGTCTATTACCCAGTTCGATGTTTTGGCTAAACTCTTTGTGCAGCATTATCAGCTCAATCTGAAGCCGAGAAGAAGCTCGACTCTCTCTATCGACTAAGGATGGGTGCTGACGAGACTCTCCGAAGTTTCACTAGGAGGTTTCGCAACGAGCATGCTGCCCTCTCTGGAAGACATCTGGATGATGAAGCTATCATGTTGGCTTTCCAGAACGCTCTCTGCTTCGATCTACACATCTACAACGACTTCATCCGCAATCCCCCTCCTTCTCTGGGTGCTATGTTCGATCGAATCCAGAGAGAGATCGAGGTCGAAGACGATCAAGTCGCTCGGAAGGGGCGAGAAACAAAGCGAAGACCTGCTGAGAGAGAAGCTACAAAGTATGCTGCTAAGGCCCACAATGCTGAAGCAGCAGCCCCTCCAACCAACAAACGATCAAAGAATGACGGGCATCGATCTCCAACAAAGACCACTTTCACCGAGTGGAATATACCGGTCGAACAAATACTCGACCGCATTCAACACGAGGAATTCCTTCGAAGGCCCAATCCTCTTCAGCCAAACTCCAAATTCACAGCAGACAAAACAGTCTACTGCGAATTCCATCGAAGTCACGGCCACCCTACCGACCGATGCTATCGGTTGAAGTTCCATCTTGAAGACTTGCTGCGAGAGGGCCATCTTCAAGAATTCGTCAACAACGGGCACGATCAACGTCGAACCTCTGCAAAGGGGAAAGAAGTGTGTTGGATACATCAAATCTCTTCCAACCCATCATCTCTCACCGTGAATGCCAATATCTTTGGCATTCATGGATCATTGCACAACACAGCAATGACCGGGAAAGAAGTCGATCGGCAAATTCGGCGCATCTTCCATGTTCGATCTACTGCAAATAAAGAAGATACCTAGATCGAGAAGCCCATCAAAGGTCTTGCTTGGCCGTCCATCGTCTTCAACGACACCGATCTTCAAGGAGTTCATACTCCCCATCGAGACCCTCTGGTCTTGAAACTCATCATCGACGGAAGCACCGTCAATCGGATCCTCGTCGACACCGGGAGTTCTATCGATATTATGTTCTCAGACTGCTTCAAACGTCTGGGACATAAATATCAAAGTCTCGACGTCGTCCCGACCGTGATCACTGGCTTCAACGGCGAACAAAGCATCACGGTGGGCGAATCGAGATTCACTCTGGACCTCAGCCGAGAGACTCGAGTCTCGGTGAGGTTTGCCATTGTCGAAGGGGTCTCCAGTTACAACACCATCCTCGGGCGACCATTCCTCCATCAGATCAATGCCATCTCCTCTTCTTATCATCAACTACTCAAGTTTGCAACTGGAGAAGGCATCGTCTGCATTCGAGGTGATCAGCAATCTGGAAGGTCTTGTGAGGCTGCTACGGCTAAGACAGATCGAAAGATCAACATTGCTCCTCCAAAGCGGCAGCGAGATGAAGCTGGTCCCTCTTCCAAATAGCAATCAAAGGAGATTCCGCTGACCGAACCTCTACCAATCGAATGGGAAGCATCACCTTCAATAGAAGAAATCATCCCAATCAACATAAGCAGCGGATATCAACCTCGACAAACTTTCATTGGTACCGGTCTTAGCGACGCAGAAGCGCAAGACATGGTATCCTTCCTCAAGTCCAACATCGACGTCGTCGCTTGGTGTTTCGAAGACATGCCTGGCATCAATCCAGATGACTCTTGTCACCGACTTGCGATCAAAGAAGAAGTGAAGCCTGTCAAGCAGAAGCCACGCACCATCCGACCAGAGCTACAAGTTGCTGTTCAAGAAGAAATCACTAAGCTACTCGCAGCAGGCTTCATCCGTGAAGTAGAGTATCCTACTTGGATCTCTAATATTGTTGTTGTTCCGAAGAAGAATGGGAAAGTCAGAGTCTGCATCGACTTCACCAACCTCAACAAGGCTTGCCCCAAAGACCCATTTCCCATGCCAAGGATCGATAGACTCGTCGATGCCACTGCTGGCCACGAGCTATTGTCTTTCATGGATGGGTATTCTGGATACAATCAAATTCCACTTCATCCAGACGATCAAGAGAAGACTTGCTTCGTGACTAGCCGAGGTCTCTACTGCTACAATGTAATGTCGTTCGGCCTCAAAAATGCTGGATCTACCTATCAAAGGCTAGTCACCAAGATGTTCGAAAATCAGATCGGTCGCAATGTCGAAGTATATGTCGATGATCTCCTTACCAAGAGTTTCGTTCGGAGCAAGCATCTCTCCGATCTGGCGGAAACCTTTCAAGTTCTTCGAAAATATCGTATGAAGCTCAATCCAGCCAAGTGCGCTTTAGGAGTTCAATCGGGCAAATTTCTGGGTCACCTTGTGACCAGGAGGGGTATCAAAGCTAATCCCGACCAAATTCGAGCTATCCTCGACATGCCATCACCTACCAATCGAAAGAAAGTGCAGCGCCTCACTGGAAGACTTGCTGCCCTCAATCGGTTCATCTCAAAGTCTTCCGACAAGTGTAAGCCTCTCTTCGACAAACTACGAAAGGCAGACACCTCCGGCTGGAGTCCGATCTGTAAAGAAGCATTTCAAAGCATCAAGAAATATCTGGTGCAAGCTCCTATCCTGACGGCTCCACTTCCAAAAGAAGACCTGTGGCTTTATCTCGCCGTGACCAATCAAGCAATCAGCGCAGTTCTAGTCAGTAGAAGAGAAGGCGTCGAGCATCCAGTCTACTATATCAGCCATACTCTCCTTCCAGCTGAAACTCGTTACTCAAAAACTGAGAAGGTCATCCTGGCGTTGCTCACTGCATCGCGTCGACTTCAACCTTACTTCGTCTCCCACCAGATCACTGTTATTTCAGAACATTCGATCAAAGATATCGTCGACAAAGCTGGTCGAGCTGGTCGAATGACCAAATGGGTGATCGAAATGAGTGCTCTGGGGATTCAGTTCGAATCTCGCACTTCTATCAAAGGTCAAGCTGTTGCTGATTTTATAGCTGACTTTCCAGTTGAAGACCCCATCACTTGGGAAGAAGATGTCGACACGCGCTTAGAAGATGAGGACAATACTCCGATCAACCTTGCAACAAAAATTGATCCAAGTCTCGAAGCTATTGCTGCAACTCCTCCATGGAAGCTTTATACTAATGGAGCTTCAAGTTCGATCGGTTCGGGAACTGGGATAGTCTTAGTGTCCCCCGAACTTGATCATCTACAGAAGGCCACTCTCCTAGGGTTCAACGCCACCAACAACGAAGCCGAATACAAAGCACTTATTTCCGGACTCGAAATGGCAGAATCTCTGGGGGTAGATCGAATCATCATCTACAGCGACTCCCAGTTGATCATAAGACAAATCAATGGAGAGTACACAGCTCATGAAGAAAGAATGCAACTCTCTTTAGCCTTAGTACGACGTCTTCAACAACGTTTTACCATGACTGAGTTCGTTAAAATTCCAAGGGCAGAGAATCGTGAAGCAGATGCTTTAGCTAATGCTGCCTCTGTCCTCGGAGACTCGCTCAGAGTAAGGCAAATACAGATCGATTATCAAGAAGTGCCCAAGACCATCCCCGATCAACAGATCCTTGCTACTACAAAAGGATCTGGGGGTGGTGGGGGTGGAGATCAACTGACATCGATCCTCACTACTACGAGTGAGCTTGAAGACTGGAGACGATCAATTTTCGACTTCTTCGAGCATGGCAAAGTGCCGGAAGATTCAAATCAAGCTCGAAAACTTCAAAGGAAGCTCCCATGCTATATTCTGCAAGGAGAAGATTTATATTTCAAATCCCACAATGGGATATTGCTCAAATGCCTTGGCCCAGAGCAAGCAAAGGCAATCCTGGTTGATATCCACTCTGGAGCTTGTGGAAATCATTCGGGAGGAAGATCTCTTGAAGCCAAGACGAAGCTACAAGGTTACTACTGGCCTACAATGGCAAAAGATGCTCGACAAGTTGTTCAAAGATGCGAGCCATGCCAACGACACACTCGGGCTATCCATCTCCCTGCAGATGAGCTTCACCAACTATCAAGCCCCTGGCCTTTCCATCAATGGAGGTTAGATTTCTTGGGTCCTTTCCCTCCAACTCCGAGCAAGAAGAAGTATTTACTGCTGGCCACTGATTACTTTACCAAATGGGTTGAAGCTGTGCCCCTCTTCCGAGAGACTGACGACGAAGTGATCAAATTCGTTCGGCATAACATCTTCTCAAGGTTCGGTATACCTCAAGTTCTTATTGCTGACAATGGAGCTCAATTTGATTCCGACAAATTCCGAGAGTTCTGTCTGAACAACGGTATCAAGCTATTCTATTCAACTCCAAGATATCCTTAATGCAATGGTCAAGCTGAAGCCTCAAATAGAGCTATTCTTGGTATACTCAAAAAGAAACTCAACGACAAGAAAGGATTGTGGGAGCAAGTCCTACCTGAAGTTCTTTGGGGGTATCGCACAACTCCGAGAAGATCAACAGGGTTCTCACCCTTTCGTCTAACATATGGATCAGAAGCAGTACTCCCAACAGAAAATATATCAAGTACTTTGAAGACCAAAGCAGTTGAAGAAGGAATCAACGAAGAACTACGAATCAATGATCTATACTTCTCAGAAGAACTACGAGATCAAGCATCCCTTCGTGTGGCCAAGTACCAGCAGAAGATCAAAAGAGCCTACGATGAGAAAGTCTATAAGAGACAATTCCCAGTGGGCAGCCTAGTTCTCAGAGCAATTTTTTACAACACTAAAGAACATAGCAGTGGGAAGCTTGCTCCCAACTTGGAAGGTCCATATATCGTTGAATCAGTAGGAGGCAAAGGTTCTTACAGACTGGTCACACCAGAAGGAGATAGATTGCCTCGAGCTTGGAATTCTAGGCACCTCAAGATGTTCTATCCATGATGTAAATTCTGTGATAAATAAAGACCTCTTTCAAGTATTCAAATGTGCCAGTGTTCAGCTTTTCAATTCAAGTTCTGAAGCAGTTTCAAGTTATCCATATTCAAATTACCAGGTCTTTTAACAAGTTTGGGTGTTAGAGTTGCGACTCAACCCCTTACTAGCAAATGTTAAAAACTGACCATATTCAAGTTACCAAGTCTTTTTAACAAGTTTGGGTGTTAGAGTTGCGACTCAACCCCTTACTGGCAAATGTTAAACTGACTTTCAAATTTCAATATTCAATTTCAATCAATTTCGATATCGTTTAACATGTTTGGGTACTTGAGTTGCGACTCAACCCCTCACATACAAGTGTTACACGAATTCCAATTCAATATTCAAGTTTTAAGTTTGGGTAATCGAGTTGCGACTCGACCCCTTGTGGGTGCAAATTTTGGCATAAATCCACCACGGGACCCACCGGCCCTGCCTGGTGGACCCGCGAAGACTACAACGGGACCCACCGGCCCTGCCTGGTGGGCCCACGAGGACTACCACGGGACCCACTGGCCCTGCCTGGTGGGCCCACGAGGACTACAGCGGGACCCACCAGCCCTGCCTGGTGGGCCCACAAGGACTACCACGGGACCCACCGGCCCTGCCTGGTGGGCCCACGAGGACGCAACTTTACCTGAAGGATCCCCAGATACGATAGCAAAAACCGCCATTCGCCACCCAGAATGTCTATAAATAGCAGAGCCTTCGAATGTAAAAGGATCGAAATCTAAGATCCGGAAATCTGATTTCCACTCTGAGATCTGACTTTCAGAACCAGAGCTTTGGGATTTCTAACCTCCGATCTACCATCTCTCTTTGATCTTCTTCTCTCTTTCGAAGAGATCAGGGAGCTTTCAGTGATACTCGGCCTGTCGAGGTCACTTCAATATAAGTGTTAGTGAATTCGAGTTGCTCCCTATAGCACGGAGACGTAGGCTTCGGCTGAACTCCGAGATCACTTCTCTTGTGTCAAAATCTTTCTCTCTGATTGCTTTTCTGTTTACATATCAAAAAAGCAACAACTTCAACCAACCGATCGACCAACGATCTTCGACATTAACTTCGACTCCAATTGACTGGTGCTGCGAAGGTCTTCGGGTCGGCACGAAGATTTTCCCCCACAGTTTGGCGCCGTCTGTGGGATCCGAGCGAGAAGCTGTGTTCTCTCTTTACTTCGACTACCAGATCAATAGCCAAACTTCCTCGCCCCCTCGGTTGATCAGACAACTGATCGGACGTCGGCAATCTCGTTGTACCCATCGCACTCTGAATGGCGAGAACCAAACACCAGGGCCAACCAGAAGGAAGTAACACTCAACATCAACCTCGTCCTGAGACTCGTTCAATGAGTCAAAGGCTCAACTTCGGGCAGCCCCTTGCTGTCCCCGAGATGGGGGTTCACTCAGGAAGCGGAAGATCAGTCGATCGACCGATCGCCCCTCATCCTCATCAATCAATTGGGCAGACTGTCCCTGCTCCTGCTGAAGATCCTCCATCGACTTACAAGATCTCTGCAATCGATTTCCAACTACTCCAATTGGCGAAGCAAAACGCCACCCTCACTGCTGAGAGGGATGCTCTTAAGAAGGCAGCTTCCGAAGCTGGAATTGCTATTCCGATCCCCTCCGCAAGTGAGAGGGTTGATCCTCCTCGACATTCAATTCACTCCGAACAACGGAGGTCAATGGGCACTGATGCTCTCGAGAGGATTCGACGCGACCCAACTCCCTCTGCTGCTCCTTGGAAGCAGTGTCTGGGATCGTCTTGAAGACGAGTCCTCCCAATCCTCATCTGGTCGTAACTGCGACAAAAGAGCACCATCGAAGCTCAACATACCAAGGAGGCACCAAATGAAAGGCGCTCCTTCAAAGAGCAGAGTCTCCCCTTCCATTCCACTCCAACGTGGACTTGGATCGGACCTTCGACACCGACTTCAACCGGCAAATACTTCAATGCCTGAGCAAGACCTTGCGATCTTGCCTCTTGACCCGCCTCTAGGTCGAGGACACGGTCGTAGGGACGGTTACTCCTCTGCCGGGCCTCTACATCGAAGTCTCTTCGAGACCACCTTTCCAAGAGGATGGAGAACTCCTATCCTCCCCAAATTCAACTGCATCAGAGGAGATCCAAGCCTCCACATACTTGCCTTCAAGCAAGCTCTAACGCCACACGAAGAGGAAAACAACGTGCTCTGCCGCACCTTCGCGGGAAGTCTCGATGAGCCTTCGCTCGACTGGTATCACAATCTCCGAGCTGGGTCCATCACCCAGTTCGGTGTTTTGGCTAACCTTTTTGTGCAGCACTATCAACTCAATCTAAAGCCAGAGAAGAAGCTCGACTCTCTCTACCGGCTGAGGATGGGTGCAGACGAGACTCTCCGCAGCTTCACGAGGAGGTTTCGCAACGAGCATGCTGCTCTCTCTGGAAGACATCTGGATGATGAAGCCATCATGTTGGCTTTCCAGAACGCTCTCCGCTTCGATCTACACATCTACAACGACTTCATCCGCAATCCCCCTCCTTCTCTGGGTGCAATGTTTGACCGAATCCAGAGGGAGATTGAGGTAGAAGACGATCAAGTCGCTCGGAAAGGGCGAGAAACTAAGAGAAGGCCTGCTGAAAGAGAAGCTCCTAAGTATGCTGCAAAGGCTCACAACGCTGAAGCAGCAGCCCCTCCGGCCAACAAAAGATCAAAGAATGATGGGCGTCGATCTCCAACGAAGACCACTTTCACCGAGTGGAACATGCCAGTCGAGCAGATACTCGACCGTATTCAACACGACGAGTATCTTCGGAGGCCCAATCCTCTTCAACCAAATTCCAAATTCACAGCAGACAAAACAGTCTACTGTGAATTCCATCGAAGTCACGGTCACTCCACTGATCGGTGTTTTCGGCTGAAATTCCATCTTGAAGACCTATTGCGAGAAGGCCATCTTCAAGAATTCGTCAACAACGGACACAATCAACATCGGACCTCTGCAAAGGGGAAAGAAGTGTGTTGGATACATCAAATCTCCTCTAACCGGCAAACTATCTCTGTGAGTGCCAATGTTTTTGGTATTCATGGAACATTGCACAATCAAAGTCTGACTGGGAAAGAGGTGGATCGCCAAATTCGACGCATCTTCCACGTTCGTTCTACTGCGAGCAAAGAAGATACCTGGATCGAGAAACCCATCGAAGGTCTTTCTTGGCCATCAATCGTCTTCAACGACACTGATCTTCAAGGAGTCCATACTCCACATCGAGACCCTCTGGTCTTGAAACTCATTGTCGACGGCAGCACTGTCAACCGGATCCTCATCGACACCGAAAGCTCCATCGACATTATGTTCTAAGACTGTTTCAAACGTCTGGGACATAAGTATCAAAGCCTCGACGTCGTCCCGACTGTGATCACCGGCTTCAATGGTGAACAAAGCATCACAGTGGGCGAATCCAGATTTACTATCGACCTCAGCCGAGAGACTCGAGTCTCGGTGAGGTTTGCAATCGTCGAAGGAATGTCTAGCTACAATGCCATTCTTGGGCGACCATTCCTCCATCAGATCAATGCCATCTCCTCCTCTTACCATCAACTACTCAAATTTGCAACTGGAGAAGGCATCGTCTGCATTCGAGGCGATCAGCAAGCTGGAAGGTCTTGTGAAGCTGCTGCGGCAAAGACAGATCGAAAGATTAACATCGCTCCTCCAAAGCGGCCACGAGATGAAGCTGGTCCCTCTTCTAAATAGCAATCAAAGGAGATTCCGCTGACCGAACCTCCACCAATCGAATGGGAAGCATCACCTTCAATTGAAGAAATCATCCCAATCAATATTGGCAGCGGAGATCTCCCTCAACAAACATTTATTGGTACCGGTCTTAGCGACGCAGAAGCGCAAGACATGGTATCCTTCCTCCAGTCCAATATCGACGTCTTCGCATGGTGCTTCGAAGACATGCCTGGGATCAACCCAGATGACGCTTGTCACCGACTTGCGATCAAAGAAGAGGTGAAGCCCGTCAAGCAAAAGCCTCGCACCATTCGACCAGAGCTGCAAATTGCTGTTCAAGAAGAAATTACCAAGCTACTCGCAGCCGGATTCATCCGAGAAGTAGAGTATCCAACTTGGATCTCTAATATAGTGGCTGTTCCAAAGAAGAATGGGAAAGTCAGAGTCTGCATCGACTTTACCAATCTCAACAAGGCTTGCCCCAAAGATCCTTTTCCCATGCCAAGGATAGATAGACTCGTCGACGCCACTGCTGGCCACGAGCTATTGTCTTTCATGGATGGGTATTCCGGATACAATCAAATTCCACTCCACGCTGATGATCAAGAGAAGACATGTTTTGTGACTAGCCGAGGCCTTTATTGCTACAATGTCATGCCATTCGGCCTCAAAAATGCTGGTTCCACCTATCAAAGGCTAGTCACCAAAATGTTCGAAGATCAGATCGGTCGCAACGTCGAAGTCTATGTCGATGATCTCCTCACCAAGAGTTCCGTTCGGAGCAAACATCTATCTGATCTGGCTGAAACCTTCCAAGTCCTCCGAAAGTATCGAATGAAGCTCAATCCAGCCAAGTGCGCTTTCGGAGTTCAATCTGGTAAATTCCTGGGTCATCTTGTGACCAGGAGAGGTATTGAAGCCAATCCTGATCAAATTCGAGCCATCATCGATATGCCTTCACCTACAAATCGAAAAGAAGTTCAACGTCTCACTGGAAGGTTAGCAGCACTCAATCGATTCATCTCAAAGTCCTCAGACAAGTGCAAGCCACTCTTCGACAAACTACGAAAGACGGATACCTCCGGCTGGAGTCCAACCTGTGAAGAAGCATTTCAAAGCATCAAGAAATATCTGGTGCAAGCTCCTATCCTGACTGCTCCACTTCCAAAAGAAGACTTGTGGCTCTACCTTGCCGTGACCGATCAAGCAATCAGCGCGGTCTTAGTCAGTAGAAGAGAAGGCATCGAACATCTAGTCTACTACATCAGCCACACTCTTCTTCCGGCTGAGACTCGCTACTCAAAAACTGAGAAGGTCATCTTGGCCTTGCTCACTGCTTCGCGTCGTCTTCAACCGTACTTCGTCTCCCACCAGATTACTGTCATTTCAGAACACTCACTCAAAGATATCATTGACAAAGCTGGTCGAGCTGGTCGAATGACCAAATGGGTGATCGAAATGAGCTCCCTGGGGATTCAGTTCGAATCTCGCACTTCTATCAAAGGTCAAGCAATTGCTGATTTTCTAGCTGACTTTCCAGTTGAAGACCCCATCATTTGGGAAGAGGATGTCGACATGCGCTTGGAAGATGAGGATACTCCTCCGATCAATCCTGCAACAAAAATTGATCCAAGTCTTGAAGTTATTTCTGCAACTCCTCCATGGAAGCTTTATACTGATGGAGCATCAAGTTCGATCGGTTCGGGAACTGGGATAGTCTTAATATCCCCCGAACTCGATCATCTCCAGAAGGCCACTCTCCTTGGGTTTAATGCCACCAACAACGAAGCTGAATATGAAGCACTCATTTCCGGACTCGAAATGGCAGAATCTCTGGGGGTAGATCGAATCATCATATACAGCGACTCCCAATTGATCATAAGGCAAATCAATGGAGAGTACACAGCTCGAGAAGAAAGAATGCAACTCTACTTGGCCTTAGTACGACGTCTTCAACAACGTTTTACTAGCGCTGAATTCATTCAAATCCCCAGAGCAGAGAACCGAGAAGCAGATGCCTTAGCTAATGCTGCCTCAGTTCTTGGAGACTCACTCGGAGGAAGGCAAATACAAATTGATTATCAAGAATTGCCCAAGACCATCCCCGATCAACAGATCCTTACTACTACAAAAGAATCTGGGGGTGGAGATCAACTTCAAGACTGGAGGCGACCAATTTTCGACTTCTTCAAGCATGGCAAAATGCCGGAAGATCCAAATCAAGCCCGAAGAATTCAGAGGAAGCTCCCGTGCTACATTTTGCAAGGTGAAGATTTATATTTCAAATCTCACAACGGGATGTTGCTCAAGTGCCTTGGTCCCGAGCAAGCACAATCAATCCTGATTGATATCCACTCTGGAGCTTGTGGAAATCATTCGGGAGGAAGATCTCTTGAAGCCAAGACGAAGCTACAAGGGTACTACTGGCCAACAATGGCAAGGGATGCTCAACAAGTCGTTCAAAGATGCGAGCCCTGCCAACTGCACGCTCGAGCTATCTATCTCCCAGCAGATGAACTTCATCAATTATCAAGTCCTTGGCCTTTCCATCAATGGGGGTTAGATTTCTTGGGTCCTTTCCCTCCAACTCCGAGCAAGAAGAAATATCTACTGCTGGCTACTGATTACTTCACCAAATGGGTTGAAGCTGTGCCCCTCTTTCGAGAGACTGACGACGAAGTAATCAAATTCATTCGGCACAACATCTTCTCAAGGTTCGGCACACCTCAAGTTCTTGTTGCTGACAATGGAGCTCAATTTGACTCAGACAAATTCCGAGAGTTCTGTCTGAACAACGGTATCAAGTTATTCTATTCAACTCCAAGATATCCTCAATGCAATGGTCAAGCTGAAGCCTCAAACAGAGCTATACTTGATATGCTCAAGAAGAAACTCAACGACAAGAAAGGATTGTGGGAGCAAGTCCTACCTGAAGTTCTGTGGGGGTATCGCACAACTCCGAGAAGATCAACAGGGTTCTCACCCTTTCGTCTGACATAAGGATCGGAAGTAATACTCCCAACAGAGAATATATCTAGTACTTTGAAGACCAAAGCTGTTGAAGAAGGAGTCAATGAAGAACTTCGGATCAATGATCTAGACTTCTCTGAAGAACTACGAGATCAAGCTTCTCTTCGTATAGCCCAATATCAACAGAAGATCAAAAGAGCCTATGACAAGAAAGTCCACAAGAGACAGTTCCCAGTGGGTAGTTTAGTTCTCAGAGCAGTTTTCTACAATACCAAAGAGCACAGCAGTGGAAAGCTTGCTCCCAACTGGGAAGGTCCATATATCATTGAGTCAGTTGGAGGCAAAGGTTCTTACAGACTGATCACACCAGAAGGAGATAGATTGCCTCGAGCTTGGAATTCTAGACACCTCAAGTTGTTCTATCCATAATGTAAATTCTGTGATGAATAAAGCTCTCTTTCAAATATTCAAGTGTACAAGTGTTCTGATTTTCAATCCAAGTTCTGAAGCAGTTTCAAGTTATCCATATTCAAATTACCAGGTCTTTTAACAAGTTTGGGTGTTAGGGTTGCGACCCAACCCCTTACTAGCAAATGTTAAAAACTGACCATTTTCAAGTTACCAGGTCTTAACATGTTTGGGTGTTAGAGTTGCGACTCGACCCCTTACTAGCGAATGTTAAACTGACCTTCGAAATTCAATATCCAATTTCAATCAATTCGATATCGTCTAACAGGTTTGGGAGTTTGAGTTGCGACTCGACCCCTTACATTCAAATGTTATTCGAATTCAAATTCAATTTTCAAAGTTACAAGTTTGGGTGATTGAGTAGCGACTCAACCCCTTACATTCAAGTATATGCGTATTCAACTTACGTTCAAATGTATGAATACTCAATCATGTCAAATAGCATTCCAGAACTCAACATTCAAAGACATTCAACTCAAAAGAAGTGCAAGTTTCAAATACCAAAAAGATGTCTTCTATTATCATCAAAATATGTCAGATACAAGGAGCTGTCACATTTCAAAAATTTACAAGTACAACAATAAAGAAGGAGAAAAGTCTCAGGGCTTGGCCACACTCTTCGCATGCGACTTCTCCCCTTCAGAGCCAGGACGAGCTTTGCTCGCCACTGATGCCTTCGAAGATCGGACGCTACCTACATGAGTCCTGAGCGCTTCTGCCGCCTTCTCTGCTGTCTCCTTGTAAACCTTGCACTCAGACAACGCGTGCTCCAATGCCTTCTTCGAAGTCTCTTCTCTGGCAGTGAAGACAGCGTGCTGGGTAGCAAGTTGTTGCTTCAGCTCTTGAATCTCGATGGTGCGGCCACAGGACACGTCCTCAACCTTGGAGAGTCGAGTCTTCAAGGATTCGAGCTCGTGACTCTGTGCCTCACACCGATCCTTCAGCCCCTTGATCTCCAGCTTTCCCTTGCGAAGTTCCGAGATCTTGGTTTTGAGAGAGGCTTTCTTCGAAGTCAGGAGCTCTCTCAGCTCATCTCTCTCCGCGGTCAACTGATTTATTTCAGCTACAGCTTCTTTTGCTCCCGCCCTCATGGAGAGTTTGGTTGCAACATTCATAAGTGCTGAGTTCTGCAAAAGAACAAAAGAGTTGAATTATTCTGAAGAAAGATACGATTCAAATGATCGATCAAGCAGATGCACCTACCAACAGGTTAATTCTATCGAAAGCTTCATCCAAAGTGGCACTCAGAAGGTTGATGAGTTTTCTGATCGCAGCAGTGGGGCGGTTAATATCAACGTCACCCAAGTTTTTTATTGTTGGAGTCAATCCAGCAGGCGCACCTGCGATCAAAGGGAATCAAAGTATTAGATTATTTTCGAACTTCAGAGACAAGACATTCAAAGCAAGTTAAGTTCAATTACCTGATGTTTCGACCCTCGGCTCTTTGCCCTTCCGACGATCAGAGCCACTCTGAGGAGTCGATTTCTCCTGAATCGGGGTTGGCGCTGGTTGAGGTTGAGGAGCCCCATCGCCCACTCGACTTCCCCTCTCCAAATTAGCAGGGGGGGAAGCATTCCTGGGAGGTGAGGCTCTCTCTTCTTGCGACCCGCCTGGCTGGATGAGCCCGGCCACCATGGCCTCCACCTCGTTGAGCAGAGAGTGAGAGGGGGGAGGGGGTTGCTCAACCTCTACACCCCCACTCATTGTTGCTCCCTCAATGCGAAGAGCGTCGGGGGGGATTTGATCAAGAGGCGTGGGGTTGCTTCCAACCCCAGCACTCTTCGATAGTTTAATTTTGAAGCGCATCGGCCTCTTCAATTCGTCAAATTTGTAGGTGGGAACCACCTTTTTGCCGTCGCCTTCTGTGTCGAGAATTTCCTCCATCTGACGGGCTTTAACCTCGTCAATGGGAATAGGGATCGAGTCCTCCCCCATTGCACCACCAGTGGGGGTGGGAGGAATTTCTTCCTCACCACCCCCATTCTCACCATCCCCACTGGAGGGGGTAGAAGACGGATCGTCCTCGCCGTCCCCTTCCTCGTCTTCGTCATTGCCACTGATGTCGTGGCTGACATTCTCTGTCTCTTCTTCTTCTTCATTCTTCTTCTTTTCTTCTTCCTCTTCGTTCTTCTTCCCTTCATCTTCATCTTCCTTAGGCTTGACGAGAGTTTTTCGCTTCTTCTTCACTGGGCCTCTTTGGAGCACCAGTTTCTCGTCAAAAGTGGGCAATCGGCGCCTAGCAGTGTAGATCTTCTTCTCGGCCCGAATCTTTTGAACGACCTTGCCCGAGTGGGGATACTCTTCATAGTCAGAGTATAGGACTTCGTTGTCCTCGTACCTGTCCTTTGATCTGTGGAGGAGATTGGCCTTGCCATATCTCACAGGACAGTTAGAAAACTGTTTCCACGACCTGGTTCCACAGGTTAGCTCGAGGAACAAGTTATCTATGGCTCCAGCCCTCTCAGAATTCCAGGCGAAGATGCCTCCAGCGCTGTACATTTTCACCGCCTCGTGCACGCTGTCTCGGGGGGTGTCGGGCACTGACATGGACGTCCAGGCGCCAGATACAGAAATAGGCCAGTCCGTGTACAACTTGTCCGAAGGAACTGTATCAGTTAACGGACGAAGCGGAGACACACCAGTCAAATTGTAGAACGGGCTGTCCTTCCTGTAATTCCATCGATAATGAAAGAAAAAATATCCAAGCTCGATCCGGGCAGGTTCACCTTCCGGGATACTGGAGTAGCATGCCCTCAAGTCTTCCTGGAAATCTGACTCCACTCGGCAGAATGCGTAGATGATCCGCCAAGCGTTCCCAGTGACTTGCCCCGGGCAAAGGCCAGATGTATTCAGTAGTCTTGCAGCAAAGGGTGGCAGCGGCAGACGCAGACCGCAGTTCATTTGGCCGATGGTCACAATGGTTCCCATGACCTTCTCATTGCTGGCATAACTGGTGAAGACGGTCTTCTTGTCGATGCCGAAAGCCGTCTGGATGCTAGGGAGTGAAGGCTGCGCTCCCTTCCCTTCAGTGAAATAAGAGAGAAGTGCTTGCCACTTCTTTCTCTTCGTATCTGTGAACTCACCACCAACATTGTACATGTACTCCGTCTCCTCTGTCAGGGGCATAAGCGGACCCAGAACAAACTTCACTTTGGGGATGAATTCTGGCCTTGATGGCGCTGAGGCAAAACCTACCCCTTGGTGCCTCTTGCCCAGTTGGCCAAGTTCAGCGAGAGCAGCCTTGCCTTTGCCACGGCCCCTCGGAGGAGATTGAACCTCGACAATTTCCTTCCCCTTTCTCTTCGAGGGAGCTGTACCGGACTTCTTCGAACTGCCAGATGAAGCCATTGGACCGATCGAACGAGAACAAGAACAAGAGCAGAAATCAGGAGAACAAGGGTCTGGACTTCGAAAAATTTTGGAAGCGTGAGGCGAAATGACAGCCAGGAAAAACTTTTGTACCCAGGGTAAAACAGGTGCGCAAATCGAGAAGACACGTGTCTTCACCATATCAAATCGCGTGTTTTTGTAGGTACACGTGGCATCCATCCGTAGCAAGCGCAAAACCAGGCGAACAGTCGCGACCAGGCGAAACGTCGGACCTACCGGTCCACATGAACCAACGGTCCAAGCAAGCCACCGGTCTGGGTAAACCGGACCGCCGGTTCAAAGCAACCATCAAGCCAACCAAGGATTCAAAACAAGAAGAATCAAGCTCCATCAATGTTCAAAACTCTGCCAAAATATCGGAGAACAGAGCAGTAAACCTTCTCTGAAGGGCAGGTTCAAAACTTTACTTTGATCGGTCAAATTTCTACTGGATCTGGCAAAAAACCAAGGTTTTTTGCCGATCACTCGAACCTTGACCGGATATTTTTTTCACCGATCGGACAAACATGTCCGATCGGCGAAAGTTATCTGATCGGTCAAATTTCTACTGGATATGGCAAAAAACCAAGGTTTTTTGCCAATCGCTCGAACCTTGACCGGATATTTTTCACCGATCGGACAAACATGTCCGATCGGCGAAAGTTATCTGATCGGTCAAATTTCTACTGGATCTGGCAAAAAACCAAGGTTTTTTGCCGATCGCTCGAACCTTGACCGGATATTTTTTCACCGATCGAACAAACATATCCGATCGGCGAAAGTTATCTGATCGGTCAAATTTCTACTGGATCTGGCAAAAAACCAAGGGTTTTTGCCGATCACTCGAACCTTGACCGGATATTTTTTCACCGATCGGACAAACATGTCTGATCGGCGAAAGTTATCTGATCGGTCAAATTTCTACTGGATCTGGCAAAAAACCAAGGGTTTTTGCCGATCACTCGAACCTTGACCGGATATTTTTTCACCGATCGGACAAACATGTCTGATCGGCGAAAGTTATCTGATCGGTCAAATTTCTACTGGATCTGGCAAAAAACCAAGGTTTTTTGCCGATCACTCGAACCTTGACCGGATATTTTTCACCGATCGGACAAACATGTCTGATCGGCGAAAGTTATCTGATCGGTCAAATTTCTACTGGATCTGGCAAAAAACCAAGGTTTTTGCCGATCGCTCGAACCTTGACCGGATATTTTTCACCGATCGGATAAACATGTCCGATCGGCGAAAGTTATCTGATCGGTCAAATTTCTACTGGATCTGGCAAAAAACCAAGGTTTTTTGCCGATCACTCGAACCTTGACCGGATATTTTTTCACCGATCGGACAAACATGTCCGATCAGCGAAAGTTATCTGATCGGTCAAATTTCTACTGGATCTGGCAAAAAACCAAGGTTTTTTGCCGATCACTCGAACCTTGACCGGATATTTTTTCACCGATCGGACAAACATGTCCGATCAGCGAAAGTTATCTGATCGGTCAAATTTCTACTGGATCTGGCAAAAAACCAAGGTTTTTTGCCGATCACTCGAACCTTGACCGGATATTTTTTAACCGATCGGACAAACATGTCCGATCGGCGAAGTTATCTGATCGGTCAAATTTCTACTGGATCTGGCAAAAAACCAAGGTTTTTTGTCGATCGCTCGAACCTTGACCGGATATTTTTCATCGATCGGACAAACATGTCCGATCGGCGAAAGTTATCTGATCGGTCAAATTTCTACTGGATCTGGCAAAAAACCAAGGTTTTTTGCCGATCACTCGAACCTTGACCGGATATTTTTCACCGATCGGACAAACATGTCCGATCGGCGAAAGTTATTTGATCGGTCAAATTTACTACTGGATCGGTCAAAAAACCCTGTTTTTTGACCGATCACCCGATTCTTGACCGGTTGAATTTTGCCCGATCGGTCAAAATTTGACCGATCGGTCAAAAGTGACCGATCGGTCAAAATTTAACCGATCGGTCAAATTTCAGCTGATCGGTCAAAATTACTACTGGATCGGTCAAAAAACCCTGTTTTTTGACCGATCACCCGATTCTTGACCGGTTGAATTTTGACCGATCGGTCAAAATTTGACCGATCGGTCAAAATTTGACCGATCGGTCAAATTTGACCGATCGGTCAAATTTGACCGATCGGTCCAAATTGACCGATCGGTCCAAATTGACCGATCAGTCACTTTTTTCTCTAACATGCGACAAGTTTCTTCGTGTCCGTTTTTCAAAAACAGGAAGTTACTATTTTTTGCACCAAGTCCAAGCCAGCCAGAATGCACTCTAGCTAACTTGGAGGGGGTAACTGTGGGTGCAAATTTTGGCATAAATCCACCACGGGACCCACCGGCCCTGCCTGGTGGACCCGCGAAGACTACAACGGGACCCACCGGCCCTGCCTGGTGGGCCCACGAGGACTACCACGGGACCCACTGGCCCTGCCTGGTGGGCCCACGAGGACTACAGCGGGACCCACCAGCCCTGCCTGGTGGGCCCACAAGGACTACCACGGGACCCACCGGCCCTGCCTGGTGGGCCCACGAGGACGCAACTTTACCTGAAGGATCCCCAGATACGATAGCAAAAACCGCCATTCGCCACCCAGAATGTCTATAAATAGCAGAGCCTTCGAATGTAAAAGGATCGAAATCTAAGATCCGGAAATCTGATTTCCACTCTGAGATCTGACTTTCAGAACCAGAGCTTTGGGATTTCTAACCTCCGATCTACCATCTCTCTTTGATCTTCTTCTCTCTTTCGAAGAGATCAGGGAGCTTTCAGTGATACTCGGCCTGTCGAGGTCACTTCAATATAAGTGTTAGTGAATTCGGGTTGCTCCCTATAGCACGGAGACGTAGGCTTCGGCTGAACTCCGAGATCACTTCTCTTGTGTCAAAATCTTTCTCTCTGATTGCTTTTCTGTTTACATATCAAAAAAGCAACAACTTCAACCAACCGATCGACCAACGATCTTCGACATTAACTTCGACTCCAATTGACTGGTGCTGCGAAGGTCTTCGGGTCGGCACGAAGATTTTCCCCCACACCCCTTACATTCGAAAGATTGTATCTATACTAATGCTATCCAGAACATGACATTCAAAGACATTCAACTCAAGAGATTCAATTTTCAAACACCAAAATGATCTTTCGATTATCAAAATTTGTCAAATACAATGATGAGCTGCTACATGTCAAGAGTTTACAAGTATAAACAACAAAGAAAAGGTAGAAATACATCAGGGCTTGGCTACGCTCGGAGCACGCGACTTTTCTCCTTCAGATTCGCCACGAGGCTTGCTCGCAACCGAAGCTTTAGAAGATCGGACACTGCTGACATGTGCCCTGAGTGCCTCTGCCGCTTTCTCGGCCGTTTCTTTGTAACTCTTGCATTCAGACAATGCATGCTCCAGTGCCTTCTTGGAAGTCTCTTCCCTGGCAGTAAAAGCAGCATGTTGAGCAGCAAGTCGTTCTTTCAGCTCCTTGATCTCGTTGGTGCGATCGCAGGACACGTCCTCAACCTTGGAGAGTCGATTCTTCAAGGATTCAAGCTCGTGACTCTGCGCCTCACAACGATCCTGCAGCCCCTTGATCTCCAACTTCCCCTTGCGAAGATCCTCAATCTTGGCCTTGAGAGAGGTTTTCTTCGAAGACAGATGTTCCCTCAGCCTATCTCTCTCCTCGCTCACAGCCTTCAGTTCGGCCGTCAAACGGGTTACCTCGGATGCGGCCTCCCGTTCTCCTGCCTTCCTGGAAAGCTTGCTTGCGATTCTCAAACAGGCTGAGTTCTGCAAATGGACAAAAAGTTAGAATTATTTTGAAGATACAATTCGAACAATAGATCAAAGCATATGCACATACCACTATTTCAAGCCGATCGAAGGCTTCTTCAAAAGTAGCATCCGGAAGATTGCAAAGCTTCCGGATCGCGTTAGTGGGATGATTGATGTCAACATCACCCAAACTCCTTATCTTCTTCTTAGCCGGGCCAGCAGGTGTACCTACAATCCATCCAGCAATTCTAAGTGTTAGTATATTTTCAAACTTCAAAGACAAGGAAGTCAATCAAAACAGGTTAGTACAGATACCTGAAGCCAACACTTGGGGAGCCTTTCCCTTCCCACTGTCAGAGCTCTTACCCTTGGGGGTCGATTTCTCCTTGCTGGGGGTTGGCTCTGGCAAAGGATGAGGAGTAGCATCACCCACCCGGCTTCCTCTCTCCAAGTGAGCAGGAGAGGGAACATCTCGAGGAGGTGATGCTCCCCCTTCGTCTTCTTGCCCACTCGAGGAGGTGAGCCCTGCCACCATAGCAGCAACTTCCTCCGCCAGAGATCGCGAAGGGGGTGGGGGTTGTTCAACCTCCACACCCCCACTTATTGTCGCCCCTTCGAGACGGGGAACCTCGGGAGGTATTTGATCGAGAGGTGTAGGGTTGCTTCCAACCCCACCACTCCCCGATATCCTAATCTTGAAGCGCAGCGGGTTCTTTTTCAATTCCCCAAAGTGATAAGTAGGAATCACTTTGGAGCCATCGCCCGTTGCGTCCATAACTCCCTCCATCTTGCGAGCCTTACCCTCGTCTATGAGGATAGGCTGCAATTCCTCGTCAGCACCACCAATGGGGGTGGGAGGAATTTCTTCCTCGCCACCCCCATGTCCTTGACCACCACCAGTGGGGGTGGGAGGAATTTCTTCCTCGCCACCCCCATGTCCTTGACCACCATCAGTGGGGGTGGGAGGAATCTCTTCCTCACTACCCCCATCTTCATCATCATCATCTTCACCATCTTCTTCCTCGTCACTGCCTGTGCCCTCAACATCCTCATCTCCGCCCTCCTCCTCCCTCTCTACCTCCTCTTCTTCATCTTCATCCTTCTTTTTCTCCTCATCCTCCTCCTGTTTGATGGGGATTTTCCTCTTTTTCTTTGCTGGGCCTTGGCGAGGTATCACCAATTTCTCCTCTGAAGGAAGTGCGCGCCTGGCTCCATAAGCCTTCTTCTCGAATCGAAGCCTTCTAACAATTTTTCCAGACTGAGGGTCCTCCTCGTAATCGGAGTAGATGACCTTATTATCTTCATAACGAAGCTTCGATCGGTGGAGGAGGTTGGCCTTGCCATGTCAGACTGGGCAATTCGAAAATTGCTTCCACGATCTAGTCCCACATGTCAACTCCAAGAAGAGGTTGTCAAGGACCCCTACTCGCTCTGGAGGCCATGAGAGAGCTCCTCCTGTGCAGTACATATCAATCTCTTCATGCACTTTGTATCGGGGAACCTCAGGAACAGACATCGGGGTCCAGGCACCAGACACCGACAACGGCCAGTCAGTGTAGAGCTTATCAGAACCGATAGTGTCAGCGATCGGCCGAAGAGCAGACACACCCGTCAGATAGTAGAATGGGCTGTCTTTCCTCCAGGCCCATCGGTAGTGATAGAAGAAATACCCCAGCTCGATTCGGGCTTCTTCACCTTCAGGGAGGCTGGAGTAGCATTCCCTTAGCTCCTTCTGAAAGTCCGACTCTACGCGACAGAAAGTGTAGATGATCCTCCAGGAGTTCCCAGTGACCTGCCCGGGACAGAGACCGGAGGCGTTCAGCAACCTCGCGGCGAAAGGCGGCAGCAGAAGGCGCAGTCCACAGTTGAGCTGGCCGATCGTGACGATGGTTCCCATCACTTGCTCCTTGCTCGCCCACGAGACAAAGATTGTCCGCCTATCAACGCCAAAGGCGGATAAAACTCCAGGGAGCGCTGGTCGAGCCTTTCCTTCTGTGAAAAATGACAGCAACTCCTGCAGCTTCTCCCTCTTGACATCTGTAAGTCTGCTGCCGATGTTGTACCCAAACTCCATCTCCGCCTCCAAAGGTAGCTGCGGGCAGAGGACAAACTTTGCCTTTGGGATCTGCTCTGGCCTTGACGGTGCAGAAGCAAATCCCACTCCTTGGTGCCTCTTGCCCAGTTGGCCAAGCTCGATCAATTCTGCCCTGCCTTTGCCTCGGCCCTTCGGAACAGAAGAAGCCTCGACAACTTCCTTGCCCTTCCTCTTGGAAGGAACCGCACTCTTCTTCGAACTGCCCGAAGACGCCATTTGACTGATCGAAAGAGATGAAGAACGAGAGATGGAAAAGCAAAGAGTCTGGACTTCGAAAAATTCTGAAAGCGTGAGGCGAGAATGACAGCGAGAAAGACTTATATACCCAGGGTAAAAACGGTGCACGAATCGAGAAGACACGTGTCTTCACCATATCAAATCGCGTGTTTTTGCAGGTACACGTGGCATCCATCCGTAGCAAGCGCTAAATCAGGCGAACAGTCGGACCAGACGAAGCGTCAGACCCATCGGTCCATATAAACCAACGATCCAAGCAAGCCACCGGTCTAAGTAAACCGGACCGCCGGTTCAAAGCCACATTCCGGCAAACACAAGATTCTGGCAAAATTCAAAGGAGCAGAACAAACTATGCCACTTCTTCAAAAGTACAGGTTCAAGACCCAAACCTTGACCGGCTGATTTTAGCCGAACGGTCAAATATGACCGTTCGGCCAAAATCAACCGATCGGTCGATTTTCTACTAGATCCGGCAAAAAACTAAGGTTTTTTGCCGATCACCCAAACCTTGACCGGCTGATTTTAGCCGAACGGTCAAATATGACCGTTCGGCCAAAATCAACCGCTCGGTCGATTTTCTACTTGATCCGGCAAAAAACTGAGGTTTTTTGCCGATCACCCAAACCTTGACCGGCTGATTTTAGCCGAACGGTCAAATATGACCGTTCGGCCAAAATCAACCGCTCGGTCGATTTTCTACTAGATCCGGCAAAAAACTGAGGTTTTTTGCCGATCACCCAAACCTTGACCGGCTGATTTTAGCCGAACGGTCAAATATGACCGTTCGGCCAAAATCAACCGCTCGATCGATTTTTTACTTGATCCGACAAAAAACTGAGGTTTTTTGCCGATCACCCAAACCTTGACCGGCTGATTTTAGCCGAACGGTCAAATATGACCGTTCGGCCAAAATCAACCGATCGGTCGATTTTCTACTAGATCCGGCAAAAAACTGAGGTTTTTTGCCGATCACCCAAACCTTGACCGGCTGATTTTAGCCAAACGGTCAAATATGACCGTTCGGCCAAAATCAACCGATCGGTCGATTTTCTACTGGATCGGTCAAAAAACCATGTTTTTTGACCGATCACTCAATCCTTGACCGGTCGAAATTGACCGTTCGGTCAAATTTAACCGATCGGTCAAATTTGACCGATCGGTCAAAATTGACCGATCGGCCAAAATCAACCGAACGGTCAAATTTCCACTGGATCGGTCAAAATACCATGTTTTTTGACCGATCACTCAATCCTTAACCGGTTGAAATTGACCGTTCGGTCAAATTTAACCGATCGGTCAAATTTGACCGATCGGTCAAAATTGATCGATCGGTCAAAATCAACCGAACGGTCAAATTTCGACTGGATCGGTCAAAAAACCATGATTTTTGACCGATCACTCAATCCTTGACCGGTTGAAATTGACCGTTCGGTCAAATTTAACCGATCGGTCAAATTTGACCGATCGGTCAAAATTGACCGATCGGTCAAAATCAACCGAACGGCCAAATTTCCACTGGACCGGTCAAAAAACCATGTTTTTTGACCGATCACTCAATCCTTGACCGGCCGAAATTGACCGTTCGGTCAAAATTGACCGTTCGGTCAAAATTGATCGTTCGGTCGAAATTGATCGATCGGTCAAAATTGACCGATCGGTCAAAATTGACCGACCGATCTTTTTTGCGCTAACACTCGGCAAGCTTCTTTGTGCCTTCTTCGACAGGGGATTTTATGATTTGCACTAAATCCAAGCCAGCCACAGCGAACTCTAGCTAACTTGGAGGGGGTAACTGTGGGTGCAAATTTTGGCAAGAAGTCTGCAAACAGCGGGACCCACCGGCCCTGCCTGGTGGGCCCCCGAAGACCACAGCGGGACCCACCGTCCCTGCCTGGTGGGCCCCCGAAGACCACAGCGGGACCCACCGGCCCTGCCTGGTGGGCCCCCGGAGACTACAGCGGGACCCACCGGCCCTGCCTTGTGAGCCCCCGAAGACCACAGCGGGACCCACCGGCCCTGCCTGGTGGGCCCCCGAAGACCACAGCGGGACCCACCGGCCCTGCCTGGTGGGCCCCCGAAGACCACAGCGGGACCCACCGGCCCTGCCTGGTGGGCCCCCGAAGACCACAGCGGGACCCACCGGCCCTGCCTGGTGGGCCCCCGGAGACTACAGCGGGACCCACCGGCCCTACCTGGTGGGCCCCCGAAGACCACAGCGGGACCCACCGGCCCTGCCTGGTGGGCCCCCGGAGACTACAGCGGGACCCACCGGCCTTGCTTGGTGGGCCCCCGGAGACTACAGCGGGACCCACCGGCCCTGCCTGGTGGGCCCCCGAAGACTACAGCGGGACCCACCGGCCCTACCTGGTGAGCCCCCTAAGACGGCAGCGGAGCCCACCAGCTTTACCTGGAGGATCCCCAGATACGACAGCAGAAACCGCCATTTACCCTGGAATTCCTCCCAGAGAATCCTATAAATAGCAGAGCCTTCGAATGTAAAAGGGATCGGACTTTCAAAACCTGAAACTCCAGAACTCAAACCAGAGCTTTGAAAACAGATCAGTGCCATCATCTGATATCTGTCTCAGAAACCTCTATCTCCTCTTACCCTCTACCTCACCTTGATCTTCTTCTTGTCTTTGAACAAGTCGAAGAAACTTCAGTGGCACTCAGCCTGTCGAGGTCACTTCGAAACAAGTGTTAGTGAATTCGGGTTGCTCCCTATAGCACGTAGACGTAGGCTTCGGCTGAACTCCGAGATCACATCTCTCGTGTCAATTCTTTCTGAGTGCTTCTCTGATTGCATCTCTCTTTGCCTGTATACTGCGAAAGACTTCAACTTCAATCAACAGATCGACCAACGATCCTCAACGTCTATTTCAACTCTAATTGACTAGTGCTGCGAAAGTCTTCGGGTCGGCACGAAGATTTTCCCCCACAGACCCCCCCGAAGTTTGTATTGTTCGACGGGTCGCAGGATCCCGTTGACCATCTCTTGGCCTACAGAAAGCTTCTATTTTTCTAGGACCAAGACCACGTCTTGTGCCGAGCTTTCCCGAGCAGCTTGACGGGCTCGGCGTTAAATTGGTTCCACAAGTTGCCGTCGGGAACCATTCCAGATTTCCCAACTCTCTCCAGGTTGTTTCTGGAGCAGTACCGGTGCAACAGACAGCCCCCTAAGAGGATTGAGTCCCTTTTTACTTTGACCATGGGAGACCGTGAAACTCTTCGAAGCTTCCCGACACGCTTCCAAAGCGCCTACCTCGCTCTGGAGGACGCCGTCGGCCAAGATTGCACGACGGTGAGCGCGTTCCGGAACGCCCTCCCCGAGGGAAGCAAGCTTCATGACGCCCTGGTAATAAAGGATCCCCGCACGATCGTCGAGCTATTCGCCCTTGTCCAGCAGCACATCAGGCTCGAGGATGCGGTGTTAGACCGGAAGGGAGAGGCAGTCGAGCAGCGACCTCCTCCGGCTTTGCGACCTCTCGTCGTTAAGGCCGTGGAGAGGCGGGAGGTGCCACAGGTGGCACCTTCGCCCGGACCGCCCACAGCTCCTACCGTATAGCCCGCGGAAGCCCCCCCTGTGGTCCCTGGAAGGCCGGCGAACTGGCGCCAGCCTCCGGGACCCGGGGAGCAGGATTTCACCGAACGATGAAGGTTTTAACAAAGAAGTTAGCTCAGAAGCTAGGTGCAGAAGAGAGCCCGCATGATCTATAATGGGTAGTCTGCCGTTGTGCGGACTTAAAGCAAGACCGGGATCCTCAGAGGCAGCCAGTGGGCAACCTTGAGCTTCCCGGGGTAGTCCGCCGTTGTGCGGACTTAAAGCAAGACCGGGATCCTCAGAGGCAGCCAGTGGGCGACCTTGAGCTTCCCGGGGTAGTCCGCCGTTGTGCGGACTTAAAGCAAGACCGGGATCCTCAGAGGCAGCTAGTGGGAGACCTTGAGCTTCCCGGGGTAGTCCGCCATTGTGCGGACTTAAAGCAAGACCGGGATCCTTAGAGGCAGCCAGTGGGCGACCTTGAGCTTCCCGGGGTAGTCCGCCGTGGTGCAGACTTAAAGCAAGACCGGGATCCTCAGAGGCAGCCAATGGGCGACCTTGAGCTTCCCGGGGTAGTCCGCCGTTATGCGGACTTAAAGCAAGACCGGGATCCTCAGAGGCAGCCAGTGGGCGACCTTGAGCTTCCCGGGGTAGTTCGCCGTGGTGCGGACTTAAAGCAAGACCGGGATCCTCAGAGGCAGCCAGTGGGCAACCTTGAGCTTCCCGGGGTAGTCCGCCGTTGTGCGGACTTAAAGCAAGACCGGGATCCTCAGAGGCAGCCAGTGGGCGACCTTGAGCTTCCCGGGGCAGTCCGCCGTTGTGCGGACTTAAAGCAAGACCGGGATCCTTAGAGGCAGCCAGTGGGCGACCTTGAGATTCCCGGGGAAGTCCGCTGCCTAGTGGACTCTAAACCTAACCAGGATCCTTCGCGTTCACCTGCCATGAACGGAAGCATCCTGGCGTTGGCATACCCCTCGAAGGGCGAGCCCGCCGAACAGGATCATCGAGGGAAATTAACCGGGCAGGGGGCAGCTAGCACTTATTAGTTTCCTTTAAAAATAAAAATGGTTTAAGTCTCTGAGTGTAGGGAAGTTTTTGAAGTCTTTTGGTTCGCTTAAACGTTTTCCGGGCTCAGGGACTATTGAGTTTTTGCGAGCATGCCGAGTTTTTCGTTTGCATATACTTTAAAATAAAAAGGTTGAATCGAATTAGCTGCCTCGCCCGGGGTATCACTCTCGAGATCGCTGCGAACTCATAGAGCGGACTCACAAGTGGCACAGAGAAAGAAAGAAACGCATATGCGAACTCAGAAAGATTTTATTTCATTGATTAAACCAAAAATTACAAAAGCAGCTGCTAGGCTGCGAGCTCAAGGCTTGCTAGTCTCCACCCCACTGTCGTCCCCTCGGCACCGCTTCTTCGACCTTTCGGTCCTGTATTTCTCCACAGCGGCCAGGGCGCCTTTCTTGAGGAGATCGTCCAGCTGAGCTAGGAGGTGACCTTGCTGAGCCCGGAGGCCATCGGTGTGCGTCTCCTTCAGGGCGGCGATCTCTGTCTTCAGAGCAGCGACCTCGCCTTGAAGTTGAGCCGCCTCCCGCTGCGCGACCTCCCTGGCGGACACAGCCTCATCTCGCTCCGCCTTAGCTTTGAGGAGGGCGGTAGCGGACAGGCCTTTGGCTACCTCGGCCATGGCAAGGCCTGACACCAGGGTTTTGACCCTGCGACGCAGTGCCTCCGACTCCGCCCTCAGCTCCTCGGATCCCTTAGCTCGTTGAAGCTCGTGGATGTGCTCGTCCACCTTGCGCTCGGACCCCCGAAGGGAATCGTCGAACAGGGCAGGTAGCGCCCTCCCGGCCCCAGCGACCTCCGAGGCGAGCGCCTGGCTCTGCTTCTCCGCCTGCATAAGGAAGGTGAAAAAGTTAGCAAAAAGTGAAAATTAGCATTCTTGGCGGAAGGGTCAGAGAGAGCAAGATGTACCTCGGCCAGGCGTTCGCTTATTGAAGCGAAGGGGGCTCGGGCGAAGACGTTGCGGCCCAGCAGCTGCCGCACGTAGTAGGGCGCCCTCCCCTCCTCCGCAGAGGAGCCCGCGCTGGGACCCCCCGGAGCTTCAGTAGCAGGGGGCACGCCGGGAAGAGCGGAGGCTGGCACCTCTCCCGGGCGAGCTCCGGCTGCTGGCGGGCTTGGAGGGTCCGCCCCGACCCCCTTGGCCTCCGACCCCGAGCTGGAGGACTCGGAGTCGGAGCCAATATCCACGAAGGAGGGGGACCTATAGATCAAGTCCCCCGTATCCTCCGGGAAGTCCGCCTTCTCCTTACCCCGTCCAGATGACGAGGGCAGAGGAGCGGATATGGAAGCTGCAGGGGGCGTAGAGGTCGCAGCGGCGGCGGGGGTTTCTCGCCCACTGTCCTCACGGGAAATTTTTCGAGGAGCAGAGGGTGGCACCCCGCCCTGCTGGACCTCCACCCCGGCGGGAGGAGGTGGAAGCTCCTGCCCGCTAGGTCCAGCCCCTGGTGCGGGAGCTGATGGAGCTGCGGGCTTCTCCATTTGGGCAGGAGCGGCGGGCTCCACCCGAAGAGCTTGAGGGACGGGCCCCTCCTCCTCGGAGCCTGGCACCTCCTCCTCGGAGTCCGTCCAACTGGGCTCCGAGTCCAAGCCTGCCTCCTCCAGCACTTTTCGCCGCTGCTCCGTCTGGGTATTCGAAGGCGCGGGCCCCGCGCGTTTGGCCTTCTTCTTCCCGCGGAACTCCATCTTCGGCGTCAGCAGTGCTACACGAAGAGGGACGGTCAGATCGCCCGGGAAGCAGCCCATTAATATCTGGGCCATCCCGGATTCGACTTCCGCCATGGTTAGCGGGAGGTCGATGTTCGGGTCGTCGGGCTCGACCATTTGGATCTTGCGGTGGACAATTGGAGTTGGGGCGGAAGGCTGACCTGGGCCGGCGTCCGGGCGAGGAGGTTGCGGAGGAGCGGAGGCTTCGTCCTGGCGGAGCATCTCCATGGTGTCGGGGTCGTTGAGGCGGACGGGCGAAGCCCGCCTCCGGACCGTCTTCTTGCAGGGGTTGCCTCCCGAGCTCCCTGCCCCCTTGCTGGCCCCTTTGGAGGGAGTAGCGTTCTGCATCGGCGGAATAGCGCCGACCTCCTCCTCCTTCTTCTTCCGGACGATCTTCTGCTTCAGCAGAATAGCGCCGGTCTTCCCGTCCTTCAGCTGGAAGGCAAAGTCGGGAGCGGTGATCTTCTCCGGAGTCCGCCCACCGAGGTAGTGGAGGATCGCCTCGTCCAGAGATCGCTCCCGGTCGGGAGCGATGCACTTCTTCTTCCCCGCCATGTAGAAGGAGATCTCCCGAAAGACCGCCGTCGGGGGAACCCCGGGGTGAGCCGGGACTCCGCTGTGCCGCCCGCGCCAGTCGCCGACCGCCACGAAAGGATAGTCCTTCCAGTGGCGGTCCTTGCTCTCGATGGTGGAGAAGGGGAGCACCTCGCTAGGTCGCCCGGCGAGGTAGAAGTAGCCGCAGCCCGTGGAGTTGAAGACCGGCGAGGGCTTGAGGAGCCACTTTTTAAGCAGATAGCTCAGTGGGATCCTCGCCTTCAGGGCGGTCTCCAACTGGGACAGCCCGTAAAGTATCCCCCAGGAGTTTCCTGAGAGCTGAGCAGGGCAAAGCCCCGTCAACTCCAGGAGCTCCCCGGCGAGATGACTCAGTGGGAACCGCAGCCCGGACCACAGTAGCCCGACAGAAGCTACTGTACCCTGGGGCGGCCTCCCCGAGAGTGGCATCTCGGTGACGAGGATCTCCTGAGGGAGATCGATCGCCGCCCGGATACTGTCCCCAACGGGCACCCCTCTCGGGTTTTGCAGCCAGACCACCGCCCTCTCTGCGGCGGGCTCAGAAGCTTGGGCGGCAGCGGCAGCGGCAGCAGCAACAGCAGCAGCAACGTCGGAAGCGGAGGCCATTAGAGCAGAAGGGCTAAGGCGAGCTAGAAGCAAAAGTGAGCAAAGGCGAGCTGAAAGCAAAGAAGGAAGGGAGAGCTATTTTTCACGCGACGGTAATTATCGCCCCCCATCCCCTATTTATAGACGGGTGAGAGGCAGGTTAATCGAGCCGCAGTTAATGCCCGAGCGCGCACGGCGAGGCGGCGCGACGATGATCGAAGCGACAGCTTGCTTCTTTCCAATCGTCGAGCGCCACGTGGACCACGCGTGGAAAAAGCCGCGCCGGCGCCGACACTGTCATTTACTGACAAAAGAAGAGCAAATGAGGAGGAGACACGTGTCTCGAGCCGATCGGGATCTCATGATGAGATTCATTGTATCAGTATCGAGCCTCATGCCGCATTTAATCTGAGGCGACCGTCGGAGATTCGGAGCGATACCCAAGTCACAAGATCGCCCGTGGCTGGTGCCCACAGCTCGCCCGACGCAGACCCTGACCGCATGTGACAAGCTCACACCGGAAGGAGATCGCTCGTGGCTGACGCTCCCGGCCCGCCCGGCGTTTGTGGAATACTGGGAGTCAAAACTCTCGACGCAGACCGCTCGCGGCAGGTGCCCGCAGCTCGCCCGACGCAGACCCTGACCGCGTGTGACAAGCTCGCACCGAAAGGAGATCGCTCGTGGCTGACGCTCCCGGCCCGCCCGGCGTTTGTGAAATACTGGGAGTCAAAACTCTCGACGCAGACCGCTCGCGGCAGGTGCCCGCAGCTCGCCCGACACAGACCCTGACCGCGTGTGACAAGCTCGTACCGGAAGGAGATCGCTCGTGGCTGACGCTCCCGGCCCGCCCGGCGTTTGTGGAGTACTGAGAGTCAACTCTCGACGCAGACCGCTCGCGGCAAGTGCCCGCAGCTCGCTCGAGGCAGACCCTGACCGCATGTGACAAGCTCGCATCGGAAGGAGATCGCTCGTGGCTGACGCTCCCGGCCCGCCCGGCGTTTGTGGAAGTACTGGCAGTCAAAGCTCTCGGCGCAGATCGCCCACGGCTGGTGCCCGCAGCTCGCCCGATGCAGACCCTGACCGCGTGTGACAAGCTCGCAAATGACTAGAACTCCCCATTCGACCGTCGTATGCAATAAGACTCCTGAGCAAGCGCCAAAGTCTCCTTGGTCGCTCCCTCAAGAGGGGGTAATATTGGGGGTAGCTGAAATCTGCCCTGGAGTTCGCCCCCCCCCCCCCCCCCCCCCCCCCCCGTGCTCACCAAATCACCTTGACATGGAGCGAGATCCACATTGGGCTGAAGGGGCCTAGGCCAAGGGCACTCATAGGAGCTCACCTAAGCTCGCTGGAGCTCGTTGAACTCGCCCAGGAGCCCGCCTAAGCTTGCTCAGGAGCTCGCCTAAGCTCGCTCAGGAGCTCGCCTAAGCTAGCTCAGGAGCTCGCCCAAGCTTGCTCAGGAGCTCGCCCAAGCTCGTTCAGGAGCTCGCCTAAGCTCTCTCGGGAGCTCGTTCAGGAGCTCGCCTAAGCTCGTTCAGGAGCTCGCCCAAGCTCGCTCATGAGCTCGCCAAGCTCGTTCAGGAGCTCGCCCAAGCTCGCTCAGGAGCTCGCCAAGCTCGTTCAGGAGCTCGCTTAGCTCGCTCCGGAGCTCGCCCAAGCTCGCCCCGACCCCTGTTTATCGAAGAGGTTGCCCCCGCGAGGTTCGACTCTTGATAAATATGGACGAAAGGACGGAGCAGTGCCGGGCGAGCTTGCCTTTGCTCCCTCCCTGAGACCGCCCAAACTTGAACATTCCAGAACAGCCAGCTGGCAGTGACAGGAAAGATACTCTCCCCACTCAAACCGCCTGGCAGGCTTAACGACAGAATGTCAGGGCGCGAGTACCAAGGACTGTCAGACCCACGCGAGCCAGAACGTGGGGGTCTAGAAGGCCCTAGAAGAATCTCCACGTGTCGGGCTACGGTAGGCCGCCGATCGCTATAAATGCTCACCCCCAGGCTCCATAGAACAGGTTCGAAATCCTTTTCCCTACCACTTTGGTATACCACAGCTCGCCGTTGTGCCACCGTGACTGACTTTAGCGTCGGAGGGTCTGCGCTCCTAAGGGAGCCAGCCGTTCTCACGTTCTCTTTTCTTTGTCTTGCAGGCAGCCCGCACGGACCAGCGAAAAATCCCCCGAACAGATACATTCGTGCGAATGAATTAGAATGGATCATACGAATGAATTAGAATAGATCGTGCGAATAAATTAGAATGGATCGTACGAAAGAATTAGAATGGATACATTCGTGCGAATGAATTAGAATGGATCGTATGACTAAATTAGAATGGAACGTACGAATGATTTAGAATGGATCATACGAATAAATTAGAATAGATCGTGTGAATGAATTAGAATGGATCGTATGAATGAATTAGAATGGATACATTCATGCGAATGAATTAGAATGGATCATACGAATAAATTAGAATGGATCGTGAGAATGAATTAGAATGGATCTAATGAACGAATTAGAATGGATACATTTGTGGGAATGAATTAGAATGGATCGTACGAATGAATTAGAATGGGTCGTACGAATGAATTAGAATGGATCGTGCAAATGAATTAGAATGGATCATACAAACGAATTAGAATGGATACATTCGAGCGAATGAATTAGAATGGATCGTATGAATGTGTTTGAATGGATCGTACGAGTAAATTAGAATGGGTTGCATGAATGAACTAGAATTGATCGTACGATTGAATTAGAATGGATCGTACGAATGAATTAGAATGGATCGTGCGAATGTGTTAGAATGGATACATTCGTGCGAATGAATTAGAATGGAACGTACGAATGAATTAGAATGCATCGTGCGAATGAATTAGAATAGATCGTGCGAATGAATTAGAATGGTTCATATGAATGAATTAGAATAGATCGTACGAATGAATTAGGATGGATACATTCGTTCGAATGAATTAGAATGGATCGTACGAATGAATTAGAATGGATCGTATGAATGAATTAGAATGGATACATTCATTCGAATGAATTAGAATGGATCGTACGAATGAATTACAATGGATCGTGCGAATGAATTAGAATGGATCGTACGAATGAATTAGAATGGATCGTACGAATGAATTAGAATGGATACATTCGTGCTAATGAATTAGGATGGATCGTACGAATGAATTAGAACCGATCGCACGAATGAATTACAATGGATCGTACGAATGAATTAGAATGGATCGTGCAAATGAATTAGAATGGATCGTACGAATGAATTAGAATGGATACATTCGTGCGAATGAATTAGACTGCGTCATACGAATGAATTAGAATGGATCGTACGAATGAATTAGTATGGATCGTGCAAATGAATTAGAATGTATCTTGCGAATGAATTAGAATGGATCGTGCGAATGAATTAGAATGGATCATGCGATTGAATTTGAATGGATCGTACAAATGAATTAGAATTGATACAATCGTGCGAATGAATTAGAATGGATCGTACGAATGAATTACAATGGATCGAACAAATGAATTAGAATGGATCGTGTGAATGAATTAGAATGGATGATACGAATGAATTCGAATGGATACATTCGTGCGAATGAATTAGATTGGATCGTATGAATGAATTAGAATGGATCGTACGAATGAATTAGAATGGATCGTATGAATGAATTAGAATGGATCTTGGGAATGAATTAGAATGGATCGTACGAATGAATTAGAATAGATCGTGCGATTGAATTAGAATGGATCGTGCGAATGAATTAGAATGGATACATTCGTTCGAATGAATTAGAATGGATCGTACGAATGAATTAGAATGGATCGAACGAATTAATTAGAATGGATCGTGCGAATGAATTAGAATGGATCGTACGAATGAATTAGAATGGATACATTCGTGCGAATGAATTAGAATGGATCATACGAATGAATTAGAATGGATCGTACGAATGAATTAGAATGGATACATTCGTGTGAATGAATTAGAATGGATCGTACGAATGAATTAGAATAGATTGTACGAATGAATTAGAATGGTTCGTACGAATGAATTAGAATGGATCTTACGAATGAATTAGAATGGATACATTCGTGCAAATGAATTAGAATGGATCGTACGAATGAATTAGAAAGGATCGTATGAATTAATTAGAATGGATCGTACGAATGAATAAAATGGATCGTACAAATGAATTAGAATGGATACATTAGTGCGCATGAATTAGAATGGATCGTACGAATAAATTAGAAAGGATCATACGAATGAATTAGAATGGATCGTACGAATGAATTAGAATGGATACATTCGCATGAATGAATTAGAATGGTTCTTACGAATGAATTAGAATGGATCGTACGAATGAATTAGAATGGATATATTCGTGCAAATGAATTAGAATGGATTGTACGAATGAATTAGAATGGATCGTACGAATGATTTAGAATGGATCGTGCGAATGAATTAGAATGGATCGTACGAATGAATTAGAATGGATACATTCGTGCGAATGAATTAGAATGGATTGTACGAATGAATTAGAATGGATCATATGAATAAATTAGAATGGATCGTGCGAATGCATTAGAATGGATGGTATGAATGAATTAGAAAGGATCCATGCGTGCGAACGAATTAGAATGGATCATACAAATGAATTAGAATGGATCGTACGATTGAATTAGAATGGATACATTCGTGCGAATGAATTAGAACGAATCATACGAATGAATTAGAAAGGATCGTACAAATGAATTAGAATGGATCGTGCGAATTAATAAGAATGGATCATAGGAATAATTAGAATGCATTGTGCGAATGAATTAGAATGGATCGTACGAATGAATTAAAATGGATACATTCGTGCGAATGAATTAGAATGGATCGTACGAATGAATTAGAATGGATCGTGGGAATTAATTAGACTGGATCGTAGGAATGAATTTGAATGGATCGTATGAATGAATTAGAAAGGATCGTACAAATGAATTAGAATGGATCGTGCGATTGAATTAGAATGGAACGTACGAATGAATTAGAATGGATCGTGCAAATGAATTAGAATGGATCGTACGAATAAATTAGAATGGATCATGCGAATGAATTAGAATGAATCGTACGAATGAATTAGAATGGATACATTCGTGCAAATGAATTAGAATGGATCGTACGAATGAATTAGAAAGGATACATTCGTGCGAATGAATTAGAATGGATCGTACGAATGAGTTATAATGGATCCTACGAATGAATTAGAATCGATCGTCCGAATGAATTAGAATGGATCGTCTGAATGAATTAGAATGGATACATTTGAGCAAATGAATTAGAAGTGATCGTACGAATGAATTAGAATGGATTGTACGAATGAAATAGAATGGATCGTACGAATGAATTAGAATGGATCGTGCGAATGAATTTGATTGGATCATACGATTGAATTAGAATGGATATATTCATGCGAATGAATTAGAGTGGATCGTACGAATGAATTAAAATGGATCGTACGAATGAATTAGAATGGATACATTCGTGCAAATGAATTAGAATGGATCGTACGAATGAATTAGAATAGATCGTATGAATGAATTAGAATGGATCATATGATTGAATTAGAATGGATCATGCGAATGAATTAGAAAGGATCGTACGAATGAATTAGAATGGATACATTCATGCGAATGAATTAAAATGGATCGTATGAATGAATTAGAATGGATTGCACGAATTTATTAGAATGGATCGTATGAACGAATTAGAATACATACATTCGTGCGAATGAATTAGAATGGATCGTACGAATGAATTAGAATGGATAGTACGAATAAATTAAAATGGATCGTGCGAATGAATTCGAATGGATCGTATGAATGAATTAGAATGGATCGTACGATTGAATTAGAATGGATCGAACGAATGAATTAGAATCGATCGTATGAATGAATTAGAATGGATCATACGAATGAATTAGAATGGATTGTGTGAATGAAATAGAATGGATCGTACGAATGAATTAGAGTGGATCGTACGAATGAATTAGAATGGATCGTACAAATGAATTAGAATGGATACATTCGTGCTAATGAATTAGGAAGGATCGTACAAATGAATTAGAATGGATCGTACGAATGAATTAGAATAGATCGTGCGAATGAATTAGAATGGATCGTACGAATGATTTAGAATGGATCGTGCGAATGAATTAGACTGGATTGTACGAATGAATTAGAATGGATCGTACGAATGAATTAGTATGAATCGTGCGAATGAATTAGAATGGATCGTACGAATGAATTAGAATGGATTGTGCGAATAAATTAGAATGGATCGTACGAATGAATAAGAATGGATACATTCGTACGAATGAATTAGAACGGATCGTACGAATGAATTAGAATGGATCGTATGAATAAATTAGAATGGATCGTGCGAATGAATTAGAATGGATCATGTGAATGAATTCGAATAGATACAGTCGTGCGAATGAATTAGACTGGATCGTACGAATGAATTAGAATGGATCGTACGAATGAATTAGAATGGATCGTGTGAATGAATTAGAATGGATCGTGCGATTGAATTAGAATGGATCAAGCGAATGAATTAGAATGGATACATTCATGCGAATGAATTAGAATGGATCGTACGAATGAATTAGAATGGCTCGTACGAATGAATTAGAATGAATCATACGAATTAATTATAATAGATCGTACGAATGAACTAGAAACGATCGTACGAATGAATTAGAATGGATCGTGTGAATAAATTAGAATGGATCGTACGAATGAATTAGAATGGATCGTGCGAATGAATTAGAATGAATACATTCATGCGAATGAATTAGAATAAATCATACGAATGAATTAGAATGCATCGTACGAATGAATTAGAATGGATCATACGAATGAATAAGAATGGGTACATTCGTGTGAATGAATTAGAATGGATCATACGAATGTATTAGAATGGATCGTACGAATGAATTAGAATGGATCGTACGAATGAACTAGAATGGATCGTACGATTGAATTAGATTGGATCTTACGAATGAATTAGAATGGATACATTCGTGCAAATGAATTAGAATGGATCGTACGAATGAATTAGAAAGGATCGTATGAATTAATTACAATGGATCGTACGAATGAATAAAATGGATCGTACAAATGAATTAGAATGGATACATTAGTGCGAATGAATTAGAATGGATCGTACGAATAAATTAGAAAGGATCATACGAATGAATTAGAATGGATCGTACGAATGAATTAGAATGGATACATTCGCATGAATGAATTAGAATGGATCGTACGAATGAATTAGAATGGTTCTTACGAATGAATTAGAATGGATCGTACGAATGAATTAGAATGGATATATTCGTGCAAATGAATTAGAATGGATTGTACGAATGAATTAGAATGGATCGTACGAATGATTTAGAATGGATCGTGCGAATGAATTAGAATGGATCGTACGAATGAATTAGAATGGATACATTCGTGCGAATGAATTAGAATGGATTGTACGAATGAATTAGAATGGATCATATGAATAAATTAGAATGGATCGTGCGAATGCATTAGAATGGATGGTATGAATGAATTAGAAAGGATCCATGTGTGCGAACGAATTAGAATGGATCATACAAATTAATTAGAATGGATAGTACGATTGAATTAGAATGGATACATTCGTGCGAATGAATTAGAAAGGATCGTACGAATGAATTAGAAAGGATCGTACAAATGAATTAGAATGGATCGTGCGAATTAATAAGAATGGATCATAGAATTGAAATAGAATGCATTGTGCGAATGAATTAGAATGGATCGTACGAATGAATTAAAATGGATACATTCGTGCGAATGAATTAGAATGGATCGTACGAATGAATTAGAATGGATCGTGGGAATTAATTAGACTGGATCGTAGGAATGAATTTGAATGGATCATATGAATGAAATAGAAAGGATCGTACAAATGAATTAGAATGGATCGTGCGATTGAATTAGAATGGAACGTACGAATGAATTAGAATGGATCGTGCAAATGAATTAGAATGGATCGTACGAATGAATTAGAATGGATACATTCGTGCTAATGAATTAGGATGGATCGTACGAATGAATTAGAACCGATCGCACGAATGAATTACAATGGATCGTACGAATGAATTAGAATGGATCGTGCAAATGAATTAGAATGGATCATACAAATGAATTAGAATGGATCGTACGAATGAATTAGAATGGATACATTCGTGCGAATTAATTAGACTGCGTCATACGAATGAATTAGAATGGATCGTACGAATGAATTAGTATGGATCGTGCGAATGAATTAGAATGTATCTTGCGAATGAATTAGAATGGATCGTGCGAATGAATTAGAATGGATCATGCGATTGAATTTGAATGGATCGTACAAATGAATTAGAATTGATACAATCGTGCGAATGAATTAGAATGGATCGTACGAATGAATTACAATGGATCGAACAAATGAATTAGAAATGATCGTGTGAATGAATTAGAATGGATGATACGAATGAATTCAAATGGATACATTCGTGCGAATGAATTAGATTGGATCGTATGAATGAATTAGAATGGATCGTACGAATGAATTAGAATGGATCGTATGAATGAATTAGAATGGATCGTGGGAATGAATTAGAATGGATCGTACGAATGAATTAGAATAGATCGTGCGATTGAATTAGAATGGATCGTGCGAATGAATTAGAATGGATACATTCGTTCGAATGAATTAGAATGGATCGTACGAATGAATTAGAATGGATCGAACGAATTAATTAGAATGGATCGTGCGAATGAATTAGAATGGATCGTACGAATGAATTAGAATGGATACATTCGTGCGAATGAATTAGAATGGATCATACGAATGAATTAGAATGGATCGTACGAATGAATTAGAATGGATACATTCGTGTGAATGAATTAGAATGGATCGTACGAATGAATTAGAATAGATTGTACGAATGAATTAGAATGGTTCGTACGAATGAATTAGAATGGATCTTACGAATGAATTAGAATGGATACATTCGTGCAAATGAATTAGAATGGATCGTACGAATGAATTAGAAAGGATCGTATGAATTAATTAGAATGGATCGTACGAATGAATAAAATAGACCGTACAAATGAATTAGAATGGATACATTAGTGCGCATGAATTAGAATGGATCGTACGAATAAATTAGAAAGGATCATACGAATGAATTAGAATGGATCGTACGAATGAATTAGAATGGATACATTCGTGTGAATGAATTAGAATGGATCGTACGAATGAATTAGAATGGATCGTACGAATGAATTAGAATGGATATATTCGTGCAAATGAATTAGAATGGATTGTACGAATGAATTAGAATGGATCGTACAAATGATTTAGAATGGATCGTGCGAATGAATTAGAATGGATCGTACGAATGAATTAGAATGGATACATTCGTGCGAATGAATTAGAATGGATTGTATGAATGAATTAGAATGGATCATATGAATAAATTAGAATGGATCGTGCGAATGCATTAGAATGGATGGTATGAATGAATTAAGAAGGATCCATGCGTGCGAACGAATTAGAATGGATCATACAAAAGAATTAGAATGGATCGTACGATTGAATTAGAATGGATACATTCGTGCGAATGAATTAGAACGGATCGTACGAATGAATTAGAAAGGATCGTACAAATGAATTAGAATGGATCGTGCGAATTAATAAGAATGGATCATAGGAATAATTAGAATGCATTGTGCGAATGAATTAGAATGGATCGTACGAATGAATTAGAATGGATCGTGGGAATTAATTAGACAGGATCGTAGGAATGAATTTGAATGGATCGTATGAATGAATTAGAAAGGATCGTACAAATGAATTAGAATGGATCGTGCGATTGAATTAGAATGGAACGTACGAATGAATTAGAATGGATCGTGCAAATGAATTAGAATGGATCGTACGAATGAATTAGAATGGTTCATGCGAATGAATTAGAATGAATCGTATGAATGAATTAGAATGGATACATTCGTGCAAATGAATTAGAATGGATCGTACGAATGAATTAGAAAGGATACATTCGTGCGAATGAATTAGAATGGATCGTACGAATGAGTTAGAATGGATCCTACGAATGAATTAGAATCGATCGTCCGAATGAATTAGAATGGATCGTATGAATAAATTAGAATGGATACATTTGAGCAAATGAATTAGAAGTGATCGTACGAATGAATTAGAATGGATCGTACGAATGAAATAGAATGGATCGTACGAATGAATTAGAATGGATCGTGCGAATGAATTTGATTGGATCATACGATTGAATTAGAATGGATATATTCATGCGAATGAATTAGAGTGGATCGTACGAATGAATTAGAATGGATCGTACGAATGAATTAGAATGGATACAATCGTGCAAATGAATTAGAATGGATCGTACGAATGAATTAGAATAGATCGTATGAATGAATTAGAATGGATCATATGATTGAATTAGAATGGATCATGCGAATGAATTAGAAAGGATCGTACGAATGAATTAGAATGGATACATTCATGCGAATGAATTAAAATGGATCGTATGAATGAATTAGAATGGATTGCACGAATTTATTAGAATGGATCGTATGAACGAATTAGAATACATACATTCGTGCGAATGAATTAGAATGGATCGTACGAATGAATTAGAATGGATAGTACGAATAAATTAAAATGGATCATGCGAATGAATTCGAATGGATCGTATGAATGAATTAGAATGGATCGTACGATTGAATTAGAATGGATCGAACGAATGAATTAGAATCGATCGTATGAATGAATTAGAATGGATCATACGAATGAATTAGAATGGATCGTGTGAATGAAATAGAATGGATCGTACGAATGAATTAGAGTGGATCGTACGAATGAATTAGAATGGATCGTACAAATGAATTAGAATGGATACATTCGTGCTAATGAATTAGGAAGGATCGTACAAATGAATTAGAATGGATCGTACGAATGAATTAGAATAGATCGTGCGAATGAATTAGAATGGATCGTACGAATGATTTAGAATGGATCGTGCGAATGAATTAGACTGGATTGTACGAATGAATTAGAATGGATCGTACGAATGAATTAGTATGAATCGTGCGAATGAATTAGAATGGATCGTACGAATGAATTAGAATGGATCGTGCGAATAAATTAGAATGGATCGTACGAATGAATTAGAAGGGATACATTCGTACGAATGAATTAGAACGGATCGTACGAATGAATTAGAATGGATCGTATGAATAAATTAGAATGGATCGTGCGAATGTATTAGAATGGATCATGTGAATGAATTCGAATAGATACAGTCGTGCGAATGAATTAGACTGTATCATACGAATGAATTAGAATGGATCGTACGAATGAATTAGAATGGATCGTGTGAATGAATTAGAATGGATCGTGCGATTGAATTAGAATGGATCAAGCGAATGAATTAGAATGGATACATTCATGCGAATGAATTAGAATGGATCGTACGAATGAATTAGAATGGCTCGTACGAATGAATTAGAATGAATCATACGAATTAATTATAATAGATCGTACGAATGAACTAGAAACGATCGTACGAATGAATTAGAATGGATCGTGCGAATAAATTAGAATGGATCGTACGAATGAATTAGAATGGATCGTGCGAATGAATTAGAATGAATACATTCATGCGAATGAATTAGAATAAATCATACGAATGAATTAGAATGGATCGTACGAATGAATTAGAATGGATCATACGAATGAATAAGAATGGGTACATTCGTGTGAATGAATTAGAATAGATCATACGAATGTATTAGAATGGATCGTACGAATGAATTAGAATGGATCGTACGAATGAACTAGAATGGATTGTACGAATGAATTAGAATGGATCTTACAAATGAATTAGAATGGATACATTCGTGCAAATGAATTAGAATGGATCGTACGAATGAATTAGAAAGGATCGTATGAATTAATTACAATGGATCGTACGAATGAATAAAATGGATCGTACAAATGAATTAGAATGGATACATTAGTGCGAATGAATTAGAATGGATCGTACGAATAAATTAGAAAGGATCATACAAATGAATTAGAATGGATCGTACGAATGAATTAGAATGGATACATTCGCATGAATGAATTAGAATGGATCGTACGAATGAATTAGAATGGTTCTTACGAATAAATTAGAATGGATCGTACGAATGAATTAGAATGGATATATTCGTGCAAATGAATTAGAATGGATTGTACGAATGAATTAGAATGGATCGTACGAATGATTTAGAATGGATCGTGCGAATGAATTAGAATGGATCGTATGAATGAATTAGAATGGATACATTCGTGCGAATGAATTAGAATGGATTGTACGAATGAATTAGAATGGATCATATGAATAAATTAGAATGGATCGTGCGAATGCATTAGAATGGATGGTATGAATGAATTAGAAAGGATCCATGTGTGCGAACGAATTAGAATGGATCATACAAATTAATTAGAATGGATCGTACGATTGAATTAAAATGGATACATTCGTGCGAATGAATTAGAACGGATCGTACGAATGAATTAGAAAGGATCGTACAAATGAATTAGAATGGATCGTGCGAATTAATAAGAATGGATCATAGAAATGAAATAGAATGCATTGTGCGAATGAATTAGAATGGATCGTACGAATGAATTAAAATGGATACATTCGTGCGAATGAATTAGAATGGATCGTACGAATGAATTAGAATGGATCGTGGGAATTAATTAGACTGGATCGTAGGAATGAATTTGAATGGATCGTATGAATGAAATAGAAAGGATCGTACAAATGAATTAGAATGGATCGTGCGATTGAATTAGAATAGAACGTACGAATGAATTAGAATGGATCGTGCAAAAGAATTAGAATGGATCGTACGAATGAATTAGAATGGATCATGCGAATGAATTAGAATGAATCGTACGAATGAATTAGAATGGATACATTCGTGCAAATGAATTTGAATGGATCGTACGAATGAATTAGAAAGGATACATTCGTGCGAATGAATTAGAATGGATCGTACGAATGAGTTAGAATGGATCTTACGAATGAATTAGAATCGATCGTCCGAATGAATTAGAATAGATCGTATGAATAAATTAGAATGGATACATTTGAGCAAATGAATTAGAAGTGATCGTACGAATGAATTAGAATGGATCGTACGAATGAAATAGAATGGATCGTACGAATGAATTAGAATGGATCGTGCGAATGAATTTGATTGGATCATACGATTGAATTAGAATGGATATATTCATGCGAATGAATTAGAATGGATCGTACGAATGAATTAGAATGGATCGTACGAATGAATTAGAATGGATACATTCGTGCAAATGAATTAGAATGGATCGTACGAATGAATTAGAATAGATCGTATGAATGAATTAGAATGGATCATATGATTGAATTATAATGGATCATGCGTATGAATTAGAAAGGATCGTACGAATGAATTAGAATGGATACATTCATGCGAATGAATTAAAATGGATCGTAGGAATGAATTAGAATGGATTGCACGAATTTATTAGAATGGATCGTATGAACGAATTAGAATACATACATTCGTGGAATTAGAATGGATCGTACGAATGAATTAGAATGGATAGTACGAATAAATTAAAATGGATCGTGCGAATGAATTCGAATGGATCGTATGAATGAATTAGAATGGATCGTACGATTGAATTAGAATGGATCGAATGAATGAATTAGAATCGATCGTATGAATGAATTAGAATGGATCATACGAATGAATTAGAATGGATCGTGTGAATGAAATAGAATGGATCGTACGAATGAATTAGAGTGGATCGTACGAATGAATTAGAATGGATCATACAAATGAATTAGAATGGATACATTCATGCTAATGAATTAGGAAGGATCGTACAAATGAATTAGAATGGATCGTACGAATGAATTAGAATAGATCGTGCGAATGAATTAGAATGGATCGTACGAATGATTTAGAATGGATCGTGCGAATGAATTAGACTGGATTGTACAAATGAATTAGAATGGATCGTACGAATGAATTAGTATGAATCGTGCGAATGAATTAGAATGGATCGTACGAATGAATTAGAATGGATCGTGCGATTAAATTAGAATGGATCGTACGAATGAAATAGAATGGATACATTCGTACGAATGAATTAGAACGGATCGTACGAATGAATTAGAATGGATCGTATGAATGAATTAGAATGGATCGTGAGAATGAATTAGAATGGATCGTGCGATTGAATTATAATGGATCAAGCGAATGAATTAAAATGGATACATTCATGCGAATGAATTAGAATGGATCGTAAGAATGAATTAGAATGGCTCGTACGAATGAATTAGAATGAATCATACGAATTAATTATAATAGATCGTACGAATGAACTAGAATCGATCGTACGAATGAATTAGAATGGATCGTGCGAATAAATTAGAATGGATCGTACGAATGAATTAGAATGGATCGTGCGAATGAATTAGAATGAATACATTCATGCGAATGAATTAGAATAAATCATACTAATGAATTAGAATGGATCGTACAAATGAATTAGAATGGATCGTACGAATGAATAAGAATAGGTACATTCGTGTGAATGAATTAGAATGGATCATACAAATGTATTAGAATGGATCGTACGAATGAATTAGAATGGATCGTACGAATGGATTAGAATGGATCGTGCGAATGAATTAGAATGGATCGTACGAATGAATTAGAATGGATCATGCGAAAGAATTAGAATGGATACATTCGTGCGAATGAATTAGAATGGATCGTACGAATGAATTAGAATGGATCGTACGAATAAATTAGAATGCATCGTGCGAATGAATTAAAATGGATCGTACGGATGAATTAGAATGGATCGTACGAATGAATCAGAATGTATCGTGCGAATCAATAAGAATGGATCGTGCGAATGAATTAGAGTGGATACATTTGTGCAAATGAATTAGAATGGATCATACGAATCATACGAATGAATTAGAATGGTTTGTACGAATGAATTAGAATAGATCGTACGAATGAATTAGGATGGATACCTTCGTGCGAATGAATTAGAATGGATCGTACGAATGAATTAGAATGGATTGTACGAATGAATTAGAATGGATTGTACGAATGAATTAGAATGGATCATACGAATGAATTAGAATGGATCGTGCGAATGAATTAGAATGGATCGTACGAATGAATTAGAGTGGATCTATTCGTGCGAATGAATTTGAATGGATCGTACGAATTAATTAGAATGGATCGTACGAATGAATTAGAATGGATATATTCGTGCGAATAAATTAGAATGGATCATACGAATTAATTAGAATGGATCATGCGAATGAATTAGAATGGATCGTATGAATGAATTAGAATGGATCGTACGAATGAATTAGAATAGATACATTCGTGCTAACGAATTAGGATGGATCGTACGAATGAATTAGTATGGATCGTACGAATGAATTAGAATGGATCGTATGAATGAATTAGAATGGATCGTATGAATGAATTAGAATAGATCGTACAAATGAATTAGAATAGATCGTACAAATGAATTAGAATGGATACATTCGTGCGAATGAAGTAGAATGGATCATACGAATGAATTAGAATGGATCGTACGAATGAATTAGTATGGATCGTGCGAATGAATTAGAATGGATCGTGCGAATGAATTTGAATGGATACAATTGTGCGAAAAAATTTGAATGGATCATACGAATGAATTTGAATAGATCGTACTAATGAATTAGAATGGATCGTGCGAATGAATTAGAATGGATCGTACGAATGAATTCGAATGGATACATTCGTGCGAATGAATTAGATTGGATCGTATGAATGAATTAGAATGGATCATACGAATGAATTAGAATGGTTCGTATGAATGAATTAGAATGGATCGTGCGAATGAATTAGAATAGATCTTACGGATGAATTAGAATGGATCGTGCGAATAAATTAGAATGGATCATGCGATTGAATTAGAATGGATCGTGCGAATGAATTAGAATGGATACATTCGTGCAAATGAATTAGAATGGTTCGTACAAATGAATTAGAATGGATCGTACGAATTAATTAGAATGGATCGTGCGATTGAATTAGATTGGATTGTACGAAAGAATTAGAATGGATACATTCGTGCGAATGAATTAGAATAAATCGGACGAATGAATTAAAATGGATCGTACGAACGAATTAGAATGGATACATTCGTCTGAATGAATTAGAATGGATCATACGAATGAATTAGAATAGATCGTACAAATGAATTAGAATGGATACATTTGTGCAAATGAATTAGAATAGATCGTACGAATGAATCAGAATAGATCATACAAATTAATTAGAATGGATCGTGCGAATGAATTAGATTTAATCGTACGAATAAATTAGAATGGATACATTCGTGTGAATGAATTAGAATGGATCGTATGAATGAATTAGAATGGATCGTACGAATGAATTAGAATGGATACATTCGTGTGAATGAATTAGAATGAATCGTACGAATAAATTAGAAAGGTTTGTACGGATGAATTAGAATGGATCGTACGAATGAATTAGAATGGATCGTACAAATGAATTATAATGGATACATTTGTGCAAATGAATTAGAATGGATTGTACGAATGAATTAGAATGGATCGTGCGAATGAATTAGAATGGATCATGTGAATGAATTAGACTGGATCGTACGAATGAATTATAATGGATTCATTCGTGCGAATAAATTAGAATGGATTGTACTAATGAATTAGAATGGATCATATGAATGAATTAGAATGGATCATACGAATGAATTAGAATGGATTGTGCGAATGAATTATAATGGATCGTACGAATGAATTAGAAAGGATCCATTCGTGCGAATGAATTAGAATAGATCGTACGAATGAATTAGAATGGATATATTCGCACGAATGAATCAGAACGGATCGTACGAATGAACTAGAATGGATCGTACAAATGAATTAGAATCGATCGTGCGAATGAACAAGAATGGATGGTACGAATGAATTATAATGGATCGTGCGAATGAATTAGAAAGGATCATACGAATGAATTAAAATGGATATATTCGTGCGAATGAATTAGAATGGATCGTACGAATGAATTATAATGGATCGTACGAAGGAATTAGACTGGATCGTGCGAATGAATTACAATGGATCGTACGAATGAATTAGAACGGATACATTCATGCGAATGACTTAGACTAGATCATACGAATGAATTAGAATGGATCGTACGAATGAATTAGAAAGGATCATATGAACGAATTAGAATGGATCGTGCGATTGAATTAGAATGGAACGTACGAATGAATTAGAATGGATCGTACGAATGAATTCGAATGGATCGTACGAATGAATTAGAATGGATCGTACGAATGAATGAGAATGGACCGTATGAATGAATTAGAATGGATACATTTGTGTGAATGAATTAGAATGGATTATACGAATGAATTAGAATGGATCATGCGAATGATTTAGAATGGATCGTACGAACGAATTAGAATAGATACATTTGTGCGAATGAATTAGAATAGATCGTACGAATGAGTTAGAATGGATCATACGAATGAATTAGAATTGATCGTGCAAATAATGTAGAATGGATCGTATGAATGAATTAGAATGGATACATTTGAGCAAATGAATTAGAATGGATCATACGAATGAATTAGAAAGGATCGTACAAAAGAAATAGAATGGATCGTACGAATAAATAAGAATGGATCATGCAAATGAATTTGAATGGATCGTACGATGAATTACAATGGATACATTCGTGCGAATGAATTAGAATGGATCGTACGAATAAATTAGAATGGATCATACGAATGAGTTAGAATGATTCATGTGAATGAATTTGAATGGATCGTACGAATGAATTAGAATGGATACATTTTTGCGAATGAATTAGAATGGATCGTACGAATGAATTAGAATAGATCGTATGAATGAATTAGAATGGATCATATGAATGAATTAGAATGGATCATATAAATGAATTAGAATGGATCGTGCGAATGAATTAGAATGGATTCATTCCTGCGAATGAATTAGAATGGATCGAATGAACGAATTAGAATGGATACATTCGTGCGAATGAATTAGAATGGATCGTACGAATGAATTAGAATGGATCGTACGAATGAATTAGAATGGATCATACGAATGATTTAGAATGGATCGTGCAAATGAATTAGAATGGATCGTACAAACGAATTATAATGGATACATTCGAGCGAATGAATTAGAATGGATCGTACGAATGAATTAGAACGGATCGTACGAATGAATTAGAATAGATCGTGCGAACGAATTAGAATGAATCGTACGAATGAATTTGAATGGATCGTACGAATAAGTTAGAATGGGTCGTACGAATGAATTAGAATAGATAGTACGAATGAATTAGAATAGATCGTGTGAATGAATTAGAATGGATCGTACGAATGAATTAGAATGGATCGTGCGAATGAATTAGAATGGATCGTATGAATGAATTAGAATGGATACATTCGTGCTAATAAATTAGGATGGATCGTACGAATGAATTAGAATGGATCGTACGAATGAAATAGAATGGATCGTGCGAATGAATTAGACTTGATCATGCGAATGAATTAGAATGGATCGTACAAATGAATTAGTATGGATTGTGCGAATGAATTAGAATGGATCATATGAATGAATAAGAATGGATCATGCGAATGAATTAGAACGGATCGTCCGAATGAATTAGAATGGATCGTACGAATGAATTAGATTTGATCGTGCGAATGAATTATAATGGATCATACGAATGAATTCGAATAGTTACATTCGTGCGACTGAATTAGACTGGATCGTACGAATGAATTAGAATGGATCGTACGAATGAATTAGAATGGATCGTATGAATGAATTAGAATGGATCATGCGAATGAATTAGAATGGATCATACGAATTAATTAGAATGGATACATTTTTGCAAATGAATTAGAATGGATCGTACGAATGAATTTGAATAGATTATACGAATTAATTAGAATGGATCGTGCGAATGAATTAGAATGGATCGTACGAATGAATTAGAATGGATACATTTGTGCGAATGAATTAGAATGGATCGTACGAATGAATTAGAATGGATTGTACAGATGAATTAGAATGGATCGTGCAAATGAATAAGAATAAATCGTACGAATGAATTAGAATGGATCGTGCGAATAAATTAGAATGGATTGTATGAATGAATAAAAATGGATACATTCGTGCGAATGAATTAGAATGGGTCGTACGAATGAAGTAGAATGGATCGTACGAATGAATTAGAATGGATCGTGCGAATAAATTAGAATGGATCGTATGAATGAATTAGAACGGATACATTCATGCAAATGAATTAGACTGGGTCGTACGAATGAATTAGAATGAATCGTACGAATGAATTAGAAAGTATCGTACGAATGAATTAGAATGGATCGTACGAGTGAATTAGAATGGAACGTACGAATGAATTAGAATGGATCGTGAGAATGAATTAGAATGGATCGTACGAATGAATTAGAATCGATCGCGCGAATAAATTAGAATGGATCATACGAATGAATTAGAATGGATACATTCGTGCGAATGAATTAGAATGGATCGTGTGAATGAATTAGAATTGATCGTACGAATGAATTAGAATAGATACATTCGTGCGAATGAATTAGAATGGATCGTACGAATGAGTTAGAATGGATCGTACGAATGAATTAGAATGGATCGTGCGAATGAATTAGAATGGATCGTCTGAATGAATTAGAATGGATACATTTGAGCAAATAAATTAAAATGGATCGTACGAATGAATTAGAATGGATCGTATGAATAAAATAGAATGGATCGTATGAATGAATTAGAATGGATCGTGCGAATGAATTTGAATGGATCGTGCGAATGAATTAGAATGGATACATTTGTGCGAATGAATTAGAATGGATCGTAGGAATGAATTAGAATGATTCGTGCGAATGAATTAGAATAGATCGTAGGAATGAATTAGAATGGATACATTCGTGCGAATGAATTAGAATGGATCGTACAAATGAATTAGAATAGATCGTATGAATGAATTAGAATGTATCATATGAATGAATTAGAATGGATCGTGCGAATGAATTAGAATGGATCATACGAATGAATTAGAATGGATACATTCATGCGAATAAATTAGAATGGATCGTACGAATGAATTCGAATGGATCGTACGAATTTATTTGAATGGATCGTATGAACGAATTAGAATGGATACATTCGTGCGAATGAATTAGAATGGATCATACGAATGAATTAGAATGGTTCGTACGAATGAATTAGAATGGATCATACGAATAAATTAGAATGGATCGTGCAAATGAATTAGAATGGATCGTACGAACGAATTAGAATGGATAAATTCGTGCGAATAAATTAGAATGGATCGTACGAATGAATTAGAATGGATCGTACGAAGGAATTAGAATGGATTATGTAAATAAATTAAAATGGATCGTACGAATGAATAAGAATGGATCGAACGAATGAATTAGAATAGATCGTACGAATGAATTAGAATGGATTGTGCGAATGAATTAGAATGGATCGTGCGAATGAATAAGAATGGATACATTCGTGCTAATGAATTAGGATGAATCGTACGAATGAATTAGAATGGATCGTACGAATGAATTAGAATGGATCGTGCGAATGAATTAGAAAGGAATGTACAAATGATTTAGAATGGATCGTGCGAATGAATTAGACTGGATCGTACGAATAAATTAGAATGGATCGTACAAACGAATTAGTATGGATCGTACGACTGAATCAGAATGGATCGTACGAATGAATTAGAATGAATCGTGTGAATGAATTAGAATGGATCATACAAATTAATTAGAATGGATACATTCGTACGAATAAATTAGAATGGATCATATGAATAAATTAGAATGGATCATACGAATGAATTAGAATGGATCGTGCGAATGAATTAAAATGGATCATACAAATGAATTCGAATAGTTACATTCGTGCAAATGAATTAGACTGGATCGTACGAATGAATTAGAATGGATCATACGAATGAATTAGAATAGATCATATGAATGAATTAGAATGGATCGTGCGAATGAATTAGAATGGTTCGTACGAATGAATTAGAATGGATCGTATGAATGAATTAGAATGGATCATGCGTTTGAATTAGAATGGATCATGCGAATGAATTAGAATAGATACATTCGTGCGAATAAATTAGAATGAATCATACGAATGAATTAGAATGGATCGTAAGAATGAATTAGAATAAATCGTACGAATTAATTAGAATGGATCATGCGAATGAATTAGAATGGATCATACGAATGAATTAGAATCGATACAATCGTTCGAATTAATAAGAATGGATCGTACGAATGAATTAGAATGGATCGTACGAATGAATTAGAATGGATACATTCGTGTGAATGAATTAGAATGGATCGGGCGAATGAATTAGATTGGATCGTACGAATGAATTAGAATGGTTCATACGTATCAATAAAATGGATCGTACGAATGAATTAGAATGGATACATTCATGCAAATGAATTTGAATGGATCGTACTATTGAATTAGAATGGATCGTACGAATGAATTAGAATGGATCGTGCAAATAAATTAGAATGGATCGTACGAATGAATTATAATAGATACATTCGTACGAATGAATTAGAATGGATCATACGAATGAATTAGAATGGATCGTACGAATGAATTAGAATGGATCTTGCGAATGAATTATAATTGATCGTACGAATGAATTAGAATGGATCCATTCGTGCAAATGTATTAGAATGGATCATATGAATGAATTAAAATTGATCGTACGAATGAACTAGAATGGATACATTCGTGCGAATGAATTAGAACGGATTGTACGAATGAATTAGAATGGATCGTACAGATGAATTAGAATGGATCGTGCAAATGAATAAGAATGGATCGTACGAATGAATTACAATGGATCATGTGAATGAATTAGGATGGATTGTACGAATGAATAAAAATGGATACATTCGTGCGAATGAATTAGAATGGATCATACGAATGAATTAGAATGGATCGTGCGAATGAATTAGAATGGATCGTATAAATTAATTAGAATGGATACATTCGTGCGAATGAATTAGACTAGATCGTACGAATGAATTAGAATGGATCGTACGAATGAATTAGAAAGGACCGTATGAATGAAATAAAATAGATCATGCGAATGAATTAGAATGGATCGTATGAATGAATTAGAATGGATCGTGAAAATGAATTAGAATGGATCGTACAAATGAATTAGAATGGATCGTGCGAATGAATTGCAATGGATCGTACGAATGAATTAGAGTGGATACATTCGTGCGAATGAATTAGAATGGATCGGACGAATGAATTAGAATGGATCGTACGAATGAATTAGAATGGATTGTGCGAATGAATTAGAATGGATTGTACGAATGAATTAGAATGGATACATTTGTGCGAATGAAATAGAATGGATCATACAAATGAATTAGAATGGATCGTGCGAATGAATTAGAATGGATCGTATGAATGAATTAGAATGGATCGTATGAATGAATTAGATTGGATACATTCGTGCGAATGAATTAGAATGGATCGTACGAATGAATTAGAATGGATCGTACGAATGAATTAGAATGGATCATGCGAATGAATTAGAATGGATCATGCGAATGAATTAGAATGGATCGTACGAATAAATTAGAATGGATCGTGCGGATGAATTAGAATGGATACATTCGCGTGAATGAATTTGAATGGATCGTATGAATGAATTAGAATGGATCATTCGAATAAATTAGAATGGATCATACGAATGAATTAGAATGGATACATTCGTGCGAATGAATTAGCATAGATCGTACGAATGAATTAGAATGAATCGTACGAATGAATTAGAATGGATCGTGCGAATGAATTAGAATGGATCGTGCGAATGAATTAGAATGGATCGTACGAATGAATTAAAATGGATGCATTCGTACGAATGAATTAGAATGGATCGTACGAATGAATTAGAATGGATCGTCCGAATAAATTAGAATGGATCATGCGAATGAATTTGAATGGATCGTATGAATGAATTAGAATGGATACATTCGAGCAAATAAATTAGAATAGATCGTACGAATGAATTAGAATGGATCGTGCGAATGAATTAGAATGGATCGTACGAATAAATTAGAATGGATACATTCGTGAAAATGAATGTGGGTGCAAATTTTGGCAGAAGTCTACCAACTACCACGGGACCCACCGGCCCTGCCTGGTGGGCCCACGAAGACTACCACGGGACCCACCGGCCCTGCCTGATGGGCCCACGAAGACTACCACGGGACCCACCGGCCCTGCCTGGTGGGCCCACAAAGATTACCTTGGGACCCACCGGCCCTGCCCGGAAGGCCCACGAGCCTGTGGAATCCCCCAGAAGACGGTAGCGGGGCCCGCTAGCTTTACCTGGAGAATCCCCAGATACGACGGCAGAAACCGCCATTCCCACCAGAGAATCCTATAAATAGCAGAGCCTTCGAATGTAAAAGGATCCGAAAATTCTGATTTCCATTCTGAGATCTGACTTTCAGAACCAGAGCTCTGGGATTTTCAACTTCTGATCTACCATCTCTCTTTGATCTTCTTTTCTCCTTAAAAGAGATCAGAGGGTTTTCAGTGACACTCGGCCTGTCGAGGTCACTTCAACTGAAGTGTTAGTGAATTCGGGTTGCTCCCTATAGCACGGAGACGTAGGCTTCGGCTGAACTCCGAGATCACATCTCGTGTCACAATCTCTCTGATTGCATATCACTTTCTATTGACATATCAAAAGACTTCAACTTCCATCAATAGATCGACCAACGATCTTCGACGTCAACTTCGACTCCAATTGACTGGTGCTGCGAGAGTCTTCGGGTCGGCACGAAGATTTTCCCACACAGTTTGGCGCCGTCTGTGGGATCCGAGTGAGAAGCCGTGTCCTCTCTACTTTGACTACCAGATCAAATAGCCAAACTTCCTCGCCCCCTCGGTTGATCAGACAACTGATCGGATATCGGCAATCTCGTTGTACCCTTCGCACTCTGAATGGCGAGAACCAAATACCAGGGTCAACCAGAAGGAAGTAACACTCAACATCAACCTCATCCTGAGACTCGTTCAATGAGTCAAAGGCTCAACTTCGGGCAGCCCCTTGCTGTCCCCAAGATGGGGGTTCACTCAGGAAGTGGAAGATCAGTCGATCGACCGATCGCCCCTCATCCTCATCAATCAATTGGGCAGACTGTCCCTGCTCCTGTTGAAGACCCTCCATCGACATACCAAGTCTCTGCAGTCGATTTCCAATTGCTCCAACTGGCGAAACAAAACGCCACCCTCACTGCTGAGAGGGATCCTCTTAAGAAAGCAGCTTCCGAAGCTGGGATCGTTCTGCCTATCCCATCTGCAAGTGAGAAGATCAATCTTCCACAACGTTCAATCCACTCCGAGCAACGGAGATCAATGGGCACTGCTGCCCTCGAAAGAATTCATCGCGATCCTACTCCGTCTGCTGCTCCCTGGAAGCAGAGTGTCTGGGATCGTCTTGACGACGAGTCCTCCCAATCCTCTTCTGGTCGCAACTGCGACAAGAGGACACCTTCAAAGATCAACATGCCAAGGAAGCACCAAATGAAAGGCGCTCCTTCAAAGAGCAGAGTCTCCCCTTCCATTCCACTCCAACGTGGACTTGGATCGGACCTTCGACACCGACTTCAACCGGCAAATACTTCAATGCCTGAGCAAGACCTTGCGATCTTGCCTCTTGACCTGCCTCTAGGTCGAGGACACGGTCGTAGGGACGGTTACTCCTCTGCCGGGCCTCTACATCGAAGTCTCTTCGAGACCACCTTTCCAAGAGGATGGAGAACTCCTATCCTCCCCAAATTCAACTGCATCAGAGGAGATCCAAGCCTCCACATACTTGCCTTCAAGCAAGCTCTAACGCCACACGAAGAGGAAAACAACGTGCTCTGCCGCACCTTCGCGGGAAGTCTCGATGAGCCTTCGCTCGACTGGTATCACAATCTCCGAGCTGGGTCCATCACCCAGTTCGGCGTTTTGGCTAACCTCTTTGTGCAGCACTATCAACTCAATCTAAAGCCAGAGAAGAAGCTCGACTCTCTCTACCGACTGAGGATGGGTGCAGACGAGACTCTCCGCAGCTTCACGAGGAGGTTTTGCAACGAGCATGCTGCTCTCTCTAGAAGACATCTGGATGATGAAGCCATCATGTTGGCTTTCCAGAACGCTCTTCGATTCGATCTACACATCTACAACGACTTCATCCGTAATCCCCCTCCTTCTCTGGGTGCAATGTTTGACCGAATCCAGAGGGAGATCAAGGTCGAAGATGATCAAGTCGCTCGGAAAGGGCGAGAAACTAAGAGAAGGCCTGCTGAAAGAGAAGCTCCTAAGTATGCTGCAAAGGCTCACAACGCTGAAGCAGCAGCCCCTCAGGCCAACAAAAGATCAAAGAATGATGGGCGTCGATCTCCAACGAAAACCACTTTCACCGAGTGGAATATGCCGGTCGAACAGATACTCAACCGCATTCAACACGAAGAGTTCGTTCGGAGGCCCAATCCTCTTCAGCCAAATTCCAAATTCACAGCAGACAAAACAGTCTACTGCGACTTCCACCGAAGCCACGGCCATTCCACTGATCGATGTTTTCGGCTAAAATTCCATCTTGAAGACCTATTGCGAGAAGGCCACCTTCAAGAATTCGTCAACAACGGGCACGATCAACGTCGAACCTCTGCCAAGGGGAAAGAAGTGTGTTGGATACATCAAATCTCTTCTAACCGGCAACCAATTTCTGTGAAGGCCAATGTCTATGGCATTCATGGAACCTTGCACAATCAAGCAATTACCGGGAAAGAAGTCGATCGCCAGATTCGGCGTATCTTCCATGTTCGATCTACTGCAAATAAAGAAGATACTTGGATTGAGAATCCCATCGAAGGTCTTGCTTGGCCATCCATAGTCTTCAACGACACCGATCTTCAAGGAGTTCATACTCCACATCGAGACCCCCTGGTCTTGAAACTCATCATCGACGGAAGCACCGTCAATCGAATCCTCATCGACACCGGGAGCTCTATCGACATTATGTTCTTAGACTGTTTCAAACGTCTGGGACATAAGTATCAAAGCCTTGATGTCGTCCCGACTGTAATTACTGGTTTCAATGGTGAACAAAGTATCACGGTGGGCGAATCGAGATTCACCCTCGACCTCAGCCGAGAAACTTGAGTCTCGATGAGGTTTGCAATTGTCGAAGGAGTCTCCAGCTACAACGCCATCCTCGGGCGACCATTCCTCCACCAGATCAATGCCATCTCCTCCTCTTACCATCAACTACTCAAGTTTGCAACTGGAGAAGGCATCGTCTGCATTCGAGGCGATCAGCAAGCTGGAAGATCTTGTGAAGCTGCTGCTGCCAAGACAGATCGCAAGATCAACATTGCTCCTCCAAAGCGGCCACGAGATGAAGCTGGTCCCTCTTCCAAATAGCAATCAAAGGAGATTCCGCTGACCGAACCTCCACCAATCGAATGGGAAGCATCACCTTCAATAGAAGAAATCATCCCGATCAACATAGGCAGCGGAGATCTCCCTCGACAAACTTTCATTGGTACCGGTCTTAGCGACGCAGAAGCGCAAGACATGGTATCCTTCCTCCAGTCCAATATCGACGTCTTCGCCTGGTGTTTCGAAGACATGCCTGGTATCAATCCAGATGACGCTTGCCATCGACTTGCAATCAAAGAAGAAATGAAGCCTGTCAAGCAAAAGCCACGCACCATCCGACCAGAGCTGCAAGTTGCTGTTCAAGAAGAAATCACCAAGCTACTCGCAGCAGGTTTCATCCGTGAAGTAGAGTATCCTACTTGGATCTCTAACATTGTTGCTGTTCTAAAGAAGAATGGGAAAGTCCGAGTCTGTATCGACTTCACCAACCTCAACAAGGCTTGCCCCAAAGACCCATTTCCCATGCCAAGGATCGATAGACTCGTCGATGCCACTGCTGGCCACGAGCTATTGTCCTTCATAGATGGGTATTCTGGATATAATCAAATTCCACTTCATCCAGACGATCAAGAGAAGACTTGCTTCGTGACTAGCCGAGGTCTCTACTGCTACAATGTAATGACATTCGGCCTCAAAAATGCTGGATCTACCTATCAAAGGTTAGTCACAAAAATGTTCGAAGATCAGATCGGCCGCAACGTCGAAGTCTATGTCGATGATCTCCTCACCAAGAGTTCCATTCGGAGCAAGCATCTTTCTGATCTGGCAAAAACCTTTCAAGTTCTTCGAAAATATCGTATGAAGCTCAACCCAGCCAAGTGCGCTTTCGGAGTTCAATCTGGCAAATTCCTGGGTCATCTTGTGACCAGGAGGGGTATTGAAGCCAATCCCGATCAAATTCGTGCCATCATCGATATGCCTTCACCTACAAATCGAAAAGAAGTTCAACGCCTCACTGGAAGGTTAGCAGCACTCAATCGATTCATCTCAAAATCTTCCGACAAGTGCAAACCTCTCTTCGACAAACTATGAAAGGCGGATACATCTGGCTGGAGTCCAATCTGTGAAGAAGCATTTCAAAGCATCAAGAAATATCTGGTGCAAGCTCCTATCCTGACTGCTCCATTGCCAAAAGAAGACTTATGGCTCTATCTCGCCGTAACTGATCAAGCAATCAGTGCAGTCTTAGTCAGTAGAAGAGAAGGCTTTGAGCATCCAGTCTACTATATCAGCCACACTCTTCTTCCGGCTGAAACTCGCTATTCAAAAACTGAGAAGGTCATCCTGGCCTTACTCACTGCATCGCGTCGTCTCCAACCATACTTCGTCTCCCACCAGATCACTGTCATTTCAGAACACTCACTCAAAGATATCATTGACAAAGCTGGTCGAGCTGGTCGAATGACCAAATGGGTGATCGAAATGAGTGCTCTGGGGATTCAGTTCGAATCTCGCACTTCCATTAAAGGTCAAGCTGTTGCTGATTTTCTAGCTGATTTCCCAGTTGAAGACCCCATCACTTGGAAAGAAGATGTCGACATTCGCTTAGAAGATGAAGACAATACTCTGATCGTTCCTTCAACAAAGATTGATCCAAATCTTGAGGCTATTGCTGTGACTCCTCCATGGAAACTCTATACTGATGGAGCTTCTAGTTCGATCGGTTCGGGAACTGGGATAGTCTTAATATCCCCCGAACTTGATCATCTCCAGAAGGCCACTCTTCTTGGGTTTAATGCCACCAACAACGAAGCTGAATATGAAGCACTCATTTCCGGACTCGAAATGGCGGAATCTCTGGGGGTAGATCGAATCATCGTCTACAGCGACTCCCAATTGATCATAAGGCAAATCAATGGAGAATACACAGCTCGCGAAGAAAGAATGCAATTCTACTTAGCCTTAGTACGACGTCTTCAACAACGTTTTACTATAACTGAGTTCGTTCAAATTCCAAGAGTAGAGAACCGAGAAGCAGATGCCTTAGCCAATGCTGCCTCAGTTCTTGGAGACTCACTCGGAGGAAGGCAAATACAGATTGATTATCAAGAAGTGCCCAAGACCATCCCCGATCAACAGATCCTCGCTACTACAAAGAGATCTGGGGGTGGAGATCAACTTGCATTGAACCTCACTACTACTACAAATGAGCCTGAAGACTGGAGACGATCAATCTTTGATTTCTTCAAGCATGGCAAAATGCCCGAAGATCCAAATCAAGCCCGAAGACTTCAAAGGAAGCTCCCTTGTTACACTATTCAAGGAGAGGATCTATACTTCAAATCTCACAACGGGATGTTACTCAAATGCCTTGGTCCTGAGCAAGCGCAGGCAATCCTGATTGATATCCACTCTGGAGCTTGTGGAAATCATTCGGGAGGAAGATCTCTTGAAGCCAAGACGAAGCTACAAGGGTACTACTGGCCAACAATGGCAAGGGATGCTCAACAAATAGTTCAAAGATGTGAGCCATGCCAAAGACACGCTCGAGCTATCTATCTCCCTGCAGATGAGCTTCATCAACTATCTAGTCCCTGGCCATTCCATCAGTGGGGGTTAGATTTCTTAGGTCCTTTCCCTCCAACTCCGAGCAAGAAGAAGTATCTATTGCTGGCCACAGATTACTTCACCAAATGGGTTGAAGCTGTGCCCCTCTTCCGAGAGACTGACGATGAAGTGATCAAATTCATTCGGCACAACATCTTCTCAAGATTTGGTACACCTCAAATTCTCGTTGCTGACAATGGAGCTCAATTTGATTCCGATAAGTTTCGAGAATTCTGTCTGAACAATGGTATCAAACTATTCTATTCAACTCCAAGATATCCTCAATGCAATGGTCAAGCTGAAGCCTCAAATAGAGCTATACTTGGTATACTCAAGAAGAAACTCAATGACAAGAAAGGATTGTGGGAACAAGTCCTACCTGAAGTTCTTTGGGGGTATCGCACAACTCCGAGAAGATCAACAGGGTTTTCACCCTTTCGTCTAACATATGGATCGGAAGCAGTACTCCCAACAGAAAATATATCAAGCACTTTGAAGACCAAAGCTGTTGATGAAGGCATCAATGAAGAACTTCGGATCAATGATCTAGACTTCTCCGAAGAATTACGAGATCAAGCATCACTTCGTGTGGCCAAGTATCAGCAGAAGATCAAAAGAGCCTACGACAAGAAAGTCTACAAAAGACAGTTCCCAGTGGGTAGTTTAGTTCTCAGAGCAGTTTTCTACAACACCAAAGAACACAGCAGTGGGAAACTTGCTCCCAACTGGGAAGGTCCATACATCATCGAGTCAGTTGGAGGCAAAGGCTCCTATCGACTAATCTCGCCAGAAGGAGATAGGTTGCCACGAGCTTGGAATTCTAGACACCTCAAGCTGTTCTATCCTTGATGTAAATTATGTGATGAATAAAGATCTCTTTCAAGTCTTCAAATGTGCCAGTGTTCAGCTTTTCAATTCAAGTTCTGAAGCAGTTTCAAGTTATCTATATTCAAAATTACCAGGTCTTTTAACAAGTTGGGGAGTTAGAGTTGCGACTCAACCCCTTACTAGCAAATGTTAAAAACTGACCATATTCAAGTTACCAAGTCTTTTAACAAGTTTGGGTGTTAGAGTTGCGACTCAACCCCTTACTGGCAAATGTTAAACTGACTTTCAAATTTCAATATTCAATTTCAATCAATTTCTACATCGTTTAACAAGTTTGGGTGCTTGAGTTGCGACTCAACCCCTCACATTCAAGTGTTATACGAATTCAAGTTTCAATTTTCAAGTTGCAATAAGTTTGGGTGCTTGAGTTGCGACTCGACCCCTTACATTCAAAAGATTATATCTATTCTAATGTTATTAAGATCATGTTAGTCAAAGGCATTCAACTCAAGAGATATCCAATTTTCAAACACCAAGAAGATCTTCTATTATCAAAATATGCCAGATACAAGAGTGAGCTGATACATTTCAAAAAGTTTACAAGTACAGCAACGAAGAAGGAGAAAAGTCTCAAGGCTTGGCCACACTCTTCGCATGCGACTTCTCCCCCTCAGATCCATCGCGAGCTTTACTCGCAACCGATGCCTTGGAAGATCGGACACTGGCAACATGGGCCCTAAGTGCTTCTGCTGCCTTCTCAGCTGTGTCTCTGTAGCTCTGGCATTCACTCCGCATGTGCTCCAGCTCCTTCTGGTGGGTCTCCTCCTTAGCCGCTGAAGTAGCAATTTGAGCCTCCAGCTCCTTTATTTTGGCCACACGTTCGAAGCCCAAGTTTTCGATCCTAAAGAATCGATTCTTCAATCCTAGGAGTTCATGACTCTGAGCCTCGTATTCGTTCTGCCAGCGCTTGCTCTCCAGTTTTTCCTTGCGAAGGGCTTCGGTCTTGACCTTCAGGGCCTCTTTCTTTGATTTTAGAGACTCCCTCAGCTGATCTCTCTCCGCGCTTACAGCCTCCAGGGCAGCAGTCAAACGAGATATTTCGGCTGAAGCTTCTTTTGCTCCCGCCTTCATGGAGAGCTTGGTAGCGACATTCATAACTGCTGAGTTCTGCAAAAGAACAAAAGAGTTGAATTATTCTGAAGGAAGATACGATTCAAATGATCGATCAAGCAGATGCACCTACCAACAGGTCAAGTCTATCGAAAGCTTCATCCAGAGTAGCCCCCGGGAGGTTGCAGAGTTTCCTGATCACAGCAGTGGGGTGGTTGATATCAACGTCACCCAAGCTTCTCATTGTTGGAGTCAATCCAGCAGGTGCACCTACAATCAACAAGAAATCAAAGTGTTAGATTATTTCCAAGCTTCAACGATAAGACAATCGAGACAAGTTAATACAATTACCTAAGGCTTCAACCCTCGGCTCTTTGCCCTTCCGGCGATCAGAGCCATCCTGAGGGGTCGATTTCTCCTGAATAGAAGTTGGCAATGGTTGAGGTTGAGGAGCCTCATCACCCACTCTACTTTCCCTCTCCAAATGGATAGGGGAGGAAGCATTCCGAGGAGGTGAGGCCTTTTCTTCCTCTTGTTGCCCGACTGGCACGGTGAGTCCTGCCACCATGGCAGCCACCTCCTCAGCCAGAGAGCGAGAGGGGGGTGGGGGTTGCTCAACCTCCACACCCCCGCTCGTTGTTGCTCCTTCAATGCGAGGAACGTCAGGGGGAATTTGATCGAGGGGCGTGGGGTTGCTTCCAACCCCAGCACTCCTCGATAGTTTTATTTTGAGGCGCATCGGCCTCTTCAAATCATCGAACTTGTAGGTGGGAACCGCCTTTGGGCCATCAGCTTCTGTGTCGAGAACTTCTTCCATTTGATGGGCTTTGACCTCGTCAATGGGAATAGGAATCGAGTCCTCCCTCGTTTCACCACCAATGGGGGTGGGAGGAATTTCTTCCTCACCACCCCCGTTTTCATCATCTCCACCAGAGGGAGTGGAAGACAGATCATCCTCGCCGTTCCCATCCTCGTCTTCGTCATTACCACTGTTGTCGTGGCTGACATTTTCAATCTCTTCATCTTCCTCGTCGCTCCCCTTCTTCTCTTTTTCTTCTTCATCTTCTTTTTTCTTCCCTTCATTTTCATCTTCCTTTGGCTTGATAAGGGTTTTTCGCTTCTTCTTCACGGGGCCTCTTTGGAGCACCAACTTCTCATCCACGGTAGGCAATCGGCGCCTTGCAGTGTAGATTTTCTTCTCGGCCCGAACCTTCCGGATGATCTTACCCGTATGGGGATCCTCCTCATAGTCAGAGTATAGGACTTCATTGTCCTCGTATCTATCCTTTGATCGGTGGAGGAGATTGGCCTTGCCATATCTCACGGGGCAGTTGGAGAACTGTTTCCAAGACCTGGTCCCGCAGGTCAACTCAAGAAATAAGTTGTCGATAGCTCCAGCCCTCTCAGAAGTCCAGGCAAAGATGCCTCCCTCGCTGTACATCTTCACTGCATCGTGCACGCTGTCTCGGGGGGTGTCGGGCACTGACATGGATGTCCATGCGCCGGAAACAGAGATAGGCCAATCTGTGTACAGTTTGTCCGAAGGAACTGTATCAGTTAGCGGGCGCAGCGGAGACACACCGGTCAAATTGTAGAATGGGCTGTCCCTCCTGTAAGCCCACCGGTAGTGGAAGAAAAAGTATCCAAGCTCGATCCGAGCGTCTTCACCTTCTGGGATGGTGGAGTAACAAGCCTTCAAGTCCTCTTGAAAATCAGACTCCACGCGGCAGAATGCGTAGATAATTCGCCAGGCGTTCCCAGTGACCTGCCCCGGGCAAAGGCCAGAGGTGTTCAGTAATCTTGCCGCGAAGGGTGGCAGAGGTAGACGCAGACCGCAGTTGAGTTGGCCGACGGTTACAATGGTTCCCATGACCTTCTCATTACTAGCAAAGCTGGTAAAGACGGTCTTCTTGTCGATGCCGAAAGCAGTCTGGAGGCTAGGGAGTGAAGGTTGTGCCCCTTTCCCTTCTGTAAAGAAAGAGAGCAGTGCTTGCCATTTCTTTCTCTTCGTATCCGTGAACTCACCACCTATATTGTACATATACTCCGTCTCCTCTGTCAGAGGCATGAGCGGACCCAGAACAAATTTCACTTTCGGGATATGCTCTGGCCTAGATGGCGCTGAAGCAAATCCTACGCCTTGGTGCCTCTTGCCCAGTTGGCCAAGTTCGGCAAGCGCGGCCTTGCCTTTGCCACGACCCCTCGGAGGGGAGGAAACTTCAACAATTTCCTTCCCTTTTCTCTTTGAGGGAACCATACCGGACTTCTTCGAACTGCCAGAGGAAGCCATCTGATCGATCGAGCAAAAGCAGAAATCGGGAGCAAAGGGTCTGAACTTCGAAAAATTTTGGAAGCGTGAGGCGAAATTAGAATGGATCGTGCGAATGAATTAGAATGGATTCATTCCTGTGGGGGAAAATCTTCGTGCCGACCCGAAGACCTTCGCAGCACCAGTCAATTGGAGTCGAAGTTAATGTCGAAGATCGTTGGTCGATCGGTTGGTTGAAGTTGTTGCTTTTTTGATATGTAAACAGAAAAGCAATCAGAGAGAGAGATTTTGACACAAGAGAAGTGATCTCGGAGTTCAGCCGAAGCCTACGTCTCCGTGCTATAGGGAGCAACCCGAATTCACTAACACTTATGTTGAAGTGACCTCGACAGGCCGAGTATCACTGAAAGCTCCCTGATCTCTTCGAAAGAGAGAAGAAGATCGAAGAGAGATGGTAGATCAGAAGTTGAAAATCCCAGAGCTCTGGTTTTTAGAACTGAGAATTCGATCTCTTCAGAATCGATCCTTTTACATTCGAAGGCTCTACTATTTATAGGCATTCTGGGTGGCGAATGGCGGTTTCTGCTGCAGTATCTGGGGATCCTCCAGGTAAAGTTGCGGGCCCCGTGGTTGTCTTCGGGGGCCCACCAGGCAGGGCCGGTGGGTCTCGCTAGGGTATTTGTGGGCCCACCAGGCAGGGCCGGTGGGTCCTGCGGTAGTCCTCGTGGGCCCACCAGGCAGGGCCGGTGGGTCCCGTGGTAGTCCTCGTGGGCCCACCAGGCAGGGCCGGTGGGTCCCGTGGCAGTCCTCGTGGGCCCACCAGGCATGGCCGGTGGGTCCCGCGGTAGTCCTCGTGGGCCCACCAGGCAGGGCCGGTGGGTCCCGCGGTAGTCCTCGTGGGCCCACCAGGCATGGCCGGTGGGTCCCGTGGTGGATTCATGCCAAAATTTGCACCCACAGTTACCCCCTCCAAGTTAGCTAGAGTGCTTTCTGGCTGGCTTGGACTTGGTGCAAAAAATAGCAACTTCCTGTTTTGAAAAACGGACACGAAGAAACTTGTCGCATGTTAGAGAATAAAGTGACTGATCGGTCAATTTGGACCGATCGGTCAAATTTGACCGATCGGTCAAATTTTGACCGATCGGTCAAATTTTGACCGATCGGTCAAAATTCAACCGGTCAAGAATCGGGTGATCGGTCAAAAAACAGGGTTTTTTGACCGATCCAGTAATAATTTTGACCGATCAGCTGAAATTTGGCCGATCGGTTAAATTTTGACCGATCGGTCACTTTTGACCGATCGGTCAAATTTTGACCGATCGGGCAAAATTCAACCGGTCAAGAATCGGGTGATCGGTCAAAAAACAGGGTTTTTTGACCGACCCAGTAGAAATTTGACCGATCAGATAACTTTCGCCGATCGGACATGTTTGTCCGATCGGTGAAAAATATCCGGTCAAGGTTCGAGTGATCGGCAAAAAACCTTGGTTTTTTACCAGATCCAGTAGAAATTTGACCGATCAGATAACTTTCGCCGATCGGACATGTTTGTCCGATCGGTGAAAAATATCCGGTCAAGGTTCGAGTGATCGGCAAAAAACCTTGGTTTTTTACCAGATCCAGTAGAAATTTGACCGATCAGATAACTTTCGCCGATCGGACATGTTTGTCCGATCGGTGAAAAATATCCGGTCAAGGTTCGAGTAATCAGAAAAAACCTTAATTTTTTGCCAGATCCAGTAGAAATTTGACCGATCAGATAACTTTCGCCGATCGGACATGTTTGTCCGATCGGTGAAAAATATCCGGTCAAGGTTCGAGTAATCGGAAAAAACCTTAGTTTTTTGCCAGATCCAGTAGAAATTTGACCGATCAGATAACTTTCGCCGATCGGACATGTTTGTCCGATCGGTGAAAAATATCCGGTCAAGGTTCGAGTGATCGGCAAAAAACCTTGGTTTTTTGCCAGATCCAGTAGAAATTTGACCGATCAGATAACTTTCGCCGATCGGACATGTTTGTCCGATCGGTGAAAAATATCCGGTCAAGGTTCGAGTGATCGGCAAAAAACCTTAGTTTTTTGCCAGATCCAGTAGAAATTTGACCGATCAGATAACTTTCGCCGATTGGACATGTTTGTCCGATCGGTAAAAAATATCCGGTCAAGGTTCGAGTGATCGGCAAAAAACCTTAGTTTTTTGCCAGATCCAGTAGAAATTTGACCGATCAGATAACTTTCGCCGATCGGACATGTTTGTCCGATCGGTGAAAAATATCCGGTCAAGGTTCGGGTGATCGGCAAAAAACCTTAGTTTTTTTTGCCAGATCCAGTAGAAATTTGACCGATCAGATAACTTTCGCCGATCGGACATGTTTGTCCGATCGGTAAAAAATATCCGGTCAAGGTTCGAGTGATCGGCAAAAAACCTTGGTTTTTTGCCAGATCCAGTAGAAATTTGACCGATCAGATAACTTTCGCCGATCGAACATGTTTGTCCGATCGGTAAAAAATATCCGGTCAAGGTTCGAGTAATCGGCAAAAAACCTTAGTTTTTTGCCAGATCCAGTAGAAATTTGACCGATCAGATAACTTTCGCCGATCGGACATGTTTGTCCGATCGGTGACAAATATCAGGTCAAGGTTCGAGTGATCGGCAAAAAACCTTGGTTTTTTGCCAGATCCAGTAGAAATTTGACCGATCAGATAACTTTCGCCGATCGGACATGTTTGTCCGATCGGTGAAAAATATCCGGTCAAGGTTCGAGTGATCGGCAAAAAACCTTAGTTTTTTGTCAGATCCAGTAGAAATTTGACCGATCAGATAACTTTCGCCGATCGGACATGTTTGTCCGATCGGTGAAAAATATCCGGTCAAGGTTCGAGTGATCGGCAAAAAACCTTGGTTTTTTGCCAGATCCAGTATAATTGGACTGATCGAAGTAAAGTTTTGAACCTGCCCTTCAGAGAAGGTTTACTGCTTTGTTCTTCGATACTTTGGCAGAGTTTTGAACATTGATGGAGCTTGATTCTTCTTGTTTTGAATCCTTGGTTGGCTTGATGGTTGCTTTGAACCGGCGGTCCGGTTTACCCAGACCGGTGGCTTGCATGGACCGTTGGTTCATGTGGACCGGTAGGTCCGACGTTTCGCCTGGTCGCGACTGTTCGCCTGGTTTTGCGCTTGCTACGGATGGATGCCATGTGTACCTACAAAAACACGCGATTTGATATGGTGAAGACACGTGTCTTCTTGATTTGCGCACCTGTTTTACCCTGGGTACAAAAGTTTTCACCGGCTGTCATTTCGCCTCACGCTTCCAAAATTTTTCGAAGTCCAGACCCTTGTTCTCCTGATTTCTGCTCTTGTTCTTGTTCTCGTTCGATCGGTCCAATGGCTTCATCTGGCAGTTCGAAGAAGTCCGGTACAGCTCCCTCGAAGAGAAAGGGGAAGGAAATTGTCGAGGTTCAATCTCCTCCGAGGGGCCGTGGCAAAGGCAAGGCTGCTCTCGTTGAACTGGGCCAACTGGGCAAGAGGCACCAAGGGGTAGGTTTTGCCTCAGCGCCATCAAGGCCAGAATTCATCCCCAAAGTGAAGTTTGTTCTGGGTCCGCTTATGCCCCTGACAGAGGAGACGGAGTACATGTACAATGTTGGTGGTGAGTTCACAGATACGAAGAGAAAGAAGTGCAAGCACTTCTCTCTTATTTCACTGAAGGGAAGGGAGCGCAGCCTTCACTCCTTAGCATCCAGACGGCTTTCGGCATCGACAAGAAGACCGTCTTCACCAGTTTTGCCAGCAACGAGAAGGTCATGGGAACCATCGTGACCATCGGCCAAATGAACTGCGGCCTACGTCTGCCTCTGCCACCCTTCGCTGCAAGACTACTGAATACATCTGGCCTTTGCCCGGGGCAAGTCACAGGGAATGCCTGGCGAATCATCTATGCGTTCTGCCGGGTGGAATCAGATTTTCAAGAGGACTTGAGGGCCTGTTACTCCAGTATCCCGGAAGGTGAACCTGCCAGGATTGAGCTCGGATACTTCTTCTTTCATTATCGATGGAATTACAGGAAGGACAGCCCTTTCTATAATTTGACTGGAGTATCTCCCCTGCGCCCGCTCACCGATACAGTCCCTTCGGACAAGTTGTACACGGACTGGCCTATTTCTGTATCTGGCGCCTGGACATCCATGTCTGTGCCCGACACCCCCCGAGACAGCGTGCACGAGGCGGTTAAGATGTACAGCACTGGAGGTATCTTCGCCTGGAATTCTGAGAGGGCGGGAGCCATAGATAACTTGTTCCTCGAGCTGACCTGTGGAACCAGATCGTGGAAACAGTTTTCTAACTGTCCTGTGAGATATGGCAAGGCCAATCTCCTCCACAGATCAAAAGACAGGTATGAGGACAACGAAGTCCTATACTCTGACTATGAAGAGGATCCCAACTCGGGCAAGGTCATCCGGAAGGTTCGGGCCGAGAAGAAAATCTACACTGCGAGGCGCCGGTTACCTACCATGGATGAGAAACTGGTGCTCCAAAGAGGCCCAGTGAAGAAGAAGCGAAAAACTCTCGTCAAGCCTAAGGAAGATGAAGACCAAGACAAGAAGAATGAAGATGAAGAAGAAGAAAAGAAGAATGAAGAAGAAGAAACTGAGAATGCCAGCCACGACAACAGTGGCAATGGCGAAGATGAGGACGGGGACGGCGAGGACGATCCGTCTTCTACCCCCTCCAGTGGGGATGATGAGAATGGGGGTGGTGAGGAAGAAATTCCTCCCACCCCCACTGGTGGTGCAACGGGGGAGGACTCGATCCCTATTCCCATTGACGAGGTTAAAGCCCGTCAGATGAAGGAAATTCTCGACACAGAAGGCGATGGCAAAAAGGTGGTTCCCACCTACAAATTTGACGAATTGAAGAGGCCGATGCGCTTCAAAATTAAACTATCGAAGAGTGCTGGGGTTGGAAGCAACCCCACGCCTCTTGATCAAATCCCCCCCGACGCTCTTCGCATTGAGGGAGCAACAATGAGTGGGGGTGTAGAGGTTGAGCAACCCCCTCCCCCCTCTCACTCTCTGCTCAACGAGGTGGAGGCCATGTTGGCCGGGCTCATTCAGCCAGGCGGGTCGCAAGAAGAGAGAGCCTCACCTCCCAGGAATGCTTCCCCCCCTGCTAATTTGGAGAGGGGAAGTCGAGTGGGCGATGGGGCTCCTCAACCTCAACCAGCGCCAACCCTGATTCAGGAGAAATCGACTCCTCAGAGTGGCTCTGATCGTCGGAAGGGCAAAGAGCCGAGGGTCGAAACATCAGGTATTTGAACTTAACTTGCTTTGAATGTCTTGTCTCTGAAGTTCGAAAATAATCTAACACTTTGATTCCCTTTGATTGCAGGTGCGCCTGCTGGATTGACTCCAACAATAAGGAGCTTGGGTGACGTTGATATCAACCGCCCCACTGCTGCGATCAGAAAACTCATCAACCTTCCGAGTGCCACTTTGGATGAAGCTTTCGATAGAATTAACCTGTTGGTAGGTGCATCTGCTTGATCGATCATTTGAATCGTATCTTTCTTCAGAATAATTCAACTCTTTTGTTCTTTTGCAGAACTCAGCACTTATGAATGTTGCAACCAAACTCTCCTTGAGGGCGGGAGCAAAAGAAGCTGTCGCTGAAATAAATCAGTTGACCGCGGAGAGAGATGAGCTGAGAGAGCTCCTGACTTCGAAGAAAGCCTCTCTCAAATCCAAGATTGAGGAACTTCGCAAGGGAAAGCTGGAGATCAAGGGGCTGAAGGATCGGTGTGAGGCACAGAGTCACGAGCTCGAATCCTTGAAGACTCGACTCTCCAAGGTTGAGGACGTGTCCTGTGGCCGCACCGTCGAGATTCAAGAGCTGAAGCAACAACTTGCTACTCAGCACGCTGCCTTCACTGCCAGAGAGGAGACTTCCAAGAAGGCACTGGAGCATGCGCTGTCAGAGTGCAAGGTTTACAAGGAAACAGCAGAGAAGGCAGCAGAAGCGCTCAGGACTCATGTAGCTAGCGTCCGATCCTCCAAGGCATCAGTGGCGAGTAAAGCTCGTCCTGGATCTGAAGGGGAGAAGTCGCATGCAAAGAGTGTGGCCAAGCCCTGAGACTTTTCTTCTTCTTTGTTGTTGTACTTGTAAATTTTTGAAATGTAACAGCTCCTTGTATCTGACATATTTTGATGATAATAGAAGACATCTTTTTGGTATTTGAAACTTGCACTTCTTTTGAGTTGAATGTCTTTGAATGTTGAGTTCTGGAATGCTATTTGACATGATTGAGTATTCATAAATTTGAACGTAATTTGAATACGCATATACTTGAATGTAAGGGGTTGAGTCGCTACTCAATCACCCAAACTTGTAACTTTGAAAATTGAATTTGAATTCGAATAACGTTTGAATGTAAGGGGTCGAGTCGCAACTCAGACTCCCAAACCTGTTAGACGATATCGAATTGATTGAAATTGGATATTGAATTTCGAAGGTCAGTTTAACATTCGCTAGTAAGGGGTCGAGTCGCAACTCTAACACCCAAACATGTTAAGACCTGGTAACTTGAAAATGGTCAGTTTTTAACATTTGCTAGTAAGGGGTTGGGTCGCAACCCTAACACCCAAACTTGTTAAAAGACCTGGTAATTTGAATATGGATAACTTGAAACTGCTTCAGAACTTGGATTGAAAATCAGAACACTTGTACACTTGAACATTTGAAAGAGAGCTTTATTCATCACAGAATTTACATTATGGATAGAACAACTTGAGGTGTCTAGAATTCCAAGCTCGAGGCAATCTATCTCCTTCTGGTGTGATCAGTCTGTAAGAACCTTTGCCTCCAACTGACTCAATGATATATGGACCTTCCCAGTTGGAAGCAAGCTTTCCACTGCTGTGCTCTTTGGTATTGTAGAAAACTGCTCTGAGAACTAAACTACCCACTGGGAACTGTCTCTTGTGGACTTTCTTGTCATAGGCTCTTTTGATCTTCTGTTGATATTGGGCTACACGAAGAGAAGCTTGATCTCGTAGTTCTTCAGAGAAGTCTAGATCATTGATCCGAAGTTCTTCATTGACTCCTTCTTCGACAGCTTTGGTCTTCAAAGTACTTGATATATTTTCTGTTGGAAGTATTGCTTCCGATCCATATGTTAGACGAAAGGGTGAGAACCCTGTGGATCTTCTCGGAGTTGTGCGATACCCCCAAAGAACTTCAGGTAGGACTTGCTCCTACAATCCCTTCTTGTCGTTGAGTTTCTTCTTGAGTATATCAAGTATAGCTCTGTTTGAGGCTTCAGCTTGACCATTGCATTGAGGATATCTTGGAGTTGAATAGAATAGCTTGATACCGTTGTTCAGACAGAACTCTCGGAATTTGTCTGAGTCAAATTGAGCTCCATTGTCAGCAACAAGAACTTGAGGTGTGCCAAACCTTGAGAAGATGTTGTGCCGAATGAATTTGATCACTTCGTCGTCAGTCTCTCGAAAGAGGGGCACAGCTTCAACCCATTTGGTGAAGTAATCAGTAGCCAGCAGTAGATATTTCTTCTTGCTTGGAGTTGGAGGGAAAGGACCCAAGAAATCTAACCCCCATTGATGGAAAGGCCAAGGACTTGATAATTGATGAAGTTCATCTGCAGGGAGATGGATAGCTCGAGTGTGTCGTTAGCAAGGCTCGCATCTTTGAACGACTTGTTGAGCATCCCTTGCCATTGTTGGCCAGTAGTACCCTTGTAGCTTCGTCTTGGCTTCAAGGGATCTTCCTCCCGAATGATTTCCACAAGCTCCGGAGTGGATATCAATCAGGATTGCTTGTGCTTGTTCAGGACCAAGGCACTTGAGTAACATCCCGCTGTGAGATTTGAAATATAAATCTTCACCTTGTAAAGTGTAGCATGGGAGCTTCCTTTGAAGCCTTCGGGCTTGATTTGGATCTTCTGGCATTTTGCCATGTTTGAAGAAGTCAAGAATTGGTCGTCTCCAATCTTCAAGCTGATCTCCACCCCCAGATCCTTTTGTAGTAGTAAGAATCTGTTGATCGGGGATGGTCTTGGGCACTTCTTGATAATCGATCTGTATTTGCCTTCCTCCGAGTGAGTCTCCAAGAACTGAGGCAGCATTAGCTAAGGCATCTGCTTCTCGGTTCTCTGCTCTGGGGATTTGAATGAATTCAGCGCTAGTAAAACGTTGTTGAAGACGTCGTACTAAGGCCAAGTAGAGTTGCATTCTTTCTTCTCGAGCTGTGTACTCTCCATTGATTTGCCTTATGATCAGTTGGGAGTCGCTGTATATGATGATCCGATCTACCCCCAGAGATTCTGCCATTTCGAGTCCGGAAATGAGTGCTTCATATTCAGCTTCGTTGTTGGTGGCATTAAACCCAAGGAGAGTGGCCTTCTGGAGATGATCGAGTTCGGGGGATATTAAGACTATCCCAGTTCCCGAACCGATCGAACTTGATGCTCCATCAGTATAAAGCTTCCATGGAGGAGTTGCAGAAATAACTTCAAGACTTGGATCAATTTTTGTTGCAGGATTGATCGGAGGAGTATCCTCATCTTCCAAGCGCATGTCGACATCCTCTTCCCAAGTGATGGGGTCTTCAACTGGAAAGTCAGCTAGAAAATCAGCAATTGCTTGACCTTTGATAGAAGTGCGAGATTCGAATTGAATCCCCAGAGCACTCATTTCGATCACCCATTTGGTCATTCGACCAGCTCGACCAGCTTTGTCAATGATATCTTTGAGTGAGTGTTCTGAAATGACAGTAATCTGGTGGGAGACGAAGTACGGTTGAAGACGACGCGAAGCAGTGAGCAAGGCCAAGATGACCTTCTCAGTTTTTGAGTAGCGAGTCTCAGCCGGAAGAAGAGTGTGGCTGATGTAGTAGACTGGATGTTCGATGCCTTCTCTTCTACTGACTAAGACCGCGTTGATTGCTTGATCGGTCACGGCAAGGTAGAGCCACAAGTCTTCTTTTGGAAGTGGAGCAGTCAGGATAGGAGCTTGCACCAGATATTTCTTGATACTTTGAAATGCTTCTTCACAGGTTGGACTCCAGCCGGAGGTATCCGCCTTTCGTAGTTTGTCGAAGAGTGGCTTGCACTTGTCTGAGGACTTTGAGATGAATCGATTGAGTGCTGCTAACCTTCCAGTGGGACGTTGAACTTCTTTTCGATTTGTAGGTGAAGGCATATCGATGATGGCTCGAATTTGATCAGGATTGGCTTCAATACCTCTCCTGGTCACAAGATGACCCAGGAATTTGCCAGATTGAACTCCGAAGGCGCACTTGGCTGGATTGAGCTTCATTCGATACTTTTGAAGGACTTGGAAGGTTTCAGCTAGATCAGATAGATGCTTCCCTCTAGTGAAGCTCTTGGTAAGGAGATCATCTACATAGACTTCGACGTTGCGACCGATCTGATCTTCGAACATTTTCGTGACTAACCTTTGATAGGTGGAACCAGCATTTTTGAGGCCGAATGGCATGACATTGTAGCAATAAAGGCCTCGGCTAGTCACAAAACATGTCTTCTCTTGATCATCAGCGTGGAGTGGAATTTGATTGTATCCGGAATACCCATCCATGAAAGACAATAGCTCGTGGCCAGCAGTGGCGTCGACGAGTCTATCTATCCTTGGCATGGGAAAAGGATCTTTGGGGCAAGCCTTGTTGAGATTGGTAAAGTCGATGCAGACTCTGACTTTCCCATTCTTCTTTGGAACAGCCACTATATTAGAGATCCAAGTTGGATACTCTACTTCTCGGATGAATCCGGCTGCGAGTAGCTTGGTAATTTCTTCTTGAACAGCAACTTGCAGCTCTGGTCGAATGGTGCGAGGCTTTTGCTTGACGGGCTTCACCTCTTCTTTGATCGCAAGTCGGTGACAAGCGTCATCTGGATTGATCCCAGGCATGTCTTCGAAGCACCATGCGAAGACGTCGATATTGGACTGGAGGAAGGATACCATGTCTTGCGCTTCTACGTCGCTAAGACCGGTACCAATAAATGTTTGTCGAGGGAGATCTCCGCTGCCTATGTTGATCGGGATGATTTCTTCAATTGAAGGTGATGCTTCCCATTCGATTGGCGGAGGTTCGGTCAGCGGAATCTCCTTTGATTGCTATTTAGAAGAGGGACCAGCTTCATCTCGTGGCCGCTTTGGAGGAGCAATATTGATCTTTCGATCTGTTTTAGCAGCAGCAGCTTCACAAGATCTTCCAGCTTGCTGATCGCCTCGAATGCAGACGATGCCTTCTCCAGTTGCAAACTTGAGTAGTTGATGGTAAGAGGAGGAGATGGCATTGATCTGATGGAGGAATGGTCGCCCAAGAATGGCGTTATAGCTAGACATTCCTTCGACGATTGCAAACCTCACCGAGACTCGAGTCTCTCGGCTGAGGTCGATGGTAAATCTGGATTCGCCCACTGTGACGCTTTGTTCACCGTTGAAGCCGGTGATCACAGTCGGGACGACGTCGAGGCTTTGATACTTATGTCCCAGACGTTTGAAACAGTCTGAGAACATAATGTCAATGGAGCTTCCAGTGTCTATGAGGATTCGATTGACGGTGCTTCCGTCGATGATGAGTTTCAAGACCAGGGGGTCTCGATGGGGAGTGTGAACTCCTTGAAGATCGGTGTCGTTGAAGACTATGGATGGCCAAGCCAGACCTTCGATGGGCTTCTCGATCCAGGTATCTTCTTTGTTTGCAGTAGATCGAACATGGAAGATGCGTCGAACCTGCCGATCGACTTCCTTCCCGGTCAAAGCTTGATTGTGCAAGGTTCCATGAATGCCAAAGACATTGGCATTCACAGAAATTGGTTGCCGGTTGGAAGAGATTTGATGTATCCAACACACTTCTTTCCCCTTGGCAGAGGTTCGACGTTGATCGTGCCCATTGTTGACGAATTCTTGAAGGTGGCCTTCTCGTAGTAAGTCTTCAAGATGGAATTTCAGCCGAAAACACCGATCGGTGGAATGGCCGTGACTTCGATGGAATTCACAGTAGACTGTTTTGTCTGCTGTGAATTTGGAATTTGGTTGAAGAGGATTGGGCCTCCGAAGATACTCGTCGTGTTGAATACGGTCGAGTATCTGCTCGACTGGCATGTTCCACTCGGTGAAAGTGGTCTTCGTTGGAGATCGACGCCCATCATTCTTTGATCTTTTGTTGGCCGGAGGGGCTGCTGCTTCAGTGTTGTGAGCCTTTGCAGCATATTTAGGTGTTTCTTTTTCAGCAGGCCTTCTCTTAGTTTCTCGCCCTTTTCGAGCGACTTGATCGTCTTCCACCTCAATCTCCCTCTGAATTCGATCGAACATAGCTCCCAGAGAAGGAGGGGGATTGCGGATGAAGTCGTTGTAGATGTGTAGATCGAAGCGGAGAGCGTTCTGGAAAGCCAACATGATGGCTTCATCATCCAGATGCCTTCCAGAGAGAGCAGCATGCTCGTTGCGAAACCTCCTCGTGAAGCTGCGGAGAGTCTCATCTGCACCCATCCTTAGTCGATATAGAGAGTCGAGCTTCTTCTCGGGTTTCAGGTTGAGCTGGTAATGCTGCACAAAGAGGTTAGCCAAAACACCGAACTGGGTAATGGATCCAGCTCGGAGATTGTGATACCAGTCGAGTGAAGGCTCGTCGAGACTTCCCGCGAAGGTGCGGCAGAGCACGTTGTTTTCCTCTTCGTGTGGCGTTAGAGCTTGCTTGAAGGCAAGTATATGGAGGCTTGGATCTCCTCTGATACAGTTGAATTTGGGGAGGATAGGAGTTCTCCATCCTCTTGGAAAGGTGGTATCGAAGAGACTTCGATGTAGAGGTCCAGCAGAGGAATACCCATCCCTACGACCATGTCCTCGACCTAGAGGTGGGTCAAGAGGCAAGATCGCAAGGTCTTGCTCTGGTATTGAAGTGTTTGCCGGTCGAAGTCGATGTCGAAGGTCCGATCCAAGTCCACGTTGGAGTGGAATGGAAGGGGAGACTCTACTCTTTGAAGGAGCGCCTTTCATTTGGTGCTTCCTTGGCAGGTTGAGCTTCGATGGTGCTCTTTTGTCGCAGTTACGACCAGATGAAGATTGAGAGGACTCGTCTTCAAGACGATCCCAGACACTCTGCTTCCAAGGAGCAGCAGAAGGAGTTGGGTCGCATCGAATCCTCTCGAGAGCATCAGTGCCCATTGACCTCCGTTGTTCGGAGTAAATTGAATGTCGAGGAGGATCAACCCTCTCACTTGCGGAGGGGATCGGAATAGCAATTCCAGCTTCGGAAGCTGCCTTCTTCAGAGCATCCCTCTCAGCAGTGAGGGTGGCGTTTTGCTTCGCCAATTGGAGTAGTTGGAAATCGATTGCAGAGATCTGGTAAGTCGATGGAGGATCTTCAGCAGGAGCAGGGACAGTCTGCCCAATTGATTGATGAGGATGAGGGGCGATCGGTCGATCGACTGATCTCCCGCTTCCTGAGTAAACTCCCATCTCGGGAACAGCAAGGGGCTGCCCGAAGTTGAGCCTTTGACTCATTGAACGAGTCTCAGGACGAGGTTGATGTTGAGTGTTACTTCCTTCTGGTTGACCCTGATGTTTGGTTCTCGCCATTCAGAGTGCGAAGGGTGCAACGAGATTGCCGACGTCCGATCAGTTGTCTGATTAACCGAGGGGACGAGGAAGTTTGACTATATTGATATGGTAGTCGAAGTAGAGAGAACACAGCTTTTCGCTCGAATCCCACAGACGGCGCCAAACTGTGGGGGAAAATCTTCGTGCCGACCCGAAGACCTTCGCAGCACCAGTCAATTGGAGTCGAAGTTAATGTCGAAGATCGTTGGTCGATCGGTTGGTTGAAGTTGTTGCTTTTTTGATATGTAAACAGAAAAGCAATCAGAGAGAGAGATTTTGACACAAGAGAAGTGATCTCGGAGTTCAGCCGAAGCCTACGTCTCCGTGCTATAGGGAGCAACCCGAATTCACTAACACTTATGTTGAAGTGACCTCGACAGGCCGAGTATCACTGAAAGCTCCCTGATCTCTTCGAAAGAGAGAAGAAGATCGAAGAGAGATGGTAGATCAGAAGTTGAAAATCCCAGAGCTCTGGTTTTTAGAACTGAGAATTCGATCTCTTCAGAATCGATCCTTTTACATTCGAAGGCTCTACTATTTATAGGCATTCTGGGTGGCGAATGGCGGTTTCTGCTGCAGTATCTGGGGATCCTCCAGGTAAAGTTGCGGGCCCCGTGGTTGTCTTCGGGGGCCCACCAGGCAGGGCCGGTGGGTCTCGCTGGGGTATTTGTGGGCCCACCAGGCAGGGCCGGTGGGTCCTGCGGTAGTCCTCGTGGGCCCACCAGGCAGGGCCGGTGGGTCCCGTGGTAGTCCTCGTGGGCCCACCAGGCAGGGCCGGTGGGTCCCGCGGCAGTCCTCGTGGGCCCACCAGGCATGGCCGGTGGGTCCCGTGGTAGTCCTCGTGGGCCCACCAGGCAGGGCCGGTGGGTCCCGCGGTAGTCCTCGTGGGCCCACCAGGCATGGCCGGTGGGTCCCGTGGTGGATTCATGCCAAAATTTGCACCCACAATTCCTGCGAATGAATTAGAATGGATCGAATGAACGAATTAGAATGGATACATTCGTGCGAATGAATTAGAATGGATCGTACGAATGAATTAGAATGGATCATACGAATGATTTAGAATGGATCGTGCAAATGAATTAGAATGGATCGTACAAACGAATTATAATGGATACATTCGAGCGAATGAATTAGAATGGATCGTACGAGTGAATTAGAATGGATCGTACGAATGAATTAGAATAGATCGTGCGAACGAATTAGAATGGATCGTACGAATGAATTTGAATGGATCGTACGAATAAGTTAGAATTGGTCGTACGAATGAATTAGAATAGATAGTACGAATGAATTAGAATAGATCGTGTGAATGAATTAGAATGGATCGTACGAATGAATTAGAATGGATCGTGCGAATGAATTAGAATGGATCGTACGAATGAATTAGAATGGATACATTCCTGCTAATAAATTAGGATGGATCGTACGAATGAATTAGAATGGATCGTACGAATGAAATAGAATGGATCGTGCGAATGAATTAGACTGGATCATGCGAATGAATTAGAATGGATCGTACAAATGAATTAGTATGGATTGTGCGAATGAATTAGAATGGATCATATGAATGAATAACAATGGATCATGCGAATGAATTAGAACGGATCGTCCGAATGAATATAGAATGGATCGTACGAATGAATTAGATTTGATCGTGCGAATGAATTATAATGGATCATACGAATGAATTCGAATAGTTACATTCGTGTGACTGAATTAGACTGGATCGTACGAATGAATTAGAATGGATCGTACGAATGAATTAGAATGGATCGTATGAATGAATTAGAATGGATCATGCGAATGAATTAGAATGGATCATACGAATTAATTAGAATGGATACATTTTTGCAAATGAATTAGAATGGATCGTACGAATGAATTTGAATAGATTATACGAATTAATTAGAATGGATCGTGCGAATGAATTAGAATGGATCGTACGAATGAATTAGAATGGATACATTTGTGCGAATGAATTAGAATGGATCGTACGAATGAATTAGAATGGATTGTACAGATGAATTAGAATGGATCGTGCAAATGAATAAGAATAAATCGTACGAATGAATTAGAATGGATCGTGCGAATGAATTAGAATGGATTGTACGAATGAATAAAAATGGATACATTCGTGCGAATGAATTAGAATGGGTCGTACGAATGAAGTAGAATGGATCGTACGAATGAATTAGAATGGATCGTGCGAATAAATTAGAATGGATCGTATGAATGAATTAGAACGGATACATTCATGCAAATGAATTAGACTGGGTCGTACGAATGAATTAGAATGAATCGTACGAATGAATTAGAAAGTATCGTACGAATGAATTAGAATGGATCGTACGAGTGAATTAGAATGGAACGTACGAATGAATTAGAATGGATCGTGAGAATGAATTAGAATGGATCGTACGAATGAATTAGAATCGATCGCGCGAATAAATTAGAATGGATCATACGAATGAATTAGAATGGATACATTCGTGCGAATGAATTAGAATGGATCGTGTGAATGAATTAGAATTGATCGTACGAATGAATTAGAATAGATACATTCGTGCGAATGAATTAGAATGGATCGTACGAATGAGTTAGAATGGATTGTACGAATGAATTAGAATGGATCGTGCGAATGAATTAGAATGGATCGTCTGAATGAATTAGAATGGATACATTTGAGCAAATGAATTAGAATGGATCGTACGAATGAATTAGAATGGATCGTATGAATAAAATAGAATGGATCGTATGAATGAATTAGAATGGATCGTGCGAATGAATTTGAATGGATCGTGCGAATGAATTAGAATGGATACATTTGTGCGAATGAATTAGAATGGATCGTAGGAATGAATTAGAATGATTCGTGCGAATGAATTAGAATAGATCGTACGAATGAATTAGAATGGATACATTCGTGCGAATGAATTAGAATGGATCGTACGAATGAATTAGAATAGATCGTATGAATGAATTAGAATGTATCATATGAATGAATTAGAATGGATCGTGCGAATGAATTAGAATGGATCATACGAATGAATTAGAATGGATATATTCATGCGAATAAATTAGAATGGATCGTACGAATGAATTCGAATGGATCGTACGAATTTATTTTAATGGATCGTATGAACGAATTAGAATGGATACATTCGTGCGAATGAATTAGAATGGATCATACGAATGAATTAGAATGGTTCGTACGAATGAATTAGAATGGATCATACGAATAAATTAGAATGGATCGTGCAAATGAATTAGAATGGATCGTACGAACGAATTAGAATGGATAAATTCGTGCGAATAAATTAGAATGGATCGTACGAATGAATTAGAATGGATCGTACGAAGGAATTAGAATGGATTATGTAAATAAATTAAAATGGATCGTACGAATGAATAAGAATGGATCGAACGAATGAATTAGAATAGATCGTACGAATGAATTAGAATGGATTGTGCGAATGAATTAGAATGGATCGTGCGAATGAATAAGAATGGATACATTCGTGCTAATGAATTAGGATGAATCGTACGAATGAATTAGAATGGATCGTACGAATGAATTAGAATGGATCGTGCGAATGAATTAGAAAGGAATGTACAAATGATTTAGAATGGATCGTGCGAATGAATTAGACTGGATCGTACGAATGAATTAGAATGGATCGTACAAACGAATTAGTATGGATCGTACGACTGAATCAGAATGGATCGTACGAATGAATTAGAATGAATCGTGTGAATGAATTAGAATGGATCGTACAAATTAATTAGAATGGATACATTCGTACGAATAAATTAGAATGGATCATATGAATAAATTAGAATGGATCATACGAATGAATTAGAATGGATCGTGCGAATGAATTAAAATGGATCATACAAATGAATTCGAATAGTTACATTCGTGCAAATGAATTAGACTGGATCGTACGAATGAATTAGAATGGATCATACGAATGAATTAGAATAGATCATATGAATGAATTAGAATGGATCGTGCGAATGAATTAGAATGGTTCGTACGAATGAATTAGAATGGATCGTATGAATGAATTAGAATGGATCATGCGTTTGAATTAGAATGGATCATGCGAATGAATTAAAATAGATACATTCGTGCGAATAAATTAGAATGAATCATACGAATGAATTAGAATGGATCGTAAGAATGAATTAGAATAAATCGTACGAATTAATTAGAATGGATCATGCGAATGAATTAGAATGGATCATACGAATGAATTAGAATCGATACAATCGTTCGAATTAATTAGAATGGATCGTACGAATGAATTAGAATGGATCGTACGAATGAATTAGAATGGATACATTCGTGTGAATGAATTAGAATGGATCGGGCGAATGAATTAGATTGGATCGTACGAATGAATTAGAATGGTTCATACGTATCAATAAAATGGATCGTACGAATGAATTAGAATGGATACATTCATGCAAATGAATTTGAATGGATCGTACTATTGAATTAGAATGGATCGTACGAATGAATTAGAATGGATCTTGCGAATGAATTAGAATTGATCGTACGAATGAATTAGAATGGATCCATTCGTGCGAATGAATTAGAATGGATCATATGAATGAATTAAAATAGATCGTACGAATGAACTAGAATGGATACATTCGTGCGAATGAATTAGAACGGATTGTACGAATGAATTAGAATGGATCGTACAGATGAATTAGAATGGATCGTGCAAATGAATAAGAATGGATCGTACGAATGAATTACAATGGATCATGTGAATGAATTAGGATGGATTGTACGAATGAATAAAAATGGATACATTCGTGCGAATGAATTAGAATGGATCATACGAATGAATTAGAATGGATCGTGCGAATGAATTAGAATGGATCGTATGAATTAATTAGAATGGATACATTCGTGCGAATAAATTAGACTAGATCGTACGAATGAATTAGAATGGATCGTACGAATGAATTAGAAAGGACCTTATGAATGAAATAAAATAGATCATGCGAATGAATTAGAATGGATCGTATGAATGAATTAGAATGGATCGTGAAAATGAATTAGAATGGATCGTACAAATGAATTAGAATGGATCGTGCGAATGAATTGCAATGGATCGTACGAATGAATTAGAGTGGATACATTCGTGCGAATGAATTAGAATGGATCGGACGAATGAATTAGAATGGATCGTACGAATGAATTAGAATGGATTGTGCGAATGAATTAGAATGGATTGTACGAATGAATTAAAATGGATACATTTGTGCGAATGAAATAGAATGGATCATACAAATGAATTAGAATGGATCGTGCGAATGAATTAGAATGGATCGTATGAATGAATTAGAATGGATCGTATGAATGAATTAGATTGGATACATTCGTGCGAATGAATTAGAATGGATCGTACGAATGAATTAGAATGGATCGTACGAATGAATTAGAATGGATCATGCGAATGAATTAGAATGGATCATGCGAATGAATTAGAATGGATCGTACGAATAAATTAGAATGGATCGTGCGGATGAATTAGAATGGATACATTCGTGTGAATGAATTTGAATGGATCGTATGAATGAATTAGAATGGATCATTCGAATAAATTAGAATGGATCGTACGAATGAATTAGAATGGATACATTCGTGCGAATGAATTAGCATAGATCGTACGAATGAATTCGAATGAATCGTACGAATGAATTAGAATGGATCGTGCGAATGAATTAGAATGGATCGTGCGAATGAATTAGAATGGATCGTACGAATGAATTAAAATGGATGCATTCGTACGAATGAATTAGAATGGATCGTACGAATGAATTAGAATGGATCGTCCGAATAAATTAGAATGGATCATGCGAATGAATTTGAATGGATCGTACGAATGAATTAGAATAGATACATTCGAGCAAATAAATTAGAATAGATCGTACGAATGAATTAGAATGGATCGTGCGAATGAATTAGAATGGATCGTACGAATAAATTAGAATGGATACATTCGTGAAAATGAATGTGGGTGTAAATTTTGGCAGAAGTCTACCAACTACCACGGGACCCACCGGCCCTGCCTGGTGGGCCCACGAAGACTACCACGGGACCCACCGGCCCTGCCTGATGGGCCCACGAAGACTACCACGGGACCCACCGGCCCTGCCTGGTGGGCCCACGAAGATTACCATGGGACCCACCGGCCCTGCCCGGAAGGCCCACGAGCCTGTGGAATCCCCCAGAAGACGGTAGCGGGGCCCGCTAGCTTTACTTGGAGAATCCCCAGATACGACGGCAGAAACCGCCATTCCCACCAGAGAATCCTATAAATAGCAGAGCCTTCGAATGTAAAAGGATCCGAAAATTCTGATTTCCATTCTGAGATCTGACTTTCAGAACCAGAGCTCTGGGATTTTCAACTTCTGATCTACCCTCTCTCTTTGATCTTCTTTTCTCCTTAAAAGAGATCAGAGGGTTTTCAGTGACACTCGGCCTGTCGAGGTCACTTCAACTGAAGTGTTAGTGAATTCGGGTTGCTCCCTATAGCACGGAGACGTAGGCTTCGGCTGAACTCCGAGATCACATCTCGTGTCACAATCTCTCTGATTGCATATCACTTTCTATTGACATATCAAAAGACTTCAACTTCCATCAATAGATCGACCAACGATCTTCGACGTCAACTTCGACTCCAATTGACTGGTGCTGCGAGAGTCTTCGGGTCGGCACGAAGATTTTCCCACACAATGAATTAGAATGGATCATACGAATGAATTAGAATAGACCGTAAGAATAAATTAGAATGGATCGTAGGAATAAATTAGAATGGATACATTCGTGAAAAATGAATTAGAATGGATCATACGAATGAATTAGAATGGACCGTAAGAATGAATTAGAATGGATCGTGCGAATGAATTAGAATGGATCGCACGAATGAATTAGAATGGATACATTCATGCAAATGAATTCGAATGGATCATATGAATAAATTAGAATGGATCATTCGAATGAGTTATAATGGATATTATGAATGAATTAGAATGGATACATTTGAGCGAATGAATTAGACTTGATTGTACAATTGAATTAGAATGGATCGTACAAATGAATTAGAATGGATCGTATGAATGAATTAGAATAGATCGTACGAATGAATTAGAATAAATCGTACGAATGAATTAGAATGGATACATTTGTGCGAATGAATTAGAATGGATCGTACGAATGAATTAGAATGGATCGTGCGAATAAAATAAAATGGATCATACGAATGAATTAAAATGGATACATTCGTGTGAATGAATTAGAATGGATCGTACGAATGAATTTGAAAGGATCGTATGAATGAAATAAAATAGATCATGCGAATGTATTAGAATGGATCGTATGAATGAATTAGAATGGATCGTGCGAATGAATTAGAATGGACCGTACAAATGAATTAGAATGGATCGTGCGAATGAATTAGAATGGATCGTACGAATGAATTAGAGTGGATATATTCGTGCGAATGAATTAGAATGGATCGTACGAATGAATTAGAATGGATCGTACGAATGAATTAGAATGGATCGTACGAATGAATTAGAATGGATTGTGCGAATGAATTAGAATGGATCGTACGAATGAATTAGAATGGATATATTTGTGCGAATGAAATAGAATGGATCGTACGAATGAATTAGAATGGATCGTGCGAATGAATTAGAATGGATCGTATGAATGAATTAGAATCGATACATTTGGGCGAATGAATTAGACTGGATCGTACGTATGAATTAGAATGGATCATACGAATGAATTAGAATGGATCGTACGAATGAATTAGAATGGATCATGCAAATGAATTTGAATGGATCGTACGAATGAATTAGAATGGATACATTCGTGCAAATAAATTAGAATAGATCGTAGAAATGAATTAGAATGGATTGTGCGAATGAATTAGAATGGATCGTACGAATGAATTAGAATGGATACATTCGTGCAAATAAAATAGAATAAATCGTACGAATAAATTAGAATGGATCGCGTGAATGAATTAGAAAGGATCGTATGAATGAATTATGGATACATTCATGCGAATGAATTAGAATGGATCGTACGAATGAATTAGAATGGATCGCACGAATGAATTAGAATGACTCGTACGAATGAATTAGAATCGATACATTCGTGTGAATGAATTAGAATGGATCGTATGAATGAATTAGAATGGATCGTGCGAATGAATTTAAATGGATCGTATGAATGAATTTGATTGGATACATTTGATCGAATGAATTAGACTGGATCATACAAATGAATTAGAACGGATCGTATGAATGAATTAGAATGGATCGTATGAATGAATTAGAATGGATACATTCGTGCGAATGAATTACAATGGATCGTACGAATGAATTAGAATGGATCGTACGAATGAATTAGAATGTATCATGCGAATGAATTAGAATGGATCGACGAATAAATTAGAATGGATCGTGCGGATGAATTAGAATAGATACATTCGCATGAATGAATTTGAATGGATCGTATGAATGAATTAGAATGGATCGTACGAATGAATTAGAATGGATCATTCGAATGAATTAGAATGGATCGTACGAATGAATTAGAATGGATACATTCGTGCGAATGAATTAGCATAGATCGTACGAATGAATTAGAATGGATCGTACAAATGAATTAGAATAGATTGTGCGAATGAATTAGAATGGATCGTACGAATGAATTAAAATGGATACATTCGTACGAATGAATTAGAATGGATCGTACGAAGAATTAGAATGGATCGTCCGAATGAATTAGAATGGATCGTGCGAATGAATTTGAATGGATCGTACAAATTAATTACAATGGATACATTCGTGCAAATAAATTAGAATAGATCGTACGAATAAATTAGAATGGATCGTGCGAATGAATTAGAATGGACCGTATGAATAAATTAGAATGGATATATTCGTGAAAATGAATTAGAATGGATCGTATGAATGAATTAGAATGGACTGTAAGAATGAATTAGAATGGATCGTGCGAATGAATTAGAATGGATCGTACGAATGAATTAGAATGGATCGTACGAATGAATTAGAAAGGATCGTACGAATGAATTAGAATTGATCGTGCGAATGAATTAGAATGGATCGTATGAATGAATTAGAATCGATACATTTGGGCGAATGAATTAGACTGGATCGTACGTATGAATTAGAATGGATCATACGAATGAATTAGAATGGATCGTACGAATGAATTAGAATGGATCATGCAAATTAATTTGAATGGATCGTACGAATGAATTAGAATGGATACATTCGTGCAAATAAATTAGAATGGATCGTAGAAATGAATTAGAATGGATTGTGCGAATGAATTAGAATGGATCATACGAATGAATTAGAATTGATACATTCGTGCAAATGAAATAGAATAAATCGTACGAATGAATTAGAATGGATCGCGTGAATGAATTAGAATCGATCGTATGAATGAATTATGGATACATTCGTGCAAATGAATTAGAATGGATCGTACGAATGAATTAGAATGGTTCGCACGAATGAATTAGAATGACTCGTACGAATGAATTAGAATCGATACATTCGTGTGAATGAATTAGAATGGATCATATGAATGAATTAGAATGGATCGTGCGAATGAATTTAAATGGATCGTATGAATGAATTTGATTGGATACATTTGATCGAATGAATTAGACTGGATCATACAAATGAATTAGAACGGATCGTATGAATGAATTAGAATGGATCGTATGAATGAATTAGAATGGATACATTCGTGCGAATGAATTACAATGGATCGTACGAATTAATTAGAATGGATCGTACGAATGAATTAGAATGGATCATGCGAATGAGTTTGAATGGATCATACGAATAAATTAGAATGGATCATGCGGATGAATTAGAATGGATACATTCGCGTGAATGAATTTGAATGGATCGTATGAATGAATTAGAATGGATCGTACGAATGAATTAGAATGGATCATTCGAATGAATTAGAATGGATCGTATTAATGAATTAGAATGGATACATTCGTGCGAATGAATTAGCATAGATCGTACGAATGAATTAGAATGGATCGTACAAATGAATTAGAATGGATCGTGCGAATGAATTAGAATGGATCGTACGAATGAATTAAAATGGATACATTCCTACGAATGAATTAGACTGGATCATACGAAGAATTAGAATGGATCGTCCGAATGAATTAGAATGGATCGTGCAAATGAATTTAAATGGATCGTACGAATGAATTAGAATGGATACATTCGTGCAAATAAATTAGAATAGATCATACGAATGAATTAGAATGGATCGTGCGAATGAATTAGAATGGACCGTATGAATAAATTAGAATGGATATATTCGTGAAAATGAATTAGAATGGATCGTACGAATGAATTAGAATGGACTGTAAGAATGAATTAGAATGGATCGTGCGAATGAATTAGAAAGGATCGTAGGAATAAATTAGAATGGATACATTCATGAAAAATGAATTAGAATGGATCGTACGAATGAATTAGAATGGACCGTAAGAATGAATTAGAATGGATCGTGCGAATGAATTAGAATGGATCGTACGAATGAATTAGAATGGATACATTCATGCAAATGAATTAGAATGGGTCATACGAATAAATTAGAATGGATCGTTCGAATGAATTATAATGGATATTATGAATGAATTAGAATGGATACATTTGAGCGAAAGAATTAGACTGGATCGTACAATTGAATTAGAATGTATCGTACGAATGAATTAGAATGGATCGTACGAATGAATTAGAATAGATCGCACGAATGAATTAGAATAGATCGTACGAATGAATTAGAATGGATATATTTATACAGATGAATTAGAATGGATCGTACGAATGAATTAGAATGGATCGTCTGAATAAAATAGAATGGATCATACGAATGAATTAAAATGGATACATTCGTGCGAATGAATTAGAATGGATCGTACGAATGAATTAGAATGGATCATACGAATGAATTAGAATGGATCGTACGAATGAATTAGAATTGATACATTCGTGCGAATGAATAAGAATCGATCGTACGAATAAATTAGAAAGGATCGTATGAATTAATTAGAATGGATCATGCGAATAAATACGAATTGATCGTACGAATGAATTAGAATGGATGGTGCGAATAAATTAGAATGGATCGAACGAATGAATTAGAATGGATCATGCGAATGAATTAGAATGGATCGTACGAATGAATAAGAATAGATACCTTCGTGCGAATAAATTAGAATGGATCGTACGAAAGAATTAGAATAGATCGTGTGAATGAATTAGAATGGATCGTTTGAATGAATTATAATGTATACATTCGTGCGAATGAATTAGAATGTATTGTACGATTGAATTAGAATGGATCGTGTGAATGAATTAGAATGGATACATTCGAGTGAATGAATTAGAATGGGTCGTACGAATGAATTAGAATGGATCGTACGAATGAATTAGAATGGATTGTGCGAATGAATTAGAATGGATCGTATGAATGAATTAGAATGGATACATTTGAGCGAATGAATTAGACTGGATCGTACGAATGAATTAGAATAGATAGTACGAATGAATTAGAATGGATCGTGCGAATGAATTAGAATCGATCGTACGAATGAATTAGAATGGATCATGCGAATGAATTAGAATTGATACATTCAAGCGAATGAATTAGAATAGATCGTACGAATGAATTAGAATGGATTGTACGAATGAATTAGAATTCATCGTGCGAATGAATTAGAATAGATCGTACGAATGAATTAGAATGGATCGTGCGAATGAATTAGAATGGACCGTGCGAATGAATTAGAATGGATACATTTGTGCGAATGAATTAGAATGGATCGTAAGAATGAATTTGAATGGATCGTACGAATGAATTAAATAGATCGTACGAATGAATTAGGATGGATACATTCGTGCGAATGAATTAGAATGGATCATACGAATGAATTAGAATGGATCGTACAAATAAATTAGAATGGATCGTGAGAATGAATTAGAATGGATCGTACGAATGAATTAGAATGGATACAGTCGTGCGAATGAATTAGAATGGATCGTATGAATGAATTAGAATGGATCGTACAACTGAAATAGAATGGATCATGCGAATGAATTAAAATGGATCATACGAATGAATTAGAGTGGATCTATTCATGCGAATGAATTAGAATGGATCGTACGAATGAATTTGAATAGATCAAACAAATGGATTAGAATAGATACATTCATGCGAATGAATTAGAATGGATCGTACGAATAAATTAGAATGGATCGTGCGAATGAATAAGAATGGATCGTACGAATGAATTAGAATAGATCGTACGAATGAATTAGCATGGTTACATTCATGCTAATGAATTAGGATGGATCGTACGAATGAATTAGAATGGATCGTACAAATGAATTAGAATGGACCGTGCGAATGAATTAGAATGGACCGTGCGAATGAATTAGTATGGATCGTGCGAATGAATTAGAATAGATCTGGCGAAAGAATTAGAATGGATCGCGCAAATGTATGTGAATGGATCGTACGAATGAATTACAATGGATACAATCGTGCGAATGAATTAGAATGGATCGTATGAAGGAATTAGAATGGATCGTACGAATGAATTAGAAAGGATCGTGCGAAAGAATTAGAATGGATCGTACGAATGAATTCGAATAGATACATTCATGCGAATGAATTAGATTGGATCATATGAATGAATTAGAATGGATCGTACGAATGAATTAGAATGGATCGCATGAATGAATTAGAATCGATCGTGCGAATGAATTAGAATGGATCGTGCGATTGAATTAGAATGGATCGTACGAATGAGTTAGAATGGATACATTCGTGCGAATGAATTAGAATGGATCATGTTCGGGGGATTTTCGCTGGTCCGTGCGGGCTGCCTGCAAGACAAAGAAAAGAGAACGTGAGAACGGCTGGCTCCCTTAGGAGCGCAGACCCTCCGACGCTCAAGTCAGTCACGGTGGCACAACGGCGAGTTGCGGTATACCAAAGTGGTAGGGAAAAGGAATTCGAACCTGTACTATGGAGCCTGGGGGTGAGCATTTATAGCAATCGGTGGCCTACCGTGGCCCGACACATGGAGATTCTTCTGGCGCCTTCTAGACCCCCCACGTTCTGGCTCGCGTGGGTCTGACAGTCCTTGGTACTCGCGCCCTGACATTCTGTCGTCAAGCCTGCCAGGCGATTTGAGTGGGGGAGGGAATCTTTCTTGTCGTGGCCAGGTGGCCATTCTGGAATGCTCGAGTCTGGGCGATCTCAGGGAGGAAGCAAAGGCAAGCTCGCCCTACACTGCTCCGCCCCCTAGTCCGTGTTTATCAAGAGTCGGACCTTGCGGGAGCAACCTCTTCGATAAACAGGGGTCTGGGCGAGCTCCTGAGCGAGCTAGGCGAGCTCCTGAGCGAACATGGGCGAGCTCCTGTGCGAGCATGGGCGAGCTCGTGCGCGAGCTAGGCGAGTGACTGAGCGAGCTAGGCGAGTGCCTGAGCGAGCTAGGCGAGCTCATACGCGAGTTTGGCGAGCTTCTGGGTGAGCTTAGCGCGCTCCTGAGCGAGCTTAGGCGAGCTCCTAAGAGTGCTCTTGGCCTAGGCCCATTCAGCCTAATATGGATCTCACTCCCTGTCAAGGTGATTTGGTGAGCACGGGGGGGGGTGCGAACTCCAGGGCAGATTTCAGGTACCCCCAACATTACCCCCTCCTGAGGGAGCGACCAAGGAGACTTTGGCGCTTGCTCAGGAGTCTTAGCGAACTCCTATCCCTGGTAATGTGCCTGATATCAATGTCTTCCGTAACAGTTTTCTTGTGGGGCGGAGATAGTAGCGATGGCGGCCTGCGCCGAGAGCTTTGACTGCCAGTATTTCACAAACACTGGGCTGGCCACGAGCATCAGCCATGAGCGATCTCCTTCCGATGCGAGCTCCTCACATGCGGTCAGAGTCAGCTTCGGGCGAGCTTGGGCGCCTACCGCGGGCGGTCTGCGTCGAGAGTTTTGACTCTCAGTACTTTTCAAACACTGGGCGGGCCACGAGCATCAGCCACGAGCGATCTCCTTCCGGTGCGAACTTGTCACACGCGGTCAGGGTCTGCTTCGGGCGAGCTTGGGCGCCTACCGCGGGCGGTCTGCGTCGAGAGTTTTGACTCTCAGTACTTTTCCAAACACTGAGCGGGCCACGAGCATCAGCCACGAGCGATCTCTTTCCTGTGCGAACTTGTCACACGCGGTCAGGGTCTGCTTCGGGCGAGCTTGGGCGCCTGCCGCGGGCAGTCTGCGCCGAGAGCTTTGACTGCCAGTAGTTCTCAAACGCTGGGCGGGCCGGGAGCGTCAGCCACGAGCGATCTCCTTCCGATGCGAGCTTGTCACATGCGGCCAGGGTTTGCTTCGGGCGAGCTTTGGCGCCTGCCGCGGGCGGTCTGCGTCGAGAGGTTTGACTCTCAGTACTTTTCAAACACTGGGCGGGCCACGAGCATCAGCTACGAGCGATCTTCTTCCGATGCGAGCTTGTCACATGCGGCCAGGGTCTGCCTCGGGCGAGCTGCGGGCACCTGCCGCGAGCGATCTGTGTCGAGAGTTTTGACTCCCAGTATTTTACAAACGCCGGGCGGGCCGGGAGCGTCAGCCACGAGCGATCTCCTTCCAGTGCGAGCTTGTCACACGCGGTCAGGGTCTGCTTCGGGCGAGCTTGGGGGCACCTGCCACGAGCGATCTGCGTCGAGAGTTTTGACTCCCAGTATTTGTTGAGCGGCCAATTTGTGCAAATTATCCTTTTAGTATTATGCATATATCATCAGTTTGCTATGTAAAACTTTCATACTACACGTAAACTGCATAATTATCTTTACACCACTGCTTAGTAGACTTTCATACGAACACAGTGGCATATTGGTTCGCTCTCATACATTGCATACATGAAAAATACGGAGCCCAATAATCCAAATTATTCTTTTTATCGATAATCGCATTGGTATCTTACACGCGTCATTTCATGTGTGTTTTTCAGGGAATTGACCCGGTACGTGATGCAGTCAGCTCAAGGGCATCATACTGAAGCGTTGGATACTCTCACGGTGACCCGATGAAGGATGCATAATATGTTTTGAAGCAGTTTCTGAAGAACAATGGAGCAAAGACTAAGTACATGATTTGGCGGAGAATTGACTTCATCGGGCGGACGAAGACCCCCGGACATTCTACGGAGCTTAATGAGGCATGATGGTGACTTACAGACGTGGCACGGAGAACACCCGAACCTACCACCTTTCTTCTCCCTATTCTACTCTCTTTTTCCATCATAACCGTGCAATACCCCATCGATCATGATTCCAACCGAGTCATCCCTTGCATCCGAATCAATCCCAATCGCCCAAACTCCTCATATCCTCATTCTCTTCCTTTTCTTTATTTTCATTTAATCAGAGCTATCCGATGGCCTAGATAGCCGTGAAAAGCCAAAACACTCCGTGCAAACCTTGTCCAAACCCATGCTTGATCTTATCATAACCGTTCGTTTGATTACACCCAAGTCCCCACTTGTGCACCCGATCACGACCACCCGATCCTCCATCTCTCTATATCTCCCTCTCTAAACATCCACATTGCATGCAATAGCCCCAACTCAACTAATCGCAACCGTCCGATTGCTATCCTCCCATGCATGCTTGCATGTGAGCCCATTGCACCCAACTATCTTTCTCCCATCAAGGCAGACCATCACACCCGTCCCTTGCATCAGCATGCACCAAACCCATGCATATGTGAACGCATGCAGCCCTTTAAAACTCGATTCACAATCACAGCCGGCCGGCCCGTGTCCCTTCTTACCCGACCGAGACCCAACAGCCCAGCCGTCCGTTCCTCTCTTCCCCACTGAATCACAGCCATCCGATGCCATGCAGCCCTCTAGCACACCGGACGCCCCCAGCCGGACCCATCATTTAATCACAGTAATCCCGTGATCAAAACACCGCGGCCCAGCTTTCTCTCTCTCCTCTCCAAAAATCCCAGCCGTCCGATGCCATGCAGCCCTCCAGCACATCGGATCCCACCGAGCTCTCTTCTCTCTTCTCCCGATCGCGCCTTTCTCTCCTCCTACAAACCAGGCACGCTTATCTCTCTTTTATCTCTCTAAAACCCAAAACGGAACCATGCGAGCCCGATACTTTCTCTCACCCGGGATTCTCTCTCTCTCTCTCTTCCGTTTCTTTCTCTCCTTTCTCTTTCTAAAACCGGATCACCACATCACAGCCGTCCCGTGTCTCTTCATCCCCAACCCGATCGGCCTGCACCTAACTTCTCTCTCTTCACCGCACACCTCTCTCTCCCGTTCTCTACGTCTTCTCTCTCTAAACTCTCTTTCCTAAACCGCACCCCACCGAACGTTTCTCTCTCTCTCCTTCCTTGATTCTCTCTCTCCGAATCTCTCACCCGGTTCTCACGTCCTCTTTTTCCTTCCTTAAACCCGTGAACATTAAAAACCCCATCATCTCTCTTATATAAGGGGAGGGGTCCGAAACAAAGAGGAGAGCGTGGGGGCGGACCTTAGATCACCACCTTCACCAACCCGGGGCTACCATCTACCACATATCCGAACCCGCATCTATCATCTCCATCTTCACGTACCATCTCCAAGCCACGTCCACCGCTCTCGAAGCCGCACGTCGCCATCATCGCCGGGTTCGTCATCTTCAAAGAAGCATCCGTCATCAACACACGCATGGCCATCCGAGGCTAACCACCCTATTCTAAGACCTGGATGAAGCCCTGTAGTCAGATCTAAACTCTGCTTTTATGTGCTATTTTCATATTTTTATTCGTTCAATGAAATACTGTGATCTTATTTATCTCATGAAAGCTTGATAGGAATTGCATGCATTAAGTCCGATTTATGCTCCGTTATTATCAGGGTTTTGCAGAGGTCGATTTCATAGTTTTATTCTTCGTTATTACGGAAAGTTTTACGGGGAATTATTACATAGTCTTGGCTTTTGTTATCACTACGAATTTTACGGAGAATTACTCCATCTTATTCCTATGAAGCGAGAAAGATCGCTACATTAGTTCGTCCTAATAATGCTCTATTGAATATCATGCGCGGAGAGAGATTGACTTCGCATCTCCGTGAGAATCTTGGAAATCATATAAAAGTATAGTTTAGATCGCTACTTGTGCGGATTCTAGGGCTTAGAATATCGCATCCATATCTGAACTTCCACACTGCACCACATTACCTTAATTAGTTAATCTGCATGTTTTAATCTTGATTAGTTTACTTTTTCACAATCTCATAGAACCAAATCAACAATATTGCTCATTAAGTAACTTAGGTAGATAGATTAATAACCTTAGATTAGATAGTTTCCTCATTAGCAATCCCTGTGGGATCGACCTCGTAATACGTACCGCTCCTACAAAGCGATTCGTGCACTTGCGAGTTATAATTTAGATCAAATTAACCCCTTAATTTAGGATTAGTTTAGATCGCATCAGTATTTCACAAACGCCGGGCGGGCCGGGAGCGTCAGCCACGAGCGATCTCCTTCCGGTGCGAGCTTGTCACACGCGGTCAGGGTCTGCTTCGGGCGAGCTTGGGGCGCCAGCCGCGGGCGATCTTGTGACTTGGGTATCGCACCGAATCTCCAACGGTCGCTTCACCTTAACTGCGGTGCGAGGCTCAACGCCGATACAGCGAATCTCATCATGAGACCCCGATCGGTGCGAGACACGTGTCTCCTCCTCATTTGTCCCTTTCTCAGTCAATAAAGGACAGTGCTGGCGCCGGCGCAGCTTTTTCCATGCGTGGTCCACGTGGCGCTCGACGATTGGAGAGAAGCGAGCTGTCGCTTTGATCGCCGTCACGTCGCCTCGCCGAGCGCGCTTGGGCATTAACTGCGGATCGATTCACCTATCTCTCGCTTGCCTATAAATAGGGGACGGGGGGCGAATTTTACCGCTGCGTGAAAAACAGCTCTCCCTTCTCCCTTAGCTTCTAGCGCTTTCAGCTCGCTTTAGCCTTTCTGCTCTCATGGCTTCCGCTGCTGACGCTGCTGCTGCTGCTGCTGCCGCCCAGGCCGCCGAGCCCGCCACCGAAAGGGCGGTGGTCTGGCTGCAAAACCCCGTCGGGGTGCCCGTCGGGGACAGTATCCGGGCGGCGATCGATCTCCCTCGGGAGATCCTCGTCACCGAGATGCCACTCTCGGGGAGGCCGCCCCAGGGCACAGTAGCTTCTGTCGGGCTGCTGTGGTCCGGGCTGCGGTTCCCCCTGAGTCATCTCGCCGGGGAGCTCCTGGAGTTGACGGGGCTTTGCCCCGCCCAACTCTCAGGAAACTCCTGGGGGATACTCTATGGGCTGTCTCAGCTGGAGACCGCCCTGAAGGCGAGGATCCCACTGAACTATCTGCTCAAAAAGTGGCTCCTCAAGCCCTCGCCGGTCTTCAGCTCCGCGGGCTGCGGCTACTTCTACCTCGCCGGGCGACCTGGCGAGGTGCTCCCCTTCTCCACCATCGAGAGCAAGGACCGCCACTAGAAGGACTATCCTTTCGTGGCGGTCGGCGACTGGCGCGGGCGGTTTAGCGGAGTCCCGGCTTACCCCGGGGTTCCCCCGATGGCGGTCTTCTGGGAGATCTCCTTCTTCAAGGCGGGGAAGAAGAAGTGCATCGCTCCCGACAGGGAGCGATCTCTGGACGAGGCGATCCTTCACTACCTCGGTGGGCGGACTCCGGAGAAGATCGCCGCTCCCGACTTCGCCTTCCAGCTGAAGGACGGGAAGACCGGCGCTATTCTGCTGAAGCAGAAGATCGTCCGGAAGAAGAAAGAGGAGGAGATCGGCGCTATTCCGCCGATGCAGAACGCTCCTCCCTCCAAAGGGGCCAGCAAGGGGGCCGGGAGCTCGGGAGGCAACCCCCGCAAGAAGACGGTCCGGAGGTGGGCTTCGCCCATCCGCCTCAACGACCCCGACACCATGGAGATGCTCCGCCAGGGCGAAGCTTCCGCTCCTCCACAACCTCCTCGTTCGGACGTCGGCCCAGGTCAGCCTCCCGTCCCAACTCCAATTGTCCGCCGCAAGATCCAAATGGTTGAGCCCGATGACCCGAACATCGACCTCCCGCTTACCATGGCGGAAGTCGAATCCGGGATGGCTCAAATTCTAATGGGCTACTTCCCGAGCGATCTGACCATGCCGCTTCGTGTAGCAGTGCTGACGCCGGAGATGGAGGCACGCGGGAAGAAGAAGGCCAAGCGCGCGGGGCCCGCGCCTTCTAACGTCCAGGCGGAGCAACGGCGGAAAGCGCTGGAGGAGGCGGGCTTGGACTCGGAGCCCAGTTGGACGGACTCTGCGGAGGAGGCAACAGGCTCCGAGGAGGAAGAGCCCGCCCCTCAAGCTCTTCGGGCGGAGCCTGTTGCTCCCGCCCAAGGGGAGAAGCCCGTGACTCCATCAGCTCCCGCACCAGGGCCGGGATCGAGAGGGCAGGAGCCTCCATCTCCCGCCGACGGGGCAGGGGTCCAGCAGGGCGAGTCCGACGCCGTCGCTGCGACCTCCTTGCCGGCCTCGGCTCCAACTCCCGCGGCCTCTACACCGGCGGCCGCTCCAGCTCCCGCCCCTCCAGCCTCGCCTCCTGCAGAAGGCCAGGAGGGAGCGGGCTCCCAGCAGGGCTTAGGGGACCTGGTCTACAGGTCCCCTAGCTTTGTAGACATTGGCTCCGACTCCGAGTCCTTCAGCTCGGAGTCGGAGGCCAAAGCGGCCACGGCGGACCCTCCGAGCCCGCCAGGAGCCGGAGCTCGCCCGGGGGAGGTGATAGCCCCCACTCCTCCTGGCGTGCCCCCTCCTTCCGGAGCTCCCGGTGGTCCCAGCGCGGGCTCCTTTGCGGAGGAGGGGAGGGCGCCCCACTACGTGCGGCAGCTGCTGGGCCGCATTGTTTTCGCGCGTGCTCCCTTCGCTTCCATAAGCGAACGCCTTGCCGAGGTACTCACCGCACCTGTCTCTGTACAAACCTTAGTCTCAATTTTTGCTAACTCTTTCACCTTCCTTATGCAGGCGGAGAAGCAGAGCCAGGCGCTGGCCGCGGAGGTCGCTGGGGCCGGGAAGGCACTGGCCGCCTTGTTCGATGATTCCCTTCGGGGGTCCGAGCGCAAGGTAGACGAGCACATCCACGAGCTTCAGCGAGCCAAGGGCTCCGAGGAGCTGAGGGCGGAGTCAGAGGCACTGCACCGCAGGGTCAAAACCCTGGCGTCAGGCCTCGCCATGGTCGAGGTAGCCAAAGGCCTGTCCGCTACCGCCCTCCTCAAGGCCAAGGCGGAGCGAGACGAAGCTGTGTCCGCCCGGGAGGTCGCACAGCGGGAGGCGGCTTAACTTCAAGGCGAGGTCGCTGCTCTGAAGACGGAGATCGCGGCCTTGAAGGAGACACACGCCAACGGCCTTCGGGCTCAGCAAGGTCGCCTCCAAGCCCAACTGGACGATCTCCTCAAGAAAGGCGCCCTGGCCGCTGTAGAGAAGTACAAGACCGAAAGGTCGAAGAAGCGGCGCCGAGGGGACGATAGTGGGGCGGAGACAAGCAAGCCTTGAGCTTGCTGCCTTGTAACTACTTTTGTAATTTTTGTCAATCAATGAAATTTATATCTTTTTGGGTCCGCATATGTGTTTCTTTCTTTCTATGTGCCACTTATGAGTCCGCTTCTAGGGGTTCGCAGCGGTCTCGAGAGTGATACCCCGGGCGAGGCAGCTAATTCGATTCAACCTTTTATTTTAAAGTGTATGCAAACGAAAAACTCGGCATGCTCGCAAAAACTCGATAGTCTCTGAGCCCGGAAAACGTTTAAACGAACCAAAAAAAAACTTCAAAAAAAAAAAAAAACTTCCCTACACTCAGAGACTTAAACCATTTTTGTTTTAAAGGAAACTAATAAGTGCTAGCTGCCCCCTGCCCGGTTAATTTCTCTCGATGATCCTGTTCGGCGGGCTCGCCCTTTGAGGGGTTTGCCAACGCCAGGATGCTTCCGTTCATGGCGGGTGAACGCGAAGGATCCTGGTTAGGTTTAGAGTCCACTAGGCAGCGGACTTCCCCGGGAAGCTCAAGGTCGCCCACTGGCTGCCTCTGAGGATCCCGGTCTTGCTTTAAGTCCGCACAGCGGCGGACTGACCCGGGAAGCTCAAGGTCGCCCACTGGCTGCCTCTGAGGATCCCGGTCTTGCTTTAAGTCCGCACAACGGCGGACTGCCCCGGGAAACTCAAGGTCGCCCACTGGCTGCCTCTGAGGATCCCGGTTTTGCTTTAAGTCCGCACAACGGCGGACTGCCCCGGGAAACTCAAGGTCGCCCACTGGCTGCCTCTGAGGATCCCGGTTTTGCTTTAAGTTCGCACAACGGCGGACTGCCCCGGGAAGCTCAAGGTCGCCCACTGGCTGCCTCTGAGGATCCCGGTCTTGCTTTAAGTCCGCACATCGGCGGACTGCACACTATAGATCATGCGGGCTCTGTCTGCGCCGAGCTTCCTAGTTAAATTGTTGAAAACCTCTATCGTTCATTCATAACTTCTTCAGAATTTACAAAAATTCCCTTAGGCATAGAACTTGCGGAGGTGCAGAGCGTTCCAAGGTCGCTCTAACAGGTCGCCTCCAGCGGTCATCAACCGGTAAGCCCCCGAGCTTCCTGCTTCGTGTATTATGTAGGGGCCTTCCCAGTTCGCCGCGAGCTTTCCTGCATTAGGCTCTTGCGTGTTTGCAAACACCTTTCTCATCACCAGATCGCCGGCCTTAAATGCCCGATGGCGGACTCTTTTGTCATAGGCGCGCTTCATCTCTTGTCTGTATCCGGCAAGGTGTAGATTGGCGCGCTCTCGTCTTTCTTCGAGCTGATCAAGGGAGTCGACGAGCAGTTTGTCGTTGTCGACCTCCGCCGACGCAAGCCTTCTTTCAGTGGGCAGCTCGGCCTCTATGGGTAGCACGGCTTCGCAACCAAAAGTGAGACTGAAAGGGGATTCGTTAGTTGAGCGACGTGGAGTAGTGCGATAGGCCCACAAGACTCCATCGAGCTCCTGCTCCCACAATCCTTGTTTCCCTTCCAGCCTCTTCTTGAGGTTGTCCAAGATCACGTGATTCGTCGCTTCGGCCTGCCCGTTGCTTTGAGGGTACCTCGGGGATGAGAACCTTAGGTTGACCCCATATTCAACACAAAAGCTTCTGATCAAGCGATTATCGAACTGGCGACCATTGTCGGTGATCAGCACTCGTGGCAGCCCAAAGCGGCAGAAGATATTCTTCCAAAGGAAGTCCTTGACTTGCTTCTCGCCTATCTTAGCTAGCGGGACCGCTTCCACCCATTTGGTGAAGTAGTCCGTAGCTACTAGGATGAATTTCTTTTGCCGGGCTGACACAGGGAAAGGTCCCACAATGTCCAACCCCCATTGCTGGAAAGGCCAGGGGCTCGCCAGAGGATGCAGTTCTTCTGCGGGCATATGGTTCGTGGTGGCGTGCTTCTGGCACTGGATGCACCTCTGGGCGACCTTCAAAGCGTCTTGCTCCAGAGTGGGCCACCAGTATCCTTGCCTTCGTACTTTCGCAGCAAAAGACCGCCCACCAGTGTGGTTTCCCAGCTCGCCAAGGTGAATGTACTTTAGAACTTCTTCGGTTTCCGGGCTCTCGACGCAACGGAGACTTGGCCCGCCAAAGGACCTTCGAAAAAGGCGATCCCAGCGAATGAGATAGCGCCCAGCGCATTTCTCCACTCGCCGGGCTTCCTCTCTATCCTCTGGTAGCTCGCCCTTCTGGAGAAAGCGAAAAATGGGGGCGGTCCACCCGCTGAGTGGTACGTCGGCGGAAACTTGGTTAACAGCAGGCTCCATCAGTTGGAGCCGAGACTGATTTTGGACCTCGATGAGAATCTGGCGAGCCTCTGATGTTCCCAGCAAAGAGGCGGCGTTTGCCAAAGCATCAGCTCGCCTATTATCGGCTCGCGGAATTTGCTCGAAGGAGATCTTTTCGAACTCCGCGGCCTCGTGCTTCACTAGATCCATATAGCCCGCCATTCGTGCGTCCCGAGAGGCGTACTCCCCATTGACTTGGCAAACAATTAGCTGGGAATCGCTAAAGACCTTCAAGCGTTTGGCGCCTACCTCTTGAGCGAGCTCCAGGCCAGCCAGCAGCGCCTCATATTCCGCCTCATTGTTGGTAGCTGCGAAATCCAGTCGGACTGACTTCTCCAGAAGTACCGACTGGGCGATCAGTACGACCCCGATCCCAGCCCCCAGAGCGTTGGAGGATCCATCGACGAATAATTCCCAGCCTGCCTCCTCTGAACGCTTAGTTGGAGGATGCTCGCCTTGATTGTCCAAGAACTTCGCCTTCCCAGGGTGTGCCTCAGTTGGCTCATCCTCCCGGTACTGGACCGGTTCTTCTATGGGGAAGTCCGCTAAGAAATCGGCGAGCGCCTGTCCTTTGACCGCAACTCGAGGGACATACTCCAAGCCATAGGCGGCGAGCTCGGCGGACCAACGGTAGAGCCTGCCGGCTACTGAGGGCCTGGAGAGCGCGCTCTTTAGAGGGTGCTCTGTGATGACCCTGACAGGGTGCACCGAGAAGTAGGGGTGGAGCTTTCTCGCGGTAAGGACCAAGGCCAATGCGACCTTCTCGATTGGTCGATACCGGAGCTCGGCGGGAAGCATCGTGTGGCTTACAAAGTAGACAGGCCGCTCCACCTTTGCTTCTTCCACAACCAGGACCCCGCTCACCGCATTCTCAGTGACCGCCAGGTATACGCCGAGTTCGGCGCCCTCTTTGGGTGCCTCTAAGATCGGTGGGCTCGCCAGGTAGTCCTTGATCTTTTGGAAGGCATGCTCGCACTTCTCATCCCAACAAATGCTTGCTCCTTTTCGTAGCAGCTCGAAAAGAGGTCGGCAGTTGTCTGAGGATTTGGAGATGAACCGATTGAGCGCGGCGATTCGCCCGCTCAGTCTCTGGACTTCCTGCCGGGTCCTCGGCGCGGGCATTTCGACAAGTGCTCGGATTTGCCCAGGGTCGGCCTCGATCCCCCTGTGGGTGACCAGGTACCCGAGGAATTTCCCCGACGTCACCCCGAATGCGCACTTCGCCGGGTTTAGCCTCATTTGGTACTTTCTCAGTACCTCGAAGGTTTCGCGGAGATCGGCAACATGCCCCTCCCGCTCCCGACTCTTCACCAGGAGGTCGTCTACATAAACTTCGACGTTTCTGCCGATCTGATCTTTGAACATCTGAGTGACTAGCCTTTGGTAGGTCGCTCCAGCGTTCTTAAGTCCGAACGGCATCACTCGATAGCAGTACAACTTCTGGTAGCCCGCTCCAGAGTAGAAGGCGGTCTTCTCCTGATCGTCGGTGTGGAGAGGTATCTGGTTATACCCAGAATATCCATCCATGAAGGACAGGGCCTGGAACCCGACAGCTGCGTCGACCAGTGCGCCTATTCTCGGAAGAGGAAATCCATCCTTCGGGCACGCCTTGTTGAGGTCGGAGAAGTCAATGCATACCCTGACCGCTCCGCTCTTCTTAGGCACTGCCACGATATTGGAGATCCACTCGGGGAAGTGCGCCTCGCGGATGAAGCCGGCTCGCTCCAGCTTGTCTATCTCCGCCGCCACTGCAACGGACTTCGCAGCAGGTATGTGCCGAGCTTTCTGCTTGACCGGCGGGAACTCCTTCATGGTGTGCAGACGATGACAGACGACCTCCGGGTCAATCCCTGGCATGTCCGTGAAGCTCCAGGCGAATACGTCACGGTATTCCCTGAGTAAGTCGGTTATGGCCAGGACCTCGCCCTTGGTTAGCGAGGTCCCGAGGCTAACAACTCTTGGCCCTTCTTTGCCGCCAATGTCGACCTCTTGAAGTGGTTCGGCAATTGGAAAACTTCCTCTCTTGGGGGTTGTCGGGCGACCTCCCTCCTCCAACTTAAGGTCCACACCGCTCCCACCCGGGGGTGGAGTAGGGGACTTAAGCGAGGAGGCCTCCAGCGGGCTCCCCAATAGCTCGCTCGTAGCGGGCGGTAATTGCTAGGAGGGTGCAGGCCTCTTGGCCTCGGCGACCTCCATATCCATGAGGTGAAGGACATCCTGCTCGCATCGGGTAGCGGCTACCTGATCACCCCGAATTACTACGACCCCGCTCGCGGTCGGGAATTTGAGGGCCTGATGGTTGGGTGAAGCTACCGCATTCATTTGCCTTAGCCAAGGCCGCCCAAGGATGGCGTTAAATGCGGAACTTCCATCCACTACCGCAAAGCGGACTTGGCGAGCTTCCGGGCCAGCGGTCACAGTGAGGGTTATCTCCCCTGCCACTTTGGCGACCTCACCGGTGAATCCACTGAGGGAGCTTGTCGAGGGAGACAGGTCGGCGAGTCTCAACCCCATTCGCAGGTAGGCCGACAGAAAAAGGATGTCCACGGCGCTCCCCGAATCAACCAGAGCTCGCCTCACCTCAATGTTAGCCATCATCAGGCGTATGACGAGGGGGTCATTGTGGGGCGTAACGACCCCAGTCATGTCATCTTCCGAAAACCAGAGAAAATCGCGGGCTTCCACCCTTGGTGCTTGAAATAAAGTAGGAGTTAGCGAGACGGAAAATACCTTCTGTGCCTGCTCCATCTCCCTGACTCGTCGGCGGGCTTCATTACTGGATCTCGGGCCGCTCAGCCGCCCGCTAATGGTATGGCAGATCGCCGGTCCTCCCGGGGGAGGCGGAGGCAGGGCGGGTTCAGCGGGCCCCGGGCGATCTCCCTCCCGAGGAGTTCGTGCCGGTACCACCTCGAACCTTCTTGGAGGCGAAATAAACTGATTCAAGTGGCCCTGGGTGACCAAATCCTCAAGGTGGTTCTTGAGAGCCCGGCATCTGTTAGTGTGATGCCCAGGGCTTCGATGAAAAGCGCACCGCCACGAGTTGTCGGTAGAGCCTGGCTCTCCGACCTGCAGGGGTGGCGGGTACTGGAAGAAAGGTTCATTCCGAATCTGATGGAAGATTTGTCCTGGCGAGTGGGTTAGCACGGTGAAGTCCCGCTCCCCGGTGTTAGAATTGGTGAGGTCTATAGCTCGTAAAAACCTAGTGTTTAGCTTTGTATGGTTGATAGTATAGGATTGCATATTGGTACGTACCTTAGTACGTGTTCTGATTACAGAACAGAGAGCCATGGCTACATGGTAATCCACTTAAGTGGGAGACTCAAGGGACTGGTCCCATGTAACCTAAATACGTTCGCAGCTCTGATAAGGGTTGGTCGCCCTATCAGGATAAGCTGTTGGGATGACAGAGCGTAGGTGTCTCCACCACGGTCATTAATAGGCACAGTGTCTGTGGCCGAACGGAACCAACACGGTGCACAGATCGATGAGCAGACATCGGTGCACTAAACCGTGTTTCTGCTTAGGGTAAAACGGTCCTAAACCCTGAGGAACCATGTCTGGTGGACTAACCAGTTGTGTGGTGCTTTGGCGCACCAATGTGTAAGGATCCGGATGCAGTGATCCAAAACCACGGTGTACTGGGTTACCCGGCTGGCGTTGCATCAGTGTGTCACTCCTGCAGGCTATCCACACCCCTAACGGGAGGTGCGTTCCTTGGTCTGACCTACGTCGTATTAAACCCTGGCCAGGTGGTCATCAGTTGGACTGGTGACGGATCCGGTTGCTCGGAAGAGTAATCGGAGGTACGATGTATGTGGTCAACCGGGAAGGAACCGAGTCATATGAGCACTCGAGTCTGACGGTATTCTCCACTGCTCGAGTTGCATCATGGCACCAAGTGGAGGGACAGCGAGTTTACCATACTAAGCGGAGAGCAGGGGTATGAGAGAGAACATAGTAAGTCCGGGGGAATTGGAGTGCAGCCTGCGTCGCACTCTGGGTGGCTACGTAGGTTAACTCGGACTCAGAGGATCGATGGTACACTCGGGTAGTGTGTCGATCGAGTCTGAGTTGGAAGCCATGAACCCTGGTCCCTGAAGGTTCCACCTTATCGACATTATGTACGGTTCTTATACCATCTCCTCGAAACACAGAACGTAGTTAGAGGAAGCGAGAAGTCCAAGCATACACTCCGTGAGTGCTTCGCACTAGTTCACGGTAGATGCGTAGCTACGTGTGTGCACTAAGGGGAAACCCTAGGTTAGTTCAGAGACGCATGTAGCAATTCCTTGCCATAAGTGGACTTTGCCACATGGGTGCGATGCACCGGGACATATTGCGAGTTGACTAGTTGACTTCACTAGGGGCACCCTACGGGAACCTCAGAGAATAGTGAAATCACTGGTGCACTTCACTTATGTGTGCCTTGCAAAGTCTCGTACACGAGGAACGGCCAACTAGTGGCATAAGGGCGTTTTGGTCATACCATGCGCCACTATGCACTAAGGGGGCCGGCCCAAAGTGTTGAGAGACTGGTCAAGGCCGACCCCATTAGTTTCGGGAGGTTGTTGCCTCCGATGAAGGGGCCGGTTATGAGGCGCAGAAAACGGGCTGGTTTTGACCGTTTTCGAAAACAAGGAAAGGATAGAGATAAAGAAGAGATATATAGGGATACGGTTTGAATCTATCATCCTTATCCATACTGTCCTTATCCATATGAATAGGCCGGCCCTATATATGAGAAGGAGAGAGAGGGTGCACGAAATTAATAGAGCCATGCAAGCCCTAGGGCCGGCCATGGCATGGGGAAACCCTAGCCGCCCCCTCTCCTCTCTTCGCATCTCCTCTCTCGTCTCTCTCTCCCTCGCTTGCGCCATTGGATGGCGACTCGTCTTCCTCACGTGGTGTTTTGTAGAAGGAGAAGGCTCGTCGTATGGAGGCACTCAGAGATCCATCGACGAGGTGCCGTGCATCGTGTGAGATCGGGTGAACTAGAAGGCGTCTCCCGCAACCTTTTGCTGTCCAGAATCTGCACAGAAAATCAACGTTTTTTCTGCGATTCCGGGAGCTAAAGAAGTCCAAACGACGTGACATTTGTTGGAAAAGTTGCGTCTCGAAGTTGGCTACCTGCAGTCCAAATTTCAGCCCAATCGGAGTTCGGAGCAGAAAGTTATGGCCGTCGCACCAAAACTATATCGAGCAGATCCGTAGCCCGTCTCCATCGACAAAGAAGAAATTTGTCGCGGTGAAAGATTCCGCACGCAGGTATGACCTCTAACAAGTAGATCTAACATAATTAGAACATGCATTCATGCTAGTTTGTTCTTTCGCATTAGATCATCGTTAGGGGTTCGCGTAGTTGCCATGCTAGATTTATACACGCATATGTAGATCGTTTCGATGAAAATTTTGATATGTAACACACACCGATCACGGTCCTCGGACCTTCACTTTGCTTCCGCTGCGGGCCTCTACCATGGATTTATTTCCAACAATTGGTATCAGAGCACGCTAGTGGTGTGCGTTTCATGTTTTTTTCATGAAACCATCATGTACGCGCATGAATAGTATGTGCCGCCATCGGGGTTCTACGAGTAGATCATGCATAGTAGATTTTGTATGTTCTATGAATCGTTCTTGCAGGGCGCCGCTTCTAAAATTATTCTGGATATGTGATTGCTTGCTATCGGGGGTCGGACCCCGTGTTAGCGATTTTGTCTGGATGTTTTTTCTTCTGTGTGTGGATAGATTTTAGAGACATAGTCGGGCAAGAGGTGAAGATTTACCACCCTTGATTCCCAGGCTTTTGCTAGGTTTGTTTTCCTTTTCTTTCTAGGAAATTATGTACGAGCGAGCACTTGCTCGAAGCGTACTAGATCTTTTTCGGTTACAGATTGAAGAGGAGGACTTACCGTGGAGATCCACCACTGGGAAGATGAGCGGAACCTTGGAGGACGATGGCGATCCGGCGAAGCGTACACGATGACGGCAAAGGGCATAAAGCGTCAGAAGATCGTATACAGAGGCTTGCACCGGATCGAGGAGCCTTGTGAAGGAGACAGAGAGCCTGCGCTGTGCCAGTCAGGTTCAGGGGTCGGACCCTGAACTTGATTCAGTTGTGTGCTTATTTCTTTCAGTAGTTCTTTATATTTCTGTAGAGAACCCCGATGCGATAATTTGATTATCTGTGTCAGAGGGATGCCCTTTCCCCTCGGGTCCTAGCGACCTTATTAGGATTGGATTCCACTAGTGACGCTTATTATTTAATTGACCCTTGATGATAGTATGAATTCCTCACATTTGGTTATGCCCCTATTAGGTCAACACCCGATTAGTCGGGTGTGCCTATTTGGCAAGCATCGAAACCTAGAATGAGTTGGAATTCTACTATGACATCATTCGTCAAATTTATAAGCAAGGCGCCATGGTAGTGGAAGACCTTTCCTGTCAGTCTGACCTTAGGCTAGGCTCCAGGGCATTAGCGTGATAGCCAAGTTTGCAAAGCATCAATGTTCTTGGGATATGTAATGTGACCCTTGAGTGGAGAAATCCACTCGAGGCAGGGACTATGATATTCCAAGTGTTAGAATTGGTGAGGTCTATAGCTCGTAAAAACCTATAGTTTAGCTATGTATGGTTGATAGTATAAGATTGCATCTAGGTACGTACCTTAGTACGTGTTCTGATTACAGAACAGAGAGCCATGGCTACATGGTAATCCTCTTGAGTGGGAGACTCAAGGGACTGGTCCCATGTAACCTAAATACGTTCGCAGCTCTGATTAGGGTTGGTCGCCCTATCAGGTTAAGCTATTGGGATGACAGAGCGTGGGTGTCTCCACCACGGTCATTACCAGGCACAGTGTCTGTGGCCGAACGGAACCAACACGGTGCACAGATCGGTGAGCAGACACTGGTGCACTAAACCGTGTTTCTGCTTAGGGTAAAACGGTCCTAAACCCTGAGGAGCCATGTCTGGTGGACTAACCAGTTGTGTGGTGCTTTGGCGCACCAATGTGTGAGGATCCGGATGCAGTGATCCAAAACCACGGTGTACTGGGTTACCCGGCTGGCATTGCATCAGCATGTCACTCCTGCAGGCTATCCACACCCCTAACGGGAGGTGCGTTCCTTGGTCTGACCTACGTCGTATTAAACCCTGGCCAGGTGGTCATCAGTGTGGGTGCAAATTTTGGCAGAAGTTTACCAACTACCACTGGACCCACCAGCCCTGCCTGGTGGGCCCACGAAGACCACCGCGGGACCCACCAGCCCTGCCTGGTGGGCCCACGAAGACTACCACTGGACCCACCAGCCCTGCCTGGTGGGCCCACGAAGACTACCACGGGACCCACCGGCCCTGCTTGGTGGGCCCACGAAGACTACCACGGGACCCACCGGCCCTGCCTGGTGGGCCCACGAAGACTACCACGGGACCCACCGGCCCTGCCTGGTGGGCCCACGAAGACTACCACGGGACCCACCGGCCCTGCCTGGTGGGCCCACGAAGACTACCACGGGACCCACCGGCCCTGCCTGGTGGGCCCACGAAGACTACCTCGGGACCCACCGGCCCTGCCTGGTGGGCCCATGAGGGCCACCGCGGGACCCATCGGCCCTGTCCAATAGGCCCACGAGTCTGTAGAAACCCCCAGAAGACGGCAGCGGAGCCCACCAGCTTTACCTGGAGGATCCCCAGATACGACAGCAAAAACCGCCATTTGCCCCGGAATTCCTCCCCGGGAATCCTATAAATAGCAGAGCCTTCGAATGTAAAAGGATCCGAAAATTCTGATTTCCACTCTGAGATCTGACTTTCAGAACCAGAGCTCTGGGATTTTCAACTTCTGATCTACCATCTCTCCTTGATCTTCTTTTATCCATAAAAGAGATCAGAGGGTTTTCAGTGACACTCGGCCTGTCGAGGTCACTTCAACTGAAGTGTTAGTGAATTCGGGTTGCTCCCTATAGCACGGAGACGTAGGCTTCGGCTGAACTCCGAGATCACATCTCGTGTCACAATCTCTCTGATTGCATATCACTTTCTATTGACATATCAAAAGGCTTCAACTTCAATCAACAGATTGACCAACGATCTTCGACGTCAACTTCAACTCCAATTGACTGGTGCTGCGAGAGTCTTCGGGTCGGCACGAAGATTTTCCCCCACAGTTTGGCACCGTCTGTGGGATCCGATCAAAAAGTCCAACTCTCTGCTACTATTTGATCGGTTGAACCTACAACTGATCTTGATAGTCAAACTTCCTCGCTCTCTCGGTTGATCAGACAACTGAACGGCACTCTCGTTGCACCTTTCGCTCTCTGAATGGCGAGGACGAAACATCAAGGTCAACCAGAAGGAAGTAATACTCAACAACAAGCTCGTCCTGAGACTCGATCAATGAGTCAAAGGCTCAATTTCGGACAGCCCCTTGCTGTCCCAGAAATGGGGGTTCATTCAGGGAGCGGAAGATCCGTCGATCGACCGATCATCCACCCTGCACGACAGTCAATTGGGCAAACAGCCCCCACTCCAGCTAAAGATCCTCCATCGACTTACCAGATCTCTGCAATCGACTTCCAATTGCTCCAATTGGCAAAGCAAAACGCCACCCTCACCGCTGAGAGGGATGCTCTGAAGAAGGCAGCCTCCGAAGCTGGAATTGCTATTCCGATCCCCTCCACAAGTGAGAGGGTTGATCTTCCTCGACATTCAATTCACTCCGAACAACGGAGGTCGATAGGCACTGCTGCCCTCGAAAGAATTCATCACGATCCTACTCCCTCTGCTGCTCCCTGGAAGCAGAGTGTCTGGGATCGTCTTGACGACGAGTCCTCCCAATCCTCTTCTGGTCGCAACTGCGACAAGAGGACACCTTCAAAAATCAACATGCCAAGGAAGCACCAAATGAAAGGCACCCCTTCAAAGAGTAGAGTCTCTCCTTCCATTCCACTTCAACGTGGACTTGGATCGGACCTTCGACATCGACTCCAACAGGCGAACACTTCGATGCCAGAGCAAGACCTTGCGATCTTGCCTCTTGACCAACCCTTAGGTCGAGGACATGGTCGTAGGGATGGGTATTCCTCCACCGGACCTCTCCATCGAAGTCTCTTCGAGACAGCATTTCCAAGGGGATGGAGAACCCCTATCCTCCCCAAATTCAACTGCATCCGAGGAGATCCTGCTCTCCACATCCTCGCATTCAAACAAGCTCTTACGCCTCACGAAGAAGAAAACAATGTGCTCTGTCGCACCTTCGCGGGAAGCCTCGATGAGCCGTCGCTCGACTGGTATCATAATCTACGAGCTGGGTCCATCACCCAGTTCGATGTTTTAGCTAAACTCTTTGTGCAGCATTACCAGCTCAACCTGAAGCCCGAGAAGAAGCTCGACTCTCTATATAGACTAAGGATGGGTGCTGACGAGACTCTCCGAAGTTTCACCAGGAGGTTTTGCAATGAACATGCCGCCCTCTCTGGAAGACATCTGGATGATGAAGCCATCATGTTGGCTTTCCAGAACGCTCTCCGCTTCGATCTACACATCTACAACGACTTCATCCGCAATCCCCCTCCTTCTCTGGGAGCTATGTTTGATCGAATCCAGAGGGAGATTGAGGTGGAAGACGATCAAGTCGCTCGGAAAGGGCGAGAAACTAAGAGAAGGCCTGCTGAAAGAGAAGCTCCTAAGTATGCTGCAAAGGCTCACAACGCTGAAGCAGCAGCCCCTCCGGCCAACAAAAGATCATAGAATGATGGGCGTCGATCTCCGACGAAGACCACTTTCACTGAGTGGAATTTACCAGTCGAACAGATACTCGACCGTATTCAACACGACGAGTATCTTCGGAGGCCCAATCCTCTTCAGCCAAATTCCAAATTCACAGCAGACAAAACAGTCTACTGCGAATTCCATCGAAGTCACGGCCACTCTACTGACCGATGCTATCGGTTGAAGTTCCATCTTGAAGACTTACTACGAGAGGGCCACCTTCAAGAATTCGTCAACAACGGGCACGATCAACGTCGAACCTCTGCCAAGGGGAAAGAAGTGTGTTGGATACATCAAATCTCTTCTAACCGGCAACCAATTTCTATGAAGGCCAATGTCTTTGGCATTCATGGAACCTTGCACAATCAAGCTTTGACCGGGAAGGAAGTGGATCGGCAGGTTCGATGCATCTTCCATGTTCGATCTACTACAAATAAAGAAGATACCTGGATCGAGAAGCCCATCGAAGGTCTTGCTTGGCCATCCATAGTCTTCAACGACACCGATCTTCAAGGAGTTCATACTCCACATCGAGACCCCCTGGTCTTGAAACTCATCATCGACGGAAGCACCGTCAATCGAATCCTCATCGACACCGGAAGCTCTATCGACATTATGTTCTCAGACTGTTTCAAACGCTTGGGACATAAGTATCAAAGCCTCGACGTCGTCCCGACTGTGATCACCGGCTTCAACGGTGAACAAAGCATCACAGTGGGCGAATCCAGATTTACCATCGACCTCAGCCGAGAGACTCGAGTCTCGGTAAGGTTTGCAATTGTCGAAGGAGTCTCCAGTTACAACGCCATCCTCGGGCGACCATTCCTCCATCAGATCAATGCCATCTCCTCCTCTTATCATCAACTACTCAAGTTTGCAACTGGAGAAGGCATCGTCTGCATTCGAGGCGATCAGCAAGCTGGAAGGTCTTGTGAAGCTGCTGCAGCAAAGACAGATCGAACGATCAATATTGCTCCTCCAAAGCGGCCACGAGATGAAGCTGGTCCCTCTTCTAAATAGCAATCAAAGGAGATTCCGCTGACCGAACCTCCACCAATCGAATGGGAAACATCACCTTCAATTGAAGAAATCATCCCTATCGACATTGGCAGTGGAGATCTCCCTCGACAAACATTTATTGGTACCGGTCTTAGCGACGCAGAAGCGCAAGACATGGTATCCTTCCTCCAGTCCAATATCGACGTCTTCGCCTGGTGTTTCGAAGACATGCCTGGTATCAATCCAGATGACGCTTGCCATCGACTTGCGATCAAAGAAGAGGTGAAACCTGTCAAGCAAAAGCCACGCACCATCCGGCCAGAGCTGCAAGTTGCTGTTCAAGAAGAAATCACTAAACTACTTGCAGCAGGCTTTATCCGTGAAGTAGAGTATCCTACCTGGATCTCTAACATAGTTGCTGTTCCAAAGAAGAATAGGAAAGTTAGAGTTTGCATCGACTTCACCAACCTCAACAAGGCTTGCCCCAAAGACCCATTCCCCATGCCAAGGATCGATAGACTCGTCGATGCCACTGCTGGCCACGAGCTATTGTCTTTCATGGATGGGTATTCTGGATACAATCAAATTCCACTTCATCCAGACGATCAAGAGAAGACTTGCTTCGTGACTAACCGAGGTCTCTACTGCTACAATGTAATGCCATTCGGCCTCAAAAATGCTGGTTCCACCTATCAACGGTTAGTCACAAAAATGTTCGAAGATCAGATCGGCCGCAACGTCGAAGTCTATGTCGATGATCTCCTCACCAAGAGTTCCATTCGGAGCAAGCATCTTTCTGATCTGACAGAAACCTTTCAAGTTCTTCGAAAGTATCGTATGAAGCTCAATCCAGCCAAGTGCGCTTTCGGAGTTCAATCTGGCAAATTCCTGGGTCATCTTGTGACCAGGAGGGGTATTGAAGCCAATCCTGATCAAATTCGAGCTATCCTCGACATGCCATCACCTACCAATCGAAAGGAAGTGCAGCGCCTCACTGGAAGACTTGCTGCCCTCAATCGGTTCATCTCAAAGTCTTCTGACAAATGTAAACCTCTCTTCGACAAACTACGAAAGGCGGATACTTCAGGGTGGAGTCCAATTTGTGAAGAGGCATTTCAAAGCATCAAGAAATATCTGGTGCAAGCTCCTATCTTGACGGCTCCACTTCCACAAGAAGACTTATGGCTCTATCTCGCCGTAACCAATCAAGCAATCAGTGCAGTCTTAGTCAGTAGAAGAGAAGGCTTCGAGCATCCAGTCTATTATATCAGTCACACTCTTCTCCCGGCTGAAACTCGCTATTCAAAAACTGAGAAAGTCATCCTAGCCTTACTCACTGCATCGCGTCGTCTTCAACCATACTTCGTCTCTCACCAGATCACTGTTATTTCAGAACATTCGCTCAAAGATATCATTGACAAAGCTGGTCGAGCTGGTCGAATGACCAAATGGGTGATCGAAATGAGTTCCCTGGGAATTCAGTTCGAATCTCGCACTTCTATCAAAGGTCAAGCTATTGCTGATTTTCTAGCTGATTTTCCAGTTGAAGACCCCATCACTTGGGAAGAAGATGTCGATATGCGCTTGGAGGATGAGGACAATACTCCGATCAACCTTGCAATAAAAATTGATCCAAATCTCGAAGCTACAGCTGCAACTCCTCCATGGAAACTTTATACTGATGGAGCTTCAAGTTCGATCGGTTCGGGAACTGGGATAGTCTTGGTATCCCCCGAACTTGATCATCTTCAGAAAGCCACTCTCCTCGGATTCACTGCCACCAACAACGAAGCCGAATATGAAGCACTCATTTCTGGACTCGAGATGACGAAATCCCTGGGGGTAGATCGAATCATTGTCTACAGTGACTCCCAATTGATCATAAGGCAAATCAATGGAGAGTACACAGCTCGCGAAGAAAGAATGCAACTCTACTTGGCCTTAGTACGACATCTTCAACAATGTTTTATTGCCGCTGAATTCATTCAAATCTCCAGAGCTGAGAACCGAGAAGCAGATGCCTTAGCCAATGCTGCCTCAGTTCTTGGAGACTCACTCGGAGGAAGGCAAATACAAATCGATTATCAAGAAGTGTCCAAGACCACCCCCGATCAACAGATCCTTACTACTACAAAAGAATCTGGGGGTGGAGATCAGCTTGAAGACTGGAGACGATCAATTTTTGATTTCTTCAAGCATGGCAAAATGCCGGAAGATCCAAATCAAGTCCGAAGACTTCAAAGGAAGCTCCCATGCTACATTCTGCAAGGTGAAGATTTATATTTCAAATCTCACAACGGGATGTTGCTCAAGTGCCTTGGTCCCGAGCAAGCACTCGCAATCCTAATTGATATCCACTCTGGAACTTGTGGGAATCATTCGGGAGGAAGATCTCTTGAAGCCAAGACGAAACTACAAGGGTACTACTGGCCAACAATGGCAAAAGATGCTCAACAAGTTGTTCAAAGATGTGAGCCATGCCAAAGACACGCTCGAGCTATTCATCTCCCTGCAGATGAACTTCATCAACTATCAAGTCCCTGGCCGTTCCATCAATGGGGGTTAGATTTCTTGGGTCCTTTCCCTCCAACTCCAAGCAAGAAGAAATATCTACTGCTGGCCACGGATTATTTCACCAAATGGGTTGAAGCTGTGCCCCTCTTCCGAGAGACTGACGACGAAGTGATCAAATTCATTCGGCGCAATATCTTCTCAAGGTTTGGTACACCTCAAATTCTTGTTGCTGACAATGGAGCTCAGTTTGACTCCGACAAGTTTCGAGAGTTCTGTCTCAACAACGGCATCAAGCTATTCTATTCAACTCCAAGATATCCTCAATGCAATGGCCAAGCTGAAGCCTCAAATAGAGCCATACTTGGTATACTCAAGAAGAAACTCAACGACAAGAAAGGATTGTGGGAGCAAGTCCTACCTGAAGTTCTTTGGGGGTATCGCACAACTCCGAGAAGATCAACAGGGTTCTCACCCTTTCGTCTAACATATGGATCGGAAGCAGTACTCCCAACAGAAAATATATCAAGTACTTTGAAGACCAAAGCAGTTGAAGAAGGAATCAATGAAGAACTTCGGATCAATGATCTAGACTTCTCCGAAGAATTACGAGATCAAGCATCACTTCGTGTGGCCAAGTACCAACAGAAGATCAAAAGAGCCTATGACAAGAAAATCTACAAGAGACAGTTCCCAGTGGGCAGCCTAGTTCTCAGAGCAGTTTTCTACAACACCAAAGAGCACAGTAGTAGGAAGCTTGCTCCCAACTGGGAAGGTCCATATATCGTTGAATCAGTAGGAGGCAAAGGTTCTTACAGACTGGTCACACCAGAAGGAGATAGATTGCCTCGAGCTTGGAATTCCAGACACCTCAAGATGTTCTACCCATGATGTAAATTCTGTGATGAATAAAATTCTCTTTCAGATGTTCAAATGTGCAGTGTTCAGCTTTTCAATTCAAGTTCTAAAGCAGCTTCAAATTCAAGTTACCAGGTCTTTTAACAAGTTTGGGTGTTACAGTTGTAACTCAACCCCTTACTAGCAAATGTTAAAAACTGACCATATTCAAGTTACCAAGTCTTTTAACAAGTTTGGGTGTTAGAGTTGCGACTCAACCCCTTACTAGCAAATGTTAAACTGACCTTCAAGTTTCAATGTTCAAATTCAATCAATTTCGATATCGTCTAACAAGTTTGGGTGCTTGAGTTGCGACTCAACTCCTCACATTCAAGTGTTACACGAATTCAAGTTTCAATTTTCAAGTTGCAATAAGTTTGGGTGCTTGAGTTGCGACTCAACCCCTTACATACAAGTGTTGCATAGATTCAAATTCAAATTTCAAGGTAAACAAGTTTGGGTAATCAAGTTGCGACTCGATCCCTTACATTCAAAAGATTGTATCTATGCTAATGCTATCCAGAACATAAGATTCAAAGACATTCAACTCAAGAGACATCCAATTTTTAAACACCAAAGAGATTTCTATTATTATCAAAAATATGACAAGTACAGGAGCGAGCTATTACATATCAAGAGTTTACAAGCACAACAACTGAAAGGAAGAAAAAGTCTCAAGGCTTGGCCACACTCTGCGCACGCGACTTTTCCCCCTCAGATCCAGCACGAGCTTTGCTCGCCGCTGATGCCTTGGAGGATCGGACACTTGCAACATGGGCCCTGAGTGCTTCTGCCGCCTTTTCAGCTGTTTCCCTGTAGCTCTGGCACTCACTCCGCATATGCTCCAGCTCCTTCTTATGAGTCTCTGCTGAAGCAGCAAGTTGAGCCTCCAGCTCCTTTATTCGAGCAGCACGATCGAAGCCCAAGTTCTCGATCCTGAAGAATCTTTTCTTTAGATCTTCAAGCTCGTGACCCCGGAATTCATATCCATTCTGCCAGCCCTTGCTCTCCAACTTTTCCTTGCGAAGGGCCTCGGTCTTGGCCTTCAATGCCTCCTTTTTTGAGGATAGAGCCTCCTTCAGCTTATCCCTCTCCTCGCTTACGACCTCCAATGCGGCAGATAAGCGGGAGACTTCAGCTGAAGCTTCTTTGGCCCCCGCCTTCATGGAGAGCTTGGTCGCGACATTCAAAACTGTTGAATTCTGCAAAAAGAACAAAAGAGTTAGAATTATTCTGAAGATGCAATTCAGATGATCATTCGAGCAAGATGCACCTACCACCAGTTCGAGCCTGTCGAAAGCTTCATCCAGAGTAGCCCCTGGAAGATTGCAGAGTTTCCGGATCACAGATGTGGGGTGGTTGATGTCAACATCACCCAAACTCTTCATCTTCGGGGTCGAGCCAGCAGGCGCACCTGCAATCAACACGAAGGACAAAGTGTTAGATTATTCCCAATCTTCAAAGGCAATACAATCAAGGCAAGTTAGTAAAATTACCTGAGGCTTCAACCCTTGGCTCCTTACCCTTTCAGCGATCGGAACCACCCTAAGGGGTCGTTTTCTCCTGAGTAGGAGCCGGCGTTGGCTGAGGTTGAGTATCTCCATCGCCCACGCGACTTTCCCTCTCCAAATGGATAGGAGAGGGAGCATCCCGGGGAGGTGAAACTCTTTCCTCCTGGGGCCCGCCTGGCTGGACGAGTCCCGCCACCATAGCAGCTACTTCCTCAGCCAGAGACCGAGAGGGGGGTGGGGGTTGTTCAACTTCGATACCCCCGCTCGTGGTTGCTCCTTCGAGGCGGGGTACTTCAGGTGGAATTTGGTCGAGGGGTGTGGGGTTGCTTCCAACCCCACCACTCCTCGACAGCTTTATTTTTAAGCGCAGCGGCTTTCTCAACTCATCAAACTTGTAGGTGGGAACCACCTTTGGGCCATCACCTTCTGTGTCAAGAACTTCCTCCATTTGACGGGCTTTAACCTCGTCAATGGGAATAGGAATCGAGTCTTCCCCTCTTGCACTACCAGTGGGGGTGGGAGGAATTTCTTCCTCACCACCCCCATTCTCGCCATCTCCACCAGAGGGGGTGGAAGACAGATCATCCTCACCGCCCCCTTCCTCGTCCTCGTCATTACCACTGTTATCGTGGCTGACATTTTCAGTTTCTTCTTCTTCCTCGGCGCTCCCCTTCTTTTCTTTTTCTTCTTCTTCTTCATTCTTCTTCCCTTGATCTTCATCTTCCTTTTGCTTGAGAGTTTTTTGTTTCTTCTTCACTGGGCCTCTTTGGATCACCAGTTTCTCTTCCACAGTGGGCAAGCGGCGCCTTGCAGTGTAGAGTTTCTTCTCGGCCCGAACCTTTCGAATGATCTTGCCCGAATGAGGGTCTTCTTCGTAGTCAGAGTATAGGACTTCATTGTCCTCGTATCTATCCTTTGATCGGTGGAGGAGATTGGCCTTGCCATATCTCACGGGGCAGTTGGAAAACTGCTTCCACGACCTGGTTCCACAGGTCAACTCCAGAAATAAATTATCGATTGCTCCAGCCCTCTCGGAGGTCCAGGCATAGATGCCTTTCTCGCAGTACATCTTCACTGCGTCGTGCACTTCACCTCGAGGGGTATCCGGCACTGAGATAGGTGTCCATGTGCCGGTAACAGAAATTGGCCAATCAGTATACAATTTGTCCGAAGGGACTGTATCGGTGAGTGGGCGCAGCGGAGATACTCCAGTCAAATTGTAGAACGGGCTATCCCTTCTGTATGCCCATCGATAGTGGAAGAAAAAGTAGCCAAGCTCGATCCGAGCGTCTTCACCTTCTGGAATGCTAGAGTAGCACGCCTTCAAGTCTTCCTGGAAATCTGATTCCACGCGGCAGAATGCGTAGATGATTCTCCAGGCATTCCCAGTGACCTGCCCCGGGCAAAGGCCAGAAGTGTTCAGTAATCTTGCCGCAAAGGGTGGCAACGGTAGACGCAGACCGCAGTTGAGTTGGCCGACGGTCACAATGGTTCCCATGACCTGCTCACTACTAGCAAAGTTGGTGAAGACAGTCTTCTTGTCAATGCCGAATGCGGCCTGAACGCTGGGGAGCGAAGGTTGTACCCTCCCTTCGGTGAAGAAAGAGAGCAATGTCTGCCACTTCCTCCTCTTTGAATCGGTGAACTCGCCACCAGTATTGTACACGTACTCAGTCTCCTCTGACAAAGATATAAGCGGGCCCAGAACAAACTTTACTTTAGGAATATGCTCTGGCCTCGATGGCGCTGAAGCAAACCCTACTCCTTGGTGTCTTTTGCCCAGCTGCCCAAGTTCGGCAAGCACAGCCTTGCCCTTGCCACGGCCACCCTTCGGAGAGGATGGAACCTCAACAATCTCCTTCCCTTTCCTCTTCGAAGGGACCCCGCCAGACTTCTTCGAGCTTCCAGAAGATGCCATCTGATCGATCGAGCAAAAGCAGAAATCGGGAGCAAAGAGTCTGGACTTCGAAAAATTTTGGGAGCGTGAGGCAAAAATGACAGCCGGTGAAACTTTTATACCCAGGGTAAAACAGGTACGCAAATCGAGAAAACACGTGTCTTCACCATATCAAATCGCGTGTTTTTGTAGGAACACGTGGCATCCATCCGTAGCTTGCGCAAAATCAGGCGAAACGTCAGACCAGACGAAACGTCGAGCCACCGGTCCACGTGAACCAAACGGTCCAAGCATGCCACCGGTCTGAGTAAACCGGACCGCCGGTCAAAAAGGCTCATTCAAACCAACCAAAGATTCAAAACAGGAAGGATCAAGCCCCATCAATGTTCAAAACTCTGCCAGAAGATCAGAACAGAACAGCTGTAAAACCCTCTCTGAGGGCAGGTTCGAAACTTTCATTCGATCGGTCAAATTTCTACTGGATCTGGCAAAAAACCAAGGTTTTTTTGCCGATCACTCGAACTTTGACCGGATAATTTTTTACCGATCGGACAAACTTGTCCGATCGGCAAAAATCATTCGATCGGTCAAATTTCTACTGGATCTGGCAAAAAACCAAGGTTTTTTGCCGATCACTCGAACCTTGACCGGATAATTTTTTACCGATCGGACAAACTTGTCCGATCGGCAAAAATCATTCGATCGGTCAAATTTCTACTGGATCTGGCAAAAAACCAAGGTTTTTTTCCGATCACTCGAACTTTGACCGAATAATTTTTTACCGATCGGACAAACTTGTCCGATCGGCAAAAATCATTCGATCGGTCAAATTTCTACTGGATCTGGCAAAAAACCAAGGTTTTTTGCCGATCACTCGAACCTTGACCGGATAATTTTTTACCGATCGGACAAGTTTTTTACCGATCGGACAAACTTGTCCGATCGGCAAAAATCATTCGATCGGTCAAATTTCTACTGGATCTGGCAAAAAACCAAGGTTTTTTGCCGATCACTCGAACCTTGACCGGATAATTTTTTACCGATCGGACAAACTTGTCCGATCGGCAAAAAATCATTCGATCGGTCAAATTTCTACTGGATCTGGCAGAAAACCAAGGTTTTTTGCCGATCACTCGAACCTTGACCGGATAATTTTTTACCGATCGGACAAATTTGTCCGATCGGCAAAAATCATTCGATCGGTCAAATTTCTACTGGATCTGGCAGAAAACCAAGGTTTTTTGCCGATCACTCGAACCTTGACCGGATAATTTTTTACCGATCGGACAAACTTGTCCGATCGGCAAAAATCATTCGATCGGTCAAATTTCTACTGGATCTGGCAAAAAACCAAGGTTTTTTGCCGATCACTCGAACCTTGACCGGATAATTTTTTACCGATCGGACAAACTTGTCCGATCGGCAAAAATCATTCGATCGGTCAAATTTCTACTGGATCTGGCAGAAAACCAAGGTTTTTTGCCGATCACTCGAACCTTGACCGGATAATTTTTTACCGATCGGACAAACTTGTCCGATCGGCAAAAATCATTCGATCGGTCAAATTTCTACTGGATCTGGCAAAAAACCAAGGTTTTTTGCCGATCACTCGAACCTTGACCGGATAATTTTTTACCGATCGGACAAACTTGTCCGATCGGCAAAAATCATTCGATCGGTCAAATTTCTACTGGATCTGGTAGAAAACCAAGGTTTTTGGCCGATCACTCGAACCTTGACCGGATAATTTTTTACCGATCGGACAAACTTGTCCGATCGGCAAAAATCATTCGATCGGTCAAATTTCTACTGGATCTGGCAAAAAACCAAGGTTTTTTGCCGATCACTCGAACCTTGACCGGATAATTTTTTACCGATCGGACAAACTTGTCCGATCGGCAAAAATCACTCGATTGGTCAAATTTCTATTGGATCTGGCAAAAAACCAAGGTTTTTTGCCGATCACTCGAACCTTGATCGGATAATTTTTACCGATCGGACAAACTTGTCCGATCGGCAAAAATCATTCGATCGGTCAAAATTCCTACTGGATCGGTCAAAAAACCATGTTTTTTGACCGATCACCCTATTCTTGACCGGTTGAATTTTGACCGATCGGTCAAAATTTGACCGATCGGTCAAATATGACCGATCGGTCAAAAATTAACCGATCGGTCAAATTTCAACCGATCGGTCAAATTTCCTACTGGATCGGTCAAAAAACCATGTTTTTTGACCGATCACCTGATTCCTGACCGGTTGAATTTTGACCGATCTGTCAAAATCTGACCGATCGGTCAAAATTGACCGATCGGTCAAATTTGACCGATCAATCAAAATTAACCGGTCAGTCCCTTTTTTGTGCTAACACTCGACAAGTTTCTTCTTGCCTTTTGCGACAGGGGGTTGCTATTTTTTACACCAAATCCAAGCCAGCCAGAACGAACTCTAGCTAACTTGGAGGGGGTAACTGTGGGTGCAAATTTTGGCAGAAGTTTACCAACTACCACTGGACCCACCAGCCCTGCCTGGTGGGCCCACGAAGACCACCGCGGGACCCACCAGCCCTGCCTGGTGGGCCCACGAAGACTACCACTGGACCCACCAGCCCTGCCTGGTGGGCCCACGAAGACTACCATGGGACCCACCGGCCCTGCTTGGTGGGCCCACGAAGACTACCACGGGACCCACCGGCCCTGCCTGGTGGGCCCACGAAGACTACCACGGGACCCACCGGCCCTGCCTGGTGGGCCCACGAAGACTACCACGGGACCCACCGGCCCTGCCTGGTGGGCCCACGAAGACTACCACGGGACCCACCGGCCCTGCCTGGTGGGCCCACGAAGACTACCTCGGGACCCACCGGCCCTGCCTGGTGGGCCCATGAGGGCCACCGCGGGACCCATCGGCCCTGTCCGATAGGCCCACGAGTCTGTAGAAACCCCCAGAAGACGGCAGCGGAGCCCACCAGCTTTACCTGGAGGATCCCCAGATACGACAGCAAAAACCGCCATTTGCCCCGGAATTCCTCCCCGGGAATCCTATAAATAGCAGAGCCTTCGAATGTAAAAGGATCCGAAAATTCTGATTTCCACTCTGAGATCTGACTTTCAGAACCAGAGCTCTGGGATTTTCAACTTCTGATCTACCATCTCTCCTTGATCTTCTTTTCTCCATAAAAGAGATCAGAGGGTTTTCAGTGACACTCGGCCTGTCGAGGTCACTTCAACTGAAGTGTTAGTGAATTCGGGTTGCTCCCTATAGCACGGAGACGTAGGCTTCGGCTGAACTCCGAGATCACATCTCGTGTCACAATCTCTCTGATTGCATATCACTTTCTATTGACATATCAAAAGGCTTCAACTTCAATCAACAGATCGACCAATGATCTTCGACGTCAACTTCAACTCCAATTGACTGGTGCTGCGAGAGTCTTCGGGTCGGCACGAAGATTTTCCCCCACAATCAGTTCGACTGGTGACGGATCCGGTTACTCGGCAGAGTTATCGGAGGTACGATGTACGTGGTCAACCTGGAAGGAACCGAGTCATATGAGCACTCGAGTCTGACGGTATTCTCCACCGCTCGAGTTGCGTCATGGCACCAGTGGAGGGACAGCGAGTTTACCATACTAAGCGGAGAGCAGGGGTATGAGGGAGAACATAGTAAGTCCGGGGGAATTGGAGTGTAGCCTGCGTCGCACTCTGGGTGGCTACGCAGGTTAACTCGGACTCAGAGGATCGATGGTACACTCGGGTAGTGTGTCGATCGAGTCTGAGTTGGAAGCCATGAACCCTGGTCCCTGAAGGTTCCACCTTATCGACATTATGTATGGTTCTTATACCATCTCATCGAAACACAGAACGTAGTTAGAGGAAGCGAGAAGTCCAAGCATACGCTCCGTGAATGCTTCCTTGCCTAAGGGGAAACCCTAGGTTAGTGCAGAGACGCATATAGCAATTCCTTGCCATAAGTGGACTTTGCCACATGGGTGCGATGCACCGGGACATGTTGCGAGTTGACTAGTTGACTTCACTAGGGGCACCCTACGGGAACCTCAGAGAATAGTGAAATCACTGGTGCACTTCACTTATGTGTGCCTTGCAAAGTCTCGTACACGAGGAATGGCCAACTAGTGGTATAAGGGTGTTTTGGTCATACCATGCGCCACTATGCACTAAGGGGGCCGGCCCTAAGTGTTGAGAGACTGGTCAAGGCCGGCCCCATTAGTTTCGGGAGGTTGTTGCCTCCGATGAAGGGGCCGGTTATGAGGCGCAGAAAACGGGCTGGTTTTGACCGTTTTCGAAAACAAGAAAAGGATAGAGATAAAGAAGAGATATATAGGGATAAGGCTTGAATCAATCATCCTTATCCATACTGTTCTTATCCATATGGATAGGCCGGCCCTATATATGAGAAGGAGAGAGAGGGGGCACGAAATTAGATGCATGGGCAAGCCCTAGGGCCGGCCATGCAAGCCATGGGGAAACCGAAGCCCCTCTTCTCTCTTCGCATCTCCTCCCTCGTCTCTCTCTCCCTCGCTTGCGCCATTGGATGGCGACTCGTCTTCCTCACGTGGTGTTTTGTAGAAGGAGAAGGCTCGTCGTATGGAGGCACTCAGAGATCCATTGATGAGGTGCCGTGCATCGTGTGAGATCGGGTGAACTAGAAGGCGTCTCCCGCAACCTTTTGCTGTCCAGAATCTGCACAGAAAATCAACGTTGTTTCTGCGATTCTGGGAGATACAGAAGTCCAAACGATGTGAAACTTGTTGGAAAAGTTGCGTCTCGAAGTTGGCTACCTTCAGTCCATATTTCAGCCCAATCGGAGTTCGTTGAAGAAAGTTATGACCATCGTACCGAAGCTATGTCGAGCAGATCCGTAGCCCGTCTCCATCGACAAAGAAGAAATTTGTCGCGGTGAAAGATTCCGCACGCAGGTATGATCTCTAAGAAGTAGATCTAACATAATTAGAACATGCATACATGCTATATTGTTCTTTTGCGTTAGATCGTCGTTAGGGGTTCGCATAGTTGCCATGCTAGTTTCATACACGCATATGTAGATCGTTTCGATGTAAATTTTGATATGTAACGCACACCGCCTACGGTCCTCGGACCTTCACTTTGCTTCCGCTGTGGGCCTCTACCATGGATTTATTTCCAACAATTGGTATCAGAGCATGCTAGTGGTGTGCGTTTCATGTTTTTTCATGAAACCGTCATGTGCGCGCATGAATAGTATGTGCCGCCATCGGGGTTCAATGAGTAGATCATGCATAGTATTTTTTTTGTGTGTTCTATGAATCGTTCTTGCAGGGCGCCGCTTCTAAAATTATTCTGGATATGTGATTGCTTGCTACCGGGGGTCGGACCCCGTGTTAGTGATTTTGTCTGGATGTTTTTTCTTCTGTGTGTGGATAAATTTTAGAGCCATAGTCGGGCAAGAGGTGAAGATTTACCACCCTTGATTCCCAGGCTTTTTGCTAGGTTTGTTTTTCTTTTCGTTCCAGGAAATTGTGTACGAGCGAGCACTTGCTCGAAGCGTACTAGAGCTTTTTCGGTTACAGATTGAAGAGGAGGACTTACCGTGGAGATCCACCACCGGAAGGACGAGCGGAACCTTGGAGGACGATGGCGATCCGGCGAAGCGTACACGATGACGGCAAAGGGCAGAAAGCGTCAGGAGATCGTATACAGAGGCTTGCACCGGATCGAGGAACCTTGCGAAGGAGACAGAGAGCCTGCGCTGTGCCAGTCAGGTTCAGGGGTCGGACCCTGAACTTGATTCAGTTGTGTGCTTGTTTCTTTCAGTAGTTCTTTATATTTATGTAGAGAACCCCGATGCAATAATTTGATTATCTGTGTTAGAGGGATGCCCTTTCCCCTCGGGTCCTAGCGACCTTATTAGGATAGGATTCCACTAGTGATGCCTATTATTTAATTGACCCTTGATGATAGCATGAATTCCTCACATTTGGTTATGCCCCCATTAGGTCAACACCCGATTAGTCGGGTGTGCCTATTTGGCAAGCATCGAAACCTAGAATGAGTTGGAATTCTACTATGACATCATTCGTCAAATTTATAAGCGAGGCGCCATGGTAGTGGAAGACCTTTCCTATCAGTCTGACCTTAGGCTAGGCTCCAGGGCATTAGCGTAATAGCCATGTTTGCAGAGCATCGATGTTCTTGGGATATGTAATGTGACCCTTGAGTGGAGAAATCCACTTGAGGCAGGGACTATGATATTTCGAGATCGATTAATGCTTCAAGAAAGGCTTGAAACGCTAGTGGGAGCACGGTATGACCAGGGTCTAGTGTATAGGTTGTCGTGACCTTAGAGTACACTCATACTTGCATTAAATAACCCTCAACTATAATAAGGGATGTGTAAGAGGACTCGACGAGATCCTCTGGCCTCCACAACCAACTGCTCTGTGTCTGGGTGGAAGGGCGTAGCTCGACACCCCCTAGGGTGAGGGTTATGTTTTTTCCATGCCAGATAACTTAGCGGTCTCCTTCAGGATATGGCGGTTATGGGGCCAGGAGAGAAGGGCTTTTTATCCCACCCTAGTGGGGGCCGCATGAACTCCCGTGCCGTAATTGCTTAGGCTTGTGGGTAAGCATCCGAAGTGGACGTGAGGCATCTGTTGCTTGCACAATGGGGATCACGTGGCACTGGCCAAAAGGACAACCATGGTCCATCAAAGCCCTTAGTTGGCAGATTTGGACAGGATCAAGGAAAGGCCCGTGTAAGCGGATTGACGCTGCATGATGCCCCCTAGGGCAGGTGTAGTTGATTCCGAGATCTTACATACATGGTTAATTAATCCATAGAGGTGTCTTTGCTGTGAGGGTAGCGCTGACATTTGGATATAATTAGCTTGTTTTAAAAAAATCCATAAAATAAGTTATTTTGCATTCATTTTCATTCAACCATATAGTTCCCCAATCTGCTATCCCATAAGAGAACCAGTTATCGGGTCTCTAACTACGTAGAGCGGAAGCGCTTTCTTTAGCTTATGCATAGGGTAGTTAACGTACATTGGCATGTAATCTAAGTATCCCTGTATTAGACCTAATGGGTCCAGATATCACTAGGGCACTAACTAGGGCATATGAAGATTGGCGAGAGTCTAAGGAGATGTGCAAGTGCTATGTTATAGCAGACTTGCGGACAACTCTTTAGAAGCGAGTCAGAGATATGCCGGGTCTTCTCTAATTAAGTTTTACTTGCATAAGATGTCTGGAAGGCGAAGTCAGTCGACTCATCGCTTTTCCACTAAGATACTTGTCGGTACCGAGATGTCTGAGGGTATGCTTGTTCGGGAACACATCTTTGAGTTCCAGATCGAACTAGATTCCAAAGACATAGTACCGGATGACGAGGTGGTGGAAGACGTTTGTCTTGCATCCTTGTCTGGAACCTTCGAAGGCGTTATCAAAGACTTTAACTTTAACAAGTTAGAAATAATAAACGCAGAACTTCTAAGGAGATTTCCAAGAGATAAAGGATGGGATCAAGATTAAAGGCAAAGCCTTTAGTGCTTAACCTAGGCCTTCTTTAGAAGAACCTATGGAAGTAACTTATCAGAGATCGAAAACTATTATAGTGCAGAAACTGGTGTGGACTCCTAAGTCTAGTAACGCTAAAGACGGAAGAGTTTCTGTTTTAGCAAGTATAGGGGGTATTTGAAGATTGAGTATGGCCTCAGGATGTTAGGAGTTAAGTCGCTATCTAGTAGCAGTTCTTATGCTTCTTGGAATGTAGACTCCGGGTCTACAGAGATTCAAGGAAAGCAGAAGGCTACTTTATAGTGAAGTAATCCTAACATAGGTACTGATGCCATAAGCCGCTGCGAAAGCTGTTAGATATGATTGTCTTAGTTTTTCCGAAACACGGATTTTAATTTTTTGAGATGTAATTCTGTTTCCTCTTTGATAAATGAAGTTTTTTTGTTTTAGATAGCACCGTAGGTGTGTATCCTAGACTAAATTGATAGCTTCATAGTTAGAGGAATAGATCAGAAAAATCTCTTTGTATTTAATCTGAATTCGAAAATAGATTTCATGACAGCTGTAGCGTCTAATTAAAATTCATCTAAATCCTTCGGAGAATCTATCCTATTTGTGATCCCTCTGATTTAGATATTTTGCCTCAGATAAATTCAAAGGTAACAGAAGGCCGAGTTTCTATTCACAGAATCATCGGAGATCCTTCTAACCTATGAGTGTAATCTGGAAGGCAGAATAACTAAAAGGACCATGAAGGTATGGGAGTTAGTTAATTTTGACGTCTATGGTTCCAAGAGCGTCCAGACGATATAAGTCTCTTCGATTTAATCGAGGGAATGAGAACCTATCGGATGGGTTCCATAGGATCCTGAAGGAGCATGGGATTATCTCCCAGTTAAATGCTCCTAGGATGAAACGTCAGAATGAAGTCTCCGAGAGAAGGAATCAGACCCTGTTTGACATGGTCCGTAGTATGATGAATATTGCCAAATGTACTACCCACCCTTTGGTGGGGTTGTACCTTAAAACAGTAGCTTATATCTGAAACTCTCTCTCATCTAGATCAGTGCCCCAGACCTATAGAGAGCTATGGTCTAAGCGAAAGCTGACACTATAGAGTCTCGAGGTATAGGGTTGTCCTGCACTTGTGCAAAAGGACAAGAGGGATGAGATGGAGATGTAGTTCCAGGTATATCTGTTTGTAGGTTACCCTTAGGAGGCATAAGGTGGACTGTTCTATGATCTTGAGGTTTGGAAGGTAATCGTTTCTACGAATACCATCTACCTAGACCAGGATTATATTATAGACCATAAGTTTATCGGTAAGGTAGTTCTGGGTGAACTACTGGGTGCTGGTAGAGAGTGCGCATCTGAAAACGTAGTGGGAGTAGATGATACAAGAAACTAGTATACAAGGTACTGTAGAAATGATTCACTTTGTACCACCACCACCTCGTCGTTGTGGGACCATCAGAGCCCCTGAAAGATACTATGGAGAAACTTCGATAGTTAATCCAGAGTTTCAGGAGGATGATCCCTAGAGCTACGAAGAAGTAGTGGGAGCTTCCTTTGTACCACCACCACCTCGTCGTTGTGGGGCCATCAGAGCTCCTGAAAGATACTATGGAGAAACTTTGATAGTTAATCCAGAGTTTCAGGAGGATGATCCCTAGAGCTACGAAGAAGTAGTGGGAGCTTCCGACAGCTCTGACTGACAAAAGACCATAGAGGCAAATTTACATCAATGTCCCTTGAAACAGTCTTGACACTTATAGCACTATCACCCTTCAGGGTGTAGAAGGTGTATAAGAAGAGCACCCGATTAAGACTTAAGTAGCTAGATTAGTTGCCAAAGGAGAAGGGATTGACTATGTCAAAACCATCTCACTGGTAGCTAAGCCTAAGTCTATTTCGGATTCTCTTAATCCATCGTAGCCCATTATAGTTGGGAGATCTGGTTGATGGATGTCAAGATAGTTATTCCCTAACGGGAATTTGGAAAGGACATATGGATGATATCGCCCCAGGCTTTGTGTCAGTAGGTCAGGAACATATATGATGTAAGTTGCAAAGGTCCATTTATGGACTGATGCAAGCATCCAAGTTGGAATATATATTTTGATCAAGGAAATCCGCTCATACGGATTTGATCAGAATGATGATAAACCAAGTGGGTACAAGAAAGGTGAAAAAGCTACAAGGGTGTACGTAGTACTTTACGTTAACGATATCCTACTGATTGAAAATGACGTAAGAATATTGTTTACGGTAAAGGTTTGTAGTCATCACAATTCGATGTGAAAGACCCTAGTGAGGCGAGTTATGCTCTGGGAATCAAGGTAACTCTAGATAACCAGAGCAAGATTCTTTCGCTGTCACAGGCTACGCATGAAGATAAGATTCTAGCCAGATTCGTTTTACGAGGCTAGATATCTATTGCGCAGTAGGAAGATGGGTCGGTTTCAGTCGAACCCAGGTCCAGATCTTTGGACCGATGTGAAAGGTATACTCAGAAATCCTCGTTAAGTAAGGATTGTGAGTTAGCTTGCACTTCACAGGTCCTGATATCGATTGGACACACAGGATCTAACTTTAGTGTCAGATGTGTGTTCCAGAGAATCGATTTCAGGGATTATTTTTATCTTAGGATTAGAAGCGGTAGTTGGTAGAGTGTGAAGCAAGAGTGAATCACAGACTCTACCACAGAGGCTTAGCACGTTGTTGCGTGCTAGGTAATATATCAGGTGGTAAGGCTTAGGAAGTTCTTAGAGAACTTGGGACGCGTACCAGAAGCTCAGTTATCTGTTGTTGCAACAGAAGAGCGGTAAGCAAGGTCCAAGGAGACTAGGCACCACCGTGAGGGTAAACCCATCAAGTACAAACTTCACTTGATCTAACATTTATAGGAGGAAATGCAAGTAGCGGTACTGAGGTGGAATCTACAGACAATGTTGCCAATTCCATTAGGGAATTCCTGCAAAGGCTTTTGGGTAGCATATAGAAGCTACAGAGCTCAACACCGTTATTCCTCGTTAGACCTAGTGGGAGATTGTTAGAATTGGTGAGGTCTATAGCTCGTAAAAACCTATAGTTTAGCTATGTATGGTTGATAGTATAAGATTGCATCTAGGTACGTACCTTAGTACGTGTTCTGATTACAGAACAGAGAGCCATGGCTACATGGTAATCCTCTTGAGTGGGAGACTCAAGGGACTGGTCCCATGTAACCTAAATACGTTCGCAGCTCTGATTAGGGTTGGTCGCCCTATCAGGTTAAGCTGTTGGGATGACAGAGCGTGGGTGTCTCCACCACGGTCATTACCAGGCACAGTGTCTGTAGCCGAACGGAACCAACACGGTGCACAGATCGGTGAGCAGACACTGGTGCACTAAACCGTGTTTCTGCTTAGGGTAAAACGGTCCTAAACCCTGAGGAGCCATGTCTGGTGGACTAACCAGTTGTGTGGTGCTTTGGCGCACCAATGTGTGAGGATCCAGATGCAGTGATCCAAAACCACGGTGTACTGGGTTACCCGGCTGGCGTTGCATCAGCATGTCACTCCTGCAGGCTATCCACACCCCTAACGGGAGGTGCGTTCCTTGGTCTGACCTACGTCGTATTAAACCCTGGCCAGGTGGTCATCAGTTCGACTGGTGACGGATCCGGTTATTCGGCAGAGTTATCGGAGGTACGATGTACGTGGTCAACCTGGAAGGAACCGAGTCATATGAGCACTCGAGTCTGACGGTATTCACCACCGCTCGAGTTGCGTCATGGCACCAGTGGAGGGACAGCGAGTTTACCATACTAAGCGGAGAGCAGGGGTATGAGGGAGAACATAGTAAGTCCGGGGGAATTGGAGTGCAGCCTGCGTCGCACTCTGGGTGGCTACGCAGGTTAACTCGGACTCAGAGGATCGATGGTACACTCGGGTAGTGTGTCGATCGAGTCTGAGTTGGAAGCTATGAACCCTGGTCCCTGAAGGTTCCACCTTATCGACATTATGTATGGTTCTTATACCATCTCATCGAAACACAGAACGTAGTTAGAGGAAGCGAGAAGTCCAAGCATACGCTCCGTGAGTGCTTCGCACTAGTGCACGGTAGATGCGTAGCTACGTGTGTGCACTAAGGGGAAACCCTAGGTTAGTGCAGAGACGCATGTAGCAATTCCTTGCCATAAGTGGACTTTGCCACATGGGTGCGATGCACCGGGACATGTTGCGAGTTGACTAGTTGACTTCACTAGGGGCACCCTACGGGAACCTCAGAGAATAGTGAAATCACTGGTGCACTTCACTTATGTGTGCCTTGCAAAGTCTCGTACACGAGGAACGGCCAACTAGTGGCATAAGGGCGTTTTGGTCATACCATGCGCCACTATGCACTAAGGGGGCCGGCCCTAAGTGTTGAGAGACTGGTCAAGGCCGGCCCCATTAGTTTCGGGAGGTTGTTGCCTCCGATGAAGGGGCCGGTTATGAGGCGCAGAAAACGGGATGGTATTGACCGTTTTCGAAAACAAGGAAAGGATAGAGATAAAGAAGAGATATATAGGGATAAGGCTTGAATCAATCATCCTTATCCATACTGTTCTTATCCATATGGATAGGCCGGCCCTATATATGAGAAGGAGAGAGAGGGGGCACGAAATTAGATGCATGGGCAAGCCCTAGGGCCGGCCATGCAAGCCATGGGGAAACCGAAGCCCCTCTCCTCTCTTCGCATCTCCTCCCTCGTCTCTCTCTCCCTCGCTTGCGCCATTGGATGGCGACTCGTCTTCCTCACGTGGTGTTTTGTAGAAGGAGAAGGCTCATCGTATGGAGGCACTCAGAGATCCATCGATGAGGTGCCGTGCATCGTGTGAGATCGGGTGAACTAGAAGGCGTCTCCCGCAACCTTTTGCTGTCCAGAATCTGTACAGAAAATCAACGTTGTTTCTGCGATTCCGGGAGATACAGAAGTCCAAACGATGTGAAACTTGTTGGAAAAGTTGCGTCTCGAAGTTGGCTACCTTCAGTCCAAATTTCAGCCTAATCGGAGTTCGGAGAAGAAAGTTATGACCATCGCACCGAAGCTATGTCGAGCAGATCCGTAGCCCGTCTCCATCGACAAAGAAGAAATTTGTCGCGGTGAAAGATTCCGCACGCAGGTATGATCTCTAACAAGTAGATCTAACATAATTAGAACATGCATACATGCTATATTGTTCTTTTGCGTTAGATCGTCGTTAGGGGTTCGCATAGTTGCCATGCTAGTTTCATACACGCATATGTAGATCGTTTCGATGTAAATTTTGATATGTAACGCACACCGTCTACGGTCCTCGGACCTTCACTTTGCTTCCGCTGCGGGCCTTTACCATGGATTTATTTCCAACACCAAGATCGATTAATGCTTCGCGAAAGGCTTGAATGCTAGTGGGAGCACGGTATGACCAGGGTCTAGTGTATAGGTTGTCGTGACCTTAGTGTACACTCATACTTGCATTAAATAACCCTCAACTTTAATAAGGGATGTAAGAGAGGACTTTTAGAGATCCTCTGGCCTCCACGGCCAGTCGTTTTGTGTTTGGGTGGGGATGCATAACTTCACACCCCCTAGGGTGGGAGCTGTGTGTTTCCATGCCAAATTACTTAATGACCTCCCTAAGGATATGGCGATTACGAGGCCAGGAGAGAAGGGCTTTTCATCCCACCCTAGTGGGGGCCGCATGAACTCCCGTGTCATAATTGCTTAGGCTCGTGGGTAAGCATCCTAAGTGCACGTGAGGTATTCGTTGCGAAGACAACGGTGATCACGTGGCACTGGCCAAAAGATAACCATGGTCCATCAAAGCCCTTAGTTGGCAGATTTGGACTGGGTCAAGGAAAGGCCCGTGTAAGCGGATTGACGCTGCATGATGCCCCCTAGGGCAGGTGTAGTCGATTCCGAGATCTTACATACATGGTTAATTAATCCATAGAGGTGTCTTCGCTGTGAGGGTAGCGCTGACATTTGGATATAATTAGCTTATTTTCAAAATCCATAAAATAAGTTATTTTGCATTCATTTTCATTCAACCATATAGTTCCCCTATCCGCTATCCCATAAGAGAACCAGTTATCGGGTCTCTAACTACGTAGAGTGGAAGCGCAATCTTTAGCTTATGCTTAGGGTAGTAAATGTACATTGGCATGCAATCTAAATATCCCTGTACTAGACCTAATGGGTCCAGATATCACTAGGGCACTAACTAGGGCATATGAAGACTGGCGAGAGTCTAAGGAGATGTGCAAGTGCTATATATGTTATAGCAGACTTGCGGACAATTCTTTAGAAGCGAGTCAGAGATATGCCGGGTCTTCTCTAATTAAGTTTTACTTGCATTAGATGTCTGGAAGGCGAAGTCAGTCGACTCATCGCTTTTCCACTAAGATACTTGTCGGTACCGAGATGTCAGTGGGTATGCTTGTTCGGGAACACATCTTTGAGTTCCAGAACGAACTAGATTCCCAAGACATGGTACCAGATGACGAGGTGGTGGAAGACGTCTGTCTTGCATCCTTGTCTGGAACCTTCGAAGGCGTTATCAGAGACTTTAGCTTTAACAAGTTAGAGATGATAAACGCAGAACTTCTAAGGAGATTTCCAAGAGACAAAGGATGAGATCAAGATTAAAGGCAATGCCTTTAGTGCTTAACCTAGGTCTTCTTTAGAAGAACCTAAGGGAATAACTTATAAGAGATCGAAAACTATTCTAGTGCAGAAACTGGTGTGGAATCCTAAGTCTAGTAATGCCAAGGACGGAAGTATTTCCGCTGTGGCGAGCATAGGGGGTATTTGAAGATTGAGTATGACCTCAGGATGTTAGGAGTTGAGTCGCTATCTAGTAGCAGTTCTTATGCTTCTTGGAATGTAGACTTCTGGTCTACAGATATTCAAGGAAAGCAGAAGGCTACTTTATAGTGAAGGAATCCTAACATAGGTACTGATGCCATAAGCCGCTGCGGAAGCTATTAGATATGATTGTCTTAGTTTTTCCGAAATACGGATTTTGTTTTTTAGAGATGTAGTTCTGTTTCCTCTTTGGTAAATGAAGTTTTTAGTTTTAGACAGCACCGTAGGTGTGTATCTTAAACTAAATAGATAGCTTCATTACTAGAGAAATAGATCAGAATAATCTCTTTATATTTAATCCTAATTCGGAAATAGATATCATGACAGCTGCAGCGTCTAATTTAAATTCATCTAAATCCTTCGGAGAAGCTATCCCATTTGTGACCCCTCTGATTTAGATATTCTGCCTTAGATAAATTCAAAGGTAAAAGAAGGCCGAGTTTCTGTTCACAGATTCATCGGAGATCCTTCTAACCTATGAATGTTATCTGGAAGGCAGAATAACTAAAAGGGCCACTAAGGTATTGGAGTTAGTTAATTTTGACGTCTATGGTTCCAAGAGCATCTAGACGATAGAAGACTCTTCGATTTAATCGAAGAAATAAGTCACTATCGGACGAGTTCCATAGGATCCTGAGAGAGTATGGGATTATCTCCCAGTTAAATGCTCTAAGGATGACACGTCAGAATGAAGTCTCCGAGAGAAGGAATCGGACTCTGTTTGACATGGTCCGTAGTATGATGAATATTGCTAAGTATACTACCCACCTTTGGTGGGGTTGTACCTTAAAACAGTAGCTTATATCTGAAACTATCTCTCATCTAGACCAGTACCTCAGACCTATAGAGAGCTATGGTCTAAGCGAAAGCTGACACTATAGTGTCTCGAGATATAGAGTTGTCCTGCACTTGTGCAAAACGACAAGAGGGATGAGATGGAGATGTAGTTCCAGGTATATCTGTTTGTAGGTTACCCTTAGGAGGCATAAGATGGACTGTTTTATGATCTTGAGGTTAGGAAGGTAATCGTTTCTACGAACACCATCTACCTAGATCAAGATTATATTATAAGACCATAAGTTTATCAGTAAGGTAGTTCTGGGTGAACTACTGGGTACTGGTAGAGAGTGCGCATTTGAAAAACGTAGTGGGAGTAGATGATACAAGAAACTAGTATACCAGGTATTGTAGAAACGATTCACTTTGTACCACCACCACCTCATCGTTGTGGGACCATCAGAGCTCCTAAAAGATACTATGGAGAAACTTCGATAGTTAATCCAGAGTTTCAGGAGGATGATCCTTAGAGCTACGAAGAAGTAGTGGGAGCTTCCTTTGTACCACCACCACCTCATCGTTGTGGGACCATCAGAGCTCCTGAAAGATACTATGGAGAAACTTTGATAGTTAATCCAGAGTTTCAGGAGGATGATCCCTAGAGCTACGAAGAAGTAGTGGGAGCTTCCGACAGCTCTGACTGACAAAAGACCATGGAGGCAAGCTTACATCAATGTCCCTTGGAACAGTCTTGACACTTATAGCACTATCACCCTTCAGGGTATAGGAGGTGTATAAGAAGAGCACCCGGTTAAGACTTAAGTAGCTAGATTAGTTACCAAAGGAGAAGGGATTGACTATGTCAAAACCATCTCACTGGTAGCTATGCCTAAGTCTATAACGGATCCTCTTAATCCATCACAGCCCATTATAGTTGGGAGATCTGGTTGATGGATGTCAAGACAGTTATTCCCTAACGGGAATTTGAAAAGGGACATATGGATGATGTAGCCTCAGGCTTTGTGTCAGTAGGTTAGGAAGATATGGAATGCAAGTTGCAATGGTCCATTTATGGACTGATGCAAGCATCCAGGTTGGAATGTCTATTTTGATCAAGGGAATCCGCTCACACGGATTTGATCAGAATGAGGATAAACCAAGTTGGTACAAGAAAGGTGAAATAGCTACAAGGGTGTATTTAGTACTTTACGTTAACGATATTTTACTGATTGAAAATGATGTAAGAATATTGTTTACGGTAAAGGTTTGTAGTCATCACAATTCGATGTGAAAGACCCTAATGAGGCGAGTTATGCTCTGGGAATCAAGGTAACTCGAGACAACCAGAGCAAGATTCTCTTGCTGTCACAGGCTACGCATGAAGATAAGATTCTAGCCAGATTCGTTTTAAGAGGCTAGATATCTATTGCGCAACAGGAAGATGGGTCGGTTTCAGTCGAACCCGGGTCCAGATCTTTGGACCGATGTGAAGGGTATACTCAGAAATCCTCGTTAAGTAAGGATTGTGAGTTAGCTTGCACTTCACAGGTCCTGATATCGATTGGACACATAGGATCTGACTTTGCTGACAGATGTGTGTTTCAGAGAATCGATTTCAGGGATTATTTTTATTTTGGGATTAGAAGCGGTAATTGGTAGAGTGTGAAGCAAGTGCATCACAGACTCTACCACAGATGCTTAGCACGTTGTTGCGTGCGAAGTAGTATATCAGGTGGTAAGGCTTAGGAAGTTCTTAGAGAACTTGGGACGCGTACCAGAGGCTCAGTTATCTGTTGTTACAACAGAAGAGCGATAAGCAAGGTCCAAGGAGACTAGGCACCGCCGTGAGGGGAAACCCATCAAGTACAAACTCCACTTGATCTGACAGTTATATGAGGAAATGCAAGTAGCGGTACTGAGGTGGAATCTACAGACAATGTTGTCAATTCCTTTAGGGAATTCCTGCAAAGGCTTTTGGGCAGCATGTAGAAGCTACAGAGCTCAACACCGTTATTCCTCGTTAGACCTAGTGGGAGATTGTTAGAATTGGTGAGGTCTATAGCTCGTAAAAACCTAGTGTTTAGCTTTGTATGGTTGATAGTATAGGATTGCATATTGGTACGTACCTTAGTACGTGTTCTGATTACAGAACAGAGAGCCATGGCTACATGGTAATCCACTTGAGTGGGAGACTCAAGGGACTGGTCCCATGTAACCTAAATACGTTCGCAGCTCTGATAAGGGTTGGTCGCCCTATCAGGATAAGTTGTTGGGATGACAGAGCGTAGGTGTCTCCACCACGGTCATTACCAGGCACAGTGTCTGTGGCCGAACGGAACCAACACGGTGCACAGATCGATGAGCAGACATCGGTGCACTAAACCGTGTTTCTGCTTAGGGTAAAACGGTCCTAAACCCTGAGGAACCATGTCTGGTGGACTAACCAGTTGTGTGGTGCTTTGGCGCACCAATGTGTGAGGATCCGGATGCAGTGATCCAAAACCACGGTGTACTGGGTTACCCGGCTGGCGTTGCATCAGCGTGTCACTCCTGCAGGCTATCCACACCCCTAACGGGAGGTGCGTTCCTTGGTCTGACCTACGTCATATTAAACCCTGGCCAGGTGGTCATCAGTTGGACTGGTGACGGATCCGGTTGCTCGGAAGAGTAATCGGAGGTACGATGTATGTGGTCAACCGGGAAGGAACCGAGTCATATGAGCACTCGAGTCTGACGGTATTCTCCACTGCTCGAGTTGCATCATGGCACCAAGTGGAGGGACAGCGAGTTTACCATACTAAGCGGAGAGCAGGGATATGAGAGAGAACATAGTAAGTCCGGGGGAATTGGAGTGCAGCCTGCGTCGCACTCTGGGTGGCTACGTAGGTTAACTCGGACTCAGAGGATCGATGGTACACTCGGGTAGTGTGTCGATCGAGTCTGAGTTGGAAGCCATGAACCCTGGTCCCTGAAGGTTCCACCTTATCGACATTATGTACGGTTCTTATACCATCTCCTCGAAACACAGAACGTAGTTAGAGGAAGCGAGAAGTCCAAGCATACGCTCCGTGAGTGCTTCGCACTAGTGCACGGTAGATGCGTAGCTACGTGTGTGCACTAAGGGGAAACCCTAGGTTAGTGCAGAGAAGCATGTAGCAATTCCTTGCCATAAGTGGACTTTGCCACATGGGTGCGATGCACCGGGACATGTTGCGAGTTGACTAGTTGACTTCACTAGGGGCACCCTACGGGAACCTCAGAGAATAGTAAAATCACTGGTGCACTTCACTTATGTGTGCCTTGCAAAGTCTCGTACACGAGGAACGGCCAACTAGTGGCATAAGGGCGTTTTGGTCATACCATGCGCCACTATGCACTAAGGGGGCCGGCCCAAAGTGTTGAGAGACTGGTCAAGGCCGACCCCATTAGTTTCGGGAGGTTGTTGCCTCCGATGAAGGGGCCGGTTATGAGGCGCAGAAAACGGACTGGTTTTGACTGTTTTCGAAAACAAGGAAAGGATAGAGATAAAGAAGAGATATATAGGGATACGGTTTGAATCTATCATCCTTATCCATACTGTCCTTATCCATATGAATAGGCCGGCCCTATATATGAGAAGGAGAGAGAGGGTGCACGAAATTAATAGAGCCATGCAAGCCCTAGGGCCGGCCATGGCATGGGGAAACCCTAGCCGCCCCCTCTCCTCTCTTCGCATCTCCTCTCTCGTCTCTCTCTCCCTCGCTTGCGCCATTGGATGGCGACTCGTCTTCCTCACGTGGTGTTTTGTAGAAGGAGAAGGCTCATCGTATGGAGGCACTCAGAGATCCATTGACGAGGTGCCGTGCATCGTGTGAGATCGGGTGAACTAGAAGGCGTCTCCCGCAACCTTTTGCTGTCCAGAATCTGCACAGAAAATCAACGTTTTTTCTGCGATTCCGGGAGCTAAAGAAGTCCAAACGACGTGAAATTTGTTGGAAAAGTTGCATCTCGAAGTTGGCTACCTGCAGTCCAAATTTCAGCCCAATCGGAGTTCGGAGCAGAAAGTTATGGCCGTCGCACCGAAACTATATCGAGCAGATCCGTAGCCCGTCTCCATCGACAAAGAAGAAATTTGTCGCGGTGAAAGATTCCGCACGCAGGTATGACCTCTAACAGGTAGATCTAACATAATTAGAACATGCATTCATGCTAGTTTGTTCTTTCGCGTTAGATCATCGTTAGGGGTTCGCGTAGTTGCCATGCTAGATTCATACACGCATATGTAGATCGTTTCGATGAAAATTTTGATATGTAACGCACACCGCTCACGGTCCTCGGACCTTCACTTTGCTTCCGCTGCGGGCCTCTACCATGGATTTATTTCCAACACCCGGGTCCTGGAGGCAGGCGCCAGTTCGCCGGCCTTCCAGCGACAGCCGCGGGGGCTTCAGCGGGCTGCTCAGCAGGAACAGCGGGCGGTCCAGGCAAAGGCACCGCCAGGGGCACCTCCCTTCTCTCTACGGCCTTAACGACCAGCGGTCGCGGGGCCGGAGGAGGTCGCTGCTCGACTGCCTTTCCCTTCCGGTCTAGCACGGCGTCTTCGAGCTTGATGTGTTGCTGGACCAGGGCAAATAGTTCAACCATCGTGCGAGGGTCCTTGATCACTAGAGCGTCATGAAGCTTGCAACCCTCAGGGAGGGCGCTTCTGAAAGCACTCACCACGGTGCGATCTTGGCCCGCCGCGTCTTCCAGAGCGAGGTAGGCGCTTCGGAATCGCGTTGCGAAGCACCGGAGCGTCTCGCGGGCTCCCATGGTTAGAGTAAACAGAGACTTGATTCTCTTCGGGGGCTGCCTATTGCAGCGATACTGCTCCAGGAATAGCCTAGAGAGAGTTGGAAAATCGGGGATCATGCCGGGCGGCAACTTGTGGAACCAGTTCAATGCCGAGCCGGTCAAGCTGCTCGGGAATGCTCGGCACAAGACGTGGTCTTGGTCCCGGAAAAAAAGGAGCTTCCTGTAAGCCAAGAGATGGTCAACGGGATCCTGCGACCCGTCGAACAATACAAACTTCGGGGGGGTCCAGTGGTGCGGAAAACCCCCTTGGTGGACCTCGCTGGTGAAAGGCGAGCTACCTCCGTGGGCGGCGAGGTCTTCAAGTAAATCTACTGGCACACTAGATCGCTGCCAGTGCCCGGGGAGAACTCCCAGAGGCGGCTGCGCAGGTCCTAGGCGGTCTCGTACGCTCCCTTGTGGCGAGGTCGGTCCCACCCCGCGGCGACCCTCGGGGGCAACCGCTCGGCGACCTCCTTGCCGTCCACCCGCGGATTCCTTCAACGTGTCAGTTGGTCTGTGGGAGGCCGTCGCCTCGCGAGCTTCGAAAGGTATTTCCACCGCAGGCTCTTTCCCTCGTCGCCGATGGCGCGGGTCGCGATCCCGTTCTAGAGACCTTGCCTCCGATCCGTCAGAATCGACACTCCGGCTACGGCGGCAAGGGATGGTCGCGCGCGAGGTTGCCTGGTTGCTAGACTGCTCGGTCACTAGCTTCTGCAGCCTCGTGAGCGGGGTTTCCGGCACCCCGCGTACAGCCGCTCTCCCGACCGGGGGTTCCGGTTGGGAAACCTATCGCACCGGAGCGACCGTGGGCGGTCGCGATGTTGACGCCGGTGGTCGTACCGGAGACGCCGTCTTCGCCGGCCCAGATCGTCGGCTGGCCGCCGGAGCCTGACGCAATCGTGTCAGCTCCTCCATCATCGCCCGCTGGGTGGCCAACATCTCCAACAAGAGTTGGTCACTGAGCGGGACCGGGGGCTGAGGGGTCTCGACCGGAGGCTCGCTGCGCGCAGATCTGGCCCGAGTCCTCGGTCGCCTGCGTCCCCTTGTCACCGGAGCCATCTTTGGGGTTACAAAAGCGCACGGCGCTCAACCGCGTGGCCGTGGGCGTTCTCGCAGGAACCAGTCGAAGATCCCACAGACGGCGCCAAATGTTCGGGGGATTTTCGCAGGTCCGTGCGGGCTGCCTGCAAGACAAAGAAAAGAGAACGTGAGAACGGCTGGCTCCCTTAGGAGCGCAGACCCTTCGACGCTCAAGTCAGTCACGGTGGCACAACGGCGAGCTGCGGTATACCAAAGTGGTAGGGAAAAGGAATTCGAACCTGTACTATGGAGCTTGGGGGTGAGCATTTATAGCAATCGGCGGCCTATCGTGGCCCGACACGTGGAGATTCTTCTGGCGCCTTCTAGACCCCCCACGTTCTGGCTCGCGTGGGTCTGACAGTCCTTGGTACTCGCGCCCTGACATTCTGTCGTCAAGCCTGCCAGGCGGTTTGAGTGGGGGAGGGAATCTTTCTTGTCGTGGCCAGGTGGCCATTCTGGAATGCTCGAGTCTGGGCGGTCTCAGGGAGGAAGCAAAGGCAAGCTCGCCCTACACTGCTCCGCCCCCTAGTCCGTGTTTATCAAGAGTCGGACCTTGCGGGAGCAACCTCTTCGATAAACAGGGGTCTGGGCGAGCTCCTGAGCGAGCTAGGCGAGCTCCTGAGCGAACATGGGCGAGCTCCTGTGCGAGCATGGGCGAGCTCGTGCGCGAGCTAGGCGAGTGACTGAGCGAGTTAGGCGAGTGCCTGAGCGAGCTAGGCGAGCTCATGCGCGAGTTTGGCGAGCTTCTGGGTGAGCTTAGCGCGCTCCTGAGCGAGCTTAGGCGAGCTCCTAAGAGTGCTCTTGGCCTAGGCCCATTCAGCCTAATGTGGATCTCGCTCCCTGTCAAGGTGATTTGGTGAGCACGGGGGGGGGGGGTGCGAACTCCAGGGCAGATTTCAGGTACCCCCAACAGATCATACGAATGAATTAGAATGGATCATACGAATGGATTTGAATGGATCGTATGAATTAATTAGAATGGATCGTGCGAATAAATTAGAATGGATTATACGAATGAATTAGAATGGTTATATTCATGCGAATGAATTAGAATGGATCATACGAATGAATTAGAATGGATCGTACGAATGAATTAGAATGGATACATTCGTGTGAATGAATTAGAATGGATCGTACGAATGAATTAGAATGGATCGTACGAATGAATTAGAATGGTTCGTACGAATGAATTCTAATGGATCGTACGAATGAATTAGAATAGATACATTCTTGCAAATGAATTAGAATGGACCGTATGAATTAAGTAGAATGGATCATTCGAATTAATTAGAATGGATCGTGCGAATGAATTAGAATGGATCGTAGGAATGAATTAGAATGGATACATTCGTGCGAATGAATTAGAATAGATCGTACGAATGAATTAAAATGGATCTTACGAATGAGTTAGAATGGGTACATTCGTCTGAATGAATTAGAATGGATCGTACGAATGAATTAGAATGGATCATAAGAATGAATTAGAATGGTTAGTACGAATGAATTAGAATGGATCCTACGAATGAATTAGAATCGATACATTCGTGGAAATGAATTAGAATGGATCGTACGAATGAATTAGAATAGATCGTACGAATGAATTAGAATGGATCGTGTGAATGAATTAGAATGGATCACAAGAATGAATTAGAATGAATAATGCGAATGAATTAGAATGGATCGTACGAATGAATTAGAATGGATCTTGCGAATAAATTAGAATGTATCGTACGAATGAATTAAAAAGGATCCATTCGTGCGAATGAATTAGAATGGATCGTACGAATGAATTAGAATGGATACATTCGTGCGAATGAATTAGAAAGGATCGTACGAATGAATTAGAATGGATCGTACAAATGAATTAGAATGGATCGTGGGAATGAATAAGAATGGATCGTACGAATGAACTAAAATGGATTGTGTGAATGAATTAGAATAGAACGTACGAATGAATTAAAATGGATACATTTGTGCAAATGAATTAGAATGGAATGTACGAATGAATTAGAATGAATCGTGCGAATAAATTAGAATGGATTGTACGAATGAATTAGAACGGATATATTCATGCGAATGAATTAGACTGGATCGTACGAATGAATTAGAAAGGATCGTATGAATGAATTAGAATGGATCGTGCGATTGACTTAGAATGGAACGTACGAATGAATTAGAATGGATCGTCTGAATGAATTAGAATGGATCATACGAATGAATTAGAACGGATCGTGGGAATTAATTAGAATGGATCGTACGAATGAATTAGAATGGATACATTCATGCGAATGAATTAGAATGGATCGTACGAATGAATTAGAATGGATCGAAAGAATGAATTAGAATGGATCTGATGAACGAATTAGAATGGATACATTCGTGCGAATGAATTAGAATGGATCATACGAATGAATTAGAATGGATTGTATGAATGAATAAGAATGGATCATACGAATGAAGTAGAATAGATACATTCGTGCGAATGAATTACAATGGATCGTACGAATGAGTTAGAATGGATCATACGAATGAATTAGAATGGATCATACGAATGAATTTGAATGGATCATATGAATGAATTAGAATGGATCATATGAATGAATTAGAATGGATCGTACGAATGATGTAGAATGGATACATTCGCGTGAATGAATTAGAATAGATCGTACGATTGAATTATAATGGATCGTGCGAATGAATTAGAATGGATCGTACGAATGAATTAGAACTGATACATTCGTGCTAAAGAATTAGAATGGATCATACGAATGTATTAGAATGGATCATACAAATGAATTAGAATGGATCGTACGATTGAACTAGAATGGATAGTGCTAATGAATTAGAATGGATCGTACGAATGAATTAGAATGGATCATAAGAATGAATTAGAATGGTTAGTATGAATGAATTAGAATGGATCGTACGAATGAATTAGAATGGATACATTCATGGAAATGAATTAGAAAGGATCGTACGAATGAATTAGAATGGATCGTGCGAATAAATTAGAATGGATCGTACGAATGAATTAGAATAGATACATTCATACAAATGAATTAGAATGGATAATGCAAATGAATTAGAATGGATCGTACGAATGAATTAGAATGGATCGTGCGAATAAATTAGAATGTATCGTACGAATGAATTAGAAAGGATCCATTTGTGCGAATGAATTAGAATGGATCGTACGAATGAATTAGAATGGATCGTACAAATGAATTAGAATGGATACATTCATGCGAATGAATTAGAACGGATCGTACGAATGAATTAGAATGGATCGTACAAATGAATTAGAATCGATCGTGGGAATGAATAAGAATGGATCGTATGAATGAACTAAAATGGATCGTGCGAATGAATTAGAATGGATCGTACGAATGAATTAAAATGGATACATTTGTGCGAATGAATTAGAATGGAATGTACGAATGAATTAGAATGAATCGTGCGAATAAATTAGAATGGATCGTACGAATAAATTAGAACGGATATATTCATGCTAATGAATTAGACTGGATCGTACGAATGAATTAGAAAGGATCGTAGGAATGAATTAGAATGGATCGTGCGATTGACTTAGAATGGAACGTACGAATGAATTAGAATGGATCGTGCGAATGAATTAGAATGGATCGTACGAATGAATTAGAACGGATCGTGCGAATGAATTGGAATGGATCGTACGAATGAATTAGAATGGATACATTCGTGCGAATTAATTAGAATAGATCATACGAATGAATTAGAATGGATCGTGCAAATGAATTAGAATGGATCGTACGAATGAATTAGAATGGATATATTCATGCGAATGAATTAGAATGGATGGTACAAATGAATTAGAATGGATGGTACAAATGAATTAGAATGGATTGTACGAATGAATTAGAATGGATCTTGCGAATGAATTAGAATGGATCGTATGAATGAATTAGAATGGATACATTTGAGCAAATAAATTAGAATGGATCGTACGAATGAATTAGAATGGATCGTACGAATGAAATAGAATGGATCGCACGAATGAATTAGAATGGATCATTCGAATGAATTTGAATGGATCGTACTAATGAATTAGAATGGATACATTCGTGCGAGTGAATTAGAATGGATCGTACGAATGAATTAGAATGGATCGTACGAATGAATTAGAGTGATTCGTGCGAATGAATTAGAATGGGTCATACGAATGAATTAGAATGGATACATTCGTGCGAATGAATTAGAATGGATCGTACAAATGAATTAGAATAGATCGCATGAATGAATTAGAATGGATCATATGAATGAATTAGAATGGATCGTGCGAATAAATAAGAATGGATCGTGCGAATAAATTAGAATGGATACATTCATGCGAATGAATTAGAATGGATCGTACGAATGAATTAGAATGGATCGGACGAATGAATTAGAATGGATCGTACGAATGAATTAGAATGGATACATTCATGCGAATGAATAAGAATGGATCGTACGAATGAATTAGAATGGATCGAACGAATGAATTTGAATGGATCTTATGAACGAATTAGAATGGATACATTCGTGTGAATGAATTAGAATGGATCGTACGAATGAATTAGAATGTATCGTACGAATGAATAAGAATGGATCGTACGAATGAATTAAAATAGATACATTCGAGCGAATGAATTAGAATGGATCGTACGAATGTGTTAGAATGGATCGTACGAATGAATTTCAATGGATCATATGAATGAATTAGAATGGATCATATGAATGAATTAGAATGGATCGTACGAGTGAAGTAGAATGGATACATTCGTGTGAATGAATTAGAATGGATCGTACGATTGAATTAGAATGGATCATGCAAATGAATTAGAATGGATCGTACGAATTAATTAGAACTGATACATTCGTGCGAATGAATTAGAATGGATCATATGAATGTATTAGAATAGATCGTACAAATGAATTAGAATGGATCGTGAGAATGAACTAGAATGGATCGTGCTAATGAATTAGAATGCATCGTACGAATGAATTGGAATGGATCGTGCAAATGAATTAGAATGGATCATACGAATGAATTAGAATGGATCATACGAATGAAGTTGAATGGATACATTCATGCGAATGAATTTGAATGGATCGTTTGAATGAATTAGAATGGATCGTACGAATGAATTAGAATGGATCGTGCGAATGAATTAGAATGGATCGTACGAATGAATTAGAATTGATACATTCGTGCGAATGAATTAGAATGGATTGTACGAATGAATTAGAATGGATCGTACGAATGAACTAGTATGGATCGTGCTAATGAATTAGAATGGATCGTACGAATGAATTAGAATAGATACATTCGTGCGAATGAATTATAACGCATCGTATGAATGAATTAGAATTGATCGTACGAATGATTTAGAATGGATAATGCAAATGAATTAGAATGGATCGTACAAATGAATTAGAATGGATACATTCCTACGTATAAATAAGAATGGATCGTATGAATGAATTAGAATGGATCGTACAAAAGAATTAGAATTGATCGTATGAATGAATTAGAATGGATCATGCGAATGAATTAGAATGGTTAGTGCGAATGAATTAGAATGGATACATTCGTGCGAATGAATTTGAATGGATCGTACGAATGAATTAGTGTCGATCATACGAATGAATTAGAATGGATCGTACGAATGAATTAGAAAGGATCGTACGAATAAATTAGAATGAATCCTACGAATGAATTAGAATGGATACATTCGAGCGAATGAAGTAGAATGGATCGGACGATTGAATTAGAATGGATCGTATGAATGAATTAGAATTGATCGTACGAATGAATTAGAATGGATCATGCGAATGAATTAGAATGGATTGTACGAATGAATTAGAAAGGATAGATTTGTGCGAATGAATTAGAAAGGATCATATGAATGAATTAGAATGGATCGTACGAATGAATTAGAATGGTTCGTACGAATGAATAAGAATGGATTGTATGAATGAATTAGAATGGATACATTTGTGCGAATGAATTAGAATGGATCGTACGTATGAATTAGAATGGATCGTACGAATGAATTAGAATGGATACATTCGTGCGAATGAATTGGAATTGATCGTACGGATGAATTAGAATGGATCGTACGAATGAATTAGAATTGATCGTATGAATGAATTAGAATGGATCGTGCGAATGAAATAAAATGGATTCTACAAATGAATTAGAATACATATATTCGTGCGAATGAATTAGAATGGATCGTATGAATGAATTAGAATGGATCGTGCGAATGAATTAGAATGGATTGTACAAATGAATTAGAATGGATAAATTCGTGCGAAAGAGTTAAAACGGATCGTACGAATGAAATACAATGGATCGTACGAATGAATTAGAATGGATCGTACAAGTGAATAATAATGGATCGTACGAATGAATTAGAATAGTTCGTGCGAATGAATTAGAATGGATCGTACAAATGAATTTGAATGGATACATTTTTGTGAATGAATTAGAATGGATTATACGAATGAATTAGAATGGATCGTACGAATGAATTAGAATGGATCATACGAATGAATTGGAATGGATCGTGTGAATAAATTAGAATGGATCGTACGAATGAATTAGAATGGATACATTCGTGTGAATGAATTAGAATGGATGGTACGAATGAATTAGAATGGATACATTCGTGCGAATGAATTAGAATGGATCGTAGGATTGAATTAGAATGCATACATTCGTGCGAATGAATTAGAATGGATTGTATAAATGAATTAGGATGGATCCTATGATTGAATTAGAATGGAACGTACGAATGAATTAGAATGGATACATTCATGCGAATGAATTAGAATGGATTGTACGAATGAATTATAATGGATACATTCATGCGAATGAATTAGAATGGATCGTACGAATGAATTAGAATGGATCGTATGAATGAATTACAATGGATCATACGAATGAATTAGAATTGATTGTACGAATGAATTAGAATAGCTATATTTGTACGAATGAATTAGAATGGATCGTACGAATGAAATAGAATGGATTAATTCATGCGAATAAATTATAATGGATCATACGAATAAATTAGAATAGATCATACGAATGAATTAGAATGAATCGTACAAATGAATTAGAAAGGATACATTCATGCGAATGAATTAGAATGTATACATTCGTGCGAATGAATTAGAATGGATCGTACGAATGAATTAGAATGGATCGTACGAATGAATTTGAATAGATACATTCGTGCGAATGAATTAGAATGGATCGTACGAATGAATTTGAATAGATACATTTGTGCGAATGAATTAGAATGGATCGTACGAATGAATTAGAATGGATACATTCGTGCGATTGAATTAGAATGGATCGTACGAATGAATTAGTATCGATCGTACGAATGAATTAGAATGAATCATACAAATGAGTTAGAATGGATCGCACGAATGAATTAAAATTGATACATTCGTGCGAATAAATTATAATGGATCGTAGGAAAGAATTAGAATGATTCGTACAATAGAATGGATCGTATGAATGAATTCATTCGTACGATCCATTCTAATTCATTCGAACGAATGTATCCATTCTAATTCATTCGTACGATCCATTCTAATTCTTTTGAACGATCCATTCTAATTCATTCGTACGAATGTATCCATTCTAATTTATTCGTACGATCCAGTCCAACACATTCATACGATCCATTCTAATTCTTTCGTACCATCCATTCTAATTCATTCGTACGATCCATTCTAATTCATTCGCACGAATGTATCCATTGTAATTCTTTCGTACGATCCATTCTAATTCATTCGCACGAATGTATCCATTCTAATTCATTCGTACGAATGAATTAGAATAGACCGTACGAATGAATTAGAATGGATACGTTCGTGCGAATGAATTAGAATGATTCATGCGAATGAATTAGAATGGATCGTACAAATGAATTAGAATGGATCGTGCGAATTAATTAGAATGGATTCGTAGGAATGAATTAGAATGGATCGTGCGAATGAATTAGAAGGGATCGTACGAATGAATTAGAATGGATCGTACGAATGAATTAGAATAGATACATTCGTGGGAATGAATTAGAATGGATCGTATGAATGAATTAGAACGGATCGTATGAATGAATTAGAATGGATCGTACGAATGAATTAGAATGGATCATAAGAATGAATTAGAATAGCTCGTACAAATGAATTAGAATGGATACATTCGTGCGAATGAATTAGAATGGATACATTCGTGCGAATGAATTAGAATGGATCGTATGAATGAATTAGAATGGATCGTACGGATGAATTAGAATGAATCGTGCGAATGAATTAGATTGGATACATTTGCACGAATGAATTAGAATGGATCGTACGAATGAATTAGAATGGATCGTACGAATGAATTTGAATGGATCTCACGAATGAATTAAAATGGATCATATGAATGAATCAGAATGGATCATACGAATGAATTAGAATGGTTACATTCGTGCGATTGAATTAGAATGGATCGTACGAATGAATTAGAATGGATCGTACGAATGGATCATACAAATGAATTAGAATGGATCGTACTAATGAATTAGAATGGATACATTCTAATTCATTCGAATAAGCTATTCTAATTCGTACGATCGAGGAATGTATCCATTCTAATTTATTCATACGATCCATTCTAATTCATTCGCATGAATATATCCATTCTAATTCATTCGTACTATCCATTCTAATTCATTCGCACGAATGTATCCATTCTAATTCATTTGAACGATCCATTCTAATTCATTCCTATGAATTAATTAGAATGGATACATTCGTGTGAATGAATTAGAATAGATCGTACGAATGAATTAGAATGGATCGTACGAATGAATTAGAATGGATCTTACGAATGAATTAGAATAGATCGTATGAATGAATTAGAATGGATCATACAAATGAATTAGAATAGTCGTACGAATGAATTAGAATGGATCGTACGAATGAATGAGAATGGATCGTATGAATGAATTTGAGTGGATCATACGAAAAAGTAAAAGGTTCGTACGAATGAATTTGATTGGATCGTACGAATGAATTTGAATGAATACGTTCATGCGAATGAATTAGAATGGATCATACGAATTCTAATTCATTCGTGCGAATGAATTAGAATGGATTGTAAGAATGATTTAGAATGGATCGTACGAATGAATTAGAATGGATACATTCGTATGAATCAATTAGAATTGATCGTACGAATAAATTAGAATTGATCGTACGAATCAATTAGAATGGATCGTACGAATGAATTAGAATGGATACATTCATGCGAATGAATTAGATTGGATTAAACGAAAGAATTAGAATGGATACATTCGTGCTAATGAATTAGAATGGATTATACGAATGAATTAGAATGGATCGTACGAATGAATTAGAATGGATACATTCGTATGAATGAATTAGAATGGATCGTACAAATGAATTAGAATGGATCGTATGATTGAATTAGAATGGATACATTCGTGCGAATGAATTAGAATGGATCGAACAAATGAATTAGAATGATGGATACACTCGTGTGAATTAATTAGAATAGATCATACGGATGAATTAGAATGTTTCGTACGAATGAATTAGAATGGATCGAATGAATGAATAAGAATGGATACATTTGTGCGAATGAATTAGAATAGATCGTGCGAATAAATTGGAATGGATCGTACGAATGAATTTGAATTGATTGTACGAATGAATTAGAAAGGATACATTCGTGCGAATGAATAAGAATGGATAGTACGAATGAATTAGAATGGATCGTACGAATGAATTAGTATGGATGGTATGAATGAATTAGAATGGATACATTCGTGCGAATGAATTAGAATGGATCCTACGAAAGAATTAGAAAGGATCGTATGAATGAATTAGAATGGATACATTCATGTGAATGAATTAGAATGGATCGTACGAATGAATTAGAATGGATACATTCGTGCAAATGAATTAGAATGGATCGTAAGAATGAATTAGAATTGATTGTATGAATGAATTAGAATGGATCATCCGAATGAATTAGATCGGTTCGTATGAATAAATTAGAATGGATCCTACGAATGAATAAGAATGGTTACATTCGTGCGAATGAATTAGAACGAATCCATTCTAATTGATTCGCAAGAATGTATCCATTCATACGAATGAATTAGAATGGATACATTCGTGCGAATGAATTAGAATGGATCGTACGAACGAATTACAATGGATCATCCGAATGAATTAGAATGGATCGTACGAATGAGTTAGAATGGATATATTCATGCGAATGAATTAGAATGGATCGTACGAATGAATTAGACTGGATCGTATGAATGAATTAGAATGGATCGTACGAATGAATTAGACTAGATCATACGAATAAATTAGAATGGATCGTGCGAATGAATTAGAATGGATCATACAAATGAATTAAAATGGATTGTACGAATGAATTAGAATGGATACATTCGTGCGAGTGAATTAGAATGGATTGTCCGAATGAATTAGAATGGATACATTCGTGCGAATGAATTTGAATGGATCATACGAATTAACTGGAATGTTTCGTACGAATGAATGAGAATGGATACATTCGTGCGAATGAATTAGAATGGATTGTATGAATGAATTAGAATGGATCATACGATCCATTCTAATTCATTCGTACGGGCCATTCTAATTCATTTATAAATTCATTCTAATTCATTCGCACGAATGTATCCTTTCTAATTCATTCGTATGATCCATTCTAATTCATTCGCCTGAATGTATCAATTCTAATTCATTCGTACGAATGAATTAGAACGGATCGTACGAATGAATTAGAATGGATATTACGAATGAATTATAATACATTAGATTGGATCGCACGAATGAAATAGAATGGATCGTATGAATGAATTAGAATGGATACATTCGTGTGAATGAATTAGAATGGATCGTACGAATAAATTAGAGTGGATCGTACGAATGAATTAAAAAGGATCGGACGAATGAATTAGAATGGATACATTCGTGTGAATGAATTAGAATGGATCGCACGAATGAATTAGAATGGGTCGTAGGAATCAATTAGAATGGATACATCCGGGCGAATGAATTAGAATGGACTATACGAATGAATTAGAATGAATTGTACGAATGAATTAGAATGGATCGTATGAATGAATTAGAATAAATCGTACGGATCCATTCTAATTCATTCGTACGATCCATTCTAATTCATTCGTACAATTCATTCTAATTCATTCGTACGTTAGAATTGATACATTTGTGCGAATGTATTAGAATGGATCGTACGAATGACTTAGAATGGATCATACGAATGAATTAGAATGGATTCGTACAAATGATTTAGAATGGATCGTGCGAATAAATTAGAATGGATCTTACGAATGAATTAGATTGGATCGTACGAATGAATTAGAATGGATACATTCATGCGAATGAATTAGAATGGATCGTACGATTGAATTAGAATTGATACATTCGTGCGAATGACTTAGAATGGATCATATGAATGAATTAGAATGGATCGTACGAATGAATTAGAATGGATCATATGAATTAATTAGAATAGCTCGTACGAATGAATTAGAATGGATATATTCATGCGAATAAATTAGAATGGATACATTTATATGAAGTAATTAGAATGGATCGTACGAATAAATTAGAATTGATACATTAGAACGAATGAATTAGAATGGATCGTACTAATAAATTAGAATGAATACACTCGTGCGAATGAATTAGAACGGATCGTAGAAATGAATTAGAATGGACATAAGAAAGAATTAGAATGGTTCATACGAATGAATTAGAATGGATCGTACGAATGAATTTGAATGGATCGTGTGAATAAATTAGAATGGATACATTCGTATGAATGAATTAGAATGGATCATACGAATGAATTAGAATGGATCGTATGAATGAATTATAATGGACCGTACGAATGAATTAGAATGGATACATTCGTACGAATGAATTAGAATGGATCATACGAATGTATTAGAATGGATCGTACTAATGAATTAGAATGGATCGTACGACTGAATTAGAATGGATAAATTCGTGCTAATGAATTAGAATGGATCATACAAAAATTAGAATGGATCGTACGAATGAATTAGAATTGATACATTCGTATAAATGAATTAGAATGAATTCTACAAATAAGGATACATTTATGCGAATGAATTAGAATATATCGTACGAATGAATTAGAATGGATACATACGTGCGAATGAATTAGAATGGACTATACGAATAAATTATAATGTCTCGTATGAATGAATTAGAATGGATCGTACGAATGAATTAGAATGGATATATTAGTGCTAATGAATTAGAATGGATCGTATGAATGAATTAGAATGGATCGTACGAATGAATTAGAAGAAATCGTGCGAATGAATTAGAATGGATACATTTGCACGAATGAATTAGAATGGATCATACGAATGAATTAGAATAGATCATAAGAATGAATTTTAATGGATCGTACGAATGAATTAGAATGGATCATATGAATGTATCAGAATGGACCGTATGAATGAATTAGAATGGATGCATTCGTGCGAATGAATTAGATTGGATCATACGAATAAATTTGAATGGATCGTACAAATGGATCATATAAATGTATTAGAATGGATCGTACGAATGAATTAGAATGGATACATTCTAATTCATTCGAACGAGCTATTCTAATTCATACGATCAACTAATGTATCTATTCTAATTCATTCATACGATCCATTCTAATTCATTCGTACGATCCATTCTAATTCATTTGCACGAATGTATCCATTATAATTCATTTGTACAAATTAATTCATTCGTACAAACCATTCTAATTTATTTGTACGATCCATTCATTCGTACGATCCATTCTAACTCATTCGCACGAATGTATCCATTCTAATTCATTCGTACGATCCATTCTAATTCATTCGCATGAATGTATCCATTCTAATTTATTCATTCGATCCATTCTAATTAATTTGAATGATCCATTCTATCTTACGATCCATTCTAATTCATTCGTACGATCCATTCTAATTCATTCGCACGAATGTATCCATTGAATTAGAATGGATCGTACGCATGAATTAGAATGGGTCGTACGAAACAATTAGAATGGATCGTACGAATGAATAAAAATGGATCGTACGAATCAATTAGAATGGATCGTATGAATCAATTAGAATGGATACATTTGTGCGAATGAATTAGAATGGATCGTACGAATGAATTAGAATAGATCGTAAGATAGAATGGATCGTTCGAATGAATTAGAATAGATCTAATGAATAAATTAGAATGGATATATTCAAGCGAATGAATTAGATTGGATCGTACGAATGAATTAGAATGGATACATTCGTACGAATGAGTTAGAATGGATCGTATGAATAAGAATGGATCATACGAATGAATTAGAATGGATCGTACAAATAAATTAGAATGGATCAAATGAATGAATCAATTCATTCGTGCGAATGAATTAGAATGGATCATATGAATGAATTAGAATGTATCATACAAATGATTAGAATGGATACATTCGTACAAATAAATTAGAATGGATCATACGATACATTCGTGCGAATGAATTAGAATGGATCGTACGAATGAATTAAAATGGATCATATAAATGAATTAGAATGGATCGTACGAATGAACTAAAATGGATCGTACGAATGAATTAGAATGGATAATACGAATGAATTAGAATTGATCGTATGAATGAATTAGGATGGATACCTTCGTGCGAATGAATTAGAATGGATTATACGAATGTATTAGAATGGATCGTATGAAGGAATTAGAATGGATGGATACATTCATGCGAATGAATTAGAATGGATCGTACGAATGAATTAGAATGGATCGTACGAATGAATTAGAATGGATACATTCGTGCGAATAAATTAGAATGGATCGTTCGAATGTATTAGAATGGATCGTACGAATGAATTAAAATGGATGGATACATTTGTGCGAATGAATTAGAATAAATCGTATGAATGAATTAGAATGGATCGCACAAATAAATTAGAATGGATCCCTTCTAATTCTTTCGTACAATCCATTCTATCGTATGATCCATTCTAATTCATTTGTACGATCCATTCTAACTCATACGATCCATTCTAACTCATTTGCACAAATGTATCCATTCTAATTCATTCGTACGATACATTCTAATTCATTCATATGATCCATTCTAATTCATTAGCATGAATGAATCCATTCTAATTCATTCGTACGATCCATTCTAATTCATTCGCACGAATGTATCCATTCTAATTCATTCGTATGATCCATTCTAATTCATTCGTACGATCCATTCTAATTCATTCACACGAATGTATCCATTCTATTTCATTCGTACAATCCATTCTAATTCGTTCATTCATTTATTCGTACGATCCATTCTAATTCATTTGTACGATCCATTCTAATTCATTCGCACGAATGTATCTATTCTAATTCATTCGTTCGACCCATCCTAATTCATTCGTGCGATCCATTCGAATTCATTCGCATGAATGTATCTATTCTAATTCATTCCTACGGTCCATTCTAATTCATTCGTACGATCCATTCTAATTCATTCGCACGAATGTATCCATTCTAATTCATTCGTACAATCTATTCTAATTAATTTACACGAATGTATCCATTCTTATTCATTCATACGAATGAATTAGAATGGATCCTACGCATGAATTAGAATGGATTGTGTGGGCGAAAATCTTCGTGCCGACCCGAAGACTCTCGTAACACCAGTCAATTGAAGGTTCAAGTTGAAGATCGTTGATCGATCTGTCAATTGGAGTTGAAGCTTTTGATATGTAAATAGAGAGATGCAAACAGAGAGAGTGTTTGACACAAGAGGTGATCTCGGAGTTCAGCCGAAGCCTACGTCTGACGTTTCGCCTGGTCGCGACTGTTCGATCGGTCAAATGGCATCTTCGGGCAGTTCGAAGAAGGGTGTTGTTCCATCCAAGAGAAAGGGGAAGGAAGTTGTGGAGGAAACGACTGTCTCGAAGGGTCGTGGCAAAGGCAGGGCCGAATTGATCGAACTTGGTCAACTTGGTAAGAGGCATCAGGGAGTTGGATTTGCTTCAGCCCCATCAAGGCCAGAGCAGATCCCCAAGGCCAAGTTTGTCCTCCGCCCTCAACTACCTCTATCGGTGGAACCAGAATTTGGGTATAACATAGGGGGCAAACTCACAGATGCGAAGAGGGAGAAACTGCATAAGCTGCTAGCATGTTTTACTGAGGGGAAGTCCCGGCCAGCGCTTCCAGGAATTCTGTCAGCTTTTGGTATTGACAGGCGGACAGTCTTTGTTTCGTGGGCGAGCAAGGAGCAAGTGATGGGAACTATCGTCACGATCGGCCAGCTCAACTGCGGACTGCGCCTTCCACTGCCTCCTTTCGCTGCGAGGTTATTGAATATCTCTGGTCTCTGTCCCGGGCAGGTGACTGGAAACTCCTGGAGGATCATCTATGCTTTCTGTCGCGTAGAGTCAGACTTCCAGGAGGAGCTGAGGAAATGCTATTTCAGCCTTCCCGAAGGTGAAGAAGCTCGGATTGAGTTTGGATATTTCTTCTACCATTACCGATGGGCCTGGAGGAAAGATAGCCCTTTCTATTATCTGACGGGTGTCTCTGCCCTGCGCCCAATCATCGATACCATCGGCTCCGACAAACTATACACGGACTGGCCGCTGTCGGTGTCGGGTGCCTGGACTCCAATGTCAGTCCCTGAGGTTCCTCGGTACAAGGTGTAGGAAGAGACAGACATGTTCTGTGCAGGAGGAGCTCTCGCGTGGCCTCCGGAGCAGGTGGGGTCTCTCGATAATCTCTTCCTGGAGTTGACCTGTGGGACCCGATCTTGGAAGCAGTTCTCGAACTGCCCGGTCCGACACGGCAAGGCTAACCTCCTCCATCGATCGAAGCTTCGATACGAAGACAATGAGGTCATCTACTCTGATTACGAGGAAGACCCTCAGTCTGGAAAAATTGTTAGAAGGCTTCGATTCGAAAAGAAGGTTTATACAGCCAGGCGCGCGCTTCCCTCAGAGGAGAAATTGGTGATACCTCGCCAAGGCCCAGCAAAGAAAAAGAAGAAAGTCCCCACTAAGCAGGAGGAGGAAGAGAAGAAAAAAGATGAGGAAGACGAAGAGGAAATAGAGAGGGAGGAGGAAGGCGGAGATGAGGAGAACGAGGGCACTGGCAGCGATGGGGAAGATGGAGAGGATGATGATGATGATGATGATGATGATGGTGATGGGGGTGGTGAGGAAGAGATTCCTCCCACCCCCACTGATGGTGGTTATGGACATGGGGGTGGTGAGGAAGAAATTCCTCCCACCCCCACTGGTGGTGCTGATGAGGAATCGCAGCCCATCCTCATACAGCCTATCCTCATAGACGAGGGTAAGGCTCGAAAGATGGAGGGAGTTATGGACGCCACGGGCGATGGCCCCAAGGTGATCCCTACTTACGACTTCGGGGAATTGAAGAAGAACCCCTTGCGCTTCAAGATCAGGATATCGGGGAGTGGTGGGGTTGGAAGCAACCCTACACCCCTCGATCAGATACCTCCCGAGATTCCCCGCCTGGAAGGGGCAACCACAAGTGGGGGTGTGGAGGTTGAACAACCCCCACCACCCTCACGATCTCTGGCTGAAGAAGTAGCTGCCATGGTGGCAGGGCTCGACCATTCGAGCGGGCATGAGGACGAAGGGGGAGCTTCACCTCCTCGAGATGTTCCCTCTCCTGCTCATTTGGAGAGAGGAAGTCGGGTTGGTGAAGCTACTCCTCAACCTTTGCCAGAGTCAACCCCCACCAAGGAGAAGTCGACCCCCAAGGGTAAGAGCTCCGACAGTGGGAAGGGAAAGGCTCCTCAAGTCGAGGCTTCAGGTATCTGTATTAACCTGTCTTGATTGACTGTCTTGTCTTTGAAGCTTGAAAATATACTAACACTTACAATTGCTGTATGGATTGTAGGTACACCTGCTGGCCCGGCTAAGAAGATAAGGAGTTTGGGTGATGTTGACATCAACCATCCTACTAACACGATCCGGAAGCTTTGCAATCTTCCGAAAGCTACTTTCGAAGAAGTCTTCGATCGGCTTGAAGTAGTGGTACGCGCATATGCTTTGATCAATTGTTCGAATTGTATCTTCAGAATAATTCTAACTCTTTGTCTATTTGCAGAACTCAGCCTGTTTGAGAATCGCAAGCAAGCTCTCCAGGAAGGCAGGAGAACGGGAAGCCGCCTCTGAGGTAACCCGTTTGACAGCTGAACTGAAAGTTGTGAGCGAGGAAAGAGATGGGCTGAGGGAGCTCCTGAGTTCAAAGAAACAATCTCTCAAGGCCAAGATCGAGGATCTTCGCAAGGGGAAGTTGGAGATCAAGGGGCTGCAGGATCGTTGTGAGGCGCAGAGTCACGAGCTTGAATCCTTGAAGAATCGACTCTCCAAGGTTGAGAACATGTCCTGCGGTCGCACTATCGAGATCACGGAGCTGAAAGAACGACTTGCTGCTCAACATGCTGCTTTTGCTGCCAGGGAGGAGACTTCCAAGAATGCCTTGGAGCATGCATTGTCTGAATGCAAGAGTTACAAAGAAACAGCTGAGAAAGCGGCAGAGGCACTCAGGGCACATGTTAGCAGTGTCCGATCTTCTAAAGCTTCGGTTGCGAGCAAGCCTCGTGGCGAATCTGAAGGAGAGAAGTCGCGTGCTCCAAGCGTAGCCAAACCCTGATGTATTTCTTCCTTTTCTTGGTTGTTTACACTTGTAAACTCTTGCATTGTAGCATCTCACTCCTGTACTTGATCAATTTTTAATAATAGAGATTTTTGATGTTTTGAAAATTGAATGCCTTGTGTTGAATGCCTTTGAATGTTGTGCTCTGAATGGTATTGGAATGTTGAATAGATACAAACACTTGAATGTAAGGGGTCGAGTCGTAACTCAATTACCCAAACTTATTGTAACTTGAAAATTTGAACTGGAATTCGTGTAACATTCGAATGTGAGGGGTTGAGTCGCAACTCAAGCACCCAAACTTGTTAGACGATATCGAAATTGATTGAAATTGAACATTGAAACTTGAAGGTCAATTTAACATTTGCTAGTAAGGGGTTGAGTCGCAACTCTAACACCCAAACTTATTAAAAGACTTTAACTTGAATATGGTCAGTTTTTAAGATTTGCTAGTAAGGGGTTGAGTCACAACTCTAACACCCAAACTTGTTAAAAGACCTGGTAACTTGAATTTGAAGCTGCTTTAGAACTTGAATTGAAAAGCTGAACACTTGCACATTTGAACATTTGAAAGAACTTTATTTATCACAGAATTTACATCATGGGTAGAACATCTTGAGGTGTCTAGAATTCCAAGCTCGAGGCAATCTATCTCCTTCTGGTGTGACCAGTCTGTAAGAACCTTTGCCTCCTGCTGATTCAACGATATATGGACCTTCCCAGTTGGGTGCAAGTTTCCCACTGCTGTGTTCTTTGGTGTTGTAGAAAACTGCTCTGAGAACTAGGCTGCCCACTGGGAACTGTCTCGTCGTAGGCCCTTTTGATCTGCTGTTGGTACTTGGCCACACGAAGTGATGCTTGATCTCGTAATTCTTCGGAGAAGTCTAGATCATTGATCCGAAGTTCTTCATTGATTCCTTCTTCAACAGCTTTGGTCTTCAAAGTGCTTGATATATTTTCTGTTGGGAGTACTGCTTCCGATCCATATGTTAGACGAAAGGGTGAAAACCCTGTTGATCTTCTCGGAGTTGTACGATATCCCCAAAGAACTTCAGGTAGGACTTGCTCCCACAATCCTTTCTTGTCATTGAGTTTCTTCTTGAGTATACCAAGTATGGCTCTATTTGAGGCTTCAGCTTGACCATTGCATTGAGGATATCTTGGAGTTGAATAGAATAGCTTGATACCGTTGTTGAGACAGAACTCTCGAAACTTGTCGGAGTCAAACTGAGCTCCATTGTCAGCAACAAGAACTTGAGGCGTACCAAACCTTGAAAAGATGTTGTGCCGAATGAATTTGATCACTTCGTCGTCAGTCTCTCGGAAGAGGGGCACAGCTTCAACCCATTTGGTGAAATAATCCGTGGCCAACAGTAGATACTTCTTCTTGCTTGGAGTTGGAGGGAAAGGACCCAAGAAATCTAACCCCCATTGATTGAATGGCCAGGGACTTGATAGTTGATGAAGCTCATCTGCAGGGAGATGGATAGCTCGAGCGTGCCTTTGGCATGGCTCACATCTTTGAACAACTTGTTGAGCATCCCTTGTCATTGTTGGCCAGTAGTACCCTTGTAGCTTCGTCTTGGATTCAAGAGATCTTCCTCCCGAATGATTTCCACAAGTTCCAGAGTGGATATCAATCAGGATTGCCTGTGCTTGCTCAAGACCAAGGCATTTGAGTAACATCCCGTTGTGAGATTTGAAGTACAGATCTTCACCTTGTAAAATGTAGCATGGGAGCTTCCTTTGAAGTCTTCGGGCTTGATTTGGATCTCCTGGCACTTTGCCATGCTTGAAGAAGTCGAAAATTGGTCGTCTCCAGTCTTCAAGCTCACTTGTAGTAGTGAGGTTTAACGTTGATTGATCTCCACCCCCAGATCTCTTGGTAGTAGCAAGGATCTGTTGATCGGGGATGGTCTTGGGCACTTCTTGATAATCGATCTGTATTTGTCTTCCTCCGAGTGAGTCTCCAAGGACGGAGGCAGCATTAGCTAGAGCATCTGCTTCACGATTCTCTGCTCTTGGAATTTGAACGAACTCAGTTATAGTAAAACGTTGTTGAAGACGTCGTACTAAGGCTAAGTAGAGTTGCATTCTTTTTTCTCGAGCTGTATACTCTCCATTGATTTGCCTTATGATCAGCTGGGAGTCGCTGTAGACGATGATTCGATCTATCCCCATGGATTCCGCCATTTCGAGTCCGGAAATGAGAGCTTCATATTCAGCTTCGTTGTTGGTGGCATTAAACCCAAGGAGAGTGGCCTTCTGGAGATGATCAAGTTCGGGGGATATTAAGACTATACCAGTTCCCGAACCGATCGAACTTGAAGCTCCATCAGTATAGAGTTTCCATGGAGGAGTCGCAGCAATAGCCTCAAGATTTGGATCAATCTTTGTTGAAGGAATGATTGGAGTATTGTCTTCATCTTCTAGGCGCATGTCGACATCTTCGTCCCATGTAATGGGGTCTTCAACTGGAAAATCAGCTAGAAAGTCAGCAATAGCTTGGCCTTTGATAGAAGTGCGAGATTCAAACTGAATTCCCAAAGCACTCATTTCGATCACCCATTTGGTCATTCGACCAGCTCGACCAGCTTTGTCAATGATATCTTTGAGTGAGTGTTCTGAAATGACAGTGATCTGGTGGGAGACGAAGTATGGCTGAAGGCGACGCGATGCAGTGAGTAAGGCTAGGATGACCTTCTCAGTTTTTGAATAGCGAGTTTCAGCCGGAAGAAGAGTGTGACTGATATAATAGACTGGACGCTCGAAGCCTTCTCTTCTACTGACTAAGACTGCGCTGATTGCTTGATCGGTCACGGCCAGGTAGAGCCACAAGTCTTCATTTGGAAGTGGAGCCGTCAAGATAGGAGCTTGCACCAGATATTTCTTGATGCTTTGAAATGCTTCTTCACAGATTGGACTCCAGCCGGATGTATCCGCCTTTCGTAGTTTGTCGAAGAGGGGTTTGCATTTGTCGGAAGATTTTGAGATGAATCGATTGAGTGCTGCTAACCTTCCAGTCAGGCGTTGAACTTCTTTTCGATTTGTAGGTGAAGGCATATCGATAATGGCTCGAATTTGATCGGGATTGGCTTCAATACCCCTCCTGGTCACAAGATGACCCAGGAATTTACCAGATTGAACTCCGAAAGCGCACTTGGCTGGATTGAGCTTCATACGATATTTTCGAAGAACTTGAAAGGTTTCTGCCAGATCAGAAAGATGCTTGCTCCGAAATTAACTCTTGGTGAGGAGATCATCGACATAGACTTCGACGTTGCGACCGATATGATCTTCGAACATTTTTGTGACTAACCTTTGATAGGTAGATCCAGCATTTTTGAGACCGAACGGCATTACATTGTAGCAGTAGAGACATCGGCTAGTCACGAAGCAAGTCTTCTCTCGATCGTCTGCATGAAGTGGAATTTGATTGTATCCAGAATACCCATCCATGAAAGACAATAGCTCGTGGCCAGCAGTGGCATCGACGAGTCTATCGATTCTTGGCATGGGGAATGGGTCTTTGGGGCAAGCCTTGTTGAGGTTGGTGAAGTCGATGCAGACTCTGACTTTCCCATTCTTCTTTGGAACAGCAACTATGTTAGAGATCCAGGTAGGATACTCTACTTCTCGGATGAAGCCAGCTGCGAGTAGCTTGGTGATTTCTTCTTGAACAGCAACTTGCAGCTCTGGCCGGATGGTGCGTGGCTTTTGCTTGACAGGTTTCACTTCTTCTTTGATTGCAAGTCGGTGACAAGCGTCATCCGGATTGATACCAGGTATGTCTTCGAAACACCAGGCGAAGACGTCGATATTGGACTGGAGGAAGGATACCATGTCTTGCGCTTCTGCGTCGCTAAGACCGGTACCAATAAATGTTTGTCGAGGGAGATCTCCACTGCCAATGTTGATAGGGATGATTTCTTCAATTGAAGGTGATGTTTCCCATTCGATTGGTGGAGGTTCGGTCAGCGGAATCTCCTTTGATTGCTATTTGGAAGAGGGACCAGCTTCATCTTGTGGCCGCTTTGGAGGAGCAATGTTGATCTTTCGATCTGTTTTAGCCGCAGCAGCCTCACAAGACCTTCCAGCTTGTTGATCACCTCGAATGCAGACGATGCCTTCTCCTGTTGCAAACTTGAGAAGTTGGTGATAAGAAGAGGAGATGGCATTGATCTGGTGGAGGAATGGCCGCCCAAGAATGGCGTTGTAGCTAGACATTCCTTCGACGATTGCAAACCTCACAGAGACTCGAGTCTCTTGGCTGAGGTCGATGGTAAATCTGGACTCGCCCACCGTGATGCTTTGTTCGCCGTTGAAGCCGGTGATCACGGTCGGGACGACGTCGAGGCTTTGATACTTATGTCCTAGACGTTTGAAGCAGTCTGAGAACATAATGTCGATGGAGCTTCCGGTGTCAATGAGGATCCGGTTGACAGTGCTTCCGTCGATGAGGAGTTTCAAGACAAGAGGGTCTCGATGGGGAGTGTGAACTCCTTGAAGATCTGCATCATTGAAGACGATAGAGGGCCAAGCCAAACCTTCGATGGGCTTCTCGATCCAAGTGTCTTCCCTGTTTGCTGCAGCACGAACATGGAAGATGCGTCGAACTTGTCGATCCACTTCTTTCCCGGTTATTGATTGATTGTGCAATGATCCGTGTATGCCAAAGATATTGGATTTCACAGAGATTGGTTGCCGGTTGGAGGAGATTTGATGTACCCAACACACTTCTTTCCCCTTTGCAGAGGCTCGGCGTTGATCATGTCCGCCTTTGACGAATTCTTGAAGATGGCCTTCTAGCAATAGGTCTTCAAGATGGAACTTCAGCCGAAAACACCGATCAGTGGAGTGGCCGTGACTTCGGTGGAAGTCGCAATATACTGTTTTATCAGCTGTAAATTTTGAGTTCGGCTGAAGAGGGTTGGGCCTCCGAACGAACTCTTCATGTTGAATGCGGTCGAGTATCTGTTCGACCGGCATATTCCACTCGGTGAAAGTGGTCTTCGTTGGAGATCGACGCCCATCATTCTTTGATCGTTTGTTGGCTGGAGGGGCTGTTGCATCAGCGTTGTGAGCCTTGGCGGCATACTTAGGAGCTTCTCTTTCCACAGGCCTTCGTTTTGTTTCTCGCCCTTTACGAGCGACTTGATCGTCTTCGACCTCGATCTCTCTCTGGATTCGATCGAACATAGCACCCAGAGAAGGAGGGGGATTACGGATGAAGTCGTTGTAGATGTGTAGATCGAAGCGGAGAGCGTTCTGGAAAGCCAACATAATGGCTTTATCATCCAGATGTCTTCCAGAGAGGGCAGCATGCTCGTTGCGAAACCTCCTAGTGAAACTTCGGAGAGTCTCGTCAGCACCCATCCTTAGCCGATATAGAGAGTCGAGCTTCTTCTCGGGCTTTAGATTGAGCTGATAATGCTGCACGAAGAGTTTAGCTAAAACATCGAACTGGGTAATGGACCCAGCTCGGAGATTATGATACCAGTCGAGCGACGGCTCATCGAGACTTCCTGCGAAGGTGCGGCAGAGCACATTGTTTTCTTCTTCGTGCGGCGTTAAAGCTTGCTTGAATGCAAGAATATGGAGAGTAGGATCTCCTCGAACGCAGTTGAATTTGGGGAGGACAGGAGTTCTCCATCCCCTTGGAAATGTTGTCTCAAAGAGACTTCGATGTAGAGGTCCGGCAGAAGAATAGCCATCCCTGCGACCATGTCCTCGACCTAGAGGTGGGTCAAGAGGCAAGATCGCGAGGTCTTGCTCAGGCATCGAAGTATTTGCCGGTTGAAGTCAATGTCGGAGGTCCGATCCAAGCCCACACTGAAGTGGGATGGAGGGGGAAACTCGACTCTTTGAAGAAGCGCCTTTCATCTGATGCCTCCTTGGTATGTTGAGCTTCGAAGGTATTCTCTTGTCGCAGTTGCGGCCAGAAGAAGATTGGGATGACTCATCTTCGAGGCGATCCCAAACACTCTGCTTCCAGGGGGCAGCAGAGGGGGTTGGATCACGTCGAATCCTCTCGAGGGCAGTAGTACCCATTGACCTCCGTTGTTCGGAGTAGATTGAATGTCGTGGAAGATCGACCCTCTCGCTTGCAGAGGGAATAGGTAGAGCGATCCCAGCCTCGGAAGCTGCTTTCTTCAGAGCATCCCTCTCAACAGTGAGGGTGGCGTTCTGCTTCGCCAATTGGAGCAATTAGAAGTCGACTGCAGAAATTTGGTAGGTCGACGGAGGGTCTTCAGCAGGAGCGGGTGTTGTTTGCCCAATCGACTGTCGCGCGGGGTGAGCGATAGGTCGATCGACAGACTTGCCACTCCCTGAACGAACCCCCATCTCAGGAACAGCAAGGGGCTGTCCGAAGTTGAGCCTTTGACTCATTGAACGAGTCTCAGGACGAGCTTGTTGTTGAGTGTTACTTTCTTCTGGTTGACCTTGATATTTCGTCCTCGCCATTCAGAGAGCGAAAGGTGCAACGAGAGTGCCGTTCAGTTGTCTGATCAACCGAGAGGGCGAGGAAGTTTGACTATCAAGATCAGTTGTAGGTTCAACCGATCGAGTAGTAACGGAGAGTTGGACTTTTTGATCGGATCCCACAGACGGTGCCAAACTGTGGGCGAAAATCTTCGTGCCGACCCGAAGACTCTCGCAACACCAGTCAATTGAAGGTTCGAGTTGAAGATCGTTGATCGATCTGTCAATTGGAGTTGAAGCTTTTGATATGTAAATAGAGAGATGCAAACAGAGAGAGTGTTTGACACAAGAGGTGATCTCGGAGTTCAGCCGAAGCCTACATCTCCGTGCTATTGGGTGCAACCCGAATTCACTAACACTTTTCTCGAAGTAACCTCGACAGGCCGAGTGTTACTGCAGTCTCTTTGATCTCTTCAAAGACACGAAGATGATCAAGAAGAGGTGAAGGGTGAGGAGATAGAAATTTCAGAGCTCTGGTTTTTGAAAATCAGAGTTGGAAATCAGATTCTGGATCTGAGATTCGATACTTTTACATTCGAAGGCTCTGCTATTTATAGACTTCCCGGGGAGGAATTCCGGGGCAGATGGCGGTTTCTGCTGCCGTGTCTGGGGATCCTCCAGGCAGGGCCGGTGGGTCCCGTGGTAATCTCCGGGGGCCTACCAAGCAGGGCTGGTGGGTCCAGCTGTGGTACTCGGGGGCCCACCAGGCAGGGCCGGTGGGTCCCGCTGTAGTCTTCGAGGGCCCACCAGGCAGGGCCGGTGGGTCCCGCTGTGGTACTCGAGGGCCCACCAGGCAGGGCCGGTGGGTCCCGCTGTGGTCTTCGAGGGCCCACCAGGCAGGGCCGGTGGGTCCCGCTGTGGTACTCGGGGGCCCACCAGGCAGGGCCGGTGGGTCCCGCTGTGGTACTCGGGGGCCCACCAGGCAGGGCCGGCGGGTCCCGCTGTTGGCAACTTTCTTACCAAAATTTGCACCCACAGATCGTACATATGAATTAGAATGGATCGTACGAATGAATTAGAATGGATCGTATGAATGAAATAGAATGGATACATTCGTGCGAATGAATTAGAATGGATCGTACGAATAAGTTAGAATGGATCCTACAAATGAATTAGAATGGATCATATGAATGAATTAGAATAGATCGTATGAAAGAAGTAGAATGGATCGCACGAATGTATCCATTCTAATTCATTCGTACAATCCATTCTAATTCATTCGCATGAATATATTCATCCTATTTCATTCGAACGATCCATTCTAATTCATTCATATGATCCATTCTAATTCATTTGCACGAATGTATCCATTCTAATTCATTCGTACGATCCATTCTAATTCATTTGTACGATCCATTCTAATTCATTCGCACGAATGTATCCATTCTAATTCATTCGTACGATCCATTCTATTTCATTCATACGATCCATTCTAATTCATTCACACGAATGCATCCATTCTAATTCATTCATACGATCCATTCTAATTCATTCATACTATCCATTCTAATTCATTTATATGAATAAATCCATTATAATTCAATCGTGCGATCCATTCTAATTCCTTCGTTCGATCCACTCTAATTCATTCGTATGATCCCTTCTAATTCATTCGCACAAATGTATCCATTCTAATTCATTCATATGAATGAATTAGAATGGATACATTCGTGCGAATGAATTAGAATGGATCGTTCGAATGTATCATTGTCTGTATCGTATGATCCATTCTAATTCATTCGCACGAATGTATCCATTCTAATTCATTCGTACGATCTATTCTAATTCATTCGTACGATCCATTCTAATCCTTCCATTCTAATTCATTCGCACGATCCATTCTAATTCATCCGCATGAATATATCCATTCTAATTCATTCGTACGATCCATTCTAATTTATTCGTATGATCCAGTCTAATTCATTCTATTTCATTCATACGAATGTATCCATTCTAATTCATTTGTACGATCCATTCTAATTCATTCGTACGATCCATTCTAATTCAATTCGCACGAATGTATCGTGCGAATGAATTAGATTGTTTCGTGCGAATGAATTAGAATGGATCGTACGAATGAATTAGAATGGATTGTACGAATGAATTAGAATGGATCGTGCAAATGAATTAGAATGGTTCGTACGAATAAACTAGAATGGATCGTACGAATGAATTAGAATGGATCGTACGAATTCATTTGTACGATACATTCTAATTCATTCGTACGATCTATTCTAATTCATTCGCACTAACGAATGTAGCCATTCTAATTTATTCACACGATCCATTCTAATTCGTTCGCACGATCCATTCTAATTCGTTCGTACGATCCATTCTAATTCGTTCGTACGATCTATTCTAGTTCATTCGTACGATCCATTCTAATTCATTCGTATGATCCATTCTAATTCATTTGCATGAATGTATCCATTCTAATTCATTCGTACGATCCATTCAAATTCATTCGCACGAATGTATCCATTCTAATTCATTCATTCGATCCATTCAAATTCATTCGCACGAATGTATCCATTCTAATTTATTAATATGATCCATTCTAATTCATTCATATGATCCATTCTAATTCATTCGTACTATCCATTCTAAATCATTTGTACGATATATTCTAATTCATTCGTATGAATGTATCCATTCTAATTTATTCGTATGATCCATTCTAATTCATTCGTACGAGTGAATCCATTCTAATTCATTCGTGCGAATGAATTAGAATGGATCGTATGAATGAATTAGAATGGATACATTCGTGTGAATGAATTAGAATGGATCATATGAATGAATTAGAATGGATCATACGAATGAATTAGAATGGATTGTACGATCCATTCTAATTCATTCGTACGATCCATTCTAGTTCATTCGCACGAATGAATTAGAATGGATTCACTCGTACGAATGAATTAGAATGGATCATACGAATAAATTAGAATGGATACATTCGTACGAATGAATTAGAATATATCGTACAAATGATTTAGAATGGATAGTATGAATGAATTAGAATGGATCATATAAATGAATTAGAATGGATCGTATGAATAAATTAGAATGGATACATTCGTACGAATGAATTAGAATGTATCATACAAAAGAATTAGAATGAATCGTACGAATGAATTAGAATGGATACATTCGTGCGAATGAATTAGAATGGATTGTATAAATGAATTAGAATGGATTGAATGAATGAATTAGAATAGATTGTACGAATGAATTAGAATGCAAACAATTGTGCGAGTGAATTAAAATGGATCATATGAATGAACTAGAATGGATTGTACTAATGAATTAGAATAGATCGTACGAATGAATTAGAATTGATACATTCGTGCGAATGAAATAGAATGGATCGTACGAATGAATTAGAATGGATCATACGAATGAATTAGCATGGATCGCACGAATGAATTAGAATGGATCGCACAAATGAATTAGAATGGATCGTGCGATTGAACTAGAATGGATCATACGAATGAATTATAATGGATCATACGAATGAATTAGAATGGATCGTACGATCCATTGTAATTCATTCGTATGATCCATTCTAATTCATTCATACGATCCAATCTAATTCAGTCGTACGAATGTATCCATTCTAATTCATTTGTATGATCCATTCTAATTCATTCGCACGAATGTATCCATTCTAATTCATTCGTACGAATAAATTAGAATGGATCCTACGAATGAATTAGAATGGATACGTTCGTGCGAATGAATTAGAATGATTCGTGCGAATGAATTAGAATGGATCGTAGGAATGAATTTGAATGGATCGTGCGAGTTAATTAGAATGGATTCGTAGGAATGAATTAGAATGGATCGTGCGAATGAATTAGAATGGATCGTACGAATGAATTATAATGGATCGTATGAATAAATAAGAATAGATACATTCGTGGGAATGAATTACAATGGATCGTATGAATGAATTAGAATGGCTTGTACGAATAAATTAGAATAGATCAAAAGAATGAATTAGAATGGATCATACGAATGAATTAGAATAGCTCGTACGAATGAATTGGAATGGATGCATTCGTGCGAATGAATTAGAATGGATACATTCGTACGAATGAATTAGAATGGATCATATGAATAAATTAGAATGGATACATTCGTATGAATGAATTAGAATGGATCGTACGAATGAATTAGAATGGATCGTACGAATGAAATAGAATGGATCATACGAATGAATTAGAATGGATTCACTCATACGAATGAATTAGAATGGATCGTACGAATAAATTAGAATGGATCGTACGAATGAATTAGAATGGATCGTATGAATGAATTAGAATGGATACATTCGTACGAATGAATTAGAATAGATCGTACGAATGATTTAGAATGGATTGTACGAATGAATTAGAATGGTTCGTAAGAATGAATTAGAATAGATCGTACGAATAAATTAGAATCGATACATTCGTACGAATGAATTAGAATGTATCATACAAAAGAATTAGAATGGATCGTACGAATGAATTAGAATGGATACATTCGTGCGAATGAATTAGAATAGATTGTATGAATGAATTAGAATAGATCGTACGAATGAATTAGAATGGAAACATTCATGCGAATGAATTAGATTGGATCGTATGAATGAATTAGAATGGATTGTACGAATGAATTAGAATGGATCATACGAATAAATTAGAATTGATACATTCATGCGAATGAATTAGAATGGATCGTACGAATGAGTTAGAATGGATCATACGAATGAATTAGTATGGATCGCACGAATGAATTAGAATGGATCGTACAAATGAATTAGAATGGGTCATGCGAATGAACTAGAATGGATCGTACGAATGAATTAGAATGGATCGTACGATCCATTCTAATTCATTCGTATCACCCATTCTAATTCAATCATACGATCCATTCTAATTCATTTGCACGAATATATCCATTCAAATTCATTCGTACGATCTATTCTAATACATTTGCACGAATGTATTCACTCTAATTCATTCGTACGAATGAATTAGAATGGATCGTATGAATGAATTAGAATGGATACGTTCGTGCGAATGAATTAGAATGATTCGTGCGAATGAATTAGAATGGATCGTACGAATGAATTAGAATGGATCGTGCGAATGAATTAGAATAGATTCGTAGGAATGAATTAGAATGGATCGTGCGAATGAATTACAATGGATCGTACGAATGTATTAGAATGGATCGTACAAATAAATTAGAATCGATACATTCGTGGGAATGAATTAGAATGGATCGTATGAATGAATTAGAATGGATCGTACGAATGAATTAGAATGGATCATAAGAATGAATTAGAATAGCTCGTACGAATGAATTAGAATAGATACATTCGTGCGAATGAATTTGAATGGATATATTCATACGAATGAATTAGAATGGATCATACAAATGAATTAGAATGGATACATTCTTACGAATGAATTTGAATGGATCGTACAAATCAAATAGAATAGATCATACGAATGAATTAGAATGGATTCACTCGTACGAATAAATTAGAATGGCTCGTACGAATAAATTAGAATGGATCATACGAATGAATTAGAATGGATCGTAAGAATGAATTAGAATGGATACATTCGTACGAATGTATTAGAATAGATCGTATGAATGATTTAGAATGGATAGTACGAATGAATTAGAATGGATCGTATGAATGAATTATAATGGATCGTACAAAAATTAAAATGGATACATTCGTACGAATGAATTAGAATATATCATACAAAAGAATTAGAATGGATCGTACGAATGAATTAGAATCGATACATTCGTACGAATGAATTAGAATGGATTGTATGAATGAATTGGAATGGATTGTATGAATGAATTAGAAGGGATCGTACGAATGAATTAGAATGGATACATTTGTGTGAATGAATTAGAATGGATCGTATGAATGAATTAGAATGGATTGTACGAATGCATTAGAATGGATCGTACGAATAAATTAGAATTGATACATTCGTGGGAATGAATTAGAATGGATCGTACAAAAGAATTAGAAGGGATCAGACGAATGAATTAGTATGGATCGCACGAATAAATTAGAATGGATCGTACGATTGAATTAGAATGGATACATTCATGTGAATGAATTTGAATGGATCATACGTATGAATTAGAATGGATCGTACGAATGAATTAGAATGGATTGTGCGAATGAATTAGAATGGATACATTCGTGCGAATGAATTAGAATAGATCGTATCCATGAATTAGAATGGATCATACGACTGAATTAGAATGTATCGTACGAATAAATTAGAATGGATCGTATGAATGAATTAGAATGGATACATTCGTATGAATGAATTAGAATGGATCGTATGAATGAATTGGAATGGATACAATTGTATGAATGAATTAGAATGGATCGTACGAATGAATTAGAACGGATCGTACGAATGAATTAGAATGGATACATTCGTACGAATGATTTTGAATGGATCGTACGAATGAATTACAATGGATCATTCAAATAAATTAGAATGGATACATTCGTACGAATGAATTAGAATGGATTGTACAAATGAATTAGAATGGATACATTTATATGAATGAATTAGAATGGATCATACGAATGAATTAGAATTGATCGTACGAATGAATTAGAATGGATACATTCGTACGAATGAATTAGAATGGATCGTATGCATAAATTAGATTGGATCGTACGAATGAATTAGAATGGATACATTTGTACGAATGAATCAGAATGGATCGTACGAATGAATTAGAATGGTTCGTACGAATGAATTAGAATGGATCATATGAATAAAGTAGAATGGATACATTCGTACGAATGAATTATAATGGATCGTACAAATGAATTAGAATGGATCGTTAGAATTAATTAGAATGGATACATTCGTACGAATGAATTAGAATGGATCGTACGAATGAATTATAATGGATCGTACGAATGAAGTAGAATGGATATATTCGTGCGAATAAATTAGAATGGATCCATTCTAATTCATTCGCACGAATGTATCCATTTTAACTCATATGTAAGATCCATTCTAATTCTTTCGTACGATCCATTCTAATTCATTCATATGAACCATTCTAATTCGATCTATTCTAATTCATTCGTACGAACGAATATACCCATTCTAATTCATTCATACGATCCATTCTAATTCATTAGAATGAATCAAAAGAATAAATTAGAATTGATCATACGAATCAATTAGAATGGAACGTACGAATGAATTAGAATAGATAAATTTGGATGAATGAATTTGAATGGATAGTACGAATGAATTAGAATGGATCGTATGAATGAATTAGAATGGATCATACGAATGAATTAGAATGGATCGTACAAATGAATTAGAAATGATACAATGAAGCGAATGAATTTGAATCGATCGTACGATTGAATTAGAATGGATTGTACGATTGAATTAGAATGAATACATTCGTGCGAATGAATTAGAATGGATACATTCGTCCGAAAGAATTAGAATGGAACGTACGAATGAATTAGAATGGATACATTCGTGTGCACGAATGTATCCATTCTAATTCATTCGTACGATACATTCAAATTCTTTCGTACGATCAATTCTACTTCATTCGTACGATATATTCAAATTTATTCACACGAATGTATCCATTCTAATTCGCTCATACGATCCATTCCAATTCATTCGTATGATCTATTCTAATTCATTCGCACGAATGTATCCATTCTAATTCATTCGTACGGTCCATTCTTATTCATTCGTACAATCCATTCTAATTCATTCGTGCGATCCATTCTAATTCATTCGTACGATTCATTCTAATTCATTAGTATGATCCATTCTAATTCATTTGTGCGATCCATTCTAATTCATTCGTACGATCCATTCTAATTCATTCGCACGAATGTATCCTATACAACCCATTCTAATTCATTCGAATGTTTCCATTCTAATTCATTCGTACGATCCATTCTAATACATTCGTGCGAATCCATTCTAATTCATTCGTACGATCCATTCAAATTCATTCGCATGAATGTATCCATTCTAATTCATTCGCACAAATATATCCATTCTAATTCATTCGTATGATCCATTCTAATTCATTCCTATGATCTATTCTAATTCATTCGAACCAATGTATCCATTCTAATTCATTCATACGACCATTCTAATTCATTCGCACGAATGTATCCATTCTAATTCATTCGTACGATCCATTCTAATTCATTCGCATGAATGTATCCATTCTAATTCATTCGTACGATTCATTCTAATATATTCGTACGATCCATTCTAATTCATTCGTAAGAGACATTCTAATTCATTCGTAAGAGCCATTCTAATCCATTCGTACGATCCATTCTAATTCATTCGTACGATCCATTCAAATTCATTCGTACGATCCATTCTAATTCATTCGTACAATCCATTCTAATTCACTCGTACGAATGAATTAGAATGGATCATATGAATGAATTAGAATGGATACATTCATACGAATGAATTAGAATGGATCGTACGAATGAATTAGAATGGATCATACGAATGAATTAGAATGGATCGTATGAATGAATTAGAATAGCTCCTATGAAACGTACGAATGAATTACAATGGATCGTATGAATAAATTAGAATGGATCGTATGAATGAATTAGAATTGATCGTATAAATGAAATATAATCGATCGTACGAATGAATTAGAATTGATATATTCGTGCGAATGAATTAGAATGGATCGTACGAATGAATTAGAATGGATACATTCGTACGAATGAATTTAAATGGATCCTACGACTAAATTAGAATGGATCGTACGAATGAATTAAAATGGATCGTACGAATGAATTATAATAGATCGTGGGAATGAATTAGAATGGATACATTCGTGCGAAAGAATTAGAATGGATACATTCGCGCGAATGAATTAGAATGGATCATACGAATGAATTAGAATGGATCAAACGAATGAATTAGAATGGATCGTATCAATGAATTAGAATGGATACATTCATGAGAAAGAATTAGAAGGGATCGTACGAATGAATTAGAATGGATCGTACGAATGAATTAGAATGGATACATTCATGCGAATGAATTAGAATGGATCATACGAATGAATTAGAATAGATCGTACGAATGAATTAGAATGGATACATTCATGCGAATGAATGAGAATGGATCGTACGAATGAATTAGAATGGATCGTACGTATGAATTAGAATGGATCGTACGAATAAATTAGAATGGATCATACGAATGAATTAGATAGGATATATGCGTATGAATGAATTAAAATGGATCCTACGAATGAATTAGAATGGTTTCATTTGTGCGAATGTATTAGATTGGATCGTAAGATATTCGCACAAATGTATCCAATCCATTTCATTCGTACGATCCATTCTAATTCATTCGTACGATCCATTCTAATTCATTTCTACGATCCATTCGAATTCATTCGCACAAATGTATCCATTCTAATTCATTCTTACGATCCATTTTAATTCATTCGTACGATCCATTTTAATTCATTCATACGATCCATTCTAATTCATTCGTACGATCCATTCTAATTCATTCACATGAATGTATCCATTTTAATTCATTCGTACGATCCATTGTAATTCATTCACACAAAAGTATCCATTTAAATTCATTCGTACGATCCATTCTAATTCATTCGTATGATCCATTCTTATTCATTCATACGATCCATTCTAATTCATTCGCACGAATGTATCCATTCTAATTATTTCAAATTCATTCGTACGATCAATTCTAATTCATTCATACGATCAATTCTAATTCATTCGTATGATCCATTCTAATTCATTCGTACGATCCATTCTAATTCATTCGCACGAATGTATCAATTCTAATTGATTTGTATGATCCATTCTAATTCATTTGCACGAATGTATCCATTCTAATTCATTCACACGAATGTATCGTTTCTAATTCATTCGTACGATCCATTCTAATTCATTCATCCGTATCCATTCTAATTCATTCGTACGATCCATTCTAATTCATTCGAACGATTGTATCCATTCTAATTCATTCGCACGAATGTCTCCATTCTATTTCATTCGTACGATCCATTCTAATTCATTCATTGAATGTATCCATTCTAATTCATTCTTACGATCCATTCAAATTCATTCGCATGAATGTATCCATTCTAATTCAATCGTACGATCCATTCTAATTCATTCGTACGATCACGAATGTATCCATTATAATTCATTCGCACAAATGTATCCATTCTAATTCATTTGTACGAATGTATGAGAATGGATCGTACCAATAAATTAGAATGAATCGTATGAAGGAATTAGAATGGATACATTCGTGCGTATGAATTAGAATGGATCGTATGAATGAATTAGAATGGATACATTCGTATGAATGTATCCATTCTAATTCATTTGTACGGTCCATTCTAATTCATTCGTCAAATTCATTCTAATTCATTCGTACAATCCATTCTAATTCATTCGCACGAATGTATCAATTCTAATTCTTTCGTACGATCCATTCTAATTCAGTCGTACGATCCATTCTAATTTATTCGCACGAATGTATCCATTCTAATTCATTCGTACGATCCAATCTAATTCATTCGTACGATCCATTCTAATACATTCGTACGAATGTATTCATTCTAATTCATTCGAACGAATGTATCCATTCTAATTCATTAAATGAATTAGAATAGATCGTACGAATGAATTAGAATGGATACATTCGTGCGAATGAATTAGAATGGATCGTACGAATGAATTAGAATGGATACATTCATGCAAATGAATTAGAATGGACCGTACGAATGAATTAGAATGGATCGTACGAATGAATTAAAATGGATATATTCATGCGAATGAATTTGAATAGTTCGTATGAATGAATTAGAATGGATCGTACGAATGAATTAGAATGGATTATATGAATGAATTAGAATGGATCGTACGAATAAATTAGAATGGATCGTACGAAATAATTAGAATGGATACATTCGTGCGAAAGAATTAGAATACATTCGTGCGAAATGAATTAGAATGGATCGTACAAATGAATTAGAATGGATCGTACGAATGAATTAGATTGGATACATTCGTGCGAATGGATTAGAGTGGATTGTATGAATGAATTAGAATAGATCGTACGAATGAATTAGAATGAATCGTTCAAATGAATTAGAATGAATATATTCATACGAATGAATTTGAATAGATCGTACGAATGAATTAAAATGGATCATACGAATGAATTAGAATGGATATATTCGTGCGAATGAATTTGAATGGATCATACGAATGAATTAGAATGGATCGTACGAATGAATTAGAATGGATACATTGGTGCGAATAAATTACAATTGATCGTATGAATGAATTAGAATGGATCGTACGAATGAATTAGAATGGATCGTACGAATATATTAGAATGGATCGAACAAATTAATTAGAATAGATACATTCATGTGAATGAATTAGAATAGATACATTCATGCGAATGAATCATACAAATGTATCGTACGAATGAATTAGAATGGATTCATTCGTGCGAATGAATTAGAATAGATCATATGAATGAATTAGAATTGATCATACAAATGAATTAGAATGGATCGTACGAATGAATTAGAATGGATACATTCGTGCAAAAGAATTAGAATGGATCGTATGAATGAATTAGAATGGATCGTATGAATTGTGGGTGCAAATTTTGGCAAAAAGTCTGCAAGCAGCGGGACCCACCGGCCCTGCCTGGTGGGCCCCCAAAAACAACAGCGGGACCCACCGGCCCTGCCTGGTGGACCCCCGAGTACAACAGCGGGACCTACCGGCCCTGCCTGGTGGACCCCCGAGTACAACAGCGGGACCCACCGGCCCTGCCTGGTGGGCCCCCGAGTACAACAGCGGGACCCACCGGCCCTGCCTGGTGGGCCCCCAAGTACCACAGCGGGACCCACCGGCCCTGCCTAGTGGGCCCCCTAAGACGGCAGCGGAGCCCACCAGCCTTACCTGGAGGATCCCCAGATACGACAGCAGAAAACCGCCATTTACCACCAGAAAATCCTATAAATAGTAGAGCCTTCGAATGTAGAAGGATCAAAAATTTCTGATTTCCACTCTGAGATCTGGTTTTCAGAATCCAGAGCTTTTGAATTTTCTCAACTTTCCATCTTCCACCTCTCTTTGATCTTCTTCTCTCCTTCGAAGAGATCAGAGTGTTTTCAGTGATACTCGGCCTATCGAGATCACTTCGATAAGTGTTAGTGAATTCGGGTTGCTCCCTATAGCACGGAGATGTAGGCTTTGGCTGAACTCCGAGATCACATCTCTTGTATCAAATCTCTGATTGCATTTTGTAAGCTCCAACTCCAATCGATAGATCGAGCAACGCTCTCTTCGGCTTCAACTTCAACTGACTGGTGAGGCGAGGTCTTCGGGTCGGCACGAAGATTTTCCCCCACAGTTTGGCGCCGTCTGTGGGATCCCGAGCAAAAAGTCGAGCTCTCTCCACTACTACTTGATCGGTTGAGCCTACAACAGATCTTCGATAGCCAAACTTCCTCGCCCCCTCGGTTGATCAGACAACTGATCGAACGTTGGCACTCTCGTTGCACCCTTCGCTCTCTGAAATGGCGAAAACTAAGCACCAGGGTCAACCAGAATGAAGTAACACTCAACAACAACCTCGTCCTGAGACTCGTTCAATGAGTCAAAGGCTCAACTTCGGACAGCCCCTTGCTGTCCCCGAGATGGGGGTTCGTTCAGGGAGTGGGAGATCTGTCGATCGACCGATCGCCCATCCTGCGCGACAGTTAATTGGGCAAACAGCACCCGCTCCTGCTGAAGACCCTCCATCGACCTACCAAATCTCTGCGGTCGACTTCCAGCTGCTCCAATTGGCGAAGCAAAACGCCACCCTCACCGCCGAGAGGGATGCTCTTAAGAGGGCAGCATCTGAGGCTGGGACCGCTCTTTCTATCCCCTCTACAAGTGAGAGGGTCGATCTTCCTCGACATTCAACTCACTCCGAGCAATGGAGGTCAATGGGCACTGCTGCCCTCGAGAGGATCCGACGCGACCCAACTCCCTCTGCTGCCCCCTGGAAGCAGAGTGTTTGGGATCGCCTCGACGACGAGTCTTTCCAATCGTCTTCTGGCCGCAACTGCGACAAGAGGGCACCTTCAAAGCTCAACATACCAAGGAAGCACCAAATGAAAGGCGCTCCTTCAAAGAGTAGAGTCTCCCCTTCCATTCCACTCCAACGGGGACTCGGATCAGACCTTCGCTATCGACTTCAACCTGCTGATATTCAGAGGCCTGAATAAGATCTCTCAATTCTACCTCTCGATCTACATCTAGGTCGAGGACACGGTCGTAGAGATGGATATTCCTCCGCCGGACCTCTCCATCGAAGCCTCTTCGAGTCAACTTTTCCAAGGGGATGGAGAACTCCTATCCTCCCCAAATTCAACTGCGTCAAAGGAGATCCGACTCTCCATATACTTGCCTTCAAGCAAGCTTTGACTCCGCACGAAGAAGAGAACCACGTGCTCTGCCGCACTTTCGCAGGAAGTCTCGATGAGCCGTCACTCGACTGGTATCACAATCTCCGAGCTGGGTCCATCACCCAGTTCGATGTTCTGGCTAACCTTTTCGTACAGCATTATCAGCTCAATCTGATGCCAGAGAAGAAGCTCGACTCTCTCTATCGGTTAAGGATGGGTGCTGATGAGACTCTCCACAATTTCACAAGGAGATTTCGTAACGAGCATGCTGCTATCTCTGGAAGGCATCTGGATGATGAAGCCATCATGCTGGCTTTCCAAAACGCCCTCCGCTTTGATCTACACATCTACAACGACTTCATTCACAATCCCCTTCCCTCTCTGGGTGCAATGTTTGATCGAATCCAGAGAGAGATTGAGGTGGAAGACGATCAAGTCGCTCGAAAAGGGCGAGAGTCCAAGAGAAGGCCTACTGAGAGAGAAGCTCCAAAGTATGCTGCCAAAGCTCACAACGCTGAGGCAGCAGCCCCTCCAGCCAACAAACGATCAAAGAATGATGGGCGTCGATCTCCGACAAAGACCACTTTCACCGAGTGGAATTTACCTGTCGAACAGATCCTCGATCGCATTCAACACGAGGAGTTCCTTCGAAGGCCCAATCCTCTTCAGCCAAATTCAAAATTCACAGCTGACAAAACGGTCTACTGCGACTTCCACCGAAGCCATGGCCATTCCACTGATCGATGCTATCGGCTGAAGTTCCATCTTGAAGACTTATTGCGAGAAGGCCACCTTTAAGAGTTTGTCAGAAACGGGCAAGATCAACGTCGAGCCTCTGTAAAGGGGAAAGAGGTGTGTTGGATCCATCAAATTTCCTCCAACCATCAACCAATCTCTGTGAATGCCAATATCTTTGGTATTCATGGAACATTGCACAATCAAGCTTTAACCGGGAAGGAGGTGGATCGGCAAGATCGACGCATCTTCCACGTTCGTTCTGCTGCGAACAAAGAGGATACCTGGATCGAGAAGCCTATCGAAGGTCTTGCTTGGCCGTCCATCGTCTTCAACGACACTGATCTTCAAGGAGTTCATACTCCACATCGGGACCCCCTGGTTTTGAAACTCATCATCGACGGAAGCACCGTCAATCGGATCCTCATCGACACCGGGAGTTCCATCGACATTATGTTCTCAGACTGCTTCAAACGTCTGGGACATTAATATCAAAGCCTTGACGCCGTCCCGACCGTGATCACTGGCTTCAACGGTGAACAAAGCATCACTGTGGGCGAATCGAGGTTCACTCTAGACCTTAGCCGAGAGACTCGAGTCTCGGTGAGGTTTGCAATAGTCGAAGGAGTGTCTAGCTACAATGTCATCCTCGGGCGACCATTCCTCCACCAGATCAATGCCATCTCTTCTTCGTACCACCAACTACTCAAGTTTGCAACTGGAGAAGGCATCGTCTGCATTCGAGGCGATCAGCAAGCTGGAAGATCTTGTGAGGCTGCTGCGGCTAAGACAGATCGAAAGATCAACATTGCTCCTCCAAAGCGGCCATGAGATGAAGCTGGTTCCTCTTCTAAATAGCAATCAAAGGAGATTCCGCTGACCGAACCTCCACCAATCGAATGGGAAGCATCACCTTCAATTGAAGAAATCATCTCAATCAACATCGGCAGCGGAGATCTCCCTCGACAAACTTTCATTGGTACCAGTCTTAGCGACGCAGAAGCGCAAGACATGGTATCCTTCCTCCAGTCCAATATCGACGTCTTCGCTTGGTGTTTCGAAGACATGCCTGGTATCAATCCAGATGACGCTTGTCACCGACTTGCTATCAAAGAAGAAGTGAAGCCTGTCAAGCAAAAGCCACGCACTATCCGACCAGAGCTACAAATTGCCGTTCAAGAAGAGATCTCCAAGCTACTCGCAGCAGGCTTCATCCGTGAAGTAGAGTATCCTACCTGGATCTCTAACATAGTTGTTGTTCCAAAGAAGAATGGGAAGGTCAGAGTCTGCATCCACTTTACCAATCTCAATAAGGCTTGCCCCAAAGACCCATTCCCCATGCCAAGGATTGATAGACTCATCGATGCCACTGCTGGATACGAGCTATTATCTTTCATGGATGGATACTCTAGGTACAATCAAATTCCACTTCATCGAGACGATCAAGAGAAGACTTGCTTCGTGACTAGCCGAGGTCTCTACTGCTACAATGTAATGTCATTCGGCCTCAAAAATGCTGGATCTACCTATCAAAGGCTAGTCACCAAGATGTTCGAAGACCAGATCGGTCGCAACGTCGAAGTCTATGTAGACGATCTGCTTACCAAGAGCTCAAGTCGAGGAGGTCATCTGTCTGATCTGGCAGAAACCTTCCAAATCCTTCGAAAATATCGTATGAAGCTTAATCCAGCTAAGTGCGCTTTCGGAGTTCAATCGGGCAAATTCCTGGGTCACCTTGTGACCAGGAGAGGCATCGAAGCTAATCCCGACCAAATCCGAGCAGTTCTGGATATGCCTTCACTTACAAATCGAAAGGAAGTTCAACGCCTCACTAGAAGGTTAGCAGCACTCAATCAATTCATCTCAAAATCTTCCGACAAGTGCAAACCCCTCTTCGACAAATTACGAAAGGCGGATACCTCCGGTTGGAGTCCGATCTGTGAAGAAGCATTTCAAAGCATCAAGAAATATCTGGTGCAAGTTCCTATCTTGACGGCTCCGTTTCCAAAAGAAGACTTATGGCTTTATCTCGCCGTCACCAGTCAAGCAATTAGCGCAGTCCTAGTTAGTAGAAGAGGTGTCATCGAACATCCAGTCTATTACATTAGCCATACTCTTCTTCCAGCTGAGACTCGCTATTCAAAAACTAAGAAGGTCATACTGGCTTTACTCACTGCATCACGTCGTCTGCAACCTTATTTCGTCTCCCACCAGATCACTGTCATCTCCGAACACCCACTCAAAGATATCGTTGACAAAGCTGGTCGAGCGGGTCGTATGACCAAATGGGTGATCGAGATGAGTGCTCTTGGGATCCAATTTGAATCTCGCACATCGATCAAAGGTCAAGCTGTTGCTGATTTTCTAGCTGATTTTCCAGTTGAAGACCCCATCACTTGGGAAGAAGATGTCGACATGAGCTTAGAAGATGAGGATAATCCTCCAATCAATCTTGCAACAAAAATTGATCCAAGTCTCGAGGCTATTGCTGCAACTCCTCCATGGAAGCTTTACACTGATGGAGTTTCAAGTGCGATCGGTTCGGGAACTGGGATAGTCTTGGTATCCCTCGAACTTGATCATCTCCAGAAGGCCACTCTCCTCGGATTCACTGCCACCAACAACGAAACCGAATACGAAGCACTCATTTCTGGACTCGAAATGGCGAAATCCCTGGGGGTAGATCGAATCATTGTCTATAGCGACTCCCAGTTGATCATAAGGCAAATCAATGGAGAGTATACAGCTCGAGAAGAAAGAATGCAACTCTATTTGGCCTTAGTACGACGTCTTCAACAGCGTTTTACTAATGCCGAATTTATTCAAATCCCAAGAGCAGAGAACCGAGAAGCAGACGCCTTAGCCAATGCTGCCTCAGTTCTTGGAGACTCACTCGGAGGAAGGCAAATACAGATCGATTATCAAGAAGTGCCCAAGACCATCCCCGATCAACAGATCCTTACTACTACAAAGAGATCTGGGGGTGGAGATCAACTGGCATTGAACCTCACTACTACAAGTGAGCCTGAAGACTGGAGACGATCAATCTTCGACTTCTTCAAGCATGGCAAAATGTCAGAAGATCCAAATCAAACCCGAAGACTTCAAAGGAAGCTCCCCTGCTACACTATTCAAGGAGAAGATCTATATTTCAAATCTCATAACGGGATATTGCTCAAGTGCCTTGGTCCCGAGCAAGCACAGGCAATCCTAATTGATATCCACTCTGGAGCTTGTGGAAATCATTCGGGAGGAAGATCTCTTGAAGCCAAGATGAAGCTACAAGGTTACTACTGGCCTACAATGGCAAAAGATGCTCGACAAGTTGTTCAAAGATGCGAGCCATGCCAAAGACACGCTCGAGCTATCCATCTCCCTACGGATGAACTTCACCAATTATCAAGTCCATGGCCTTTCCATCAGTGGGGGTTGGACTTCTTGGGTCCTTTCCCACCAACTCCAAGCAAGAAGAAATATCTGTTGCTAGCCACGGATTACTTCACCAAATGGGTTGAAGCTGTGCCCCTCTTCCGAGAGACTGATGATGAAGTGATCAAATTTATTCGGCACAACATCTTCTCAAGGTTCGGTACACCTCAAGTTCTTGTTGCTGACAATGGAGCTCAATTTGACTCCGACAAGTTCCGAGAATTCTGTCTGAACAACGGTATCAAGCTATTCTATTCAACTCCAAGATATCCTCAATGCAATGGTCAAGCTGAAGCCTTAAATAGAGCTATTCTTGGTATACTCAAGAAGAAACTCAACGACAAGAAAGGATTATGGGAATAGGTCCTACCTGAAGTTCTTTGGGGGTATCGCACAACTCCGAGAAGATCAACAGGGTTCTCACCCTTTCGTCTAACATATGGATCAGAAGCAGTACTCCCAACAGAAAACATATCAAGTACTCAGAAGACCAGGGCAGTTGAAGAAGGAATCAACGAAGAGCTTCGGATCAATGATCTAGACTTCTCTGAAGAACTACGAGACCAAGCTTCCCTTCGTGTAGCCAAGAACCAACAGAAGATCAAACGAGCCTACAACGAGAAAGTCTACAAGAGACAGTTCCCAGTGGGCAGTTTAGTTCTCAGAGCAGTTTTCTACAACACCAAAGAACACAGCAGTGGGAAGCTTGCTCCCAACTGGGAAGGTCCATATATCATTGAATCAATAGGAGGCAAAGGTTCTTATCGACTGATCTCACCAGAAGGAGATAGATTGCCTCGAGCTTGGAATTCTAGACACCTCAAGTTGTTCTATCCATGATGTAAATTCTGTGATGAATAAAGTTCTCTTTCAAATATTCAAATGTGCAAGTGTTCAGCTTTTCAATTCAAGTTCTGAAGCAATTTCAAATTATCCATATTCAAGTTACCAGGTCTTTTAACAAGTTTGGGTGTTAGAGTTGCGACTCAACCCCTTACTAGCAAATGTTAAACTGATCCTCAATTTCAATATTCAATTTCAATCAATTTCGATATCGTCTAACAGGTTTGGGTGCTTAAGTTGTGACTCAACCCCACCCATTTAAATGTTACACGAATTCAAGTTCAATTTTCAAATTATTACAAGTTTGGGTAATCAAGTTGCGACTTGACCCCTTACATTCGAAGTATATATATATTCAAACATTCTAGAACAACATTCAAAGACATTCGATGTAAGGAAAATTCAATTTCAGGTAACCAAAAAGATATCTTCTATTATCAAAATTTGCCAAGTACAATGTTGAGCTGTTACATATCAAAAGTTTACAAGTGTAAACAACAAAGAAAAAGGTAGAAATACATCTGGGCTTGGCTACGCTTGGAGCGCGTGACCTCTCTTCTTCAGATCCGCCACGAGCCTTGCTCGCAGCCGAAGCTTTAGAAGATCGGACACTGCTGACATGTACCCTGAGTGCCTCTGCCGCTTTCTCGGCCGTTTCCTTGTAGCTCTTGCATTCAGACAGCGCATGCTCCAGTTCCTTCTTGGAGGTCTCTTCTCTGGCAGTAAAGGCAGCATACTGGGCAGCAAGTCATTCTTTCAATTCCTTGATCTCGGTTGCGCGATCACAGGACACGTTCTCAACCTTGATGAGCCGATTCTTCAAGGATTCAACTTTGTGACTCTGCGCCACGCAACGGTTCTGCAACCCCTTGCTCTCCAGTTTCTCTTTGCGAAGCTCTTCGATTTTGGCCTTGAGAAACTCCTTCTTTGAAGACAGCACCTCCCTCAGCTTGTCCTTCTCCTCACGGGCAGCCTTTAGTTCAGCCGTCAAGCGGGATACTTCAGCTGAAGCTTCTTTTGCTCCCGCCTTCTTGGAGAGCTTGGTTACGACATTCAAAACTGCTGAGTTCTGCAAAAGAACAAAAGAGTTAGAATTATTTTGAAAATGCAACTCAAATGATCGATCAAGAAGATGCACCTACCACCAGTTCAAGCCTGTCGAAGGCTTTATCCAGAGTAGCCCCCGGTAGGTTGCAGAGTTTTCGAATTACAGCCGTGGGGTGGTTGATATCAACATTACCCAAACTCCTTATCTTCTGAGTCGAGCCAACAGGCGTACCTGCAATCAATATCAAAGTTCAAAGAGTTATAGCGAATTCAAGCTTCAAAGGCGAGACAATCAAGGCAAGTTAGTACAGATACCTGAAGCCTCGACCTGAGGAGCCTTTCCCTTCCCATGGTCGGAGCTCTTACCCTTGGGGGTCGATTTCTCCTTAATGGGGGTTGGTTCTGGCAGGGGTTGGGGAGTAGCATCACCCACCCGGCTTCCTCTCTCCAAGTGAGCGGGAGAGGGAACATCTCGAGGAGGTGAGGCTCCCCCTTCATCTTCGTGCCTGCTCGAATTATCGAGCCCTGCCACCATAGCAGCTACCTCCTCAGCCAGAGATCGCGAAGGGCGTGGGGGTTGTTCAACCTCCACACCCCCACTTGTAGTCGCCCCTTCGAGACGAGGAACCTCGGGAGGTATCTGATCGAGGGGTGTAGGGTTGCTTCCAACCCCACCACTCCCCGATAGCTTGATTTTGAAGCGCAGTGGGTTCTTCTTCAAATCCCCAAAGTGATAAGCAGGAATCACTTTAGGGCCATCGCCCGTTGCATCCATAACCCCCTCCATCTTGCGAGCCTTAGCCTCGTCTATGAGGATCGGCTGCAAGTCCTCATCAGCACCACCAGTGGGGGTGGGAGGAATTTCTTCCTCGCCACCCCCATGTCTTTGACCACCATCAGTGGGGGTGAGAGGAATTTCTTCCTCACCACCCCCATCTTCATCATCTTCATCTTCATCATCCTCATCGTCTCCATCTTCTCCCCTGTCGCTGCCAGTGCTGTCATCATCATCGCCGCCCTCATCTTCTTCGCCTCCACCTTCCTCCTTTCTCTCTTTTTCCTCTTCTTCATCTTCCTCTTTCTTTTTCTCCTCATCCTCTACCTGCTTGATAGGGATTTTACTCTTCTTCTTCGCCGGGCCCCTCTGTTGTCAACTCCAGGAAAAGGTTGTCAAGGGCCCCTACTCGCTCTGAAGGCCACGAGAGGGCTCCTCCTGCACAGTACATGTCAATCTCTTCGTGCACCTTGTATCGGGGAACCTCAGGAACAGACAGAGGAGTCCATGCGCCAGACACCGATAGCGGCCAGTCCGTGTAGAGTTTGTCGGAGCCGATGGTGTCGATGATCGGCCGAAGAGCGGAGACACCCGTCAGATTGTAGAATGGGCTATCTTTCCTCCAGGCCCATCGATAGTGGTAGAAGAAATACCCCAGCTCGAACCGGGCTTCTTCACCTTCAGGGAGGCTGGAATAGCATTCCCTGAGTTCCTTCTGGAAGTCCGACTCTACGCGGCAGAAGGCGTAGATAATCCTCCAGGTGTTCCCCGAAACCTGGCCAGGGCAGAGACCGGAGGTGTTCAGCAACCTCGCGGCGAAAGGAGGCAATGGAAGGCGCAGTCCACAGTTGAGCTGGCCAATGGTAACGATGGTTCCCATCACTTGCTCCTTGCTCGCATACGAGACAAAGATTGTCCGCCTGTCGATACCGAAAGCTGATAGAACTCCCGGAAGCGCTGGCCGGACCTTCCCCTCACTGAAGCACGCCATCAACTTCTGCAGCTTCTCCCTCTTTACGTCTGTAAGCTTGCCCCCAATGTTGTATCCAAACTCTGGTTCCGCTGATAGAGGCAGCTGCGGGCAGAGAACAAATCGCGCTTTGGGGATATGCTCCGGACGGGAGGGTGCAGAAGCGAACCCCACTCCTTGGTACCTCTTGCCCAGTTGGCCAAGCTCGATCAACTCAGCCTTGCCTTTGCCTCGGCCCTTCGGAGCAAAAGAGACTTCGACAACTTCCTTGCCCTTCCTCTTGGAAGGAACTGCACCCTTCTTCGAACTACCAGAAGAAGCCATTTGACCGATCAAGAGGAAACGAAGAACGAGAGATTGGAAGCAAAGTGTCTGGACTTCGAAAAATTATGAAAGCGTGAGGTGAAAATGACAGCGAGAAAAACTCATATACCCAGGGTAAACCGGCGCACAAATCGAGAAGACACGTGTCTTCACCATATCAAATCGCGTGTTTTTGTAGATATACGTGGCATCCATCCGTAGCAAGTGCAAAACCAGACGAACAATCGGGACCAGACGAAGCGTCAGACCACCGGTCCAGACAAGCCACCGGTCCAAGCAAACCACCGGTCCAAGTGAACCGGACCGCCAGTTCAAAACTGCATTCAGGCAAACCGAAGATTCAAAGCAGAAAAAATCAAACTCCATCAACATTCAAGATTCTACTGAAGATCAAAGGAGGAGAACAAGCTATACCACTTCTTCAAAAGTACAGGTTCAAGACTTAGACCTGATCGGCTGAATATAACCGATCGGTCAAACTTGACCGATCGGTCAAAATCAACCGATCGGTCTATTTTCTACTAGATCAGGCAAAAAACTTATGTTTTTTGCCGATCACCCAAACCTTGACCGGCTGATTTTAGCCGATCGGTCAAACTTGACCGATCGGTCAAAATCAACCGATCGGTCGATTTTCTACTGGATCAGGCAAAAAACTTGTGTTTTTTACCGATCACCCAAACCTTGACCGGCTGATTTTAGCCGATCGATCAAACTTGACCGATCGGTCAAAATCAACCGATCGGTCGATTTTCTACTGGATCAAGCAGAAAACTTGTGTTTTTTGCCGATCACCCAAACCTTGACCGGCTGATTTTAGCCGATCGGTCAAACTTGACCGATCGGTCAAAATCAACCGATCGATCAATTTTCTACTAGATCAGGCAAAAAACTTATGGTTTTTGCCGATCACCCAAACCTTGACCGGCTGATTTTAGCCGATCGGTCAAAATCAACCGATCGGTCGATTTTCTACTGGATCAGACAAAAAACTTGTGTTTTTTGCCGATCACCCAAACCTTGACCAGCTGATTTTAGCCGATCGGTCAAACTTGACCGATCGGTCAAAATCAACCGATCGGTCGATTTTTTACTGGATCAGGCAAAAAACTTGTGTTTTTTGCCGATCACCCAAACTTTGACCGGCTGATTTTAGCCGATCGGTCAAACTTGACTGATCGGTTAAAATCAACCGATCGGTCAATTTTCTACTAGATCGGTCAAAAAACTCTGTTTTTTGACCGATCACTCCAACCTTGACCGGTTGAATTTGACCGATCGGTCAAAATTGACCGATCAGTCGAAATTGACCGATCGGTCGAAATTGACCGATCGGTCAAAATTGACCGATCAGTCAAAATTGACCGATCAGTCAAATTTGACCGATCAGTCAAAATTGACCGATCAGTCAAAATTGACCGATCAGTCAAATTTGACCGATCAGTTAAAATCAACCGATCGGTCAATTTTCTACTAGATCGGTCAAAAAACTCTGTTTTTTGACCGATCACTCCAACCTTGACCGGTTGAATTCGACCGATCGGTTAAAATTGACCGATCAGTCGAAATTGACCGATCAGTCAAAATTGACCGATCGGTTAAATTTGACCGATCAGTCAAAATTGACCGATCGATCAAATTTGACCGATCAGTCAAATTTGACCGATCAGTCAAATATGACCGATCAGTCAAAATTGACCGATCAGTCAAATTTGACCGATCAGTCAAAATTGACCGATAAGTCAAATTTGACCGATCAGTCAAAATCAACCGATCGGTTAATTTTTTACTAGATCGGTCAAAAAACTCTGTTTTTGACCGATCACTCCAACCTTGACCGGTTGAATTTGACTGATCGGTCAAATTTGACCGATCAGTCAAAATTGGCCTCTTAGCTAACTTGGAGGGGGTAACTGTGGGTGCAAATTTTGGCAAAAAGTCTGCAAGCAGCGGGACCCACCGGCCCTGCCTGGTGGGCCCCCAAAAACAACAGCAGGACCCACCGGCCCTGCCTGGTGGACCCCCGAGTACAACAGCGGGACCCACCGGCCCTGCCTGGTAGACCCTCGAGTACAACAGCGGGACCCACCGGCCCTGCCTGGTGGGCCCCCGAGTACAATAGCGGGACCCACCGGCCCTGCCTGGTGGGACCCCAAGTACCACAGCGGGACCCACCGGCCCTGCCTGGTGGGCCCCTTAAGACGGCAGCGGAGCCCACCAGCCTTACCTGGAGGATCCCCAGATACGACAGCAGAAAACCGCCATTTACCACCAGAAAATCCTATAAATAGTAGAGCCTTCGAATGTAGAAGGATCAAAAGTTTCTGATTTCCACTCTGAGATCTGGTTTTCAGAATCCAGAGCTCTGGAATTTTCTCAACTTTCCATCTTCCACCTCTCTTTGATCTTCTTCTCTCATTCGAAGAGATCAGAGTGTTTTCAGTGATACTCGGCCTGTCGAGATCACTTCGATAAGTGTTAGTGAATTCGGGTTGCTCCCTATAGCACGGAGACGTAGGCTTCGGCTGAACTACGAGATCACATTGTGGGGGAAAATCTTCATGCCGACCCGAAGACTTCGCAGCACCAGTCAATTGAAGTTGAACTTGACGTCGAAGATCGTTGGTCGATCTGTTGATTGAAGTTGAAGTCTTTTGATATGTAAACAGAGAGATGCAATAAGAGAGTGTTGACACGAGAATTGATCTCGGAGTTCAGCCGAAGCCTACGTCTCCGTGCTATAGGGAGCAACCCTAATTCACTAACACTTTTTCTCGAAGTAACCTCGACAGGCCGAGTGTTACTGAAGCCTCTTTGATCTCTTCAAAGACAGAGAGAAGATCAAGGAGAGCTGAGGGGATAGAAAACTGAGAGATTCCAGAGCTCTGGGTTCTGAGAATCAGATCTCAGTATGGAAATCAGAAATTTCGGATCTTAGATTTCGATCCATTTACATTCGAAGGCTCTGCTATTTATAGACTTCCCGGGGAGGAATTCCGGGGCAAATGGCGGTTCCTGCTGCCGTATCTGGAGATCCTCCAGGTAAAACTTGTGGGTCCAGCTATCGTCTTAGGGGGCCCACCAGGCAGGGCCGTTGGGTCCCTCTGTAGTCTCCGAGGGCCCACCAGGCAGGGCCGGTGGGTCCCGTGGTAGTTGGTAAACTTCTGCCAAAATTTGCACCCACAGTTACCCCCTCCAAGTTAGCTAGAGTTCATCTGGCTGGCTTGGATTCGTGGTGCAAAGCTAACGACCCCCTGTCACACACACAGAGGAGCTTGCAAAAAATGTTAGCATCAAAAAAGACCGATCGGTCAAAATTTGATGGCGAGCTCCGGAGCGGGCTACGGGCGAGCTCCTGAATGAACTTGGGCGAGCTCCTGAGCGAGCTTGGGCGAGCTCCTGAGCGAGCTTGGGCGAGCTCCTGAGCGAGCTTGGGCGAGCTCTTGAACGAGCTTGGACGAGCTCTTGAGCGAGCTTTGGACGAGCTCTTGAGCGAGCTTGGACGAGCTTTTGAGCGAGCTTTGGCGAGCTCTTGAACGAGCTTGGACGAGCTCTTGAGCGAGCTTTGGCGAGCTCTTGAACGAGCTTGGACGAGCTCTTGAACAAGCTTGGACGAGCTCTTTGAGCGAGATTGGACGAGCTCTTGAGCGAGCTTAGGCGAGCTCCTGAGCGAGCTTAGGCGAGCTCCTGAACGAGCTTGGACGAGCTCTTGAGCGAGCTTTGGTGAGCTCCTGAACGAGCTTGGACGAGCTCTTGAGCGAGCTTTGGCGAGCTCCTGAATGAGCTTGGATGAGCTCTTTGAGCGAGCTTTGGCGAGCTCCTGAACGAGCTTGGACGAGCTCTTGAGCGAGCTTTGGCGAGCTCCTGAGCGAGCTTAGGCGAGCTCCTGAACGAGCTTGGACGAGCTCTTTGAGCGAGCTTGGACGAGCTCTTTGACCGAGCTTTGGCGAGCTCCTGAACGAGCTTGGACGAGCTCTTGAACGAGCTTTGGCGAGCTCCTGAGCGAGCTTAGGCGAGCTCCTGAACGAGCTTGGACGAGCTCTTTGAGCGAGCTTGGATGAGCTCTTGAGTGAGCTTTGGCGAGCTTTTGAACGAGCTTGGACGAGCTCTTGAGCGAGCTTTGGCGAGCTCCTGAGCGAGCTTAGGCGAGCTCCTGAACGAGCTTGGACGAGCTCTTTGAGCGAGATTGGACGAGCTCTTTGAGCGAGCTTTGGCGAGCTCCTGAACGAGCTTGGACGAGCTCTTGAGCGAGCTTTGGCGAGCTCCTGAGCGAGCTTAGGCGAGCTCCTGAACGAGCTTGAACGAGCTCTTTGAGCGAGCTTGGACGAGCTCTTGAGCGAGCTTTGGCGAGCTTTTGAACGAGCTTGGACGAGTTCTTGAGCGAGCTTGGACGAGCTCTTGAGCGAGCTTTGGCGAGCTCTTGAACGAGCTTGGATGAGCTCTTGAGCGAGCTTTGGCGAGCTCTTGAACGAGCTTGGACGAGCTCTTGAGCGAGCTTGGACGAGCTCTTGAGCGAGCTTTGGCGAGCTCTTGAACGAGCTTGGACGAGCTCTTGAGCGAGCTTTGGCGAGCTCCTGAACGAGCTTTTGAGCGGTCAAAAAGTGATCGGTCAAAAGTGATCGGTCAAATTCAGCCGGTCAAGGTCGAAGTGATCGGCAAAAAACCTTAGTTTTTTGCCAGATCCAGTAGAAAATCGATCGATCGGTTGATTTTGGCCGATCGGTTAAGTTTGACCGATCGGCTAAAATCAGTCGGTCAAGGTTTGGGTGATCGGCAAAAAACCTTAGTTTTTTGGCCGATCCAGTATGAATTCGACCGATCGGTCAAAAGTGATATCGAGCTCTGGAGCGGGCTACTGGCGAGCTCCTGAGTGAACTTGGGCGAGCTTGGGCGAGCTCCTGAGCGAGCTTGGGCGAGCTCCTGAGCGAGCTTGGGCGAGCTCTTGAACGAGCTTGGACGAGCTTTTGAGCGAGCTTGGATGAGCTCTTGAGCGAGCTTAGGCGAGCTCCTGAGCGAGCTTTGGCGAGCTCTTGAACGAGCTTGAACGAGCTCTTGAGCGAGCTTGGGCGAGCTCCTGAGCGAGCTTTGGCGAGCTCTGCTTGGACGAGCTCTTGAGCGAGCTTGGACGAGCTCTTGAGTGAGCTTAGGCGAGCTCCTGAGCGAGCTTTGGCGAGCTCTTGAACGAGCTTGAACGAGCTCTTGAGCGAGCTTGGATGAGCTCTTGAGCGAGCTTTGGCGAGCTCTTGAACGAGCTTGGACGAGCTCTTGAGCGAGCTTTGGCGAGCTCCTGAACGAGCTTTTGAGCGGTCAAAAAGTGATCGGTCAAAAGTGATCGGTCAAAAGTGATCGGTCAAATTCAGCCGGTCAAGGTCGAAGTGATCGGCAAATAACCTTAGTTTTTTGCCAGATCCAGTAGAAAATCGACCGATCGGTTGATTTTGGCCGATCGGTCAAGTTTGACCGATCGGCTAAAATCAGCCGGTCAAGGTTTGGGTGATCGGCAAAAAACCTTAGTTTTTTGGCCGATCCAGTATGAATTCGACCGATCGGTCAAAAGTGATATCGAGCTCCGAAGCGGGCTACAGGCGAGCTCCTGAGTGAACGTGGGCGAGCTTGGGCGAGCTCCTGAGCGAGCTTGGGCGAGCTCCTGAGCGAGCTTTGGCGAGCTCTTGAACGAGCTTGGACAAGCTCTTGAGCGAGCTTGGACAAGCTCTTGAGCGAGCTTTGGCGAGCTCCTGGTAGCTTGAAATTGAGAGTTGTGTTGTTTCACAACCCGAAATCGTTTAACATTTGCACGTAAAGGGTCGTGTCACAACACGAGGCTCTAAACTTTGTTAAACGACCTGGTAGCTTGAAATTGAGAGTTGTGCTGTTTCACAACCCGAAACCGTTTAACATTTGTACGTAAAGGGTCGTGTCGCAACACGAAGCCCTAAACTTGTTAAACGACATTGGAGATTGAAATTGAGAGTTGTGTTGTTTCACAACCCGAAACCATTTAACATTTGCACGTAAAGGGTCGTGTCGCAACACGAGGCCCTAAACTTGTTAAACGACCTTGGAGATTGAAATTGAGAGTTGTGCTGTTTCACAACCCGAAACCGTTTAACATTTGCACGTAAAGGGTCGTGTCGCAACACGAGGCCCTAAACTTGTTAAACGACCTTGTTGCTTGAAAGTTGAGCTGGCTCAACTTGAATTTGCTTGAAGGTTTGAAACTGAATGTTGCGCTGTCTCATAACTCAGAATTTGAACGGACAAGTAGATGTTTGAGAGCAATCTTTATTCAGCATAGAAATTACATCAGGGGTATAAAAATTTGAGATGTCCAGCATTCGAGCTCGTGGTAGTCTATTTTCTTCTGGCGAGATCAGTCGATATGATCCTTTGCCTCCTATTGATTCGACAATGGACTTTCCCAGTTGGATCAGGGGTATAAAAATTTGAGATGTCCAGCATTCGAGCTCGTGGTAGTCTATTTTCTTCTGGCGAGATCAGTCGATATGATCCTTTGCCTCCTATTGATTCGACAATGTATGATTTTTCCCAGTTGGGAGCTAGTTTGCTGCTGATGTGCTCTTCATTGCCGGTGTTTGTTGGTATGATCTTGCCTATCTTTGACAAATTCTTGAAGATGACCTTCATGTAACAAGTCTTCCAAATGATATCTTAACCGGTGGCATTGATCGGTAGAATGGCCGTGGCTTTGATGAAAGTCACAGTAGACCGTCTTATCAGAGGTGTCTTTGGTATCTGGTTGCAGAGGATTCGGCCATCGGAGGAATTCCTCGTGTTGAATTCGATCGAGGATCTGCTCGATCGGTAAATTCCACTTAGTGAAAGTGGTCTTCTTTGGAGGAGATCGGCGGCCATCATTCCTTGACCGCTTATTTGCAGGTGGAGCTGCTGCCTCTGCATTGTGAGATTGAGCAGCATACTTTGGAGCTTCTCGATCGGCAGGCCTTCGCTTCATCTCTCGCCCCTTTCGAGCTATTTGATCATCCTCCACCTCAATCTCCCTTTGGATTCGATCAAACATTGAACCCAAGGAAGGAGGAGGGTTGTGAATGAAGTCATTGTAGATATGTAGGTCGAAGCGGAGAGCATTCTGGAAAGCTAGCATGATTGCCTCATCATCCAGATGTCGTCCAGAGAGGGCAGCATGCTCGTTGCGGAATCTCCGGGTGAAACTGCGGAGACTCTCGTCGGCACCCATCCTCAGTCGGTAGAGAGAGTCGAGCTTCTTCTCTGGCTTCAAGTTCAGCTGGTAATGTTGCACGAAGAAGTTGGCCAAAACACTGAACTGGGTGATGGACCCAGCTCGGATATTATGGTACCAATCGAGAGATGGTTCGTCGAGGCTCCCGGCAAAGGTGCGACATAGCACGTTGTTCTCTTCTTCATGTGGCGTAAGAGCTTGCTTGAAGACCAATATATGGAGAGTTGGATCTCCTCTGATACAATTGAATTTGGGGAGAGTGGGAGTTCTCCATCCCCTCGAAAATGTTGAATCGAATAGGCTTCGATGGAGAGGTCCGGCTGATGAATACCTATCTTTATGACCATGCCTTCGACTTGTATGTGGATCAATGGGCAAGATCGAGAGGTCTTGTTCAGGCTTCTGAGTATCAGCAGGTCGGAGTCGGTGACGAAGATCCGATCTGAGCCCTTGTTGAAGTGGAACGGATGGAGAAACTTTACTCTTCGAGGGTACACCTCTTATTTGTTGTCTTCTCGATATGTTGGGCTTTGAAGGGGCTCTCTTGTCGCAGTTGTGACCGGAAGAGGATTGGAAGGACTCATCGTCGAGACGATCCCAAACACTTTGCTTCCACGGGGCAGCAGAGGGAGTTGGATCGCGATGAATCCTCTCGAGGGCAGCAATGCCCATTGACCTCCGTTGCTCGGAATGGGTAGATTGTCGTGGCGGATCGATCCTCTTATTAGTCGAGGGGACAGGAAGAGCAATTCCAGCCTCTGAGGCTGCCTTCTAGAGAACATCCCTTTCAGCGGTGAGGGTGGCGTTTTGCTTTGTCAATTGGAGGAGTTGGAAGTCGACCGCCGAAATTTGATAGGTCGATGGAGGATCTTCAGCAGGAGTGGGGGCTGTTTGCCCAATTGATTGTCGTGTAGAGTGGGCGATCAGTCGATCGACAGATCTTCCACTCCCTGAGCGAACCCCCATCTCAGGAACAACAAGGGGCTGTCCGAAGTTGAGCCTTTGACTCATTGATCGAGTCTCAGGACGAGCTTTTTGTTGAGTGTTACTTCCTTCTGGTTGAGCCTGGTGTTTCGTCCTCGCCATTCAGAGAGCGAAGGGTGCAACGAGAGTGCCGACGTCCGCTCAGCTGTCTGATCAACCGAGAGGGCGAGGAAGTTTGGCTATCAAGATCGGTTGTATGCTCAACTGATCAAGTAGTAGTTGGAGAGAGCTCGACTTTTTGCTCGGATCCCACAGAAGGCGCCAAACTGTGGGGGAAAATCTTCGTGCCGACCCGAAGACTTCGCAGCACCAGTCAATTGAAGTTGAAGTTGACGTCGAAGATCGTTGGTCGATCTGTTGATTGAAGTTGAAGTCTTTTGATATGTAAACAGAGAGATGCAATCAGAGAGTGTTGACACGAGAAGTGATCTCGGAGTTCAGCCGAAGCCTACGTCTCCGTGCTATAGGGAGCAACCCGAATTCACTAACACTTTTTCTCGAAGTAACCTCGACAGGCCGAGTGTTACTGAAGCCTCTTTGATCTCTTCAAAGACAGAGAGAAGATCAAGGAGAGGTGAGGGGATAGAAAACTGAGAGATTCCAGAGCTCTGGGTTCTGAGAATCAGATCTCAGTATGGAAATAAGAAATTTCGGATCTTAGATTTCGATCCATTTACATTCGAAGGCTCTGCTATTTATAGACTTCCCGGGGAGGAATTCCGGGGCAAATGGCGGTTCCTGCTGCCGTATCTGGGGATCCTCCAGGTAAAACTTGTGGGTCCAGCTATCGTCTTAGGGGGCCCACCAGGCAGGGCCGGTGGGTCCCTCTGTAGTCTCCGGGGGCCCACCAGGCAGGGCCGGTGGGTCCCGTGGTAGTTGGTAAACTTCTGCCAAAATTTGCACCCACACACATCTCTTGTATCAAATCTCTGATTGCATTTTGTAAGCACCAACTCCAATCGATAGATCGAGCAACACTCTCTTCGGCTTCAACTTCAACTGACTGGTGAGGCGAGGTCTTCGGGTCGGCACGAAGATTTTCCCCCACATGAATGTATTAGAATGGACTAGAATGAATCATACGAATCAATTAGAATGGATCATACGAATAAATTAGAATGGATCATACGAATGAAGTAGAATGGATCATACGATTGAATTAGAATGGATACATTCGTCCGAATGAATTAGAATGGATACATTCAAGCGAATGAATTAGAATAGATCGTACGAATGAAATAGAAAGGATCGTACGAATGAATTTGAATGAATCGTAAGAATGAATTAGTATGAATACATTAGTGCGAATGAATTAAAATGGATTGTACGAATGAATTAGAATGGATACATTCATACGAATAAATTTCAATGGATCGTACGAATGAATTATAATGGATATATTCGGGCGAATGAATTAGAATGGATCGTACGAATGACTTAGAATGGATCGTACGAATGAATTAGAATGGATACATTTATGCAAATGAATCCACAATAATTCATTCGTACGATCCATTCTAATTCAATCGTATGATCCATTCTAATTCTTTCGCACGATCCATTTTCGAATGAATTTGAATGGTTAAATTCGTTGATAGAATGGATCGTACAAATGAATTAGAATGGATCATACGAATCAATTAGAATGGATACATTCGTACGAATGAATTAGAATGGATTGTATGATTGAATTTGAATGGATCGTATGAATGAATTAGAATGGATACATTCGTCCGAATGAATTAGAATGGATTGTACGAATGAATTAGAATGGATCGTATGAATGAATTAGAGTGGATCGTACAAATGAATTAGAATCGATCATACGAATGAATTAGAATCGATTGTATGATCCATTCTAATTCATTCGCACCAATGTACCCGTTCTAATTCATTCGTACGATCCATTCTACGTCATTCGCATGAATATATCCATTCTAATTGATTCGTACATACGATCCATTCTAATTCATTTGTATGATCCCTTCTAATTCATTCGCACGAATGTATCCATTCTAATTCATTCTAATTCATTCGTATGATCCATTCTAATTCATTCGAATGTATCCATTCTAATGAAACATTCATGCGAATGAATTAGAATAGCTCCTATGAATGAATTAGAATGGATACATTCGTACGAATAAATTACAATGGATTGTATCAATTAATTAGAATGGATACATTCGTGCGAATGAATTAGAATGGATCGTACGAATGAATTTGAATGGATAGTACGAATGAATTAGAATGGATACATTCGTGCGAATAAATTTGAATGTACCGTACGAATGAATTAAAATGGATCGTACGAATGAATTTGAATGTATCGTACGAATTAATTAGAATCGATACATTTGTGCACACTAATGTATCTACTCTATTTTATTCGTACGTTCCATTCTAATTCATTCGGACAAATGTATCCATTCTAATTCATTCGTATGAATTTATCCATTCTAATTCATTCATATGATCCATTCTAACTTATTCGTACGATCCATTCAAATTCATTCGCATGAATGTGTCCTTTCTAATTCATTTGTACGATCCATTCTAATTCATTCGTATGATCCATTCTAATTCATTCGTACGATCCATTCTAATTCATTCGTACGATCCATTCAAATTCATTCGCATGAATTTATCCATTCTAATTCATTTGTACGATCTATTCTAATTCATTCGTACGATCCATTCTAATGAATTAGAACGGATCGTATGAATGAATTAGAATGGGTACATTCGTTCGTACGAATGAATTAGAATGGATCGTATGAATGAATTAGAATGCATATATTCGTGCGAATAAATTAGAATGGATCGTACGAATGAATTTGAATGGATAGTACGAATGAATTAGAATGGATACATTTGTGCGAATAAATTTGAATTTATCGTACGAATGAATTAAAATGGATCGTACGAATGAATTTGAATGTATCGTACGAATGAATTAGAATCGATACATTCGTGCACACTAATGTATCTATTCTATTTCATTCGTACGTTCCATTCTAATTCATTCGGACAAATGTATCCATTCTAATTCATTCGCACGAATGTATCCTTTCTAATTCATTCATATGATCCATTCTAACTCATTCGTACGATCCATTCAAATTCATTCGCATGAATGTGTCCTTTCTAATTCATTCGTATGATCCATTCTAATTCATTCATACGATCCATTCTAATTTATTCGTATGATCCATTCAAATTCATTCGCATTTATCCATTCTAATTCATTCGTACGATCCATTCTAATTCATTCTTACGATCCATTCTAATGAATTAGAACGGATCGTATGAATGAATTAGAATGGGTACATTCGTTCGTACGAATGAATTAGAATGAATCGTATGAATGAATTAGAATGGATACATTCGTGCGAATGAACTAGAATGGATCGTACGAATGAATTAGAATAGATAGTACGAATGAATTAGAATGGATCATATAAATGAGTTAGAATGGATACATTTGTGCGAATGAATTAGAATGGATCCATTCTAATTCATTCACACGAATATATCCATTCTAATTCATTCGTCCGATCAATTCTAATTCATTCGAACGATCCATTCTAATTCATTCATATGAATGTATCCATTCTAATTCATTCGTACAATTCATTCTAATTCATTCGTACGATCCATTCTAATTCATTCGTACGAATGTATCTATTCTAATTCATTCGTGCGATCTATTCTAATTCATTCGTACGAACCATTCTAATTCATTCATACAATCCATTCTAATTCATTCGTACGAATGTATCCATTCTAATTTATTCGTACGATCCATTCTAATTCATTCATACGATCCATTCTAATTCATTCGAACGAATGTATCCATTCTAATTCATTCATACGATCCATTCTAATTCATTCGTACTATCTATTCTAATTCATTCGAACAATCCATTATAATTCATTCATACGAATGTATCTATTCTAATTTATTCGTATGACCCATTCTAATTCATTCGTACGATCCATTCTAATTCATTCGTACGAATGTATCCATTATAATTCATTCTTACGATCCATTCTAATTCATTCGTACGATCCATTCTAATTCATTCATACGAATGTATCTATTCTAATTAATTCGTATGATCCATTCTAATTCATTCATACAAATGTATCCATTCTAATTCATTCTTACGATTCATTCTAATTCATTCATATGAATGTATCCATTCTAATTCATTCGTATGATCCATTCGAATTCATTCGTATGACCCATTCTAATTCATTCATACGATCTATTCTAATTCATTCGCACAAATGTATCCATTCTAATTCATTCGTACGGTCAATTCTAATTCATTCGTACGATCCATTCTAATTCGTTCGTATGATCCATTCTAATTCATTCGCATGAATGTATCCATTCTAATTCAATCATTCGATCCATTCTAATTCATTCGTGCGTTCCATACTAATTCATTCTTATGATCCATTCTAATTCATTCGTACGATCCAATCTAATTCGTTCGCACGAATGTATCAATTCTAATTCATTCGTACGGTCCATTCTAATTCATTCAGACAATCCATTCTAATTCATTCATTCAATCCATTCTAATTAATTCGCACGAATGTATCCATTCTAATTTATTCGTACAATCCATTCTAATTCTTTTGTATGATACATTCTAATTCATTCGTATGAATGTATCCATTCTAATTTATTCGTACGTCCATTCTAATTCATTCATACGATCCATTCTAATTCATTCGAACTATCCATTCTAAATCATTCCTTCGATCTATTCTAATTCATTCGTACGAATGTATCAATTCTAATTCATTCGTACGATCCATTCTAATTCATTCGTACGATCCATTCTAATTTATTCGTACGATCTATTCTAATTTATTCGTACGAGTGAATCCATTCTAATTGTGGGGGAAAATCTTCGTGCCGACCCGAAGACTCTCGCAGCACCAGTCAATTGAAGGTTCGAGTTGAAGTTGACGTCGAAGATCGTTGTTCGATCTGTTGATTGAAGTTGAAGCCTTTGATTTGTAAATAGAGAGAGATATGCAATCAGAGAGTAGACACGAGAGGTGATCTCGGAGTTCAGCCGAAGCCTACGTCTCCGTGCTATAGGGAGCAACCCGAATTCACTAACACTTATGTCGAAGTGATCTCGACAGGCCGAGTATCACTAGAAACACTCTGATCTCTTCGAAGGAGAGAAGAAGATCAAAGAGAGATGGTAGATGGGAAGTTGGAAATCCCAGAGCTCTAGTTTTAGAACTGAGAGTTCGATCTCTTAAGAATCGATCCTTTTACATTCGAAGGCTCTACTATTTATAGGTTTTCTGGTGGTAAATGGCAGTTTCTGCTGCCGTATCTGGGGATCCTCCAGGTAAGGTTGGTGGGCTCCGCTGCCGTCTTAGGGGGCCCACCAGGCAGGGCCGGTGGGTCCCGTTGTGGTAATCGGGGGCCCACCAGGCAGGGCTGGTGGGTCCCGCTGTTGTCTTCGGGGTCCACCAGGCAGGGCCGGTGGGTCCCGCTGTGGTACTCGGGGGTCCACCAGGCAGGGCCGGTGGGCTCCGCTGTTTGCAGACTTCTTGCCAAAATTTGCACCCACAGTTACCCCCTCCAAGTTAGCTAGAGATCATCTGGCTGGCTTGGATTCTTGGTGCAAAGCTAACGACCCCCTGTCACACATAGAGAGGAGCTTGCAAAATGTTAGCATAAAAATAGACCGATTGGTCAAAATTGATGACGAGCTCCGGAGCGGGCTACGGGCGAGCTCCTGAGTGAACTTGGGCGAGCTTGGGGCGAGCTCCTGAGCGAGCTTAGGCGAGCTCCCGAACGAGCTTGGACGAGCTCTTGAGCGACCTTTGGCGAGCTCCTGAACGAGCTTGGACGAGCTCTTGAGCGAGCTTTGGCGAGCTCTTGAACGAGCTTGGACGAGCTCTTGAGTGAGCTTTAGGCGAGCTCCGAGCTCTTGAGCGAGCTTTGGCGAGCTCCTGAACGAGCTTGGACGAGCTCTTGAGCGAGCTTTGGCGAGCTCTTGAGCGAGCTTGGACGAGCTCCGAGCTCTTGAGCGAGCTTTGGCGAGCTCTTGAGCGAGCTTGGACGAGCTTTTGAGCAAGCTTTGGCGAGCTCTTGAGTGAGCTTGGACGAGCTCCGAGCTCTTGAGCGAGCTTTGGCGAGCTCCTGAACGAGCTTGGACGAGCTCTTGAGCGAGCTTTAGGCGAGCTCCTGAACGAGCTTGGACGAGCTCTTGAGCGAGCTTTAGGCGAGCTCCGAGCTCTTGAGCGAGCTTTGGCGAGCTCCTGAATGAGCTTGGACGAGCTCTTGAGCGAGCTTTGGTGAGCTCTTGAGCGAGCTTGGACGAGCTCTTGAGCGAGCTTTAGGCGAGTTCCGAGCTCTTGAGCGAGCTTTGGCGAGCTCCTGAACGAGCTTGGACGAGCTCTTGAGCGAGCTTTAGGAGAGCTCCGAGCTCTTGAGCGAGCTTTGGCGAGCTCCTGAACGAGCTTGGACGAGCTCTTGAGCGAGCTTTAGGCGAGCTCCGAGCTCTTGAGCGAGCTTTGGCGAGCTCCTGAATGAGCTTGGACGAGCTCTTGAGCGAGCTTTGGTGAGCTCTTGAGCGAGCTTGGACGAGCTCCGAGCTCTTGAGCGAGCTTTGGTGAGCTCCTGAACGAGCTTGGACGAGCTCTTGAGCGAGCTTTAGGCGAGCTCCGAGCTCCTGAACGAGCTTGGACGAGCTCCGAGCTCTTGAGCGAGCTTTGGCGAGCTCCTGAACGAGCTTGGACGAGCTCTTGAGCGAGCTTTAGGTGAGCTCCGAGCTCTTGAGCGAGCTTTGGCGAGCTCCTGAACGAGCTTGGACGAGCTCTTGAGCGAGCTTGGACGAGCTCTTGAGCGAGCTTTAGGCGAGCTCCGAGCTCTTGAGCGAGCTTTGGCGAGCTCCTGAACGAGCTTGGACGAGCTCTGAGCTCTTGAGCGAGCTTTTGCGAGCTCCTGAACGAGCTTGGACGAGCTCTTGAGCGAGCTTTAGGTGAGCTCCGAGCTCTTGAGCGAGCTTTGGCGAGCTCCTGAACGAGCTTGGACGAGCTCTTGAGCGAGCTTGGACGAGCTCTTGAGCGAGCTTTAGGCGAGCTCCGAGCTCTTGAGCGAGCTTTGGCGAGCTCCTGAAGATAGTTTTTTGGCCGATCCAGTAGGAACTCGACCGATCGGTAAAAAGTGATCGGTCACTGTGATCGGTCAAATTCAGCCGGTCAAGGTCGAAGTGATCGGTCAAAAAACATAGTTTTTTGGCCGATCCAGTATGAATTCGACCGATCGATCAAAAGTGATCGGTCACTGTGATCGGTCAAATTCAGCCGGTCAAGGTCGAAGTGATCGGTCAAAAAACATAGTTTTTTGGCCGATCCAGTATGAATTCGACCGATCGGTCAAAAGTGATGGCGAGCTCCGGAGCGGACTATGGGCGAGCTCCTGAGTGAACTTGGGCGAGCTTTGGCGAGCTCCTGAACGAGCTTGGACGAGCTCCGAGCTCTTGAGCGAGCTTTGGCGAGCTCCTGAACGAGCTTGGACGAGCTCTTTGAGCGAGCTTGGACGAGCTCTTGAGCGAGCTTTAGGCGAGCTCCGAGCTCTTGAGCGAGCTTTGGCGAGCTCCTGAAGATAGTTTTTTTTGGCCGATCCAGTAGGAACTCGACCGATCGGTCAAAAGTGATCGGTCACTGTGATCGGTCAAATTCAGCCGGTCAAGGTCGAAGTGATCGGTCAAAAAACATAGTTTTTTGGCCGATCCAGTATGAATTTGACCGATCGATCAAAAGTGATCGGTCAAATTCAGCCGGTCAAGGTCGAAGTGATCGGTCAAAAAACATAGTTTTTTGGCCGATCCAGTATGAATTCGACCGATCGATCAAAAGTGATCGGTCACTGTGATCGGTCAAATTCAGCCGGTCAAGGTCGAAGTGATCGGTCAAAAAACATAGTTTTTTGGCCGATCCAGTATGAATTCGACCGATCGGTCAAAAGTGATGGCGAGCTCCGGAGCGGACTACGGGCGAGCTCCTGAGTGAACTTGGGCGAGCTTTGGCGAGCTCCTGAACGAGCTTGGACGAGCTCCGAGCTCTTGAGCGAGCTTTGGCGAGCTCCTGAACGAGCTTGGACGAGCTCTTTGAGCGAGCTTGGACGAGCTCTTGAGCGAGCTTTAGGCGAGCTCCGAGCTCTTGAGCGAGCTTTGGCGAGCTCCTGAAGATAGTTTTTTTTTGGCCGATCCAGTAGGAACTCGACCGATCGGTCAAAAGTGATCGGTCACTGTGATCGGTCAAATTCAGCCGGTCAAGGTCGAAGTGATCGGTCAAAAAACATAGTTTTTTGGCCGATCCAGTATGAATTTGACCAATCGATCAAAAGTGATCGGTCACTGTGATCGGTCAAATTCAGCCGGTCAAGGTCGAAGTGATCGGTCAAAAAACATAGTTTTTTGGCCGATCCAGTATGAATTCGACCGATCGGTCAAAAGTGATGGCGAGCTCCGGAGCGGACTACGGGCGAGCTCCTGAGTGAACTTGGGCGAGCTTGGGCGAGCTCCTGAGCGAGCTTTGGCGAGCTCCTAAACGAGCTTGGACGAGCTCTTGAGCGAGCTTTGGCGAGCTCTTGAGCGAGCTTGGACGAGCTCTTGAGCGAGCTTTAGGCGAGCTCCGAGCTCTTGAGCGAGCTTTGGCGAGCTCCTGAAGATAGTTTTTTTTGGCCGATCCAGTAGGAACTCGACCGATCGGTCAAAAGTGATCGGTCACTGTGATCGGTCAAATTCAGCCGGTCAAGGTCGAAGTGATCGGTCAAAAAACATAGTTTTTTGGCCGATCCAGTATGAATTTGACCGATCGATCAAAAGTGATCGGTCACTGTGATCGGTCAAATTCAGCCGGTCAAGGTCGAAGTGATCGGTCAAAAAACATAGATTTTTGGCCGATCCAGTATGAATTCGACCGATCGGTCAAAAGTGATGGCGAGCTCCGGAGCGGACTATGGGCGAGCTCCTGAGTGAACTTGGGCGAGCTTGGGAGAGCTCCTGAGCGAGCTTTGGCGAGCTCCTGAACGAGCTTGGACGAGCTCTTGAGCGAGCTTTGGCGAGCTCTTGAGCGAGCTTGGACGAGCTCTTGAGCGAGCTTTAGGCGAGCTCCGAGCTCTTGAGCGAGCTTTGGCGAGCTCCTGAAGGAGCTTGGACGAGCTCTTGAGCGAGCTTTAGGCGAGCTCCGAGCTCTTGAGCGAGCTTTGGCGAACTCCTGAACGAGCTTGGACGAGCTCTTGAGCGAGCTTTTAGGCGAGCTCTTGAGCGAGCTTGGACGAGCTCTTGAGCGAGCTTTAGGCGAGCTCCGAGCTCTTGAGCGAGCTTTGGCGAGCTCCTGAAGATAGTTTTTTGGCCGATCCAGTAGGAACTCGACCGATCGGTCAAAAGTGATCGGTCACTGTGATCGGTCAAATTCAGCCGGTCAAGGTCGAAGTGATCGGTCAAAAAACATAGTTTTTTGGCCGATCCAGTATGAATTCGACCGATCGGTCAAAAGTGTTGGCGAGCTCCGGAGCGGACTACGGACGAGCTCCTGAGTGAACTTGGGCGAGCTTGGGCGAGCTCCTGAGCGAGCTTTGGCGAGCTCCTGAACGAGCTTGGACGAGCTCTTGAGCGAGCTTTGGCGAGCTCTTGAGCGAGCTTGGACGAGCTCTTGAGCGAGCTTTAGGCGAGCTCCGAGCTCTTGAGCGAGCTTTGGCGAGCTCCTGAACGAGCTTGGACGAGCTCTTGAGCGAGCTTTAGGTGAGCTCCGAGCTCTTGAGCGAGCTTTGGCGAGCTCCTGAACGAGCTTGGACGAGCTCTTGAGCGAGCTTTAGGCGAGCTCCGAGCTCTTGAGCGAGCTTTGGCGAGCTCCTGAACGAGCTTGGACGAGCTCTTGAGCGAGCTTTAGGCGAGCTTCGAGCTCTTGAGCGGGCTTTGGCGAGCTCCTGAACGAGCTTGGACGAGCTCTTGAGCGAGCTTTAGGCGAGCTCTTGAGCGAGCTTGGACGAGCTCTTGGTAGCTTAAAATTGAGAGTTGTGCTGTTTCACAACCCGAAACCGTTTAACATTTGCACGTAAAGGGTCGTGTCGCAACACGAGGCCCTAAACTTTGTTAAACGACCTGGTAGCTTGAAATTGAGAGTTGTGCTGTTTCACAACCCGAAACCGTTTAACATTTGCACATAAAGGGTCGTGTCGCAACACGAGGCCCTAAACTTTGTTAAACGACCTGGTAGCTTGAAATTGAGAGTTGTGCTGTTTCACAACCCGAAACCGTTTAACATTTGCACGTAAAGGGTCGTGTCGCAACACGAAGCCCTAAACTTGTTAAACGACATTGGAGATTGAAATTGAGAGTTGTGCTGTTTCACAACCCGAAACCGTTTAACATTTGCACGTAAAGGGTCGTGTCGCAACACGAGGCCCTAAACTTGTTAAACGACCTTGTTGCTTGAAGGTTGAGCTGGCTCAACTTGAATTTGCTTGAAGGTTTGAAACTGAAGGTTGCGCTGTCTCATAACTCAGAATTTGAACGGACAAGTAGACGTTTGAGAGCAATCTTTATTCAGCATAGAAATTACATCAGGGGTACAAAAATTTGAGATGTCCAGCATTCGAGCTCGTGGTAGTCTATTTTCTTCTGGCGAGATCAGTCGATATGATCCTTTGCCTCCTATCGATTCGACAATATATGGACCTTCCCAGTTGGGAGCTAGTTTGTTGCTGCTGTGCTCTTCATGGCCGGTGTTTGTTGGTATGATCTTGCCTGTCTTTGACAAATTCTTGAAGATGACCTTCATGTAACAAGTCTTCCAAATGATATCATAACCGGTGGCATTGATCGGTAGAATGGCCGTGGCTTTGATGAAAGTCACAGTAGACCGTCTTATCAGAGGTGGCTTTGGTATCTGGTTGCAGAGGATTCGGCCATCGGAGGAATTCCTCGTGTTGAATTCGATCGAGGATCTGCTCGATCGGTAAATTCCACTTAGTGAAAGTGGTCTTCTTTGGAGAAGATCGGTGGCCATCATTCCTTGACCGCTTATTTGCAGGTGGAGCTGCTGCCTCTGCATCGTGAGATTGAGCAGCATACTTTGGAGCTTCTCGATCGGCAGGCCTTCGCTTCATCTCTCGCCCCTTTCGAGCTATTTGATCATCCTCCACCTCAATCTCCCTTTGGATTCGATCAAACATTGAACCCAAAGAAGGAGGAGGGTTACGAATGAAGTCATTGTAGATATGTAGGTCGAAGCGGAGAGCATTCTGGAAAGCTAGCATGATTGCCTCATCATCCAGATGTCGTCCAGAGAGGGCAGCATGCTCGTTGCGGAATCTCCGGGTGAAACTGCGGAGACTCTCGTCGGCACCCATCCTCAGTCGGTAGAGAGAGTCGAGCTTCTTCTCTGGCTTCAAGTTCAGCTGGTAATGTTGCACGAAGAAGTTGGCCAAAACACTGAACTGGGTGATGGACCCAGCTCGGATATTATGGTACCAATCGAGAGATGGTTCGTCGAGGCTCCCGGCAAAGGTGCGACATAGCACGTTGTTCTCTTCTTCATGTGGCGTAAGAGCTTGCTTGAAGGCCAATATATGGAGAGTTGGATCTCCTCTGATACAATTGAATTTGGGGAGAGTGGGGGTTCTCCATCTCCTTGGAAATGTTGAATCGAATAGGCTTCGATGGAGAGGTCCGGCTGATGAATACCCATCTTTATGACCATGCCTTCGACTTGTATGTGGATCAATGGGCAAGATTGAGAGGTCTTGTTCAGGCTTCTGAGTATCAGCAGGTCGGAGTCGGTGACGAAGATCCGATCTGAGCCCTTGTTGAAGTGGAACGGATGGAGAAACTTTACTCTTCGAGGGTACACCTCTTATTTGTTGTCTTCTTGAAATGTTGGGCTTTGAAGGGGCTCTCTTGTCGCAGTTGTGACCGAAAGAGGATTGGAAGGACTCATCGTCGAGACGATCCCAAACACTTTGCTTCCACGGGGCAGCAGAGGGAGTCGGATCACGATGAATCCTCTCGAGGGCAGCAATGCCCATTGACCTCCGTTGCTTGGAATGGGTAGATTGTCGTGGCGGATCGATCCTCTCATTAGTCGAGGGGATAGGTATAGCGATCCCAGCCTCGGAAGCTGCTTTCTTAAGAGCATCCCTCTCAGTGGTGAGGGTGGCGTTCTGTTTTGCCAATTGAAGCAATTGGAAGTCGATTGCCGAGATTTGATAGGTCGATGGAGGATTCTCAGCCGGAGCAGGAGTAGTCTGCCCAATTGATTGATGAGGAGGAGGGGCAATCGGTCGATCGATTGATCTCCCGCTTCCTGAGTGAACCCCCATATCGGGGACAGCAAGGGGCTATCCGAAATTGAGCCTTTGACTCATTGAACGAGTCTCAGGACGAGGTTGACGAGTGTTACTTCCTTCTGGTTGAACCTGATGCTTCGTTCTCGCCATTTAGTAGAGAGCGAAGGGTACAAAGAGAATTCAAGGAAGTTAGACTATCAAGATCGGTTGTATGCTCAATCGATCAGGTAGTAGCGGAGAGCTGGACTTTTTGCTCGAATCCCACAGACGGCGCCAAACTGTGGGGGAAAATCTTCGTGCCGACCCGAAGACTCTCGCAGCACCAGTCAATTGAAGGTTCGAGTTGAAGTTGACGTCGAAGATCGTTGTTCGATCTGTTGATTGAAGTTGAAGCCTTTGATATGTAAATAGAGAGAGATATGCAATCAGAGAGTAGACACGAGAGGTGATCTCGGAGTTCAGCCGAAGCCTACGTCTCCGTGCTATAGGGAGCAACCCGAATTCACTAACACTTATGTCGAAGTGATCTCGACAGGCCGAGTATCACTAGAAACACTCTGATCTCTTCGAAGGAGAGAAGAAGATCAAAGAGAGATGGTAGATGGGAAGTTGGAAATCCCAGAGCTCTAGTTTTAGAACTGAGAGTTCGATCTCTTAAGAATCGATCCTTTTACATTCGAAGGCTCTGCTATTTATAGGTTTTCTAGTGGTAAATGGCAGTTTCTGCTGCCGTATCTGGGGATCCTCCAGGTAAGGTTGGTGGGCTCCGCTGCCGTCTTAGGGGGCCCACCAGGCAGGGCCGGTGGGTCCCGTTGTGGTAATCGGGGGCCCACCAGGCAGGGCTGGTGGGTCCCGCTATTGTCTTCGGGGTCCACCAGGCAGGGCCGGTGGGTCCCGCTGTGGTACTCGGGGGTCCACCAGGCAGGGCCGGTGGGCTCCGCTGTTTGCAGACTTCTTGCCAAAATTTGCACCCACACTAATTCATTCATATGATCCATTCTATTTCATTCGTACGATCCATTCTAATTCATTCGTACGATACATTCTAATTCATTCGTATGAATGTATCCATTCTAATTCATTCGTATGATCCATTCTAATTCATTCGTACGATCCATTCAAATTTATTCGTACGAATGTATCTATTCTAATTCATTCGTACGAACCATTCTAATTCATTCATACGATCCATTCTAATCCATTCGTACGAATGTATCCATTCTAATTCATTCGTACGATCCATTCTAATTCATTCGTACGAATGTATTCATTCTAATTCATTCGTACGATCTATTCTAACTCGTTCGCACGAATGTATCCATTCTAATTTATTCGCACGAATGTATCCATTCTAATTCATTCGTACGATCCATTCTAATTCATTCGTACGATCCATTCTAATTCATTCCTAGGATCCATTCTAATTCATTCGTATGATCCATTCTAATTCATTCGTACGATCCCTTCTAATTCATTCCTACGATCCATTTAAATTCATTCGCACATTTTATTCTAATTCATTCAGACGAATGTATCCATTCTAATTCATTCGTATGATTAATTATAATTCATTCATACGATCCATTCTAATTCATTCGTACGATCCATTCTAATTCATTTGTACGATCCATTCTAATTCATTCGCACAAATGTATCCATTCAAATTAATTCGTACAATCCATTCTAATTAATTCATACGATCCATTCTAATTCATTCGTATGATTCATTCTAATTCATTCGTACGATCCATTCCAATTCCTTCATACGATCTATTCTAATTCATTCGCACAAATGTATCCATTCTAATTCATTCTTACGATCCATTCTAATTCATTCATACGATCCATTCTAATTCATTCATACGATCCATTCTAATTCATTCACACGAATGTATCCATTCTAATTCATTCGTATGATCCATTGTAATCCTTTCCTAGGATCCATTATAATTTATTCATACGATCCATTCTAATTCATTCGCACGAATGTATCCATTCTAATTCATTCGTTCGATCCATTCTAATTCATTCGTACGATCCATTCTAATTCAATCGCACGAATATATCCTTTCTAATTCATTCGTACGATCCATTCTAATTCATTCGTACGATCCATTCTAATTCATTCGAACGAATGTATCCATTCTATTTCATTCGTATGATCCATTCTAATTCATTCGTACGATCCATTCTAATTCATTCGCATGAATCATTCTAATTCATTTACACGAAGGTATCCATTCTAATTCATGTGTACGACCCACTCCAATTCATTCACACGAATGTATACATGGATAAATTCGTGCGAATGAATTAGAATAGATCGTACGAATGAATTAGAATGGATCATGTGAATGAATTAGAATGGATCGTACGAATGAATTAGAATGGATTTTACGAATGAATTAGAATTGCTCTTATGAATGAATTAGAAACATTCGTACGAATGAATTAGAATGGATCGTACGAATGAATTAGAATGGATACATTCGTGCAAATGAATTTGGATGGATTGAATGAATGAATTAGAACGGATCGTACGAATTAATTAGAAAGGATACATTCGTGCGAATGAATTTGAATGGATCGTACGAATGAATTAGAATGGATACATTCATGCAAATGAATTAGAATGGATCGTACGAATGAATTAGAATAGATACATTCGTGCGAATGAACTAGAATGGATCGTATGAATGAATTAGAATAGATCTTGCTAACGAATTAGAATGGATCGTATGAATGAATTAGAATGGATCGTGCGACCAAATTAGAATGGATCGTGCGAATGAATTAGAATGGCTACATTCGTTAGTGCGAATGAATTAGAATGGATCATACGAATGAATTAGAATGGATCGTACAAATGAATTTGTACGATCCATTCTAATTCATTCGTACAATCCATTCTAATACATTCGTACGAACCATTCTAATTCATTCACACGATCCATTCTAATTCATTCGTACGATCCATTCTAATTCATTCATATGATCCATTCTAATTCATTCGCACGAAACATTCTAATTCATTCGCACGATACATTCATGCGAATGAATTAGAATGGATCATACGAATTAATTAGAGTGGATCGTACGAATAAATTAGAATGGATTCATTCGTATGAATAAAATAGAATGAATTAGAACGGACTATACGAATGAATTAGAATGGATCATACGAATGAATTAGAATGGATACATTCATGCGAATGAATTTAAATGGATCGTGCGAATGAATTAGAATGGATCGTACGAATGAATTAGAATTGATACATTCATACAAATGAATTAGAATGGATCGTACGAATGAATTAGAATGGATCGTACGAATAAATTAGGATAGCTCCTATGAAACGTAAGAATGAATTACAATGGATCGTATGAACGAATAAATTAGTATGGATACATTCATGCGAATGAATTAGAATTGATCGTACGAATGAATGAGAACAGATTGTATGAATGAATTAGAATGGATCATACAAATGAATTAGAATGGATCGTATGAATGAATTATAATCGATCGTACGAATGAATTTGAATGGATATATTCGTGTGAATGAATTAGAATGGATCGTACGAATGAATTAGAATGGATACATTCGTGCGAATGAGTTAGAATGGTTCGTAAGAATGAATTAGAAGGGATACATTCATACAAACGAATTAGAATGGATCGTACGAATGAATTAGAATGGATACATTCGTATGAATGAATTTGAATAGATCGTACGAATGAATTAGAATGGATCGTACGAATGAATTAGAATGTATACATTCGTGCGAATGAATTAGAATGGATCATACGAATGAATTTGAATGGATCAAACGAATGAATTAGAATGGATCGTACGAATGAATTAGAATTGATACATTCGTGAGAATGAATTAGAAGGAATCGTACGAATGAATTAGAATGGATCGTATGAATGAATTAGAATGGATACAATCGTGCGAATAAATTAGAATGGATCATACGAATTAATTAGAATGGATCGTACGAATGAATTAGACTGGATATATTCATGCGAATGAATTAGAATAGATCGTACAAATGGATTAGAATGGATCGTACGTATGAATTATAATGGATCGTACGAATTAATTAGAATGGATCATACGAATGAATTAGAATGGATAAATGCGTGCGAATGAATTATAATGGTTACATTCACGCAAATGTATTAGAGTGGATCATACGATATTCGCACAAATGTATCCAATCTATTTCATTCGTACGATCCATTCTAATTCATTCGTACGATCCATTCTAATTCATTTCTGCGATCCTTTCTAATTCATTCGCATGAATGTATCCATTCTAATTCATTCATATGATCCATTTTAATTCATTCGTATGATCCATTTTAATTCATTCATACGATCCATTCTAATTCATTCGTACGATCTATTCTAATTCATTCACATAAATGTATCCATTCTAATTCACCATTGTAATTCATTCACACAAAAGTATTGATTCAAATTCATTCGTACGATCCATTCTAAGTCATTCATATGATCCTTTCTAATTCATTCATACGATCCATTCTAATTCATTCACACGAATGTATCCATTCTAATTATTTCTAATTCATTCGTACGATCCATTCTAATTCATTCGTACGATCAATTCTAATTCATTCGTACGATCAATTCTAATTCATTCGTATGATCCATTCTAATTCATTCGTACGATCCATTCTAATTCATTTGCACGAATATATCAATTCTAATTCATTCGTATGATCCATTCTAATTCATTTGCACGAATGTATCCATTCTAATTCATTCGCATGAATGTATCCTTTCTAAATCATTCGTACGATCCATTCTAATTCATTCGTTCGTATCCATTCTAATTCATTTGTATGATCCATTCTAATTCATTCGCACGATTGTATCCATTCTAATTCATTTGCACGAATGTATCCATTCTAATTCATTCATACGATCCATTCTAATTCATTCATCGAATGTATCCATTCTATTTCATTCTTACGATCCATTCAAATTCATTCGCACGAATGTATCCATTCTAATTCATTCGTATGATCCATTCTAATTCATTCGTACGAATAAATTAGAATGGATCGTACGAAGGAATTAGAATGGATACATTCGTGCGAATGAATTAGAATGCATCGCACGAATGAATTAGAATGGATACATTCGTGTGAATGTATCCATTTTAATTCATTCGTAACATCCATTCTAATTCATTCGTCCGATTCATTCTAATTCATTCGTACGATCCATTCTAATTCATTCGCACGAATGTATCCATTCTAATTCATTCGTACGATTCATTCTAATTCATTCGTACGATCCATTCTAATTCATTCGCACGAATGTATCCATTCTAATTCATTCGTACGATCCATTCTAATTCATTCGTACGATCCATTCTAATACATTCGTACAAATGTATTCATTCTAATTCATTCGCACGAATGTATCTATTCTAATTCATTAAATGAATTAGAATAGATCGTACAAATGAATTAGAATGGATATATTCGTGCGAATGAATTAGAATGGATCGTACGAATGAATAAGAATGGATACATTCATGCGAATGAATTAGAATGGACCGTACGAATGAATTAGAATGGATCATACGAATTAATTAGAATGAATACATTCGTACGAATTAATTAGAATAGATCATATGAATGAATTAGAATTGATCATACGAATGAATTAGAATGGATTGTACAAATGAATTAGAATGGATACATTCGTGCAAATGAATTAGAATGGATCGTATGAATGAATTAGAATGGATCGTATGAATAAATTAGAATGGACTAGAATGAATCATACGAATGAATTAGAATGGATCATACGAATGAATAAGAATGGATCGTACGATTGAATTAGAATGGATACATTTGTACGAATGAATTAGAATGGATACATTCATGTGAATGAATTAGAATGGATCGTACGAATGAATTAGAAAGGATCGTACGAATGAATTTGAATGAATCGTAAGAATGAATTAGTATGAATACATTAGTGCGAATGAATTAGAATGGATTGTACGAATGAATTAGAATGGATACATTCATACAAATAAATTTGAATGGATCGTACGAATGAATTAGAATGGATACATTCGGGCAAATGAATTAGAATGGATCGTACGAATGAATTAGAATGGATACATTCGTGCAAATGAATCCACACTAATTCATTCGTATGATCCATTCTAATTCAATAGTATGATCCATTCTAATTCTTTCACACGATCCATTCTCGAATGAATTTGAATGGTTAAATTCGTCGATAGAATGAATCGTACGAATGAATTAGAATGGATCGTACGAATGAATTAGAAGGGATACATTCGTGCGAATGAATTAGAATGGGTCGTATGAATGAATTTGAATGGATCATATGAATGAATTAGAATGGATACATTCGTCTGAATGAATTAGAATGGATTGTATGAATAAATTAGAATGGATCGTATGAATGAATTAGAATGGATCGTACAAATGAATTAGAATTAATCGTACGAATGAATTAAAATCGTTTGTATGATCCATTCTAATTCATTCGCACCAATGTACCCATTCTAATTCATTCGTACGATCCTTTCTAAGTCATTCGCACGAATGTATCCATTCTAATTCATTCGTACGTACGATCCATTCTAATTCATTCGTACGATCCATTCTAATTCATTCGCACGAATATATCCATTCTAATTCATTCTAAATCATTCGTATGATCCATTCTAATTCATTCGAATATATCCATTCTATTGAAACATTCATGTGAATGAATTAGAATAACTCCTACGAATGAATTAGAATGGATACATTCATATGAATGAATTACAATGGATCGTATGAATTAATTAGAATGGATACATTCGTGCAAATAAATTAGAATGGATCGTACGAATGAATTAGAATGGATAGTACGAATGAATTAGAATGGATACATTCGTGCGAATAAATTTGAATGTATCGTACGAATGAATTAGAATGGATCGTACGAATGAATTTGAATATATCGTACAAATGAATTAGAATCGATACATTCGTGCACACGAATGTATCTATTCTAATTCATTCGTACGTTCTATTCTAATTCATTCGGAAGAATGTATCCATTCTAATTCATTCGCATGAATGTATCCATTCTAATTCATTCATACGATCCATTCTAACTCATTCGTACGATCCATTCAAATTCATTCGCATGAATATATCCTTTCTAATTCATTTGTACGATCCATTCTAATTCATTCGTATGATCCATTCTAATTCATTCATACAATCTATTCTAATTTATTCGTACTATCCATTCAAATTCATTCGCATGATCTTATCCATTCTAATTCTTTCGTACAATCCATTCTAATTCAATCGTACGATCCATTCAAATGAATTAGAACGGATCGTATGAATGAATTAGAATTGGTACATTTGTTCGTACGAATGAATTAGAATGGATCGTATGAATGAATTAGAATGGATACATTCGTGCGAATGAATTAGAATGGATCGTACGAATGAATTAGAATGGATTGTACGAATGAATTAGAATGGATCATACAAATGAGTTAGAACGGATACATTTGTGCGAATGAATTAGAATGGATCCATTCTAATTCATTTGCACGAATATATCCATTCTAATTCATTCGTACGATCCATTCTAATTCATTCAAACGATCCATTCTAATTCATTCATACGAATGTATCCATTCTAATTCATTCGTACTATTCATTCTAATTCATTCGTACGATCCATTCTAATTCATTCGTACAAATGTATCTATTCTAATTCATTCGTACGATCCATTCTAATTCATTCGTACGAACCATTCTAATTCATTCGTACAATCCATTCTAATTCATTCGTACGAATGTATCCATTCTAAATCATTCGTACGATCCATTCTAATTCATTCATACGATCCATTCTAATTCATTCGTACGAACGTATCCATTCTAATTCATTCATACGATCCATTCTAATTCATTCGTACGATCTATTCTAATTCATACGAACAATCCATTATAATTCATTCGTACGAATGTATCCATTCTAATAAATTCATACGATCCATTCTAATTCATTCGTATGGTCCATTCTAATTCATTCGTACGAATGTATCCATTTTAATTTATTCGTATGATCCATTCTAATTCATTCTTACGATCCATTCAAATTCATTCATATGAATGTATCCATTCTAATCAATTCATACAATCCATTCTAATTCATTCGTACAAATGTATCCATTCTAATTCATTCGTACGATCCATTCTAATTCATTCATATGAATGTTTCCATTCTAATTCATTCATACGATCAATTCTAATTTACTCATATGATCCATTCCAATTCATTCATACGATATATCTATTCTAATTCATTCGCACGAATGTATCCATTCTAATTCATTCGTACGATCAATTCTAATTCATTCGTATGATCCATTCTAATTCATTCGTATGATCCATTCTAATTCATTAATGCGATCCATACTAATTCATTCGTATGACCCATTCTAATTCATTCGTACGATCCATTCTAATTCATTCGCACGAATGTATCAATTCTAATTCATTCGTACAAGCCATTCTAATTCATTCAGACAATCCATTCTAATTCATTCATTCAATCCATTCTAATTAATTCGCACGAATGTATCCATTCTAATTCATTCTATTATCCATTCTAATTCTTTTGTATGATACATTCTAATTCATTCTTACGAATGTATCCATTCTAATTTATTCGTACGATCCATTCTAATTCATTCATACAATCCATTCTAATTTATTCGTACTATCCATTCTGAATCATTCCTACGATCTACTCTAATTCATTCGTACGAATGTATCTATTCTAATTCATTCGTACGATCCATTCTAATTCATTCGTACGATCCATTCTAATTTATTCATACGATCCATTCTAATTCATTCGTACGAGTGAATCTATTATAATTCATTCGTATGATCCATTCTATTTCATTCGTACGATCCATTCTAATTCATTCGTACGATCCATTCTAATTCATTCGTATGAATGTATCCATTCTAATTCATTCATCAGATTTATTCTAATTCATTCGTACGATCCATTCTAATTCATTCGTACGAATGTATCCATTCTAATTCATTCGTACGATCCATTCTAATTCATTCGTATGAATGTATCCATTCTAATTCATTCATACGATCTATTCTAACTCTTTCGCACGAATGTATCCATTCTAATTTATTCGCACGAATGTTTCCATTCTAATTCATTCATACGATCCATTCTAATTCATTCGTGCGATCCATTCTAATTCATTCGTACGATCCATTCTAATTCATTCCTAGGATCCATTCTAATTCATTCCTAGGATCCATTCTAATTCATTTGTACGATCCATTCTAATTCATTTGTACGATCCCTTCAAATTCATTCGTACGATCCATTCAAATTCATTCGCACATTCCATTCTAATTCATTCGGACGAATGTATCCAATCTAATTCATTCGTACGATTAATTCTAATTCATTCATACGATCCATTCTAATTAATTCGTACGATCCATTCTAATTCATTTGTATGATCCATTCTAATTCATTCGCACAAATGTATCCATTCTAATTCATTCGTACGATCCATTCTAAATAATTCATACAATCCATTCTAATTCATTCGTACGATCCATTCTAATTAATTCATACAATCTATTCCAATTCCTTCGTACGATCCTTTCTAATTCGTTTGCACGAATGTATCTATTCTAATTCATTCTTACGATCCATTCTAATTCATTCGTACGATCCATTCTAACTCATTCACACGAATGTATCCATTCTAATTCATTCGTATGATCCATTGTAATCCATTCGTATGATCCATTATAATTTATTCATACGATCCATTCTAATTCATTCGCACGAATGTAAACATTCTAATTCATTCGTTCGATCCATTCTAATTCGTTCGTACGATCCATTCTAATTCAATCGCACGAATGTATCCATTCTAATTCATTCGTACGATCCATTCTAATTCATTCGTACGATCCATTCTAATTCATTCGCACGAATGTATCCATTCTATTTTATTCATACGATCCATTATAATTCATTCGTACGATCCATTCTAATTCATTCGCACGAATCATTCTAATTCATTTACACGAAGGTATCCTTTCTAATTCATAAGTACGACCCACTCCAATTCATTCACACGAATGTATCCATGGATACCTTCATGCGAATGAATTAGAATAGATCATACAAATGAATTCGAATGGATCATGTGAATGAATTAGAATGGATCGTACGAATGAATTAGAATGGATCGTACGAATGAATTAGAATTGCTCTTACGAATGAATTAGAATGGATCCAACGAATGAATTAGAATGGATCGTACGAATGAATTAGAATGGATACATTCGTGCGAATGAATTTGAATGGATCGAATGAATGAATTAGAACGGATCGCACGAACTAATTAGAATGGATATATTCATGCGTATGAATTTGAATGGATCGTACGAATGAATTATAATGGATACATTCATGCAAATGAATTAGAATGGATCGTACGAATGAATTAGAATGGATACATTCGTGCGAATGAACTAGAATGGATCGTACGAATGAATTAGAATGGATCGTGCGAACGAATTAGAATGGATCTTGCGAACGAAATTGAATGGATCGTGCGAATGAATTAGAATGGCTACATTCGTTAGTGCGAATGAATTAGAATGGATCATAAGAATGAATTTGAATGGATCGTACAAATGAATTTGTACAATCCATTCTAATTCATTCGTACGATCTATTCTAATTCATTCGTACGAACCATTCTAATTCATTCGCACGATCCATTCTAATTCATTCGTACGATCCATTCTAATTCATTCGTACGATCCATTCTAATTTATTCGCCCGAAAAATTCTAATTCATTCGCACGATACATTCGTGCAAATGAATTAGACTGGATCGTACGAATTAATTAGAATGGATCGTGCGAATGAATTAGAATGGATACATTTGTATGAATAAAACAGAATGAATTAGAATGGATCATACGAATGCGTTAGAATGGATCGTACGAATGAATTAGAATGGATACATTCATGCGAATGAATTAGAATGGATCGTGCGAATGAATTAGAATGGAAGGATTAGAATGGATCGTTGGAATGAATTAGAATGGATCGTACGAATGAATTAGAATGGATACATTCGTGCGAATGAATTAGAATGGATCATACGATACAGACAATGATACATTCGAACGATCCATTCTAATTCATTCGCACGAATGTATCCATTCTAATTCATTCGTATGAATGATTTAGAATGGATACATTTGTGCGAATGAATTAGAAGGGATCATACAAATGAATTAGAATCGATCGTACGAATGAATTAGAATGGATCGTGTGGGTGAAAAAATTGTACCGGACCAGATCAGAGCAGCATGGGCCCGCGCAACGGCCCAAATGGGTAAGCCCGCCTGGGCTCACATGGGCCCACTCTACGAGGCTCGCAGATCAAGCCCTACCCCTTATTGGGCCCGAACAACGGCCCAATAAGGGCCCAGCAAGGAGGCCCAGAACTAGTGCCACGTCATCAGCGCCACGTCATCACTGCCATATCGGGCACATGCCTACGCTATAAGAGGACCCCCAAGGCATCCAGGAAGGGGGTTGGTCATTCGATCAGAGGAAGAGAGGATTCAAAGCCAGAGCTTACTTCTCTCCTTCGAGTTTTCTTTTCTTGTTGCTCCGTGCAACCCCCACTGTAAAAAGCTTCTCTCGGCCTGTCGAGAGAACGCTTTCAACCTTTATATTCGAATTATAGTGAAGATCAGGTGGCACCTCTCGCCCGAAGACGTAGGTCGTAAGGCCGAACTCCGTCATCAATCCTTGTCTCATCATTCTTTACTCTCTCTATCTATTCTCCCATCTCTCTAACTCTACAAACCATCAACATTCAATCAAGGCTGTGGGGCGGGGTTTCCGATCAAGGCGGCTCGGAAATTTTCCCCCACAATCTTTGGCGCCGTCTGTGGGATATCGTTTGAGGTCTTACCCACACCTCTACCGACTCCTATTCAACTTGCGGTGACGAGCCACAAGTCCTCATCCAAATCAACATCAACGCCTTCATCACGCCAACATCAACACGCTCGATGGTGAAGGCCAGCACCAACCCACCAAAGGCGGGTGCTAAACGAACAAACGATATGCTGATCGAAGAAGAACAAGAAGTCTCGGTTGCAACCAGCCGAAGAAATGTTCGGGAGCGGCTGGGGCCGCAAGGCAGCCATCCAGAAGGGCATAGCGATCGGCGAGACCCATCATCCCCGAGGTGTCGATCTGGCAAAGAACACGCTATTCAAGGGAGCAAGCCTCAGGCTACATACGAGATCTCGGCTGCTGATTTCTGGCTGTTGAACCTTCTCAAGAGGAACGCAGCCCTCGAGCAAGAGAGGGATTCCCTAAAGAAGGTAGCTGAAAGAGCGGGGGTTGTGGCCCACAACTCTCCAACTGCTGATGAAGATCAACCAAAGACCTTCGATTCCGCCCATTCAAGTCGGAAGCTCAAAGGCAATTCGGCTACGCCCTCTCGAGGCTAAAGTCCGATAAAAAGGCTCCTGGCAACCCAGGTCAACCAAAGACCTTCGATTCCGCCTATTCAAGTCGGAAGCTCGAAGGCAATTCGGCTACGCCCTCTTGAGGCTAAAGTCCGATAAAAAGGCCCCTGGCAACCCAGGTCAACCAAAGACCTTCGATTCCGCCCATTCAAGTCGGAAGCTCAAAGGCAATTCGGCTACGCCCTCTCGAGGCTAAAGTCCGATAAAAAGGCTCCTGGCAACCCAGGTCAACCAAAGACCTTCGATTCCGCCCATTCAAGTCGGAAGCTCGAAGGCAATTCGGCTACGCCCTCTCGAGGCTAAAGTCCGACAAAAAGGCCCCTGGCAACCCAGGTCAACCAAAGACCTTCGATTCCGCCCATTCAAATCGGAAGCTCGAAGGCAATTCGGCTACGCCCTCTTGAGGCTAAAGTCCGATAAAAAGGCCCCTGGCAACCCAGGTCAACCAAAGACCTTCGATTCCGCCCATTCAAGTCGGAAGCTCAAAGGCAATTCGGCTACGCCTTCTCGAGGCTAAAGTCCGATAAAAAGGCTCCTGGCAACCCAGGTCAACCAAAGACCTTCGATTCCGCCCATTCAAGTCGGAAGCTCGAAGGCAATTCGGCTACGCCCTCTCGAGGCTAAAGTCCGACAAAAAGGCCCCTGGCAACCCAGGTCAACCAAAGACCTTCGATTCCGCCCATTCAAGTCGGAAGCTCGAAGGCAATTCGGCTACGCCCTTTCAAGGCAAAAGTCCGATAAAAAGGCTCCTGGCAACCCAGGTCAATCAAAGACCTTCGATTCCGCCCATTCAAGTCGGAAGCTCGAAGGCAATTCGACTACGCCCTCTCGAGGCGAAAGTCAGATAAAAATGCTCCTGACAATCCAGGTCAAGCTAAACTATCAACTATACTTATCCGAGGCGATGAGAATAAGTCCAAGGCAGACGTCGCCGCTTTGACATGCACCAAGTACAAGAAGACGTCCTTGGCACTCGAAGATAAAGTCCGAGGCGACCAATGCCTCGGCACTCTACAAGCCCAAGGCGTAGCCTTTGGCACTCGAAGATAAAGTCCGAGGCGACCAATGCCTCGGCACTCTACAAGCCCAAGGCGTAGCCTTTGGCACTCGAAGACAAAGTCCGAGGCGACCAACGCCTCGGCACTCTACAAGCCTAAGGCCCAGCCCTTGGCACTTGAAAACAAAGTTCGAGGCGACCAGCGCTTCGGCACTCTACAAGCCCAAGGCCCAGCCCTTGGTACTTGAAGACAAAGTTCGAGGCGACCAACGCCTTAACACGCTACAAGCCCAAGGCCCAGCTCTTGGCGTTCGAAGACAAGGTCCGAGACGTCGTCGCCGACGTATTGGCATTTGATCAAAAGTCCAAGCTTAGTCTTGTCACTCAGGTCTAAGCATTAGATTATCAATGGCCATCACCTTTTCTCGACGACTAACGGTTCCAAGCCGGTCAGGGGGTGGTTGGTCTGACTCTGTCGATGCGTGTCTCCACACTGGTGCAGTCGACGGTGGGTAGCACGGGGTAAAATGGTGCTTCCTTGATCCTGGCCAAGTCAACACCCTCGCGTGACCGTAGTACCTGATGAATACAGTAACCAGGTACGGTAATACATTGGGTGAAGACCGGCTGGCCATCATGCGGTGTCATCCTAGATTATCTCTAAGAAACCCCCTCGAATGTAGCATTGTCCCTTGCCGACATCCTCGCGCACCAGCGTTTTACCAAAAAAGTGTCGGTTTCAAAAGGGGCTGAAATTCGAAAAATACACTATTTTCAATACCGACACTTTTTGGCCTCTTCTAGCAGCCCCAATAATGGGGTGTCGGTACCAACAAGCAGCCCCCCCTCGGTTTCGCACAAAAACCGAGTAGGGAAGAGGTGACGGCACACCATCAGCATCACACCCCTCGGTTTCGTCAAAAACCGAGAGGGGGTGTGTGTCGGCATCAACAAGCATCCCCCCCTCGGTTTCGCACAAAAACCGAGTGGGGAGGGGGTGACGGCACACCATCAGCACACCCCTCAGTTTCGTCAGAAAACCGAGAGGGGGTGTGTGTCGGCACCAACAAGCAGCCCCCCTCGGTTTCGCATAAAAACCGAGTAGGGAAGGGGTGACGGCACACCATCAGCAGCACACCCCTCGGTTTCGTCAAAAAACCGAGAGGGGGTGTGTGTCGGCACCAACAAGCAGCCCCCCCCCCTCGGTTTCGCACAAAAACCGAGTAGGGAGGGGGTGACGGCACACCATCAGCACACCCCTCAGTTTCGTCAGAAAACCGAGAGGGGGTGTGTGTCGGCACCAACAAGCAGCCCCCCCCCCCTCGGTTTTGCACAAAAACCGAGTAGGGAGGGGGTGACGGCACACCATCAGCACACCCCTTAGTTTCGTCAGAAAACCGAGAGGGGGTGTGTGTCGGCACCAACAAGCAGCCCCCCCCCTCGGTTTCGCACAAAAACCGAGTAGGGAGGGGGTGACGGCACACCATCAGCACACCCCTCAGTTTTGTCAGAAAACTGAGAGGGGGTGTGTGTCGGCACCAACAAGCAGCCCCCCCTCGGTTTCGCACAAAAACCGAGTAGGGAAGGGGTGACGGCACACCATCAGCTACAACCACCCCTCGGTTTCGTCAGAAAACCGAGAGGGGGTGTGTGTCGGCATCAACAAGCAGCCCCCCCTCGGTTTCACAGAAAAACCAAGTGGGGAGGGGGCGACGGCACACCATCAGCAACCCACCCCTCGGTTTCGACAGAAAACCAAGAGGGGGGGTGTTCGGCATCAACATCAACCCACCTCGTGGTTTCGTCAGAAAACCGAGAGGGAGGGTGCTCGACGTCATCCAAAATCTATTAGTTAACCCGATTCAAGTGTCATCCACACACAATGATCATTCAAAGACGAAGAGCTATCTTCCATTGAGTTGGTTGTACAAACTTCACAAGCAAAATTCCTCCTTTTTATCTGGGGGTGGACTCGTGGTAACCGCCGCGTCATCGCTAGGGCCCGACTGCAGTCCCTAGTGAATACAGTAACTAGGTGCAGTTGGGTGTCGAACAGAGACGAATGAATTACAACGTGTCGATGCCTTTCCGAGACGCGCGTAGGACACTCGGCCAATGCGTTCTTTAGAGTCATCTCTTTATGAAGGTGATTACCGGAAAAGTTACTCGTCAAGGTGTGTGATGTTTCACGTCCACTTTGATCGGTTTTTCGGCGCCTACGCAACGACATCTTATACGCATTGATCCGACTTGTGTATGAAAAGTTACGGCTGCTGGAAGTTTACAAGGGTCTTATCTCCTATAACAGGCTTCAAAAAAGTTACACGTTGAGATGTACTATGTTTCATGTCCGTTTCGACCAATTCTTCGGCGCCGACGCAACGCCACCTACGCATCACCCCCCGGGGCTCACGACCATAGAAGAGGGGGTCAGACGGAACGGACCTCTGCCCCTATTTATGAGCGTTCTTCCCGTGAAGGCCCGCGATGACCTGGGAGGGAGGGTCAGGAGGACCAAACTTCGACATCGACGTGCCGTTTCTCAGTCATGTTAAAATCCATTGGCGGGGATTGGTCCGAGTACATCGTCGCCTTCGGCGCGCTAGGACAAGATCTCAGCCCTCCTTATCGATCTCTGTGGTCGGTCAAGCCCACCACCTCACCCACGTCGCCCATGCCCACAGGGTCCTCCCGTGATTTGTTAGCGCCACCAAGGCCCATCCTGACACACTTGTCCTCCTGTGGTTCGACGACGGAGGGGCAATCGCGGCCCATCCTTGAACCCCGATGAGGCCAACAAGCTGCTCAACAAGCGCAACCCCGACATGATCTCCTCACTCAAGATCTCTATCACTCAGCGTATTCATCCGACGGCAACCGACTTAAGGGGGGACCGGACAGGTCACTTGAAGAGAGAGGGCGCATCGCTCACGCGTGGAGCTCAGCTTGACGCCGGGCGAAGAACCCCTCGCGTGTGTATGCCTATCATCGCGTAGCCGTCACGAACCTCCGTGCGACCTCCTCTCTTCCCGCACCAAGCAGGGGAGGGACGAACACCACCACACCCGAGCATCCTTCACCCAGCAGCCATACAAGGAGCCGGTGTCAGGACGGACCCCTCCCACGCGCGCTCCACTCGGCAGTCGTTGCACTGTTGCGAGCCCTTCCTCCCGGATGCAGAGATGAGAGAGGGCCGGGGTCGAACGAGGCCGAGCCCCCCCCCTGCGCATGTCTCCTCGAAGCCGCACCACCGAGCCGCTACCGCACCCACTCCCGCACCAACCTGCATCCGGCCACATGCCCACCTGAGCTCCGCGCGCGTCGCTCGGCCACCCGCTGCTGCTGCGCCGCTCTCCTGTCACCACCGCCTCCGCCCACGTCCGGAGCCGCACGCCGACCACCACCTCCGCGGGCGTCGCTCGGCAACCCGCTGCTGCAGTGCCGCTCGCCTGTCGCCACCGCCTCCGCCCGCGTCCGGAGCCGCACCGCCGACCTCCACGCTGCCGCCGCTGTTGCTGCTGTTGCTGCTGTACCACGCGAACAAAAAGAAAAGAAAAAAAAAAAAAAAAAAACAGAGCAGAAAAAGTGAGAGAAAGAATGGAAAGAGAGAGAGAGCGGGGGCAGCCTCACGTAAACCCCGCCCCACAGACGCACGTGAAGGCAAGTGGCGCGGGCTCAGCGGGCTGCTTTCTCACGCTCTCACGTGAAATAAATGAATGAGAGAGAGAGAAAGGAAAGAGAGAGAGGGATGCGCTGCTCTCTCACGGTTTCACGTGAATGGGATACCAAAGCTCTCACGCGAACGAAGGCCAAAGAGGAAAGAGAGAGAGAGAGAAAGGAAAGAGAGAGAGAGCGACGTTTGCTCTCATCCGAGTCAAAGCCAAAGAAGGAATAAAGAGAAAAGTTATTCTCTCACCAAACAGGTCTCGGTACCCTCTCGGTAACCACTCGGTATGCTCTCGGTACCCACTCGGTATGCACTCGGTACCCTCTCGGTATCCACTCGGTCGGAAAACGCACTACCTTTTCGGAAACACCCCCGTGCAAAACCGAGACTTTCTGGCTTGCACCAAAAGGGTCTCGGTAACCACTCGGTATGCTCTCGGTACCCACTCGGTATGCACTCGGTACCCTCTCGGTATCCACTCGGTCGGAAAACGCACTATTTCTTCGGAAACACCCCCCTCGCAAAACCGAGACTTTTTGGCTCGCGCCAAAAAGGGTCTCGGCATCGGCGGAAGAAGGCTCTGCTAATACGAACCGCGGCACCGACAACCCTCGCCAACCGCGCCAGGATCCTAAAGCGTTTGCACCTTGGAATCCCAGCCGACCTAGGTGGTCCTGACCCGACTGGGAGGGGGTAACTGTGGGTGCAAAAATTGTACCGGACCAGATCAGAGCAGCATGGGCCCGCGCAACGGCCCAAATGGGTAAGCCCGCCTGGGCTCACATGGGCCCACTCTACGAGGCTCGCAGATCAAGCCCTACCCCTTATTGGGCCCGAACAACGGCCCAATAAGGGCCCAGCAAGGAGGCCCAGAACTAGTGCCACGTCATCAGCGCCACGTCATCACTGTCATATCAGGCACATGCCTACGCTATAAGAGGACCCCCAAGGCATCCAGGAAGGGGGTTGGTCATTCGATCAGAGGAAGAGAGGATTCAAAGCCAGAGCTTACTTCTCTCCTTCGAGTTTTCTTTTCTTGTTGCTCCGTGCAACCCCCACTGTAAAAAGCTTCTCTCGGCCTGTCGAGAGAACGCTTCCAACCTTTATATTCGAATTATAGTGAAGATCAGGTGGCACCTCTCGCCCGGAGACGTAGGTCGTAAGGCCGAACTCCGTCATCAATCCTTGTCTCATCATTCTTTACTCTCTCTATCTATTCTCCCATCTCTCTAACTCTACAAACCATCAACATTCAATCAAGGCTTGTGGCGGGAAATTTCCGAGCCGCCTTGATCGGAAACCCCACCCCACAGCCTTGATTGAATGTTGATGGTTTGTAGAGTTAGAGAGATGGAAGAATAGATAGAGAGAGTAAAGAATGATGAGACAAGGATTGATGACGGAGTTCGGCCTTACGACCTACGTCTCCGGGCGAGAGGTGCCACCTGATCTTCACTATAATTCGAATATAAAGGTTGGAAGCGTTCTCTCGACAGGCCGAGAGAAGCTTTTTACAGTGGGGGTTGCACGGAGCAACAAGAAAAGAAAACTCGAAGGAGAGAAGTAAGCTCTGGCTTTGAATCCTCTCTTCCTCTGATCGAATGACCAACCCCCTTCCTGGATGCCTTGGGGGTCCTCTTATAGCGTAGGCATGTGCCCGATATGGCAGTGATGACGTGACGCTGATGACGTGGCACTAGTTCTGGGCCTCCTTGCTGGGCCCTTATTGGGCCGTTGTTCGGGCCCAATAAGGGGTAGGGCTTGATCTGCGAGCCTCGTAGAGTGGGCCCAAGTGAGCCCAGGCGGGCTTACCCATTTGGGCCGTTGCGCGGGCCCATGCTGCTCTGATCTGGTCCGGTACAATTTTTGCACCCACAGTTCAGATCGCACTATTGACTTAGAATGGATATATTCGTACAAATGAATTAGAATTGATCGTACGAATGAATTAGAATGGATCGTATGAATGAATTAGAATGGATGCATTTGTGCCAATGAATTACAATGGATCGTACGAATGAATTAGCATGGATACATTCGTGCAAATAAATTAGAATGGATCGTACGAATGAATTAGAATGGATCGTACGAATGAATTAGAATGGATACATTCGTGCAAATGAATTAGAATGGATCGTACGAATGAATTAGAATAGATCTAGGAATGAAATAGAATGGATACATTCATGCGAATGAATTAGAATGGATCGTACGAATGAATTAGAATGGATACATTCGTGTGATCCATTCTAATTCAATCATACGATCCATTATAATTCATTCGTATGATCCATTCTAATTCATTTGAATGATCTATTATAAGTCATTCGTACGATCCATTCTAATTCATTTGCACTAATGTATCCATTCTAATTCATTCGTACGATCCATTCTAATTCATTCGTACGATCCATTCTAATTCATGCGTACTATCCATTCTAATTCATTCGTATGAATGAATAAGAATGTATACATTCATGCAAATTAATTAGAATGGATTGTACGAATGAATTAGAATGGATACATTCATGCGAATGAATTAGAATGGATCGTACAAATAAATTAGAATGGACCGTAGGAATGAATTAGAATGGATACATTCATGCGAATGAATTCGAATGGACCATACGAATGAATTAGGATAGATCGTACGAATGAATTAGAATGGGTACATTCGTGCGAATGAATTAGAATGGATCATACGAATGAATTAGAATGGATCGTATGAATGAATTAGAATGGATCGTACGAATGAATTATAATGGATACATTTGTTAGAATTGGTGAGGTCTATAGCTCGTAAAAAAACCTAGTGTTTAGCTTTGTATGGTTGATAGTATAGGATTGTATATTGGTACGTACCTTAGTACGTGTTCTGATTACATAACAGAGAGCCATGGCTACATGGTAATCCACTTGAGTGGGAGACTCAAGGGACTGGTCCCATGTAACCTAAATACGTTCGCAGCTCTGATTAGGGTTAGTCGCCCTATCAGGATAAGCTGTTGGGATGACAGAGCATGGGTGTCACCACCATGGTCGTTACCAGGCACAGTGTCTGTGGCCGAACTGAACCAACACGGTGCACAGATCGGTGAGCAAACACCGCTGCCCTAAACCATGTTTCTGCTTAGGGTAAAACGGTCCTAAACCCTGAGGAACCATGTCTAGTGGACTAACCAAATGTGTGGTGCTTTGGCGCACCAATGTGTGAGGATCCGGATGCAGTGATCCAAAACCACGGTGTACTGGGTTACCCGGCTGGCGTTGCATCAGCGTGTCACTCCTGCAGGCTATCCATACCCCTAACGGGAGGGGCGTTCCTTGGTCTGACCTACATCGTATTAAACCCTGGCCAGGTGGTCATCAGTTGGACTGGTGACGGATCCGATTGCTCGGAAGAGTAATCGGAGGTACGATGTATGTGGTCAACCGGGAAGGAACCGAGTTATATGAGCACTTGAGTCTGATGGTATTCTCCTCCGCTCGAGTTGCATCATGGAACCAGTGGAGGGACAGCGAGTTTACCATACTAAGCAGAAAGCAGGGGTATGAGGGAGAACATAGTAAGTCCGGGGGAATTGGAGTGCAGCCTGCGTCGCACTCTGGGTGGCTACGCAGGTTAACTCAGACTCAGAGGATCGATGGTACACTCGAGTAGTGTGTCGATCGAGTCTAAGTTGGAAACCTTGAACCCTGGTCCCTGAAGGTTCCACCTTATCGACATTATGTACGGTTCTTATACCATCTCATCGAAACATAGAACGCAGTTAGAGGAAGCGAGAAGTCCAAATATACGCTCCGTGAGTGCTTTGTACTAGTGCACGGTAGATGCGTAGCTACGTGTGTGCACTAAGGGGAAACCCTAGGTTAGTGCAGAGACGTATGTAGCAATTCCTTGCCATAAGTGGACTTTGCCACATGGGTGCGATGCACCAGGACATCTTGCGAGTTGACTAGTTGACTTCACTAGGGGCAACCTACGGGAACCTCAAAGAATAGTGAAATCACTGGTGCACTTCACTTATGTGTGCCTTGCAAAGTCTCGTACACAAGGAACGGCCAACTAGTGACATAAGGGCGTTTTGGTCATACCATGCGCCACTATGTACTAAGGGGGTTCGCCCTAAGTGTTGACAGACTGGTCAAGGCCGGCCCCATTGGTTTCAGGAGGTTGTTGCTGTTGGAAATAAATCCATGGCAGAGGCCCGCAGCGGAAGCAAAGTGAAGGTCCGAGGACCAGGAGCGATATGCGTTATATATCAAAATTTTCATTGAAACGATCTACACGTGCGTGTATGAATCTAGCATGGCAATTACGCGAACCCCTAACGACGATCTAACGCGAAAGAACAATCTAGCATGTATGCATGTTCTATCTATGCTAGATCTACATGTTAGAGATCATACCTGCGTGCGGATTCTTTTACCGTGACAAATTTCTTCTTTGTCGATGGAGACGGGCTCGGATCTGCTTGATATAGCTTCGGTGCGATGGCCATAACTTTCTGCTCCGAACTCCGATTGGGCTGAAATTTAGACTGCAGGTAGCCAACTTCAAGATACAACTTTTTACAATAAGTTTCACCTCGTTTGGACTTCTGTAACTCCCGGAATCGTAGAAACAACGTTGATTTTCTGTGCAGATTCTTGACAGCAAAAGGTTTCAGGAGATGTCTTCTAATTCACCCGATCTCACACGATGCACGGTACCTTGTCGATGGATCTCTGAGTGCCTCCATACGAAAAGCCTTCTTCTTCTACGAAACACCATGTGAGGAAGACGAGTCACCATCCAACGGCGCAAGCGAGGGAGAGAGAAACGAGAGAGGAGAATCGAGGAGAGGGGGCGGCTAGGGTTTCCCCATAGCTTGCATGGCCGGCCCTAGGGCTTGCATCATGCATTGGCCGACACCCCCTCTCCCCTATCCCTTATATAGGGCCGGCCCTAGGCTTATGGATAAGCCTAGTGCGGATAGGATTGACTGATTCAAACCTTCTCCCTATATATCTCTTCTTTATCTCTTATCTTTTTCTTGTTTTTGAAAACGGTCAAAACTAGCCCATTTTATGTGCCTCATGACCGACCCTTTCATCGAAGGCAACAACCTCCTGAAACCAGTGGGGCCGGCCTTGACCAGTCTCTCAACACTTAGGGCCGGCCCCCCTAGTGCATAGTGGCGCATGATATGACCAAAACGCCTTTATGTCACTAGTTGGTCATTCCTCGTGTACGAGACTTTGCAAGGCACACAAAAGTGAAGTGCTCCAGTAATTTCACTATTCTCTGAGGTTCCCGTAGGGTTCCCCTAGTGAAGTCAGCTAGTCAACTCGCAACATGTCCCGGTGCATCGCACCCATGTGGCAAAGTCCACTTATGCCAAGGAATTGCTACATGCGTCTCTGCATTAACCTAGGGTTTCCCCTTAGTGCACACACGTAGCTACGCATCTACCGTGCACTAGTGCAAAGCACTCACAGAGCATATGCTTGGACTTCCCGCTTCCTCTAACTACGTTCTGTGTTTCGAGGAGATGGTATAAGAACCGTACATAATGTCGATAAGGTGGAATCTTCAGGGACCAGGGTTCATGGCTTCCAACTCAGACTCGATCGACACACTACCCGAGTGTACCATTGATCCTCTGAGTCCGAGTTAACCTGCGTAGCCACCCAGAGTGCGACATGGGCTGCACTCTAATTTCCCCGGACTTACTATATTCTCCCTCATACCCCTGCTCTCCACTTAGTATGGTAAACCCGCTGTCCCTTCATCTGGTGCCATGATGCAACTCGTGCGGTGGAGAATACCGTCAGACTCGAGTGCTCATATGACTCGGTTCCTTCCAGATTGACCATATACATCGTACCTCCTATTACTCTTCCGAGCAACCGGAATCGTCACCAGTCCAACTGATGACCACCTGGCCAGTGTTTAATACGACGTAGGTCAGACCAAGGAACGCACTCCCGTTAGGGGTGTGGATAGCCTGCAAGAGTGACACGCTGATGCAACGCCAGTCGGGTAACCCAGTACACCGTGGTTTTGGATCACTACATCCGGATCCTCACACATTGGTGCGCCAAAGCACCACACAACTGGTTAGTCCACCAGACATGGTTCCTCAGGGTTTATGACCGTTTTACCCTAAGCAGAAACACAGTTTAGTGCACCGGTGTCTGCTCACCGATTTGTGCACTGTGTTGGTTTCGTTCGGCCACAGACATTGTGCCTGGTAATGACCGTGGTGGAGACACCCATGCTCTGTCATCCCAACAGTTTATGTTGATAGGGCGACCAACCCTAATCATAGCTGCGAACGTATTTAGGTTAGATGGGACCAGTCCCTTGAGTCTCCCACTCAAGAGGATTACCATGTAGTCATAGCTCTCTGTTCTATAATCAGAACACGTACTAAGGTACGTACCAATATGCAATCCTATACTATCAACCATACATAGCTAAACTATAGGTTTTTACGAGCTGTAGACCTGACTAATTCTAACAGTTGCCTCCGATGAAAGGGTCGGTCATGAGGCACAGAAAATGGCTTAGTTTTGACCGTTTTCAAAACCAAGGAAAAGATAGAGACAAAGAATAGATATATAGGAAAAACGTTTGAATCAGTCAACCTTACCCGTACCATCCCTATCCATATGGATAGGCCGGCCCTATATAAGGAAATAGGAGAGAGGGGGGCAAAATTATGAATCCATGCAAGCCCAAGGGCCAGCCTTGGCATGGGGAAACCCTAGCCGCCCCCTCTCCTCTTCTTCTTATCTCCTCTCTCGTCTCTCTCTCCCTCACTTGCGCCATTGGATGGCGATTCGTCTTCCTCGCGTGGTGTTTCATAGAAGAAGAAGGCTCGTCGTTTAGATTCATACACGCATGTGTAGATCGTTTCGATGAAAATTTTGATATGTAATGCACACCGCTCACAGTCTTCGGACCTTCACTTTGCTTTCGCTGCGGGCCTCTACCATGGATCTATATCCAACAACATTCATGCGAATGAATTATAATGGATCGTACGAATGAATTACACTGGATCATACGAATGAATTAGAATGAATCATATGAATGAATTAGAATCGATCGTACGAATGAATTAGAATGGATCATACGAATGAATAAGAGTGGATCGTATGAATGAATGAATGAATTAGAATGGATTGTACGAATGAATTAGAATAGATCGTACGTATGAATTAGAATGGATCGTACGAATGAATTAAAATGGATCGTATGAATGAATTAGAATGGATACATTCATGCGAATGAATTAGAACGGATCGTACGAATGAATTAGAATGGATCGTACGAATGAATTAGAATGGTTACATTAGTGTGAATGTATTAGAATGGATCGTACGACATTCGCACGAATGTATCCAATCTATTAAAATAGATCATACGAAGGAATTTGAATGGATCGTACGAATGAATTCGAATGGATACATTCGTGCAAATCAATTAGAATTGATCTTACGAATGAATTAGAATGGATAAATTCATACGAATGAATTAAAATGGATCATACGAATGAATTAGAATAGATCGTATGAATCAATTAGAATGGATACATTCGTGCGAATTAATTAGAATGGATCGTACGAATGAATTAGAATGGATCATACGAATGAATTAGAATGGATCATATGAATAAATTAGAATGGATACATTCGTGCGAATAAATTAAAATGGATCGTATGAATGAATTAGAATGGACTGTACGAATGAATTAGAATGGATAGTATGAATGAATTAGAATGGATAGTACGAATGAATTAGAATGGATCGTACGAATGAATTAGAATGGATATATTCGTGCGAATGAATTATAATGGATCGTACGAATGAATTAGAATGGATCGTATAAATAAATTAGAATGGTTCGTATGAATCAATTAGAATGGATACATTCGTGCGAATGAATTAGAATGGATCGTACAAATAAATTAGAATGGATCATTTGAATGAATTAGAAAGGATCGGATGAATGAATTAGAATAGATACATTCGTGCGAATGAATTAGAATAGATCATAGGAATGAATTAGAATGTGTCGTACGAATTAATTAGAATGGATACATTCGTGCGAATGAATTAGAATGGATCGTACGAATGAATTAGAATGGATAGTATGAATGAATTAGAATTTATCGTACGAATGAATTAGAATGGATACATTCGTGCGAATGAATTAGAATGGATCGTACGAATGAATTAGAATGGATACATTCGTGCGAATGAATTAGAATGGATACATTCGTGCAAATGAATTAGAACAGATCGTGCAAATGAATTAAAATGGATACATTCGTACGAATGAAATAGAATAGATTGCACGAATGAATTAGAATCGATACATTCGTGTGAATGAATTAAAATGGATACATTCGTGCGAATGAATTAGAATGGATCGTATGAATGAATTAGAATGGATTAGAATGGATCGTATGAATGAATTAGAATGGATCGTACGAATGAATTAGAATGGATCGTACGAATGAATTAGAATGGATACATTCGTGCGAATGAATTAGAATGGATTGTACGAATGAATTAGAATGGATACATTCGTGCGAATGAATTAGAATGGATATATTTGTGCGCATGAATTAGAATGGTTCGTACGAATGAATTAGAATGGATACATTCGTACGAATGAATTAGAATGGATCCTACGAATGAATTAGAATGGATTGCATGAATGAATTAGAATGGATCATACCAATGAATTAAAATAGATATATTCGTGTGAATGTGAATTAGAATGGATCGTACGAATGAATTAGAATGGATCGGATGAATGAATTATAATAGATACATTCGTGCGAATGAATTAGAATGGATCATAGGAATGAATTAGAATGGGTTGTACGAATTAATTAGAATGGATACATTCGTGCGAATGAATTAGAATGGATCGTACGAATGAATTAGAATGGATAGTACGAATGAATTAGAATGAATCGTACGAATGAATTAGAATGGATACATTCGTGCGAATGAATTAGAATGGATCATACAAATGAATTAGAATGGATTGTACGAATGAATTAGAATGGATCGTACGAATGAATTAGAATGGATCGTACGAATAAATTAGAATGGATCGTTTGAATGATTTAGAATGGATAAATTTATGCGAATGAATTAGACTGGATCGTACGAATGAATTAGAATGGATCGTACGAATAAATTAGAATGGATTGTACGAATGAATTAGAATGTATACATTTATGCGAATGAATTAGAATGGATCGTATGAATGAATTAGAATGGATCGTACGAATGAATTAGAATGGATACATTCGTGCGAATCAATTAGAATGGATTGTACGAATGAATTAGAATAGATCATACTAGTAAATTAGAATAGTTACATTCGTGTGAATGTATTAGAATGGATCATATGACATTCGCATGAATATATCCATTCCAATTCATTCGTATAACCCATTTTAATTCATTCGTACGATCCATTCTAATTCATTCATACGATCCATTCTAATTCATTCGTACGATCCATTCTAATTCACATTCGCACGAATGTATCCATTCTAATTTATTAGTATGACCCATTCTAATTCATTTGTGTAATCCATTCTAATTCATTCGTATGATCCATTCTAATTCATTCGTACGAATATATCCATTCTAATTTATTTGTACGATCCATTCTAATTCATTCGCACGAATGTATCAATTCCAATTCATTCGCACGAATGTATCCCTTCTAATTCATTCGTACATTCCATTCTAATTAATTCGCATGAATGTATCCATTCTAATTCATTCGTACGATCCATTCTAATTCATTCACATGATCCATTCTAATTCATTCGTACGATCCATTCTAATTCATTCGTACGATCCATTCTAATATATTCGTACGAATGCCTCCATTTTGAACGGATCATACGAATGAAATAGAATGGATCGTACGAATGAATTAGATTGGATCGTGCGAATGGATTAGAATGGATCGTACGAATCAATTAGAATGGATCGTATGAATGAATTTGAATGGATACATTCATGCGAATTAATTAGAATGGAATATACGAATGAATTAGAAGGGATACATTCGTGCGAATGAATTGGAATGGATACATTCGTGCGAATGAATTAGAATGGATCGTACAAATAAATTAGAATGGATACATTCGTACGAATGAATTAGAATGGATCGTATGAATGAATTAGAATCGATCGTACGAATAAATTAGAATAAATCGTACGAATGAATTAGAATGGATCGTATGAATGAATTAGAATGGATACATTCGTGCGAATAAATTAGAATGGATCGTACAAATGAATTAAAATGGATACATTCATACGAATGAATTAGAGTGGATCGTATGAATGAATTAGAATGGATACATTCATGCGAATGAATTAGAATGGATCGAACGAATGAATTAGAATGGATACATTCGTGCGAATGAATTAGAATGGATCGTACGAATGAATTAAAATGGATACATTCATGCGAATGAATTAGAATGGATCGTACGAATGAATTAGAATGGATCGTACGAACAAATTAGAATGGATCGTACGAATGAATTAGAATGGATACAATCATGCGAATGATTTAGAATGGATCGTACGAATAAATTAGAATGGATTGTACGAATGAATTAGAATGAATTAGAATGGATCGTACGAATGATCTAGAGTGGATCATACGAATGAATTAGAATGGAAACATTCATGCGAATGAATTAGAATGGATCGTACAAATGCATTAGAATGTGTCGTACGAATGAATTAGAATGGATACATTCATGCGTATGAATTTGAATGGATCGTACGAATGAATTAGAATGGATCGTACGAATGAATTAGAATGGATCGTACGAATAAATTAGAATGGATACATTGATGCGAATGAATTTGAATGGATCGTACGAATGAATTAGAATGGATCGTGCGCATGAATTAGAACGGATACATTCGTTCGAATGAATTAGAATGGATCATACGAATAAACTAGAATGGATTGTACGAATAAATTAGAATGGATTGTATGAATGAATTAGATTGGATCGTACGAATGAATTAGAATAGATGCATTTGTGCGAATGAATTAGAATGGATCGTACGAATGAATTAGAATGGATCGTACGAATGAATTAGATTGGATCGTACAAATGAATTAGAATGCATACATTCGTGCGAATGAATTAGAATTGATCGTACGAATGAATTGGAATCGATATATTTGTGCGAATGAATTAGAATGCATCATACGAATGAAATCGAATGGATCGTACGAATGAATTAGAATGAATCGTATGAATGAATTAGAATGGATACATTCGTGCGAATGAATTTGAATGGATCGTATGAATGAATTAGAATAGATAGTATGAATGAATTAGAATGGATCATACGAATGAATTAGAATGGATCGTATGAATGAATTAGAATGGATACATTCGTGCGAATAAATTAGAATGGATCGTACGAATGAATTACAATGGATCGTACCAATGAATTAGAATGGATCATACAAATGAGTTAGATTCGATACATTTGTGCGAATGAATTAGAATGGATCCATTCTAATTCATTCGCACGAATATATCCATTCTAATTCATTCGTACGATCCATTCTAATTCATTCGAACGATCCATTCTAATTCTTTCATACGAATGTATCGATTCTAATTCATTCATGCGATCCATTCTAATTCATTAGTACGATCCATTATAATTCATTCGTACGAATGTATCTATTCTAATTCATTCGTACGATCCATTCTAATTCATTCGTACGAACCATTCTAATTCTTTCGTACAATCCATTCTAATTCATTCGAACGAATGTATCCATTATAATTCATTCGTACGATCCATTATAATTCATTCATATGATCCATTCTAATTCATTCGTACGAATGCATCCATTCTAATTCATTCATATGATCCATTCTAATTTATTCGTACGATCCATTCTAATTTATTGGAATAATCCATTATAATTCATTCGTACGAATGTATCCATTCTAATTCATTCGTACGATCCTTTCTAATTCATTCGTCCGATCCATTTTAATTCATTCGTACGAATGTATCCATTCTAATTCATTCGTACGATCCATTCTAATTTATTCATACGATACATTCAAATTCATTCGTACGAATATATCCATTCTAATTAAATCGTATGATCCATTATAATTCATTCATACAAATATATCCATTCTAATTCATTCGTACGATCCATTCTAATTCATTCATATGAATGTATCCATTCTAATTCATTCGTACAATCTATGCTAATTCATTCGTATGATCCATTCTAATTCATTCATATGATCCATTCTAATTCATTCGCATGAATGTATCCATTCTAATTCATTCATACGATCAAGTCTAATTCATTCGTCCGATCCATTCTAATTCATTCGTATGATCCATTCTAATTCATTTGCATGAATGTATCTATTCTAATTCAATCGTACGATCCATTGTAATTCATTCGTGCGATCCATACTAATTGATTCGTATGATCCATTCTAATTCATTCGTAGGATCTATTCTAATTTATTCGCACGAATGTATCAATTCTAATTCATTTGTCCGATCCATTCTAATTCATTCAGACAATACATTCTAATTCATTCATACAATCTATTCTAATTAATTCGCACGAATGTATCCATTATAATTCATTCGTACGATCCATTCTAATTCTTTTGTATGATATATTCTAATTCATTCGTACGAATGTATCCATTCTACATTATTCGTACGATCCATTCTAATTCATTCATATGATCCATTCATATTGATTCGTACTATCCATTTTAAATCATTCCTACGATCTATTCTAATTCATTCGTACGAATGTATCTATTCTAATTCATTCGTACGATCCATTCTAATTCATTCATACGATCCATTCTAATTTATTCGTACAATCCATTATAATTCATTCGTACGAGTGAATTCATTCGTATGATCCATTCTATTTCATTCGTACGATCCATTCTAATTCATTCATACGATCCATTCTAATTCATTAGTACGAATGTATCCATTCTAATTTATTCGTACGATCCATTCTAATTCGTTCGTACAAATGTATCTATTCTAATTCATTCGTACGATCCATTCTAATTCATTCGTACGATCCATTCTAATTCATTCGTAGGAATATATCCATTCTAATTCATTCGTACGATCCACTCTAATTCATTCGTACGAATGTATCCATTCTAATTCTTTCGTACCATCCATTCTAACTCGTTCGCACAAATGTATCCATTCTAATTTATTCGCACGAATGTATCCATTCTAATTCATTCGTACGATCTATTCTAATACATTCGTGCGATCCATTCTAATTCATTCGTATGATCCATTCCAATTCATTTGTACGATCCATTCTAATTCATTTGCACAAATATATCCATTCTAATTCATTCGTACGATCCATTCTAATTAATTCGTACGATCCATTCTAATTCATTCGTACGATCCATTCAAATTCATTTGTACGATCCATTCCAATCCCTCCGTACGATCCATTCTAATTCATTCGCACAAATGTATCCATTCTAATTCATTCTTACGATCCATTCTAATTCATTCATACGATACATTCTAATTCATTCATACGATCCATTCTAATTAATTCGCACGAATGTATCCATTCTAATTCATTTGTATGATCCATTCTAATTCATTCGTAGGATCCATTATAATTTATTCATACGATCCATTCTAATTCATTCGCACGAATGTATCCATTCTAATTCATTCATTCGATCCATTCAAATTCATTTGTTCGATCCATTCTAATTCAATCGCATGAATGTATCCATTCTAATTCATTCGTACGATCCATTCTAATTCATTCGTACGATCCATTCTAATTCATTCGCACGAATATATCCATTCTATTTCATTCGTATGATCCATTCTAATTCAATCGTATGATCCATTCTAATTCATTTGCAGGAAGGTATCCATTCTAATTCATGTGTACGACCCACTTTAATTCATTCACACGAATGTATCCATGGATACATTTGTGTGAATGAATTAGAATGGATCGTACAAATAAATTAGAATGGATCATGCGAATGAATTAGAATGGATCGTATGAATTAATTAGACTGAATCGTACGAATGAATTAGAATGGAGCGTACGAATGAATTAGAATTGCTCTTACGAATGAATTAGAATGGATCCAATGAATGAATTAGAAAGGATCGTGCGAATAAATTAGAATGGATCGTACGAATAAATTAGAATGGATCGTGCGAACGAAGTAGAATCGATCGTACAAATGAATTAGAATGGATCGTATGAATGAATTAGAATGGATACATTCATGCGAATGATTTAGAATGGATCGTATGAATGAATTAGAATGGATTGTACGAATGAATTAGAATGAATTAGAATGGATCGTACGAATGAATTAGAGTGGATCGTACGAATGAATTAGAATGGAAACATTCGTGCGAATGAATTAGAATGGATCATACAAATGTATCAGAATGTGTCGTACGAATCAATTAGAATGGATACATTCGTGCGAATGAATTTGAATGGATCGTACAAATGAATTAGAATGGATCGTACGAATGAATTAGAATAGATACATTCATGCGAATGAATTTGAATGGATCGTACGAATGAATTAGAATGGATCATAAGAATGAATTAGAATAGATCATACGAATGAATTAGAATGGATTGTACGAATGAATTAGAGTGGATAGTACGAATGAATTAGATTGGATCGTACGAATGAATTAGAATGGATACATTCGTGCGAATGAATTAGAATGGATCGTATGAATGAATTAGAATTGATCGTACGAATGAATTAGAATGGATCATACAAATGAATTAGAATGGATACATTCTTGCGAATGAATTAGAATGGATCGTACGAATGAATTATAATATATATATTCGTGCGAATGAATTAGAATGCATCATACGAATGAAATAGAATGAATCATACGAATGAATTAGAATAACTCTTACGAATGAATTAGAATGGATACATTCGTGCGAATGAATTCGAATGGATCGAACGAATGAATTAGAATGCATAGTACGAATGAATTTTAATGGATCGTACGAATGAATTAGAATAGATCGTATGAATGAATTAGAATGGATATATTCGTGCGAATGAATTAGAATAGATCGTACAAATGAATTAGAATGGATCGTACGAATGAATTAGAATTGATCATACAAATGAGTTAGAATGGATACATTTGTGCGAATGAATTAGAATGGATCCATTCTAATTCATTCGCACGAATATATCCATTCTAATTCATTCGTACGCTCCATTCTAATTCATTTGAACGATCCATTCTAATTCATTCATACGAATGTATCCATTCTAATTCATTTGTACGATCCATTCTAATTCATTTGTACGAATGTATCTATTCTAATTCATTCGTCTGATCCATTCTAATTCATTCGTACGAAGCACTCTAATTCATTCGTACAATTCATTCTAATTCATTCGTACGAATGTATCCATTCTAATTCATTCGTACGATCCATTCTAATTCATTCATAAGATCCATTCTAATTCATTCGTACGAATGTATCCATTCTAATTCATTCATACGATCCATTCTAATTCATTCATATGATCAATTCTAATTCATTCGAACAATCCATTATAATTTATTCGTACGAATATATCCATTCTAATTCATTCGTACGATCCATTCTAATTCATTCGTATGATCCATTCTAATTTATTCGTACGAATGTATCCATTCTAATTTATTCGTATGATCCATTCTAATTCATTCGTACTATCCATTCAAATTCATTCGTACGAATGTATCCATTCTAATTCATTCGTACGATCCATTCTAATTCATTCGTACAAATATATCCATTCTAATTCTTTCGTATGATCCATTCTAATTCATTCATATCAATGTATCCATTCTAATTCATTCGTACGATCCATTCTAATTCATTCGTATGATCCATTCTAATTGATTCATACGATCCATTCTAATTCATTCGCACGAATGTATCTATTCTAATTCATTCATACGATCAATTCTAATTCATTCGTACGATCCATTCTAATTCATTCGTATGATCCATTCTAATTCTTTCGCATGAATGTATCCATTCTAATTCATTCGTGCGATCCATACTAATTCATTCGTATTATCTATTCTAATTCATTCGTACGATCCATTCTAATTCATTCGCACGAATGTATCAATTCTAATTCATTCGTACGATCCATTCTAATTCATTTAGACAATCCATTCTAATTCATTCATATAATCCATTCTAATTAATTCGCACTAATGTATCCATTCTAATTCATTCGTACGATCCATTCTAATTCTTTTGTATGATACATTCTAATTCATTCGTATGAATATATCCATTCTAATTTATTCGTACGATCCATTCTAATTCATTCATACGATCCATTCTAATTCATTCGTACTATCCATTCTAAATCATTCCTACGATCTATTCTAATTCATTCGTACGAATGTATCTATTCTAATTCATTCGTACGATCAATTCTAATTCATTCGTACGATCCATTCTAATTTATTCGTACGATCCATTCTAATTCATTCGTACGAGTGAATCCATTCTAATTCATTCGTATGATCCATTCTATTTCATTCGTACGATCCAGTCTAATTCATTCGTACGATCCGTTCTAATTCATTCGTACGAATGTATCCATTCTAATTCATTCGTATGATCCATTCTAATTCATTCGTATGATCCATTCTAATTCATTAGTACGAATGCATCTATTCTAATTCATTCGTACGATCCATTCTAATTCATTCGTACGATCCATTCTAATTCATTCGTACGAATGTATCCATTCTAATTCATTCGTACGAATGTATCCATTCTAATTCATTCGTACGATCCATTCTAACTTGTTCGCATGAATGTATCCATTCTAATTTATTCGCACGAATGTATCCATTCTAATTCATTCGTACGATCCATTCTAATTCATTCGTGTGATCCATTCTAATTCATTCGTACGATCCATTCTAATTCACTCCTAGGATCCATTCTAATTCATTCGTACGATCCTTTCTAATTCATTCGTACGATCCCTTCTAATTCATTCGTACGATCCATTCAAATTCATTCGCACGTTCCATTCTAATTCACTCGGACGAATGTATCCATTTTAATTCATTCATACGATTAATTCTAATTCATTCATACGATCCATTCTAATTCATTCGTACGATTCATTCTAATTCATTTATACGATCCATTCTAATTCATTCAGACAAATGTATCCATTCTAATTCATTCGTATGATCCATTCAAATTAATTCGTACGATCCATTCTAATTCATTCGTACGATCCTTTCTAATTCCTTCGTACGATCCATTCTAATTCCTTCGTACGATCCATTCTAATTAATTCGCACGATCCATTCTAATTCATTCATACGATCCATTCTAATTCATTCGCACGATCCATTCTAATTCATTCGCACGAATGTATCCATTCTAATTCATTCGTATGATCCATTCTAATCCATTCGTAGAATCCATTATAATTTATTCATACGATCCATTCTAATTCATTCGCACGAATGTATCCATTCTAATTTATTCGTTCGATCCATTCTAATTCATTCGTACGATATATTCTAATTCAATCGCACGAATATATCCATTCTAATTCATTCGTACGATCCATTCAAATTCATTCATACGATCCATTCTAATTCATTCGCATGAATGTATCCATTCTATTTCATTCGTACGATCCATTCTAATTCATTCGTACGATCCATTCTAATTCATTCGCACAAATCATTCTAATTCATTTGCACGAAGGTATCCATTCTAATTCACGTGTACGACCCACTCTAATTCATTCACACGAATGTAACCATGGATACATTCGTCCGAATGAATTAGAATGGATCGTATGAAAGAATTAGAATGGATCATGCGAATGAATTAGAATGGATCATACGAATGAATTGGAATGGATCGTACGAATGAGAATTGCTCTTACGAATGAATTAGAATGGCTCTAACGAATGAATTAGAATGGATCATACGAATGAATTAGAATGCATACATTCGTGCGAATGAATTTGAATAGATCGAATGAATGAATTAGAATGGATCATACGAATTAATTAGAATCCATACATTCGTGCGAATGAATTTGAATGGATCATACGAATGAATTAGAATGGATACATTCATGCAAATAAATTAGAATGGATCGTACGAATGAATTAGAATGGATACATTCGTGCGAATGAATTAGAATGGATCGTACGAATGAATTAGAATGGATCGTGCGAATGAATTAGAATGGATCATACGAATGAATTAGAATGGATCGTGCGAACGAATTAGAATGGATCGTGCGAATGAATTAGAATGGCAACATTTGTTAGTGCGAATGAATTAGAATTGATCATACGAATGAATTAGAATGGATCGTACAAATGAATTTGTACGATCCATTCTAATTCATTCGTACGATCCATTCTAATTCATTCGTACGAACCATTCTAATTCAAACGCACAATCCATTCTAATTCATTCGTACGATCTATTCTAATTCATTCGTACGATCCATTTTAATTCATTCGCACGAAACATTCTAATTCATTCGCACGATACACTCGTGCGAATGAATTAGAATGGATCGTACGAATTAATTAGAATAGATCGTACGAATGAATTAGAATGGATACATTTGTATGAATGAAATAGAATGAATTAGAATGGATCATACGAATGAATTAAAATAGATCGTACGAATGAATTAGAATGGATACATTCATGCGGATGAATTAGAATGGATCGTGCGAATGAATGAGAATGGAAGGATTAGAATGGATCGTTTGAATGAATTAGAATGGATCGTACGAATGAATTAGAATGGATACATTCGTGTGAATGAATTAGAATGGATCATACGATACAGACAAAGATACATTCGAACAATCCATTCTAATTCATTCACACGAATGTATCCATTCTAATTCATTCGTATGAATGAATTAGAATGGATACATTTGTGCGAATGAATTAAAAGGGATCATACGAATGAATTAGAATGGATCGTACGAATGAATTAGAATGGATCGCACTATTGAATTAGAATGGATATATTCGTACAAATGAATTAGAATGGATCGTACGAATGAATTAGAATGGATCGTACAAATGAATTAAAATGGATACATTCGTGCCAATGAATTAGAATAGATCGTACGAATGAATTAGCATAGATACATTCGTGCGAATAAATTAGAATGGATCGTAAGAATGAATTAGGATGGATCGTACGAATGAATTAGAATGGATCGTACGAATGAAATAGAATGGATACATTCATGCGAATGAATTAGAATGGATCGTACGAATGAATTAGAATGGATACATTCGTGCGATCCATTCTAATTCATTCATACGATCTATTCTATTTCATTCGTATGATTCATTCTAATTCATTTGAACGATCCATTCTAAGTCATTCGTACGATCCATTCTAATTCATTCGCACGAATGTATCCATTCTAATTCATTCATACGAGCCATTCTAATTCATTCTTACGATCCATTCTAATTCATGCGTGCTATCCATTCTAATTCATTTGTATGAGTGAATAAGAATGTATACATTCATGCAAATTAATTAGAATGGATTGTACGAATGAATTAGAATGGATACATTCGTGCGAATGAATTAGAATGGATCGTACGAATGAATTTGAATGGACCGTATGAATGAATTAGAATGGATACATTCGTGCGAATGAATTCAAATGGATCGTACGAATGAATTAGGATGGATCGTACGAATGAATTAGAATGGGTACATTCGTGCGAATGAATTAGAATGGATCGTACGAATGAATTAGAATGGATCGTATGAATGAATTAGAATGGATCGTACGAATGAATTTGAATGGACCGTATGAATGAATTAGAATGGATACATTCGTGCGAATGAATTCAAATGGATCGTACGAATGAATTAGGATGGATCGTACGAATGAATTAGAATGGGTACATTCGTGCGAATGAATTAGAATGGATCGTACGAATGAATTAGAATGGATCGTATGAATGAATTAGAATGGATCATACGAATGAATTATAATGGATACATTCGTGCGAATGGATTATAATGGATCGTACGAATGAATTAGACTGGATCATACGAATAAATTAGAATGGATCGTATGAATGAATTAGAATGGATCGTACGAATGAATTAGAATGGATCGTACGAATGAATAAGAGTGGATCGTATGAATGAGTGAATGAATTAGAATGGATTGTACGAATGAATTAGAATGGATCGTACGTATGAATTAGAATAGACCGTACGAATGAATTAGAATGGCTCGTATGAATGAATTAGAATGGATACATTCATGCGAATGAATTAGAATGGATCGTACGAATGAATTAGAATGGATCGTACAAATGAGTTAGAATGGTTACATTTGTGCGAATGTATTAGAATGGATCGTACGATATTCGCACGAATGTATCCAATCTACTTTATTCGTACGATCCATTCTAATTCATTCGTACGATCCATTCTAATTTATTCATACGATCCATTCTAATTAATTTGTACGATCCATTATAATTCACATTCGCATGAATGTATCCATTCTAATTCATTCGTACGATCCATTCTAATTCATTCGTACGAATGTATCCATTCTAATTCATTAGTACGATCCATTCTAATTCATTCGCACGAATGAATCCATTCTAATTCATTCCTACGATACATTCTAATTCATTCGCACGAATGAATTAGAATGCATACATTTGTGGGTGCAAATTTTAGCGAGAAGTTTGCAAATTGCGGGACCCACCGGCCCTGCCTGGTGGGCCCACGAAGACTACTGTGTGACCCACCGGCCTTGCCTGGTGGGCCCACAGGCCTTGCCTGGTGGGCCCACAGGCCTATGAAATCCCCCAGGAGACAGTAGCGGGGTCCACCCGCTTTACCTGGCGGATCCCCAGATTTGACAGCAGAAACCGCCTTTTACTCCCAGTATTTCTCTATAAATAGCAGACTCCTCAAATGTAAATGGATCCGAAATCGAATTTCCAGTTCTGAGATCTGATTTTTAGAAACCAGAGCTCTGGATTTCAGTTTCCACCCCTTCACTTCTTCTCTTCGATCTTCTTCTTATCTTTGAAGGTATCAGAGTGGTTTCAGTGATACTCGGCCTGTCGAGATCACTTCGATATAAGTGTTAGTGAAATTCGGGTTGCTCCCTATAGCACGGAGACGTAGGCTTCGGCTGAACTCCGAGATCACATCTCTCGTGTCAACTCTCTGATTGCATCTCTATCAGCTTGTGTATTGAGAATTGCAACGCCAATCAATGAACAGATCGAACAAAGATCTTCGACTCGAACCTTCAATTGACTGGGGAGGTGAAGTCTTCGGGTCGGCACGAAGATTCTCTCACAGTTTGGCACCAACTGTGGCATCCGAACAAAAAGCCAAATCCTCTCTACAACTATTAGATCGGTTGAGCAGACAACCGATCTTGATAGCCAAACTTCCTCGCCCCTTCGGTTGAGCAGACAACCGTTCGGACATCGGCACTCTCGTTGCACCCTTCGTTCTGTACTAAATGGTGAGAACGAAGCATCAGGGTCAACCAGAAGGAAGTAACACTCAGCAACCTCGTCCTGAGACTCGTTCAATGAGTCAAAGGCTCAATTTCGGACAGCCCCTTGCTGTCCCCGATTTGGGGGTTCACTCAGGAAGTGGGAGATCAGTCGATCGACCGATCGCCCCTCCTCATCAATCAATTGGGCAAACTGCCCCTCCTCCTGCTGAGAACCCTCCATCGACTTATCAAATCTCAGCGGTCGACTTTCAGCTGCTTCAATTGGCAAAGCAAAATGCCGATCTCACTGCTGAAAGAGATGCTCTCAAGAAAGCAGCCTCTGAAGCCGGTATCGCTCTTCCGATTCCCTCGACCAACGAGAGAGTCGATCTTCCACGACAATCAATTCACTCCGAGCAACAGAGGTCAATGGGCACTGCTGCCCTTGAAAAGATTCGTCACGACCCAACTCCCTCTGCTGCCCCATGGAAGCAGAGTGTTTGGGATCACCTCGACGACGAGTCCTCCCAATCTTCTTCGGGTCGCAACTGCGACAGGAAGGCACCTTCAAAGCCTGACATATCAAGGAGACGCCAAATAAAGGGGGTTCCCTCGAAGAGCAGAGTTTCTCCTTCCATTCCACTTCAATGTGGGCTCAGATCGAACCTTCGTCACCGACTCCAACCTGCTGACACTCAGAGGCCTGAATAAGACCTCTCGATCTTGCCTCTTGATCTACATCCAAGTCGGGGGCATGGTCGTAGAGATGGGTACTCCTCTGTCGGACCTCTCCATCGGAGCTTGTTCGAGTCAATATTTCCAAGGGAATGGAGAACTCCCACTCTCCCCAAATTCAATTACATCAGAGGAGATCTAACTCTCCATGTACTCGCCTTTAAACAAGCTCTGACGCCGCATGAAGAAGAAAACAACGTACTCTGCCGCACCTTCGCGGGGAGTCTCGACGAACCATCCCTCGATTGGTACCATAATATCCGAGCTGGGTCCATCACCCAGTTAAGTGTTTTGGCCAATCTCTTCGTGCAGCATTATCAGCTGAACTTGAAGCCAGAAAAGAAGCTCAACTCCCTCTACCGGTTGAGGATGGGTGCCGATGAGAGTCTCCGAAGCTTTACAAGGAGATTTCGCAACGAGCACGCTGCCCTCTCCGGTAGACATCTGGATGATGAAGCCATCATGTTGGCTTTTCAGAACGCTCTCCGCTTCGACTTACACATCTACAATGACTTCATCCGTAATCCCCCTCCTTCCCTGGGTTCAATGTTTGATTGAATCCAGAGAGAAATTGAGGTTGAGGACGATCAAGTCGCCCGAAAAAGGGCAAGAGTCGAAGCGAAGGCCTGCTGAGAAAGAAGCTCCGAAGTATGCTGCCAAAGCTCACAATGCTAAGGCAGTAGCCCCCCTGCCAACAAACGATCGAGGAACGACGGACGACGATCCCCGACGAAGACCACTTTCACCGAGTGGAATTTACCGGTCGAACAAATCCTCGACCGTATTGAACACGAAGAATTCCTTCGAAGGCCCAATCCTCTTCAGCCCAACACTAAATTCACGGCTGACAAAACGGTCTATTGTGACTTCCACCGAAGTCATGGCCATTCTACCGATCGGTGCTATCGACTAAAATTTCATCTCGAAGATTTGCTGCGAGAGGGCCATCTCCAAGAGTTCACCAAAGATGGACAAGATCAACGCCGATCCTCTGCGAAGGGGAAAGAAGCTTGTTGGGTCTATCAAATCTCTTCCAACCGATCTCCTCTCACTGTGAGTGCCAACATCTTCGGTATTCATGGATCATTGCACAACCAATCGGTGACCGGGAAGGAAGTCGACCGGCAAATTTGACGTATCTTTCACGTTCGCTCTTCTGCAAACAAAGAGGACACATGGATCGAAAAGCCTATCGAGGGTTTAGCTTGGCCCTCCATCGTCTTCAACGACTCAGACCTTTAAGGTGTTCATACTCCACATCGAGACCCCCTGGTCTTGAAGCTCCTCATCGACGGAAGCACTGTCAACCGAATTTTCATCGACACCGGAAGCTCTATCGACATTATGTTCTCAGACTGCTTCAAACGTCTGGGACATAAATATTCAACCCTTGATGTCGTCCCAACAGTGATTACCGGCTTCAACAGTGAACAAAGCATCACTATGGGCGAATCAAGATTCAATCTCGATCTCAGCCAAGAAACTCGAGTCTCGGTAAGATTTGCTATCGTCGAAGGAACGTCCAGCTACAACGCCATTCTCGGGCGACCATTTCTCCACCAGATAAAGCCATCTCCTCTCCTTATCATCAACTCCTCAAATTTGCAACGGGAGAAGGCATTGTCTGCATACGAGGAGATCAACAAGCCGGGAGATCTTGTGAAGCTACTGCGGCAAAAATAGATCGTAAGATCAATATTGCTCCTCCAAAGCAGCCACGAGATGAAGCTGGTCCCTCTTCAAAATAGCAATCAAAGGAGATTCCTCTGATCGAACCCCCACCAATCGAGTAGGAGGCCTCACCATCAATCGAAGAAATTATTCCAATTAATATCGGTAGTGGAGATCTCCCTCAACAAACATTCATCGGTACCGGTTTTAGCGACGCAGAAGCGTGAGACATGGTATCCTTCCTTCAGTCCAACATCGACGTCTTCGCCTGGTATTTTAAAGACATGCCTGGGATCAATCCAGATGATGCTTGCCACCGGCTCGCGATCAAAGAAGAAGTGAAGCCTGTCAAATCCGACCAGAACTACAAATTGCTGTTCAAAAAGAGATCAGTAAGCTACTTGCAGCTGGCTTCATTCGTGAAGTAGAGTACCCTACTTGGATCTCCAATATAGTCGCGGTCCCAAAGAAGAACGGGAAAGTCAGAGTGTGCATCAACTTCACCAACCTCAACAAGGCTTGTCCCAAAGATCCATTTCCTATGCCAAGGATAGATAGACTCGTCGATGCCACTGCTGGCCACGAGCTATTATCTTTCATGGATGGATACTCTGGGTACAATCAAATTCCGCTTCATCCGGACTATCAAGAGAAGACATGTTTTGTGACTAACCGGGATCTCTACTGCTATAAAGTAATGCCTTTCGGCCTCAAAAATGCTGGTTCTACCTATCAAACGTTAGTCACAAAGATGTTTGAAGATCAGATCGATCGCAACGTCGAAGTCTACATCGATGATCTCCTCACAAAGAGCTTCACTCGAGGAAAACATCTATCTGATCTGACGGAAACCTTTCAAGTCCTTCGAAAGTATCGTATGAAGCTCAATCCGGCTAAGTGTGCTTTCGGAGTACAATCGGGCAAATTCCTAGGTCACCTTGTGACCAGGAGGGGCATCAAAGCCAACCCAGATCAAATTCGAGCTATTCTGGATATGCCCTCACCTACAAATCGAAAGGAAGTTCAACACCTCACTGGAAGGTTGGCAGCTCTTAATCGATTCATCTCAAAATCTTCTGACAAGTGTAAACCACTCTTCGACAAGCTACGAAAGGCGGATACATCTAGGTGGAGTCTAATTTGCGAAGAAGCTTTTCAAGACATCAAGAAATATCTGGTGCAAGTTCCTATCCTAACGGCTTCACTTCTAAAAGAAGATCTAGGGCTCGATCTCGCCGTCACCGATCAAGCAATCAGTGCGGTCCTGGTCAGCAGAAGAGAAAGCATCGAGCAGCCAATCTACTACATTAGCCATACACTTCTCCCTGCTGAAACTTGTTATTCAAAGACGGAGAAGGTCATACTGGCCTTACTCACTGCATCACGTCGTCTCCAACCTTACTTTGTCTCTCATCAGATCACAGTCATCTCAGAACACCCACTCAAAGATATCATTGACAAAGCAGGTCGAGCTGGTCGAATGACCAAATGGGTGATCGAGATGAGTGCTCTTGGGATCCAGTTCGAGTCTCGCACTTCAGTCAAGGGTCAGGCAATTGCTGATTTTCTAGCTGACTTTCCCGTTGAAGATCCCATAACTTGGGAAGAAGACTTCGATATGCTCCTTGAAGACGAAGCTGAACCTCCGTTCAATTCGGCTACAAAATCCGATCCGAGCCTTGAGGCTCCAACCACAACACCAACTCCATGGAAGCTTTATACCGATGGAGCTTCAAGTGCGATCGGTTCGGGAACTGGGATAGTCTTGATATCCCCCGAACAAGATCACCTTCAGAAGGCCACTCTCCTCGGATTCAATGCCACCAACAACGAAGCAGAATACGAAGCGCTCATCTCCGGACTCGAAATGGCTGAATCCCTAGGGGTGGATCGAATCATCGTCTACAGCGACTCCCAGCTAATCAAAAGGCAGATCAACGGAGAGTACACAGCTCGTAAAGAGAGAATGCAACTCTACTCTGCCCTAGTACGACGTCTTCAACAACGTTTTACTAGTACTGAATTTGTTTAAATCCCAAGAGCAGAGAATCGAGAAGCAGATGCCTTAGCCAATACTGCCTCAGTTCTTGGAGACTCACTCGGAGGAAGACAAATACAAATCGATTATCAAGAAGTGCCTAAGACCACCCCGAACAACAGATCATTGCTACTACAGAGAGATCTGGGGGTGGAAATCAACTGGCCACCACAAGTGAGCTTGAAGATTGGAGACAACCCATCTTTAACTTCTTCAAACATGGTAAAATGCCCGAAGATCCAAATCAAGCCCGAAGGCTTCAAAGAAAGCTTCCATGCTATATCATTCAAGGAGAAGATCTATACTTCAAGTCTCACAACGGGATGTTGCTCAAGTGCATTGGCCCTGAACAAGCAAAGGCAATCCTGATTGATATCCACTCTGGAGCTTGCGGAAATCATTCAGGAGGAAGATCTCTTGAAGCCAAGACGAAGCTACAAGGTTACTACTACCCAACCATGGCAAGGGATGCTCGCTAAGTGGTTCAAAGGTGTGAGCCATGCCAAAGGCACGCTCGGGCTATCCATCTCCCTGCAGATGAGCTTCACCAACTATCGAGTCCATGGTCATTCCATCAATGGGGGTTGGACTTCTTGGGTCTGTGGGTGCAAATTTTGGCAAGAAGTCTGCAAACAGCGGGACCCACCGACCCTGCCTGGTGGGCCCCCGAATACTACAGCAGGACCCACCGGCCCTGCCTGGTGGGCCCCCGAGTAACACAGCGAGACCCACCGGCCCTGCCTGGTGAGCCCCCGAATACTACAGCGGGACCCACCGGCCCTGCCTGGTGGGCCCCCGAGTACCACAGCGAGACCCACCGGCCCTGCCTGGTGGGCCCCCTAAGACGGCAGCGGAGCCCACCAGCCTTACCTGGAGGATCCCCAGATACGACAGCAGAAAACCGCCATTTATCACTAGAGAATTCTATAAATAGCAGAGCCACAGAATGTAAAAGGATCCGAAAATTCTGATTTCCATGCTGAGATCTGATTTTCAGAACCCAGAGCTCTGGAATTTCCCATCTTTCCATCTTCCACCTCTCTTTGATCTTCTTCTCTCCTTCGAAGAGATCAGAGTGTTTTCAGTGATACTCGGCCTGTCGAGATCACTTCGATATAAGTGTTAGTGAATTCGGGTTGCTCCCTATAGCACGGAGACGTAGGCTTCGGCTGAACTCCGAGATCATATCTCTCATGTCCAACTTTCTCTGCTTGCATATTGAGAGTTCTAACTCCAATCGACAGATCGAACAACGATCTTCGACTCAAAGCTTCAACTGACTGGTGCGGCGAAGTCTTCGGGTCGGCACGAAGATTTTCCCCCACAGTTTGGCACCGTCTGTGGGATCGAACGAGAAGCTGTGTCCGTTCCACCACTACTATCAGATCGGTCGAGGACGAAGCACCAGGGTCAACCAGAAGGAAGTAACACACGTCAACCTCGACCTGAGACTCGATCAATGAGTCAAAGGCTCAATTTCGGGCAGCCCCTTGCTGCCCCCAATATGGATACTCGATTAGGTAGTGGGAGATCGGTTGATCGACCGATTGCCTCCCCTCCTCATCAATCAATAGGGCATACAACCCCTGCTCCCGCTGAAGACCTTCCCTCAACCTATCAAATCTCGACGGTCGATTTCCAACTACTTCAACTGGCAAAGTAGAATGCCACCCTCACTGCTGAGAGGGACGCACTCAAGAAGGCAGCCTCCGAGGCTGGAATTTCTCTTCCCATCCCCTCGACTAATGAGAGGGTCGATTGGCCACGACCATCAATCCACTCCGAGCAACGGAGGTCAATGGGCACTGTTGCCCCCGGGAGAATTCATCGCGACCTGACTCCCTCTGCCGCCCCATGGAAGCAGAGTGTTTGGGATCATCTCGACGATGAGTCCTCCCAATCCTCTTCTGGTCGCAACTGCGACAGGAAGGCACCTTCGAAGCTCGATATACCAAGGAAGCACCCGATGAAAGGCGCTCCTTCAAAGAGTAGAATCTCCCCTTCCATTCCACTTCAACGTGGACTTGGATCGGACCTTCGACACCGACTTCAATCGAAAAATACTTCAATGCCTGAGCAAGACCTTGCGATCTTGCCTCTTGACCCACATCTAGGTCGAGGACACGATCGTAGGGATGGGTATTCCTCCGCCGGACCTCTCCATCGAAGCCTCTTCGAGTCAACATTTCCAAGGGGATGGAGAACTCCTATCCTCCCCAAATTCAACTGTGTCAAAGGAGATCCGACTCTCCATATACTTGCCTTCAAGCAAGCCTTGACACCGCATGAAGAAGAGAACAATGTGCTTTGTCGCACTTTCGCCGGAAGTCTCGATGAGCCGTCACTCGATTGGTATCATAATCTCCGAGCTGGGTCCATCACCTAGTTCAGTGTCTTGGCTAACCTTTTCATGCAGCATTATCAGCTCAATCTGAAGCCAGAAAAGAAGCTCGACTCCCTCTATCGGCTGAGGATGGGTGCTGACGAGACTCTCCGCAATTTCACAAGGAGATTTCGCAACGAGCATGCTGCCCTCTCTTGAAGACATCTGGATGATGAAGCCATCATGTTGGCTTTCCAGAATGCCCTCCGCTTCGATCTACACATCTACAACGACTTTATTTGCAATCCCCCTCCTTCTCTGGGTTCTATGTTCGATCGAATCCAGAGAGAGATTGAGGTTGAAGAAGATCAAGTCGCTCGAAAAGGGCGAGAAACGAAGCGAAGACCCGCGGAAAGAGATGCTCCAAGATATGCTGCCAAAGCTCACAACGCTGAGGCAACAGCTCCTCCTGCCAACAAAAAGCCAAGGAATGATGGACGTCGATCTCCGACGAAGACGACTTTCACCGAGTGGAATTTACCAATCGAGCAGGTTCTCGACCGCATTCAACACGAGGAATTCCTTCGAAGGCCCAATCCTCTTCAGCCAAATACTAAATTCACGGCTGACAAAACAGTTTATTGCGACTTCCACCGAAGTCATGGCCATTCCACCGATCGGTGCTATCGGCTAAAATTCCATCTTGAAGACTTATTGCGAGAAGGCCACCTTCAAGAGTTTGTCAAAAGCGGTCAAGATCAGCGTCGATCCTCTGCGAAGGGGAAAGAGGCTTACTGGGTACACCAAATCTCTTCCAACCGATCACCTATCACTGTGAATGCCAACGTCTTTGGCATTCACGGAACATTGCATAATCAAGCCTTGACCGGGAAGGAAGTAGATCGGCAAGTTCGACGCATCTTCCACGTTTGTTCTACCGCAAACAAAGAGGACACCTGGATTGAGAAGCCTATTGAAGGCTTGGCTTGGCCTTCTAATGTTTTCAACGACACCGATCTTCAAGGAGTTCAAACTCCACATAGAGACCCCCTGGTCTTAAAACTCCTCATCGACGGAAGCACCGTCAATCGAATCCTTATTGACACCAGGAGTTCCATCGATATTATGTTCTCAGACTGTTTCAAACGTTTGGGACATAAATACTCGAGCCTCGACGTCGTCCCGACGGTAATCACAGGCTTCAATGGCGAACAAAGCATTACGGTGGGTGAATCGAGATTTACTCTCGACCTTAGCCGAGAAACTCGAGTCTCGGTGAGGTTTGCAATTGTTGAAGGAGTATCCAGCTACAACGCCATTCTCGGGCGACCATTCCTCCACCAGATCAATGTCATCTTCTCTCCTTACCACCAACTACTCAAGTTTGCAACGGGAGAAGGCATTGTCTGCATTCGAGGCGATCAGCAAGCTGGGAGATCTTGTGAAGCTGCTGCGGCAAAAACAGATCGTAAGATCAATATTGCTCCTCCAAAGCGGCCACGAGATGAAGCTGGTCCCTCTTCCAAATAGCAATCAAAGGAGATTCCACCGATCGAGCTCCCACCAATCGAATGGGAAGCCTCACCTTCAATTGAAGAAATCATCCCTATAAATATCGGCAGTGGAGATCTCCCTCGACAAACATTTATCGGTACCGGTCTTAGCGGCGCAGAAGTGCGAGACATGGTATCCTTCCTCCAGTCCAATATCGACATCTTCGCTTGGTGTTTCGAAGACATGCCTGGTGTCAATCAAGATGATGCTTGTCACCGACTTGCGATCAAAAAAGAAATGAAGCCTGTCAAGCAAAAGCCACGCACCATCCGACCTGAGATACAAGTTGCTGTTCAAGAGGAGATCAGTAAGCTACTCACAGCAGGCTTCATTCGCGAAGTAGAGTATCCTACTTGGATCTCCAACATCGTTGCTGTTCCAAAGAAGAACGGGAAGGTCAGAGTGTGCATCGACTTTACCAATCTCAACAAGGCTTGTCCCAAAGATCCATTCCCCATGCCAAGGATAGATAGACTCGTCGATGCCACTGCTGGCCACGAGCTATTGTCCTTCATGGATGGATACTCTGGATACAATCAAATTCCACTTCACTCTGATGATCAAGAGAAGACATGCTTTGTGACTAGCAGAGGTCTCTACTGCTATAACGTAATGACATTCGGCCTCAAAAATGCTGGTTCTACCTATCAAAGGTTAGTCACAAAAATGTTCAAAGGCCAGATCGGTCGCAATGTCGAAGTATACGTCGATGATCTCCTCACCAAGAGCTCCAACAGAGGAAACCATTTAGCTGATCTGACTGAAACCTTTCAAGTCCTCCGAAAGTATCGCATGAAGCTCAATCCTGCCAAGTGTGCTTTTGGAGTTCAATCGGGCAAATTCCTGGGTCACCTTGTGACCAGGAGAGGTATTGAAGCCAACCCCGACCAAATTCGAGCCATCCTCGATATGCCATCACCTACCAATCGGAAGGAAGTACAGCGTCTGTGGGGGAAAATCTTCGTGGCGACCCGAAGACCTCGCCTCACCAGTCAATTGAAGTTGAAGTTGACGTTGAAGATCGTTGGTCGATCTGTTGATCGAAGTTGAAGTTTTTGATATGTAAACAGAGAGATGCAATCAGAGAGAGAGTTGACACGAGAAGTGATCCCGGAGTTCAGCCGAAGCCTACATCTCCGTGCTATAGGGAGCAACCCGAATTCACTAATGCTTTACTTGAAGTGACCTCGACAGGCCGAGTGTCACTGAAATCTCTTTGACCTTTTCAAGGACAAGAAGAAGAAGATCAAAGAGTTAGAAATTTCTGGGTTCTGGTTTCTGAAATAGATATCAACTGATGGCACTGATCTATTATCAGAGCTCTGGTTTTGGTTCTGGAATTTCGGATTTCGGATCTGAGTTTTTTGATCTTTTTACATTCGAAGGCTCTGCTATTTATAAGATTCTCTGCTGGTAAATGGCGGTTTTCTGCTGTCGTATCTGGGGATCCTCCAGGTAAGGCTGGTGGGTCCCGCTGCCGTCTCCTGGGGGATTCCACAGGCTCCTGGGCCCACCAGGCAGAGCCGGTGGGTCCCGCTGTGGTCTCCGGGGGCCCACTAAGCGGGGCCGGTGGGTCTCGCTGTGGTCTCCGGGGGCCCACCAGGCGGGGCCGGTGGGTCCCGCTGTGGTCTCCGAGGGCCCACCAGGCAGGGCCGGTGGGTCCCACTGTAGTCTCCGGGGGCCCACCAGGCAAAGCCGGTGGGTCCCGCTGTAGTCTTCGGGGGCCCACCAGGCAGGGCCGGTGGGTCCCGCTGTGGTCTCCGGGGGCCCACCAGGCAGGGCCGGTGGGTCCCGCTGTTGTTTTCGGGGGCCCACCAAGCAGGGCCGATGGGTCCCGCTGTTTGCAGACTTCTTGCCAAAATTTGCACCCACAGTTACCCCCTCCAAGTTAGCTAGAGGTCATCTGGCTGGCTTGGATTCGTGGTGCAAAGCTAACGACCCCCTGTCACACACACAGAGGAGCTTTGTCGAGTGTTAGCGTTAAAATAGACTGATCGGTCAATTTTGACCGTTCGGTCAAATTTGACCGTTCTGTCAAATTTTGACCGTTCGGTCAATTTAGACCGTTCGGTCAAATTTGACCGTTCGGTCAATTTTGACCGTTCGGTCAATTTTGACCGATCGGTTAATTATGACCGAACGGTCGATTTCAACCGGTCAAGGATTGGGTGATCGGTCAAAAAACATGGTTTTTTGACCGATCCAGTGGAAAATTGACCGATCGGTTGATTTTGACCGTTCGGTCAAATTTGACTGAACGGCTAAAATCAGCCGGTCAAGGTTTGGGTGATCGGCAAAAAACCTCAATTTTTTTTGCCAGATCTAGTAGAAAATCGACCGATCGGTTGATTTTGACCGAACGGTCAAATTTGACCGAACGGCTAAAATCAGCCGGTCAAGGTTTGGGTGATCGGCAAAAAACCTCAGTTTTTTGCCAGATCTAGTAGAAAATTAACCGATTGGTTGATTTTGACCGAATCGGTCAGATTTGACCGAACGGCTAAAATCAGCCGGTCAAGGTTTGAGTGATCGGCAAAAAACCTCAGTTTTTTGCCAGATCTAGTAGAAAATTGACCGATCGGTTGATTTTGACCGAATCGGTCAGATTTGACCGAACGGCTAAAATCAACCGGTCAAGGTTTGGGTGATCGGCAAAAAACCTCAGTTTTTTGCCAGATCTAGTAGAAAATTGACCGATCGGTTGATTTTGACCGAACGGTCAGATTTGACCGAACGGCTAAAATCAGTCGGTCAAGGTTTGGGTGATCGGCAAAAAACCTCAGTTTTTTGCCAGATCTAGTAGAAAATCGATCGATCGGTTGATTTTGACCGAACGGTCAGATTTGACCGAACGGCTAAAATCAGCCGGTCAAGGTTTGGGTGATCGGCAAAAAACCTCAGTTTTTTGCCAGATCTAGTAGAAAATCGACCGATCGGTTGATTTTGACCGAACGGTCAGATTTGACCGAACGGCTAAAATCAGTCGGTCAAGGTTTGGGTGATCGGCAAAAAACCTCAGTTTTTTGCCAGATCTAGTAGAAAATCGACCGATCGGTTGATTTTGACCGAACGGTCAGATTTGACCGAACGGCTAAAATCAGCCGGTCAAGGTTTGGGTGATCGGCAAAAAACCTCAATTTTTTGCCAGATCTAGTAGAAAATCGACCGATCGGTTGATTTTGACCGAACGGTCAGTTTTAACCGAACGGTTAAAATCAGCCGGTCAAGGTTTGGGTGATCGGCAAAAAACCTCAGTTTTTTGCCAGATCTAGTAGAAAATCGACCGATCGGTTGATTTTGACCGAACGGTCAGATTTGACCGAACGGCTAAAATCAGCCGGTCAAGGTTAAAGTCTTGAACCTGTAATTTTGAGGAAGTGGTATAGCTTGTGCTTCTTCTTTGATCTTTGGCAGTCTTGAATATCGATGGAGTTTGATTTTTTTTCTGCTTTGAATCCTTGGTTGGCCGGAATGTGGTTTTGAACCGGCGGTCCGGTTCACTCAAACCGGTGGTTTGTTTGGACCGTTGGTTTACACGGACCGGTAGGTTTGACGCTTCGTCTGATCCGACGGTTCGCCTGATTTTGCGCTTGCTATGGATGGATGCCACGTGTACCTGCAAAAACACGCGATTTGATATAGTGAAGACACGTGTCTTCTCGATTTGCGTACCGTTTTACCCCTGGGTATATAAGTCTTTCTCGCTGTCATTTTCGCCTCACGCTTTCAGAATTTTTCAAAGTCCAGACTCTTTACTTCCCCTCTCTTGTTCTTCGTCTCCTTTCGATCGGTCAAATGGCGTCTTCGGGCAGTTCGAAGATGAGTGCAGTTCCTTCCAAGAGGAAGGGCAAGGAAGTTGTCGAGGTCTCTTCTGCTCCGAAGGGCCGAGGTAAAGGCAGGGCCGAATTGATCGAGCTTGGCCAACTGGGCAAGAGGCACCAAGGAGTGGGATTCGCTTCTGCACCGTCAAGGCCAGAGCAGATTCCCAAGGCAAAGTTTGTCCTCTGCCCGCAGTTACCTCTGTCGGTGGAACCGGAATTTGGGTATAACATTGGCGGCAAACTCACTGACGTGAAGAGGGAGAAACTGCAGAAGCTGTTAGCGTGTTTCACTGAGGGGAAGGCCCGGCCAGCGCTTCCGGGAGTAGTGTCAGCTTTTGGCATTGACAGGCGGACAATCTTTGTCTCGTACGCGAGCAAAGAGCAGGTGATGGGGACTATCGTCACGATCGGCCAGCTCAACTGCGGACTGCGCCTTCCACTGCCTCCCTTTGCTGCGAGGTTACTGAACCTCTCTGGTCTCTGTCCCGGGCAGGTGACTGGAAACTCCTGGAGGATCATCTACGCTTTCTGTCACGTAGAATCGGACTTCCAGAAGGAGCTGAGGGAATGCTATTCCAGCCTCCCCGAAGGTAAAGAAGCCCGGATAGAGTTTGGATATTTTTTCTATCACTACCGATGGGCTTGGAGGAAAGACAGCCCATTCTTCTATCTAACGGGTATGTCTGCTCTTCGGCCGATCGCTGACACTATCGGTTCTGATAAGCTTTACACTGACTGGCCGTTGTCGGTGCCTGGTGCCTGGACCCTGATGTCTGTTCCTGAGGTTCCCCGATACAAAGTGCATGATGAAATAGACATGTTCAGTGTAGGAGGAGCTCTTGCGTGGTCTTCGGAGCAGGTGGGGGCTGTTGATAATCTCTTCCTGGAATTATCCTGCGGGACCCGATCTTGGAAGCAGTTCTCGAACTGCCCAGTTCGACACGGCAAGGCCAACCTTCTCCACCGATCGAAGGCCCGCTATGAAGATAATGAGGTCATCTACTCGGATTACGAGGAGGACCCTCAGTCTGGAAAAATTGTTAGGAGGCTTCGGTTCGAGAAGAAGGCTTATGGAGCCAGGCGCGCACTTCCCTCGGAGGAGAAACTGGTAACTCCGAAGGGGCCAGCGAAGAAGAAAAGGAAAGTGCTAGTTGAGGAGGAGAAGAAAAAAGAAGAAGAGGGGGAGGAAGAGGAAGGCGAAGAGGAAGGTGGAGATGATGGTGATGATGATGATTCCGACGACAGCAGCGACAGTGGTGAAGGAAATGGAGATGATAGTGAGGACGAAGGACATGGGGGTGGCGAGGAAGAAATTCCTCCCACCCCCACTGGTGGTACCGAAGGACATGGGGGTGGTGAGGAAGAAATTCCTTCCACCCCCATTGGTAAGGCTGATGAGGATTCGCAGCCGATCCTTATTGACCAAGCTAAAGCTCGCAAGATGGAAGCGGTCATGGATGCAACGGGCGATGGCCCTAAGGTGATTCCTACCTATGACTTTGGGGAGTTGAAAAAGAACCCGCTTCGCTTCAAGATCAGGATATCGGGGAGTGGCGGGGTTGGAAGCAACCCTACACCCCTCGATCAGGTACCTCCCGAGGTTCCCCGTCTCGAAGGGGCAACTACAAGTGGGGGTGTGGAGGTTGAACAACCCCCACCACCCTCACGATCTCTGGCTGAGGAGGTAGCTGCCATGGTGGCTGGGCTCAGTAATTCGAGCGGGCGAGAAGATGAAGGGGGTGCTTCACCTCCTCGGGATGTTCCCTCTCCTGCTCACTTGGAGAGAGGAAGCCGGGTGGGTGAGGCTACCCCCCAACCCTTGTCAGAGCCAACCCCCATCAAGGAGAAGTCGACCCCCAAGGGTAAGAGCTCCGACAGTGGGAAGGGAAAGGCTCCTCAGGTCGAGGCTTCAGGTATCTGCACTAACTTGCTTTGATTGCCTTGCCGTTGATGCTCGAAAATATTCTAACCCTTTGAATTCTTGTGTCGATTGCAGGTACGCCTGCTGGCTCGACTCCAAAGATGAAGAGCTTGGGTGATGTTGACATCAATCGCCCTACTAGCGTGATTCGGAAGCTTTGCAATCTTCCGGAAGCTACTTTTGAAGAAGCCTTCGATAGGCTAGATGTAGTGGTATGTATATCTCCTTGATTGAATATTTGAGTTGTCTTTGGAATAATTCTAACTTCCTATCCATCTGCAGAGCTCAGCAGTTTTGAGAATCACAAGCGCTCTCTCTAGGAAGGCAGGAGAACGGGAGGCCGCATCTGAGGTATCTCATTTGACAGCCGAACTAAAGACTGCAAGCGAGGAGAAAGATAGGCTGAGGGAGCTCCTGACTTCGAAGAAAACCTCTCTCAAGACCAAGATTGAGGATCTTCGCAAGGGGAAGCTGGAGATCAAGGGGCTGCAGGACCGTTGCGAGGTGCAGAGTCACGAACTCGAATACTTGAAGAATCGGATCGTCAAGGTTGAGGACGTGTCCTGTGGTCGCTCCAACGAGATCAAGGAGCTGAAAGAACAACTTGCTGCTCAACACGCTGCTTTTACTGCCAAAGAGGAGACTTCCAAGAAGGCGTTGGACCATGCTCTGTCTGAATGCAAGGTTTACAAGGAGACAGCTGAGAAAGCGGCAGAGACACTCAGGGCACATGTCAGCAGTGTCCGATCTTCTAAAGCTTCGGTGGCGAGCAAGGCTCGTGGCGAATCTGAAGGAGAGAAGTCGCGCGCTCCAAGCGTAGCCAAGCCCTGATGTGTTTCGGTCTTTTTCTTAGCTGTTTACTCTTGTAAACTTTTGATATGTAGCAGCTTGACATTGTACTTGACAAATTTTTGATAATAGAAGATATCTTTTTGATATTTGAAAATTGAATGTCTCTTGAGTTGAATGTCTTGTGTTTGAACTCTTTGAATGCTGTATTCTGGATGGCATTAAAATAGATACAATCTTTGAAATGTAAGAGGTCGAATCGTAATTCGATTACTCAAACTTGTTGTAACTTGAAAATTGAACTTGAATTCGTGTAACATTTGAATGTGAGGGGTTGAGTCGCAACTCAAGCACCCAAACTTGTTAGACGATATCGAAATTGATTGAAATTGAATATTTGAAATTTGAAGGTCAGTTTAACATTTAGTAAGGGGTTGAGTCGCAACTCAACACCCAAACTTGTTAAAAGACTTGGCCACTTGAATGTAGATAATTTGAAACTGCTTCAGAACTTGAATTGAAGAGCTGAACACTTGCACATTTGAACACTTGCACATTTGAACACTTAAAAGAGATCTTTATTCATCACATAGTTTACATCATGGGTAGAACAACTTGAGGTGTCTAGAATTCCAAGCTCGAGGCAATCTATCTCCTTCTGGTGAGATCAGTCTGTAAGAACCTTTGCCTCCTATTGATTCAACGATATATGGACCTTCCCAGTTAGGAGCAAGCTTCCCACTACTGTGTTCTTTGGTGTTGTAGAAAACTGCTCTGAGAACTAGACTACCCACTGGGAACTGTCTTTTGTAGACTTTCTCGTAGTAGGCTCGTTTGATCTTCTGCTGATACTTGGTCACACGAAGGGAGGCTTGGTCTCGTAGTTCTTCAGAGAAATCTAGATCATTGATCCGAAGCTCTTCGTTGATTCCTTCTTCAACTGCCCTGGTCTTCAGAGTACTTGATATGTTTTCTGTTGGGAGCACTGCTTCCGATCCATATGTTAGACGAAAAGGTGAGAACCCTGTTGATCTTCTCGGAGTTGTACGATACCCCCAAAGAACTTCAGGTAGGACCTGTTCCCACAATCCTTTCTTGTCGTTGAGTTTCTTCTTGAGTATACCAAGAATAGCTCTATTTGAGGCTTCAGCTTAACCATTGCATTGAGGATATCTTGGAGTTGAATAGAATAGCTTGATACCGTTGTTCAGACAGAACTCTCGGAATTTGTCGGAGTCAAATTGAGCTCCATTGTCAGCAACCAGAACTTGAGGTGTACCAAATCTCGAGAAGATGTTGTGCTGAATGAATTTGATCACTTCGTCGTCAGTCTCTCGGAAGAGAGGCACAGCTTCAACCCATTTGGTGAAGTAGTCAGTGGCCAGTAGTAGATACTTCTTCTTGCTTGGAGTTGGTAGGAAAGGACCCAAGAAGTCCAACCCCCACGGATGGAAGGGCCATGGACTTGATAGCTGATGAAGCTCATCTGCAGGGAGATGGATAGCTCGAGCGTGTCGTTGGCATGGTTCACATCTTTGAACAACTTGCTGAGCATCCTTTGCCATGGTTGGCCAATAGTAACCTTGTAGCTTCGTCTTGGCTTCAAGAGATCTTCCTCCTGAATGATTTCCACAAGCTCCAGAGTGGATATCATCCAGGATTGCCTTTGCTTGCTCTGGGCCAAGGCATTTGAGCAATATCCCGTTATGAGATTTGAAATATAGATCTTCTCCTTGAATAGTGTAGCAGGGGAGCTTCCTTTGAAGTCTTCGGGCTTGATTTGGATCTTCCGGCATTTTGCCATGCTTGAAGAAGTCGAAAATTGATCGTCTCCAGTCTTCAAGCTCACTCGTAGTAGTGAGGATCGATGTCAGTTGATCTCCACCCCCAGATCCTTTTGTAGTAGCAAGGATCTGTTGATCGGGGATGGTCTTGGGTACTTCTTGATAATCGATCTGTATTTGTCTTCCTCCGAGTGAGTCTCCAAGAACTGAAGCAGCATTGGCTAAGGCATCTGCTTCTCGATTCTCTGCCCTTGGAATTTGAACGAACTCAGTCATGGTAAAACGTTGTTGAAGACATCGTACTAAGGCTAAATAGAGTTGCATTCTTTCTTCACGAGCTGTGTACTCTCCATTGATTTGTCTTATGATCAACTGGGAGTCGCTGTAGATGATGATTCGATCTACCCCCAGAGATTCCGCCATTTCGAGTCCGGAAATAAGTGCTTCGTATTCGGCTTCGTTGTTAGTGGCGTTGAACCCTAGGAGAGTGGCCTTCTGTAGATGATCAAGTTCGGGGGATACTAAGACTATCCTAGTTCCCGAACCGATCGAACTTGAAGCTCCATCAGTATAAAGCTTCCATGGAGGAGTTGCAGCAATAGCTTCGAGACTTGGATCAATTTTTGTTGCAAGGTTGATCGGAGTATTGTCCTCATCTTCTAAGCGCATGTTGACATCTTCTTCCCAAGTGATGGGGTCTTCAACTGGAAAGTCAGCTAGAAAATCAACAACAGTTTGACCTTTGATAGAAGTGCGAGGTTCGAACTGAATCCCCAGAGCACTCATTTCGATCACCCATTTGGTCATTCGACCAGCTCGACCAGCTTTGTCGACGATATCTTTGATCGAATATTCTGAAATAACAGTGATCTGGTGGGAGACGAAGTAAGGTTGAAGACGACGCGATGCAGTGAGCAACGCCAGGATGACCTTCTCAGTTTTTGAGTAACGAGTTTCAGCTGGAAGGAGAGTATGGCTGATATAGTAGACTGGATGCTCTACGCCTTCTCTTCTACTGACTAGGACCGCGCTGATTGCTTGATTGGTCACGGCGAGATAAATCCACAAGTCTTCTTTTGGAAGTGGAGCCGTCAAGATTGGAGCTTGCACCAGATATTTCTTGATGCTTTGAAATGCTTCTTCACAGATCGAACTCCAGCCGGAGGTGTCTGCCTTTCGTAGTTTGTCGAAGAGAGGCTTACACTTATCGGAAGACTTTGAGATGAACCGATTGAGGGCAGCAAGTCTTCCAGTGAGGCGCTGCACTTCCTTTCGATTGGTAGGTGATGGCATGTCGAGGATAGCTCGAATTTGATCGGGATTGGCTTCAATACCTCTCCTGGTTACAAGATGACCCAGGAATTTGCCAGATTGAACTCTGAAAGCGCACTTGGCTGGATTGAGCTTCATACGATATTTTCGAAGAACTTGAAAGGTTTCCGTCAGATCAGAAAGATGCTTGCTTCGCACGGAGCTCTTGGTGAGGAGATCATCAACATAGACTTCGACGTTGCGACCGATCTGATCTTCGAACATCTTTGTGACTAACCTTTGATAGGTGGAACCAGCATTCTTGAGGCCGAATGGCATGACATTGTAGCAGTAGAGACCTCGGCTAGTCACAAAACATGTCTTCTCTTGATCATCAGCGTGAAGAGGAATTTGATTATACCCAGAATACCGATCCATGAAAGACAATAGCTCGTGGCCAGCAGTGGCATCGACGAGTCTATCTATCCTAGGCATGGGGAATGGATCTTTGGGGCAAGCCTTGTTGAGATTGGTGAAGTCGATGCAGACTCTGACCTTCCCATTCTTCTTCGGAACAGCAACAATATTTGAGATCCAAGTAGGATACTCTACTTCACGGATGAAGCCTGCTGCGAGTAGCTTGGTGATTTCTTCTTGAACAGCAACTTGTAGCTCTGGTCGAATGGTGCGTGGCTTCTGCTTGATAGGCTTTACCTCTTCTTTGATCGCAAGTCGGTGACAAGCGTCATCTGGATTGATACCAGGCATGTCTTCGAAACACCAAGCGAAGACATCGATATTGGATTGGAGGAAGGACACCATGTCTTGCGCTTCTGCGTCGCTAAGACCGGTACCAATGAAAGTTTGTCGAGGGAGATCTCTGCTGCCTATGTTGATTGGGATGATTTCTTCTATTGAAGGTGATGCTTCCCATTCGATTGGTGGAGGTTCGGTCAGCGGAATCTCCTTTGATTGCTATTTAGAAGAGGGACCAGCTTCATCTCGCGGCCGCTTTGGAGGAGCAATGTTGATGTTTCGATCTGTCTTAGCCGCAGCAGCCTCACACGACCTTCCAGATTGCTGATCACCTCGAATGCAGACGATGCCTTCTCCAGTTGCAAACTTGAGTAGTTGATGATAAGAGGAGGAGATGGCATTGATCTGATGGAGGAATGGTCGCCCAAGGATGGCGTTGTAACTGGAGACCCCTTCGACAATGGCAAACCTCACCGAGACTCGAGTCTCTCGGCTGAGGTCCAGAGTGAATCTCGATTCGCCCACCGTGATGCTTTGTTCGCCGTTGAAGCCAGTGATCACGGTCGGGACGACGTCGAGACTTTGATATTTATGTCCCAGACGTTTGAAGCAGTCTGAGAACATAATATCGATAGAACTCCCGGTGTCGACGAGGATCCGATTGACGGTGCTTCCGTCAATGATGAGTTTCAAAACCAGGGGGTCTCGATGTGGAGTATGAACTCCTTGAAGATCAGTGTCGTTGAAGACGATGGACGGCCAAGCAAGACCTTCGATGGGCTTCTCGATCCAGGTATCTTCTTTATTTGCAGTAGATCGAACATGGAAGATGCGCCGAATTTGCCGATCGACTTCTTTCCCGGTCACTGCTTGGTTGTGCAATGATCCATGAATGCCAAAGATATTGGCATTCACGGTGAGAGATGATGGGTTGGAAGAGATTTGATGTATCCAACACACTTCTTTCCCCTTTGCAGAGGTTCGACGTTGATCGTGCCCGCTGCTGACGAATTCTTGAAGGTGGCCCTCTCGCAGCAAGTCTTCAAGATGGAACTTCAACCGATAGCATCGGTCGGTAGAGTGGCCGTGACTTCGATGGAATTCGCAGTAGACTGTTTTGTCTGCTGTGAATTTGGAGTTTGGCTGAAGAGGATTGGGCCTCCGAAGATACTCGTTGTGTTGAATGCGGTCGAGTATCTGTTCGACTGGTAAATTCCAGTCAGTGAAAGTGGTTTTCGTCGGAGATCAACGCCCATCATTCTTTGATCGTTTGTTGGCTGGAGGGGCTGCTGCTTCAGCATTGTGGGCCTTAGCAGCATACTTTGGAGCTTCTCTCTCAGCAGGTCTTCGCTTTGTTTCCCGCCCCTTCCGAGCGACTTGATCGTCTTCGACCTCGATCTCTCTCTGGATTCGATCGAACATAGCACCCAGAGAAGGAGGATGATTGCGGATGAAGTCGTTGTAGATGTGTAGATCAAAGCGGAGAGCGTTCTGGAAAGCCAACATGATGGCTTCATCATCCAGATGTCTTCCAGAGAGGGCAGCATGCTCATTGCGAAACCTCCTGGTGAAACTTCGGAGAGTCTCATCAGCACCCATCCTTAACCGATAGAGAGAGTCGAGCTTCTTCTCGGGCTTCAGATTGAGCTGATAATGCTGCACAAAGAGTTTTGCCAAAACATCGAACTGGGTGATGGACCCAGCTCGGAGATTATGATACCAGTCGAGCGACGCCTCATCGAGACTTCCTACGAAGGTGCGACAGAGCACGTTGTTTTCTTCTTCGTGCGGCGTCAAGGCTTGCTTGAAGGCAAGTATATGAAGAGCTGGATCTCCTTTGAAGCAGTTGAATTTGGGAAGGATTGGAGTTCTCCATCCCCTTGGAAATGTTGTCTCAAAGAGACTTCGATGTAGAGGCCCGGCAGAGGAATATCCATCCCTACGACCATGTCCTCGACCTAGAGATGGGTCAAGAGGCAAGATCGCAAGGTCTTGCTCAGGCACTGAAGTATTTGCCGGTTGAAGTCTATGTTGGAGGTCCGATCCAAGCCCACGTTGAAGTGGAATGGAAGGGGAGACTCTACTCTTTGAAGGAGCGCCTTTCATTTGGTGCTTCCTTGGTATATTGTGCTTTGAAGGTGCCCTCTTGTCGCAGTTGCGGCCAGAAGACGATTGGGAAGACTCATCGTCAAGGCGATCCCACACACTCTGCTTCCAGGGGGCAGCAGAGGGAGTTGGGTCGCGTCGGATCCTCTCGAGGGCAGCAGTGCCCATTGACCTCTGTTATTCAGAGTGAATTGAATGTCGAGGGAGATCGACCCTCTCATTTGTAGAGGGGTTAGGAAGAGCAATCCCAGCCTCAGAAGCTGCCTTCTTAAGAGCATCCCTCTCGGCGGTGAGGGTGGCATTTTGCTTCGCCAATTGGAGTAGCTGGAAGTCGACCGCAGAGATCTGATAGGTCGATGGAGGGTCTTCAGTAGGAGTGGGGGCAGTTTGCCCAACCGATTGTCGTGCAGGATGGGCAATAGGTCGATCGACAGATCTTCCACTCCCTGAGCGAACCCCCATCTCAGGAACAGCAAGGGGCTGTCCGAAGTTGAGCTATTGACTCATTGAACGAGTCTCAGGACGAGCTTGTTGTTGAGTGTTACTTCCTTCTGGTTGACCCTGGTATTTAGTCCTCGCCATTCAGAGAGCGAAGGATGCAACGAGAGTGCCGACGTCCGATCAGTTGTCTGATCAACCGAGGAGGCAAGGAAGTTTGGCTATCAAGATTGGTTGTATGCTCAACCGATCAAGTAGTAACGGAAAGCTGGACTTTTTGCTCGAATCCCACAGACGGCGCCAAACTGTGGGGGAAAATCTTCGTGCCGACCCGAAGACCTCGCCTCACCAGTCAATTGAAGTTGAAGTTGACGTTGAAGATCGTTGGTCGATCTGTTGATCGAAGTTGAAGTTTTTGATATGTAAACAGAGAGATGCAATCAGAGAGAGAGTTGACACGAGAAGTGATCTCGGAGTTCAGCCGAAGCCTACGTCTCCGTGCTATAGGGAGCAACCCGAAATCACTAATGCTTTACTTGAAGTGACCTCGACAGGCCGAGTGTCACTGAAATCTCTTTGACCTTTTCAAGGACAAGAAGAAGAAGATCAAAGAGTTAGAAATTTCTGGGTTCTGGTTTCTGAAATAGATATCAACTGATGGCACTGATCTATTATCAGAGCTCTGGTTTTGGTTCTGGAATTTCGGATTTCGGATCTGAGTTTTTCGATCTTTTTACATTCGAAGGCTCTGCTATTTATAAGATTCTCTGCTGGTAAATGGCGGTTTTCTGCTGTCGTATCTGGGGATCCTCCAGGTAAGGCTGGTGGGTCCCGCTGCCGTCTCCTGGGGGATTCCACAGGCTCCTGGGCCCACCAGGCAGAGCCGGTGGGTCCCGCTGTGGTCTCTGGGGGCCCACTAAGCGGGGCCGGTGGGTCTCGCTGTGGTCTCCGGGGGCCCACCAGGCGGGGCCGGTGGGTCCCGCTGTGGTCTCCGGGGGCCCACCAGGCAGGGCCGGTGGGTCCCACTGTAGTCTCCGGGGGCCCACCAGGCAGGGCCGGTGGGTCTCGCTGTAGTCTTCGGGGGCCCACCAGGCAGGGCCGGTGGGTCCCGCTGTGGTCTCCGGGGGCCCACCAGGCAGGGCCGGTGGGTCTCGCTGTTGTCTTCGGGGGCCCACCAGGCAGGGCCGATGGGTCCCGCTGTTTGCAGACTTCTTGCCAAAATTTGCACCCACAGTGTCTCAATGGAAGACTTGCTGCCCTCAATCGGTTCATCTCAATGTCCTCCGACAAATGTAAGCCTCTTTTCGACAAGCTACGAAAGGCGGATACGTCTGGGTGGAGTCCAACTTGCGAAGAAGCTTTTCAGGACATCAAGAAATATCTGGTGCAAACTCCAATCCTGACGGCTCCGCTTCCTAAAGAGGATCTGTGGCTTTATCTCGCCGTCACTGATCAAGCCATCAGTGCGGTCCTAATCAGTAGAAGAGAAGGCACCGAACATCTAGTCTACTACATCAGCCATACTCTTCTCCCTGCTGAAACCCGCTATTCAAGAACAGAGAAAGTCATACTGGCTTTACTCACTGCATCACGACGTCTCCAACCTTACTTCGTCTCCCACCAGATCACTGTCATCTCAGAACACCCACTCAAAGATATAATTGACAAAGCTGGTCGAGCGGGTCGAATGACCAAGTGGGTGATCGAGATGAGTGCTCTTGGGATCCAATTCGAATCTCGCAGTTGATCATAAGGCAAATCAATGGGGAGTACATAGCTCGTGAAGAAAGAATGCAACTCTACTTGGCCCTAGTACGATGTCTTCAGCAACGTTTTACTAATATTGAATTCCTTCAAATTTCAAGAGCAGAGAATCGAGAAGCAGATGCCTTAGCCAATGCTGCCTCAGTTCTTGGAGACTCACTCGGAGGAAGGCAAATACAGATTGATTATCAAGAGGTGCCTAAGACCACCCCCGAACAACAGATCATTGCTACCACAAAGAGATTTGGGGGTGGAGACCGAATGGTATTGAACCTTAACACCACAAGTGAGCTTGAGGATTGGAGACTGCCAATTCTCAACTTCTTCAAACACGGTGAAATACCTGAAGATCCAAATCAATCTCGAAGACTTCAAAGGAAACTCCTAAGCTACATCATTCAAGGAGAATATCTATACTTCAAGTCTCACAATGGGGTGATGCTCAAATGCATTGGTCCCGAACATACAAAAGCAATCCTGATTGATATCCACTCTGGAGCTTGTGGAAATCATTCGGGAGGAAGATCTCTTGAAGCCAAGACGAAGCTACAAGGTTACTATTGGCCAACAATGTCAAAAGATGCTCGCCAAGTGGTTCAAAGGTGCGAGCCATGCCAACGGCATGCACGGGCTATCCATCTCCCTGCAGATGAGCTTCACCAACTGTCAAGCCCATGGCCCTTCCATCAATGGGGGTTGGACTTCTTGGGGCCTTTTCCACCAACTCCTAGCAAGAAGAAATATCTATTGCTAGCCACCGATTACTTCACCAAATGGGTTGAAGCTGTGCCCCTCTTCCAAGAGACCGATGATGAAGTGATCAAGTTCATTCGACATAACATCTTCTCAAGGTTTGGCACACCTCAAGTTCTTGTCGCTGACAATGGAGCTCAATTCGACTCTGACAAGTTCCGCGAATTCTGTCTGAACAACGGAATCAAGCTCTTCTATTCAACTCAAAGATATCCTCAATGCAATGGTCAAGCTGAAGCCTCAAATAGAATTATTCTTGGCATACTCAAGAAGAAACTCAACGAGAAGAAAGGATTGTGGGAAGAGGGAGAGGGGAGAGAGAGATCGGACGGGGAAGAGGGCCTCGGAGAAGGGGGATGAGGGGGATCGGATAGGAAGAGATCAGAGAGAGGAGGGGGTCGGGGTCGGACTGGGGAAGGGGGGAAGAGGGGGAGTGGGGCAGGGGCTTTAAAGGGAGGGGAGGGCGGCGGCCGGCGGGGTAGGGGTCAAGGAAAGGGGGGCGGCCGACTTAGGGTCTAGGGGCGGCGGCCGATAGGGGGCCTAGGGGCGGTGGCTGCAGGGTAGGGGGCGGCGACGGTCGGCGGGAATCCAGGGTCAACGGGCTCAGGATAAGGGAAGGGGTAGCTCGGGCGGTGGCTTTGGGGGGAGGACCGGGTCGGATCGGGTTTGAGTGGGGAGGGGGGAATCCGAGAGAGAGAGGAAGGGAGAGATCCGAGAGAGAGGAGAGAGCTCGGGTGAGAGGGTGAGAGAGATCCGAGAGAGAGAGAGAGAGAGAGAGAGAGAGAGAGAGAGAGAGAGAGAAAGAGAGAGAAAGAGAGAGAGAGAGAGAGAGGGTTGGGCTGGTGGGTGGGTTTGGGTTGGGTAGTGGGTTTAGTTTTTTTTTTTTTTTTTTCTGGTTTTGCCGCGCCGCGCCTGACTCAACCTCGACTCATGTCGAGATGCACCGGTGCGCGAACCTCGCTGACTCTGACAGACCCGACACAGTAAAATAATAATAAATAAAAATGGTTGTTACAGTAGTACTAGGATGGGTGACCCCCTGGGAAGTCCTTGTGCGGGCACGGACAAAACGGACAATATCTTGTGTATTTGGGACGGATGTTTCATCAGTTCTCAAAGCCATTCCCACATACTTTATAGTCTCCGTGGCAGTTCCTCAAGAAGTGCTTGATTCCATTGAGAAGATTTGTCATGCTTTCTATTGGGGTCAACAGGTGGCACAAAGAAAGTTACATCTCCTTTGCTGGGACCTTATTACCCTTCCAAAGAAAGAGGGAGGCTAGGGTATTCTTCCTTTTAATTGGCATCAACTTCACCTCATGGCCAAGAATCTTTATACTCTCATTCACAGAGAGGACTCCTGATGGACCTCTGTTGTGCAGGACAAATACAACATGAACATTAGCTCTTGGTCTTCCTTGCCCTTAAGTTGCGCAATACCTTAGCTATTTTGAAGGCTATGATTAAGGCTGGGTGGGGTGATGGCTCGATTTCTTTTTGCTTATCTCCAAAATATCTGAAGTTGATGGAGGCACTGGGTTTAAATGTACCTTTTCTCTCTCTCTCTCTCTCTCTCTCTCTCTCTCTCTCTCTCTCTCTCTCTCTCTCTCCAGCCTTGGCCCTTTTTCTTGGAAGACAATTTGGAGCCTCCTGGTTTCACATCAAGTCAAAATTTTTATTTGGAAATTTTTGCATCATGCTTTGCCTACGGGGAGCTTGCTCAGGCGGAGACTGTAGTTTTTCCTCCCAAACATAAAAATATGCATTTTAAAACCACGCGTTGCTACATATAACGTAAGAACTCCGTAGTTAAGCATGCTCGGACGAGAGTAGTACTAGGATGGGTGACCCTCCAAAGAAGAACTCATGTGAGCACAGGCAAAGAGGATAATATCTTGTGTGTTTGGGGCGAATGTTACAAAAAGGTATCCGAATCGGTTTTTCTCAGGATAGGGGGGTCTAACTTTACATGTGGACATGTAGCCCTTAAGGGGGGTGGATTATGACGACCAAGATCCCATAGCCAATAGCCAAGACTCCTAAGGTTGTGATGCCAAGATAGATGAGGTGAGTTAAGGTGAGATGTCCAAAACCACGAGTTAGCCTCACATTGCATGGAGAGGAGATTCTGAGCTACTTATATAATTTTTCCTCCCAAACCTAAAAGACGTGTTTTAAAACCGCTCGCCGCTATGGATACCATTAGAACTCTGTAGTTAAGTATGCTCGGGCGAGAATAGTACTAGGATGGGTGACCCTCCTAGGAAGTCCTCGTGCGAGCTCGGTCAAAGTGGATAATATCTTGTGTGTTTGGGGCAGATGTTACAGGGAGTGTGTGTGTAAAGTTTCATTAGGCCAAAACCCAACAAAAACCAATATATTTATATGCGTGTGATCTGTAATTTGGTTAATATAGAAACCAATATAATTATGTGTGTGTAGGCTTGTCAAAGGACATGGTTGGGGTCAAACTAGGTCCGAACCTTTTTTCTTTTTGGCGGTGGGAGGACATACCTTAGCCCCAACCTAGCACTTTAGGACCAAAAAATGATGGGCCATATCCCGATCTATTTATTTAACGTACTCCTTAGGTCATTAAGTTAAGGGTTAAATTCCCACATGCCACAATGAGTGATCAACTAATGACTGATTAGTCCCAATTAGCCGTTGATTTTCCCCTTAATAAGTATATATATATTTATTATAATTTATGTATATGGAGGGAAGGGCCACGTAGAGTCGGCCATAAGTTTCCCTAGCCCGATCCTAATTATGGAGGACTTATAAAAACTAGGCCCAGTTTGGCCCTCAGGCCCTTAGAGGGCAAGGCCTAGTAGGGTATGTACACTCTCCAAAGGGCCAGATTGACAAACCTAGTGTGTGTGTGTGTATGTGTGTGTGTGTGTGTGTGTGTGTGTGTGTGTGTGTGTGAGAGAGAGAGAGAGAGAGAGAGAGAGAGAGAGAGAGAGAGAGAGAGAGAGAGAGACCTGGTAAAACTATTATTGTAGCTCAAGCTTCACTAAACTAATACTTTAGGTTACGAGCACACCATAGGAGAGAACCCAAATCGTCTGTCCCCATTATATGTTTCATCACCTCAATTGTTCGTTTTATCCATACTTGACCGGTGAATCACACTAAGCCCCAATCAATAGACAAAGGGACGATTGCCGTCATGTGCCAAGCAGAAGCCAATGTCGTTTGGGACAATCGCAATCATTCCTTTGACTACCGATAGTGGTGGAGTGTGATTCACCTGTTGCAATTTTTTTAAACGATAAATAAAATTCCACATATGAAGAAAGATAAAAAAGGAATGATACTTTGGTCATTTTTAAAAGTTTGTTAGAAGTAACAAACTCAGATTTGATTCATGTACCTTACTAGTCTTTATGAGTGACTACAATAATAAAATTTGTATCATAGGGACCACAACTAAAACCATCTGTTTCAATGTCCCTATACTAAATCGATCTGTTTCTCAAGGACTTAAGGCATATTTTCTTCATCACACAAGTAAAATCATAGTTTCAGGCGAAGACGCAGATCCGCTAAGGCGCTAGCTAGATCATTTGCTATGACCCTAGCTAGATCATCATGATTTGTCTGTAAGGATTTCTGTAACGAAAACTTGAAGGTGAAGCAGTCGCCGGGAGGGAGAGGGAATGTCTTGTTGCTACTTATCGCCCCACCCCTCTTGTTGTGATACCCGGGGTAGTACCCCTTCCGTAACTCCACCTTATCAACCAGAACCAGGCCCGCCTTCCTCGCAAGTTTCACGATCTTCCATCGGACGTACGGGTCGTCGTTCCGGTGCGAAACATGAACCTCTCCGCCATCACCGAGCATCTTCCCCGCGCTACCGAAGAAGGCCGTCAGCAGCTCTTTGTGTCTCCCGCCATTAAGTATTACTTCAAGTTTTAAGCTGAACTATGTTCCATTTTTTCACGTCAGGGCTTGAATGGATTCGTACCTGATGAGCTCGGCGTCTCGCTCGCCGAACATGGGATCGTGCCCCGCGTGCGGGAAGTTGAAGACGATCCGATCAAATTTCATCCTCTTCAGGCGGCGGTGCTTGAGCATGTCGCGAGCATCGACATCGTGCAGCACGGTGCATCCGAGCGCGGCCAGCTCTTCGAGATGGTCTGCTGCGCTCCAATGCTGTATAGACAATTCATCTGATAATCACACATGGTACATGCCATTAGATAGTCTTAACGGAATCTTCAACAGAGCATCTCTTGCATGGGGTTTGGGTTTGAATAGCACTGCTCGATCGAGATCTGTCCGGCTGTGCGACGAGGGGTGGTCTTCTCCGGCCAGATCTGAGCGGCGAGGGGCTGATCTGAGCGGCGAGGGGCCAGATCTGTCCGGCTGTGTCGGCGAGCGGCGTGGGGCGGTCGTCTCCGGCCAGGCCAGATCTGAGCGGCAATCGGCGAGCGGCGAGGCCAGATCTGTCCGGCTCTGCGGTCCTCTCCGGCTTTGCGGTCTTCTCCGGCCAGGCCAGATCTGTGAGGAAGCTCCGGTCTCCTCCGGCTGTGCGGTCCTCGAGGAAGCTCCGGTCTCCTCCGGCTGTGCGGTCCTCTCCGGCTTTGCAAGTGCAACAAGCATCAACTTAAAAGGCTGAGATGGGGTGAGAGCGGGCATCGTTAATTGTGAAGGAATTCCCTTTGGCACTTCACAGAACCAGAGCTCGATCAGGGATCCGGGAAGATGGGTACCCCTGCGGCCTTGACGAAGCTCTCGGCGAAGCGGTTGAGGAGAGGGTGGCCGAGGTCGAGGAGCCAGCTCCGAGGCTCGTCGAGAAGCGTCCGGCTCCCGTTGCTGGCCCCTGATCCAGAGCCCCCTCCAGACGGAGGGAGGGGCGTGTGTAGGGGGCTTCCGCTTGCGCCTCCTACCCTCTCGGTCCAGGAGGCTTCGGTGTTGGCGGCGGGTAGCCATGGCTGCTCCCCCTCACCTCCGATGGTGGGGAGCAAAGTACCAGAGCCGGACTCCTCTAGACCTTCAAGCCCTATTTCTAAAGATCGGGAGATCCGAGACAGATTTTCCCCACCGGCTGCACCTGGTCTTGATGGATTCATTGCTGCAGCTCTTGATGCTAAGCCAACGGGAGACAAATGTGGTACAGCCGGTTCAGGTTCTGTTGGGAGCTCAGCTACATCTCGCTTGGCTTCAGGGTTTTCTTTAGCGAGAGATTCAGCAGCGGTAGCGGCTCTGGAAGAGGAGGAGTTCCCACCTCTCCAGTACTCCCAATACAGCCCAAAGATGAAGGGTCCTGCTGTGATGAAGGGTGGTGAGAAGGAAGTTTGCTGGGGTTCGGGTTCTGGGGTTGATGCACGCCTATTGTTCGAGAAGATGACTCAATCAGGTGGGAATCTCGAGAATTTGTCTTCCAACAGTGTCAGTCCCCATTCTGACGATAGGAAGCGCTCTGGCCATGGCCAGGATCCTGTTCCTTCCAGCGACGCTGCTTGCAAATCTGCAGGATGCCAGGTGTATGCTGAAATGCCTGAACCAGCCCAGGTTTCAGGTTCTGCAGTTAAGGTTAATCCAATAGGTAGGGTTGGAGCAGGGAGTCGTAGAATGGGCGTTTGGGAGGGTAATCCAGTGCCCTCTTCGCCTTTGCTTCCCCCGGAGAAGCTTCGGTTGCGTTTCATAGAACCCGGAATCTTTGAAGGGCAAAAGGTGGCTATTTGCCCAACTACCGAACTAGAAGCCAATGTGAAGCGATGGGAGCATACGTTGGTTGGCTTTGGGTTAGGGAGGAGGCCATACTACCAACATCTCAAAAATTTTATAATGCGCACCTGGCAACCAACAGGAGGTTTGGACATCTTATCTAGAGATAATGGAGTTTTTTGGTTTAAATTTGAGTTAGAGGCCGATTTCAACTGAATTCTTGAAGGAAGAATGTGGCATTTTCAAGGTCGACCTCTAATAGTGAGGAAATGGGAAAGAGGTATGTGCAGGGATAGGGAGGTTATCCCAAAAATCCCAATTTGGGCTAACTTTCCCAACCTTGAGGGGGACTTATGGACTGAGCCCATGCTTAGTCGGTTGGGGAGCACTTTTGGTACCCCCATCTATATGGATCAAGCTACAGCTAGAGGCACTCGGGCTCAATTTGCGAGGATCTGCGTTGAGATCAATGTTGAAGACTCGCTTCCAAGCCGGGTTCAAGCTCGTAATGAGAAGGGTGAGTTTCTTTCTTGGCAATCGGTCACGTTCGACTGGATCCCAACCCGCTGTAAACCTTGCAAGACTTTCGACCATAGTGGGGAAGATTGCACGAAGCATCCCAAGTTGGTCAATGCTAGGGTTAGCCAAACTTGGCAACCAAAAATTGTGCAGGATAGAAATTTTGGTAGGAGGAGTGATCCCTCCTCATCCAAAGGTAAGGACGTTGTGGATGGTGGGTGGCATACTATCGGCAGGGCTCATTCATCCAAGGTGAATGAATCTCCAATTCCTGTGGTTGTGCAGACTGGGTCTCGTTTTGATGTGTTGGGTGACGAGTCTAGGGTCGCGGATGTAAGTGATACGGCGGGAGTTGCATGTGATGCTGCTATTTCTGGATCCAGAGATGCTGTTGTAGCTGAACTTGTTGGTGTTACACGAGATTTTAATGCTGTAGATGCTGTGTTTGCTGGTGTGGTGGAGTGTGAAGGAGTTGTTGCTGAAGCTGCTGAAGAAGTTGGTGAGGCTAAATCTGCTGCTACTTTGGCAGTTCAGGAAGCGACCGCTCATGTTACGCATGCAGAGACTGATGTTGTTCAGGCTGATGTTGTTCAGGCTACTGTTGAGCGGCAAATGGAAACTGCTATGCAAGCAGAGTGTACTGCTGGTTCTAGTGCAATAGGTGCGGCTTGTGCTGATGTCCCGCGAGATGTTCTTGTTACTAGAGCAGAAAGCACAGCTAACGAGGAGGAGAGACCAACTGTTGTAGCGCTTTCTAGTGAGTGTGGAGCCTCTGTTGGGGGGGCCCCACCCTCAGAGAACGGGGTTACACAGGCTGGAGGCCTAGTGGAGGGGGGGCTAACTCGCCGTAGTCCCAGACTAGCTAACCGAGGATCTGGCACGATTGAGGCCAGGGCTTCGCTCCGGGCCAAATCTTGAGCCATTGAATCTAATGTGCACTGCCATCCACCACGGCCTAAGATCCCACTCTTGCAGGATCTTAAGAATCAGCTGTCTAATCTTGATGGAGCGGATCTGAGTCTACCCATCAACCTGCTGGAGGACAGAACCATCCTTGATTTAGCTTCGGCTGTCGGCTTCTCCATCAAGGAGAAAGAATCAGGATCGCTCCTAGCTCTTTTCCGCGACATGGAAAGGTCGAGGGCTTCTGAGCCTTAGGACTTTCGGCTTGTTGTTTTTCTCTTGCTCGTTGTGTAAGGCAATTTTGTTAGCCCGTGTTGGAAGGGGGTGCACTTGGGTGTTGATGCCTTTTGTTGCGGCATCCTATCTCAGTTCGTAATGACTTCTGGTTGGGGTCCGCCAAACCCTCCCTCCAAAGAGGAGGGGTTCTCAAAAAAAAAAAAAAAAAAAAGATAGTCTTAACCATTGTATCGATTTTGTTTGGCAAAAAATTAAAAGAAAAAAAAATTTGTCGGATTTCAATCAGATGGCCATGAAATTTTGTATTCGAAAGATTATATTTGTTGGGTTTTCGATAAATTTTCACAGATTTTAGTCCAATATCGACCTGTTACGGAAAATCAGAATCCCCAAGAGAAGTTCTCGCCGGAGATGAGAGGGCGGGGTGGTTTAGCGGCCGTTTGGTTCGCAGAATTGAAGGGTGGGAATTGTAACTCCGGCTATCTTCCTCATGTGAGAGAGGGGAATCCTGTTTCGTTCGCATAATTGGCCAAAAAATCAGCCCAGTATATTTCCTAAAAAAATAGCCGTTGGAGGGAAATTGCCCGGCAACCATTTCCCCTGCCAATTCCGCCAACCAAACGGACCCTTAGGGTGGAGAACCCAAGAAGCACAAGAGCCATAAGATGGTGATCAAATGGCTGAGAGTAACGTTGGAAAACAGGGAATGGATGGAGGTGACGTACCTTCCGAGTCCAACGAGGTGGCCACCATGTTCTTGGCCGAGCCGAAGGCCCCGGCCAAGCATGCCGAGAAGGAGAAGCCCCCCTCCTCTACAAGTAGTATCTTGTGGGAGCTGCTGTAGTGGGTGATGCATCTCTCCCTTCCCCCACTCCTGCTTCTGCCGGTGGAACCCATTCAGAGAAAACCGGTTGGGCTCCTCTCTGGCTCGGTATGAAAGGGAATAACGATAGTGGGTATAAATAGGATTCGGAGAAAATTAAAGTGCATCCAAATTGACTTGAGAGATTACCCCCTCAAGTTTCTTTTAACCTAATGTCAGTGTCTTCTTCTTTTTTTTTTGTTTTTGTCCTTCTGCTTTTTTTTTTTTTTCCGTCTGTCTTGACGGGACCACCACCGATGAGGAGGGAGGATGTGAGGCTCCGGCTAATGCATCATATCTCACTCCGACAGTAGCCACCACAGACTGTGCATCGCATCCCACCTCGACGACAGCCACCGCCGGTGACGAGGGAGGAGGTGGGGCTCCAACTGGTGCATCGCATCCTACCCCGTCGGCAGCCACGATCTGTGAGGAGGGAGGAGGTGGGGCTCCGGCTGGTGTATCGCACCCCACCCCGACAGCAACCACCGCCGACTGATGCATCGCACCTTAACTCGACGGAAGCTACCGTCGGTGAGGAGGGAGGAGGGTGAGGTCCAGTGGCAGCGAGCAGTGGAGGCGGACAGATCTGGCTGAGTTCGGTGGCATTGTAAAGAATATTTAAAACACAGTAGATGATATTTTCGTCCATAGATTTCAGAGTCTTTTTAGCTTAATCAATCTCTCTATCAGGGATAGCCCACTAAGTCTCCCTAAAACAAAATGCCAATTTTTTTTTTGAAACAATAAGATGGGTTTTAAAGCAAATTGTAAGGCTGCAGATGTTGTTGAGAAGCAGAAGAGCAGACCAGTAGAAAGCAAAGCCAATCATCCAAAGGGACAGAGTATACAATTTTCTTTCAAGATTGTTGGGCTATGCAGCAAGTGGATCGGGATTCGACATCTACAAAGATATCGTGACGGAATCGGAGACGCAACCGACGATAGAGTTTTCGCCAATATTTGCCCAACCTCTTGCCGCTTCAAGCAAGCAAAAGGTAACCCATGTTGGCAACTTTACCGTACATGAGGATAAGGTCCTCATCTCGACTTGGCTCAACACTAGTATCGACATGGTGTGTGGCAATGAGCAAGACCACAAGCAATTTTGGGCCCGGATTTACAACTACTACCATGAATTCAAGAGTTTTGACTCCCTCGGACTCAAAATTCGTTGATGCATTGATGGTCCACTATCCAGTTTGTTGTCAACAAGTTTTGTGCAACCTACGCGCAAATTGAAAGGCACAACCAAACCGGAACAAGTGAACAAGATCAGGTAATTTTTTTATATCCTCCTATCTATTTTACAACACTAGTTTTCAATACCGACTTATTTCTAAACTTTGTGTACTCTTGCAGATCCAAGCTGCAAAAGAGTTGTACATTAGATTGTACAAGCAAAGTTCGTTCCAATTCGAACACTGTTGGAATGAACTTCGCTTTCAAACCAAGTGGACGGAGCAGTGCAAAGAGAAAAGGAAGCTTGCAAAAGCGGATAAAAATATTACATCTCTAGCATCGTTGTCTCCTTCTACCCCGGATTTGATAAGCATTGGAGAAAATGCTTCTCTAATCGAGTTAGATAGACCACAAGGAAGGAAGGCCAAAAAGGAGCGACTAAAGCGCAAGGGAAAAACTTCAACGGATGATCATAGCAACCTAAGGCCGGTGTACGAGCTCTTTGAAGGTCTGACTAAAGTGTCGAAGCAGCTTCACAATTTGAAGATTGACCTTCTATCGAAGATGTATGATTAAGACCAAGTGAGGATTGCAATCGATCAAGAAAGAAATCAAGTGGAGAAGAATCGGATTGTATCAGAAGAAGCACAAGAGAGAGAGAGAGAGAGAGAGAGAGAGAGAGAGGAATGCGGTAACGATGGCCAATATTGTATTTGAAGAAAGGAAATTCCTAATACAACAAGAGAAGGAGAGAATAGTTGAGGAGGAAAGCATCATGCTACTCGACACTACGGATATGCCCCTCCCCCCCCACCAAGCAGAGTACTATATGCATCGTCAGAGGGAGATACTCGCTCAAGAAGCGCAGTTCTATATTTGTGCTAGTATTTCACATGTATCTTTCAATTTCAGTGTATGTAACTTTCAATTTCAAAGTACTATAAGATGCTCCATCAATTTTAATTTCATTTTTAGCGCATTGAAGATAACTTAAAAAAGAAGTAAAATAAGATTACAACTTAAAAATACATTGACGTCCATTGATGCTCCATTAGACCATTCCTCCGAAACGCAAAATACATTGACGTCCGTTGATGCTCCATTAGGTTATTCCTACTAAATGCTTCCATTGATGCTCCATTAGGCCATTCCTCCGAAACGCTCCCATTGATGCTCAATTAGTCCATTCCTCTGAAAACGCTTCCATTGATGCTCCATTAGGTCATTCTGCAGTCAGGACTGAGTTTCCCTACTCCTAATCTATAGGAGGTGATTGATAAATTCCATTAGTTGTGGAGTGCGCTCGAGTGAAGCAGGTTCACGTTGACTCTCATTGTCCGTGTCATAGACATGGTCCAAACGAGAATCTCCTTCAATGTCTCACGATTCCAAAAGCGTGCCGGTCCTCGAACTATCGCAAAACGTGACTGCAGAACTCCAAATGCTCTCTCCACGTCCTTTCGTGACGCCTCTTGAACTGTAGTGAAATGCCTCTACTTATTATCTTGAGGAGACGGTATTATTTTGATCAGAGTTGCCCACGGAGGGTAAATACCATTGGCAAGGTAGTACCGCATCGTGTAATTGTGACCGTTGACATAGAAATTGCAAGGCACAACACGTCCTTCAGCAATATCCAAAAACACAGGAGATCGATCCAATACATTTATATCATTGTGTGATTCTGGAAGGCCGAAAAAAGCATGCCATATCCACAAGTCGTAGCTAGCAACAGATTCAAGAATTATAGTAGGCTCATGCACGTGTCCGGTGAACATACATTTCCAAGCTACCGGGCAATTCTTTCACTTCCAGTGCATGCAATTGATGCTTCCTAGCATGCCCAGAAAACCTCGCCTTTCTGCATACAATAGAAGTCATTCGACATCCTCGGCGGTTGGTGCACGTAAATATTCCTCTGAGAAGTACGCGATCACAGCTTTTACAAACTTCGTAAGGCTCTCAATCGTAGTGCTTTCACCAATACGGATGTAGTCATCTACAGAATTTGCCGGCACTCAATAAGTTAGCATCTTCATCGCCGCAGTGATCTTATGAAGACTCGATAGCCTCATTCTTCCACTAGCATCACTTTTCTGGATGAAGAATTGGTCATACTGCTCCACTGCAGGTTGAATCCAAAGGAATAATGACCGATGCATACAGAATCTTTGTCGGAACGTATTGGCCGAATACACCAGATACTACAGCGGGACCCACCGGCCCTACCTGGTGGGCCCCCGAGTAACACAGCGAGACCCACCGGCCCTGCCTGGTGAGCCCCCGAATACTACAACGGGACCCACCGGCCCTGCCTGGTGGGCCCCCGAGTACCACAGCGAGACCCACCGGCCCTGCCTAGTGGGCCCCCTAAGACGGCAGTGGAGCCCACCAGCCTTACCTGGAGGATCCCCAGATACGACAGCAGAAAACTGCCATTTACCACTAGAGAATTCTATAAATAGCAGAGCCACAGAATGTAAAAGGATCCAAAAATTCTGATTTCCACTCTGAGATCTGATTTTCAGAACCCAGAGCTCTGGAATTTCCCAGCTTTCCATCTTCCACCTCTCTTTGATCTTCTTCTCTCCTTCGAAGAGATCAGAGTGTTTTCAGTGATACTCGGCCTGTCGAGATCACTTCGATATAAGTGTTAGTGAATTCGGGTTGCTCCCTATAGCACGGAGACGTAGGCTTCGGCTGAACTCCGAGATCACATCTCTCATGTCCAACTTTCTCTGCTTGCATATTGAGAGTTCTAACTCCAATCGACAGATCGAACAACGATCTTCGACTCAAAGCTTCAACTGACTGGTGCGGCGAAGTCTTCGGGTCGGCACAAAGATTTTCCCCCACAGTTTGGCGCCGTCTGTGGGATCGAACGAGAAGCTGTGTCCGTTCCACCACTACTATCAGATCAGTCGAATAGATAACTGACCGATAGTCAAACTTCCTTGCCCCCTCGGTTAAGCAAACAACCGCTCGGACGCCGGCACTCTCGTTGCACCCTTCGATTACTGAATGGCGAGGACGAAGCACCAGGGTCAACCAGAAGGAAGTAACACATGTCAACCTCGACCTGAGACTCGATCAATGAGTCAAAGGCTCAATTTCAGACAGCCCCTTGCTACCCCCAATATGGATACTCGATCAGGTAGTGGGAGATCGGTTGATCGACCGATTGCCCCCCCTCCTCATCCATCAATAGGGCATACAACCCCTGCTCCCGCTGAAGACCTTCCCTCAACCTATCAAATCTCGGCGGTCGATTTCCAACTACTTCAACTGGCAAAGTAGAATGCCACCCTCACTGCTGAGAGGGACGCACTCAAGAAGGCAGCCTCCGAGGCTGGAATTTCTCTTCCCATCCCCTCGACTAATGAGAGAGTCGATTGGCCACGACCATCAATCCACTCCGAGCAACGGAGGTCAATGGGCACTGCTGCCCCCGAGAGAATTCATCGCGACCCGACTCCCTCTGCCGCCCCATGGAAGAGTGTTTGGGATCGTCTCGATGATGAGTCCTCCCAATCCTCTTCTGGTCGCAACTGCGACAGGAAGGCACCTTCGAAGCTCGATATACCAAGGAAGCACCCGATGAAAGGCGCTCCTTCAAAGAGTAGAATCTCCCCTTCCATTCCACTTCAACGTGGACTTGGATCGGACCTTCGACACCGACTTCAACCGGCAAATACTTCAATGCCTGAGCAAGACCTTGCGATCTTGCCTCTTGACCCACATCTAGGTCGAGGACACGATCATAGGGATGGGTATTCCTCCGCCGGACCTCTCCATCGAAGCCTCTTCGAGTCAAGATTTCCATGGGGATGGAGAACTCCTATCCTCCCCAAATTCAACTGCGTCAAAGGAGATCCGACTCTCCATATACTTGCCTTCAAGCAAGCCTTGACACCGCATGAAGAAGAGAACAACGTGCTTTGTTACACTTTCGCCGGAAGTCTCGATGAGCCGTCACTCGATTGGTATCATAATCTCCGAGCTGGGTCCATCACCCAGTTCGGTGTCTTGGCTAACCTTTTCATGCAGCATTATCAGCTCAATCTGAAGCCAGAAACGAAGCTCGACTCCCTCTATCGGCTGAGGATGGGTGCTAACGAGACTCTCCACAGTTTTACAAGGAGATTTCACAACGAGCATGCTGCCCTCTCTGGAAGACATCTGGATGATGAAGCCATCATGTTGGCTTTCCAGAATGCCCTCCGCTTCGATCTACACATCTACAACGACTTCATTCGCAATCCCCCTCCTTCTCTGGGTTCTATGTTCGATCGAATCCAGAGAGAGATTGAGGTTGAAGATGATCAAGTCGCTCGAAAAGGGCGAGAAACGAAGCGAAGACCCACGGAAAGAGATGCTCCAAGATATGCTGCCAAAGCTCACAACGCTGAGGCAACAGCTCCTCCTGCCAACAAAAAGCCAAGGAATGATGGACGTCGATCTCCGACGAAGACCACTTTCACCGAATGGAATTTACCAATCAAGCAGGTTCTCGACCGCATTCAACACGAGGAATTCCTTCGAAGGCCCAATCCTCTTCAGCCAAATACTAAATTAACGGCTGACAAAACAGTTTATTGTGACTTCCACCGAAGTCATGGTCATTCCACCGATCGGTGCTATCGGCTGAAATTCCATCTTGAAGACTTATTGCGAGAAGGCCACCTTCAAGAGTTTGTCAAAAGCGGTCAAGATCAGCGGCGATCCTCTGCGAAGGGGAAAGAGGCTTGCTGGGTACACCAAATCTCTTCCAACCGATCACCTATCACTGTGAATGCCAACGTCTTTGGCATTCACGTAACATTGCACAATCAAGCCTTGACCGGGAAGGAAGTAGATCGGCAAGTTCGACGCATCTTCCACGTTTGTTCTACCGCAAACAAAGAGGACACCTGGATTGAGAAGCCTATTGAAGGCTTGGCTTGGCCTTCTATTGTTTTCAACGACACCGATCTTCAAGGAGTTCAAACTCCACATAGAGACCCCCTGGTCTTAAAACTCCTCATCGACGGAAGCACCGTCAATCGAATCCTCATTGACACCAGGAGTTCCATCGATATTATGTTCTCAGAATGTTTCAAACGTTTGGGACATAAATACTCTAGCCTCGACGTCGTCCCGACGGTAATCACAGGCTTCAATGGCGAACAAAGCATTACGGTGGGCGAATCGAGATTTACTCTCGACCTTAGCCGAGAAACTCGAGTCTCGGTGAGGTTTGCAATTGTTGAAGGAGTATCCAGCTACAACGCCATTCTCGAGCGACCATTCCTCCACCAGATCAATGTCATCTCCTCTCCTTACCACCAACTACTCAAGTTTGCAACGGGAGAAGGCATTGTCTGCATTCAAGGCGATCAGCAAGCTGGGAGATCTTGTGAAGCTGCTGCGGCAAAAACAGATCGTAAGATCAATATTGCTCCTCCAAAGCGGCCACGAGATGAAGCTGGTCCCTCTTCCAAATAGCAATCAAAGGAGATTCCACCGATCGAGCTCCCACCAATCGAATGGGAAGCCTCACCTTCAATTGAAGAAATCATCCCTATAAATATCGGCAGTGGAGATCTCCCTCGACAAACATTTAACGGTACCAGTCTTAGCGGCGCAGAAGCGCGAGACATGGTATCTTTCCTCCAGTCCAATATCGACGTCTTCGCTTGGTGTTTCGAAGACATGCCTGGTGTCAATCAAGATGACGCTTGTCACCGACTTGCGATCAAAGAAGAAATGAAGCCTGTCAAGCAAAAGCCACGCACCATCCGACCAGAGCTACAAGTTGCTGTTCAAGAGGAGATCAGTAAGCTACTCACAGCAGGCTTCATTCGCGAAGTAGAGTATCCTACTTGGATCTCCAACATCGTTGCTGTTCCAAAGAAGAACGGGAAGGTCAGAGTGTGCATCGACTTTACCAATCTCAACAAGGCTTGTCCCAAAGATCCATTCCCCATGCCAAGGATAGATAGACTCGTCGATGCCACTGCTGGCCACGAGCTATTGTCCTTCATGGATGGATACTCTGGATACAATCAAATTCCACTTCACTCTGATGATCAAGAGAAGACATGCTTTGTGACTAGCAGTGGTCGCTACTGCTATAACGTAATGCCATTCGGCCTCAAAAATACTGGTTCTACCTATCAAAGGTTAGTCATAAAAATGTTCAAAGGCCAGATCGGTCGCAACGTCGAAGTATACGTCGATGATCTCCTCACCAAGAGCTCCAACAGAGGAAACCATTTAGCTGATCTGACTGAAACCTTTCAAGTCCTCCGAAAGTATCGCATGAAGCTCAATCCTGCCAAGTGTGCTTTTGGAGTTCAATCGGGCAAATTCCTGGGTCACCTTGTGACCAGGAGAGGTATTGAAGCCAACCCCGACCAAATTCGAGCCATCCTCGACATGCCATCACCTACCAATCGGAAGGAAGTACAGCGTCTCACTGGAAGACTTGCTACCCTCAATCGGTTCATCTCAAAGTCCTCCGACAAATGTAAGCCTCTTTTCGACAAGCTACGAAAGGCGGATACGTCTGGGTGGAGTCCAACTTGCGAAGAAGCTTTTCAGGACATCAAGAAATATCTGGTGCAAACTCCAATCCTGACGGCTCCGCTTCCTATAGAGGATCTGTGGCTTTATCTCGCCGTCACTGATCAAGCCATCAATGCGGTCCTCATCAGTAGAAGAGAAGGCACCGAACATCTAGTCTACTACATCAGCCATACTCTTCTCCCTGCTGAAACCCGCTATTCAAGAACAGAGAAAGTCATACTGGCTTTACTCACTGCATCACGACGTCTCCAACCTTACTTCGTCTCCCACCAGATCACTGTCATCTCAGAACACCCACTCAAAGATATAATTGACAAAGCTCGTCGAGCGGGTCGAATGACCAAGTGGGTGATCGAGATGAGTGCTCTTGGGATCCAATTCGAATCTCGCACATTGATCAAAGGTCAAGCAATCGCTGATTTTCTAGCTGACTTTCCAGTTGAAGACCCCATCACTTGGGAAGGAGATGTAGATATGCTCCTCGAAGACAAAGTTAAGCCTCCATGCAATTCAGCTATAAAATCCATTCTGAACCTTGAAGTTCCAGCCACAACATCAACTCCATGGAAGCTTTATACTGATGGAGCTTCAAGTACGATCGGTTCGGGAACTGGGATAGTCTTGATATCCCCCGAGCAAGATCATCTTCAGAAGGCTACTTTCCTTGGATTCAATGCCACCAACAACGAAGCTGAATATGAAGCACTCATCTCCAAACTCGAAATGGTTGAATCCCTGGGGGTAGATCGAATCATCGTCTATAGCGACTCCCAGTTGATCATAAGGCAAATCAATGGGGAGTACATAGCTCGTGAAGAAAGAATACAACTCTACTTGGCCCTAGTACGATATCTTCAGCAACGTTTTACTAATATTGAATTCCTTCAAATTCCAAGAGCAGAGAATCGAGAAGCAGATGCCTTAGCCAATGCTGCCTCAGTTCTTGGAGACTCACTCGGAGGAAGGCAAATACAGATTGATTATCAAGAGGTGTCTAAGACCACCCCCGAACAACAGATCATTGCTACCACAAAGAGATTTGGGGGTGGAGACCGAATGGTATTGAACCTTAACACCACAAGTGAGCTTGAGGATTGGAGACTGTCAATTCTCAACTTCTTCAAACACGATAAAATACCTGAAGATCCAAATCAATCTCGAAGACTTCAAAGGAAACTCTCAAGCTACATCATTCAAGGAGAAGATCTATACTTCAAGTCTCACAATGGGGTGATGCTCAAATGCATTGGCCCCGAACATGCAAAAGCAGTCCTGATTGATATCCACTCTGGAGCTTGTGGAAATCATTCGGGAGGAAGATCTCTTGAAGCCAAGACGAAGCTACAAGGTTACTATTGGCCAACAATGTCAAAAGATGCTCGCCAAGTGGTTCAAAGGTGCGAGCCATGCCAACGGCATGCACGGGCTATCCATCTCCCTGCAGATGAGCTTCACCAACTGTCAAGCCCATGGCCCTTCCATCAATGGGGGTTGGACTTCTTGGGGCCTTTTCCACCAACTCCTAGCAAGAAGAAATATCTATTGCTAGCCACCGATTACTTCACAAAATGGGTCGAAGCTGTGCCCCTCTTCTGAGAGACCGATGATGAAGTGATCAAGTTCATTCGACATAACATTTTCTCAAGGTTTGGCACACCTCAAGTTCTTGTCGCTGACAATGGAGCTCAATTCGACTCTGACAAGTTCCGCGAATTCTGTCTGAACAACAGAATCAAGCTCTTCTATTCAACTCCAAGATATCCTCAATGCAATGGTCAAGCTGAAGCCTCAAATAGAGTTATTCTTGGTATACTCAAGAAGAAACTCAACGACAAGAAAGGATTATGGGAACAGGTCCTACCTGAAGTCCTTTAGGGGTATCGCACAACTCCGAGAAGATCAACAGGGTTCTCACCCTTTCGTCTAACATATGGATCGGAAGCAGTACTCCCAACAGAAAACATATCAACTACTCTGAAGACCAGGGCAGTTGAAGAAGGAATCAACGAAGAGCTTTGAATCAATGATCTAGACTTCTCTGAAGAACTACGAGACCAAGCCTCCGTTCGTGTGGCCAAGTATCAGCAGAAGATCAAACGAGCCTACGATGAAAAGGTCTACAAGAGACAGTTCCCAGTGGGCAGTCTAGTTCTCAGAGCAGTTTTCTATAACACTAAAGGACACAACAGTGGGAAACTTGCTCCCAACTGGGAAGGTCCATATATCGTCGAATCAGTTAGAGGCAAAGGCTCTTATCGACTGATCTCACCAGAAGGAGATAGATTGCCATGAGCTTGGAATTCTAGACACCTCAAACTGTTCTATCTATGATGTAAATTCCATGATGAATAAAGATCTCTATCAACTGTTCAAATGTTCTAGTTCTGAAGCATTTTCAAATTATCTATATTCAAATTACAAGGTCTTTTAACAAAGTTTGGGTGCTTGAGTTGCGACTCAACCCCTTACGGGCAAATGTTAAAACGATTTCAGGTTGTCATTCAAATCAACCTTCAAGTCACTAGTCGGTTTAACATGTTGGGGAGTTTGTGTTGCGACACTACCCCTTACTTACAAATGTTAAACTGACCTTCAATTTCGATCTTCAATTTCAATCAATTTCGATATCGTCTAACAGGTTTGGGTGTTTGAGTTGCGACTCGACCCCTCACATACGAGTGTTACACAAATTCAAATTCAATTTTCGAGATACAAGTTTGGGTAATCGAGTTGCGACTCGACCCCTTACATTCAAGAGATTGTATCCATTCCACATTCCAATGCTACCCAGAACATGATATTCAAAGATAATCAAGAGACATCCAATTTTCAAACACCAAAAAGATTTCTATTATCAAAAATTGCCAAGTACAAGAGTGAGCCTTTTCATATCACAAGTTTACAAAGTACAACAAAGAAAAAAGGTAGCAGTACATCAAGGTTTAGCCACACTGGGAGCGCGCGACTTCTCTCCTTCGGATCCACCGCGAGCTTTGCTCGCCGCAGAAGCCTTGGAAGATCGGACACTGCTAGCATGGGCCCTAAATGCTTCCACCGCCTTCTCAGCCGTCTCTCTGTAGCTCGCGCATTCACCTCGCATGTGCTCTAACTCTTTCTTGAGAGCCTCTTCTTTGGCAGCAAAGGCATCGCTCTGAGCAGCAAGCTGCTCCTTCAGCTCCTTATTTTTAGCTGCGCGGTCACAGGACAAGGTCTCTACCCTGGAGAGCCGAGTCTTCAGAGACTCGAGCTCATGACCCCGAGCCTCATAACCTTCCTGCCGTGTCTTGCTCTCCAGCTTCTCCTTGCAAAGATCCTCGATCTTGACCTTGAGAGACTCTTTCTTCGAATGCAGCACCTCCCTCAGCTTGTCTCTCTCTTCGTGGGCAGCCTCCAGTTCAGCTGTCAAACGGGACACCTCAGATGAAGCCTCCCGTTCTCCTGCCCTCCTGAAAAGCTTGCTCGCAAACTTCAAAACTGCTGAGTTCTGCAAATAGATCAAAGAGTTAGAATTTTTCGAAAAACATAACTCGACGATCGAATCAAGTAGATGCACATACCACTACTTCAAGCCTAACAAAGACTTCATCCAAAGTGGCGTCCGGAAGGTTGCAGAGTTTCCGGATCACACTAGTTGGGTGGTTGATGTCAACCTCACCCAAATCCTTTAACTTCTTAGTCGTGCCAACAGGAGTACCTATAATCAACACAGAGGTTCAGAAAGCCAGAATAAGTTCGAACTCCGTAGATAAGGTAATCAAGATGGCGAGCTAGTCTGAATACCTTAGGCATCGACCCGAGGAGCCTTTTCCTTCCCACGATCGGAGCTCTTACCCTTGGAGGTAGATTTCTCCTTAGTGGGGGTTGGCTTCGGCTGAGATGGGGGAGTCCCATCCCCCACTCGGCTTAATCTCTCCATATGTGCGGGAGATGGAATACCCCGAGGAGGAGAGATTTCCCCTTCATCTTGTCGTTCAGGCGACTGCTGCATCCCGACCACAAGCGCCGCCATCTCATCTGCCAAAGATCGCGACGGAGGAGGAGGCTGTTCAACCTCCAGTACTCCGCTTGTGGTCACGCCCTCGAGGTGGGGAGCGTCTGGAGGAATTTGGTCGAGAGGCGTGGGGTTGCTTCCAACCCCACCACTCCCAGAGAACTTAATCTTGAAGCGCACTGGACGCTTCTTCAAATCTTCAAAATGATAGGCGGGCTGTACCTTCTTACCGTCACCCTCTACATCCATCACAACCTCCATTCGATGGGCCTTAACCTCGTTAATAGGGATAGGTTGTGAATCTTCCTCTCCTTCTTCACCACCAGTGGGGGTGGGAGGAATCTCTTCCTCACCACCCCCCTGTCCTTTGTCGCCATCAGTGGGGGTGGGAGGAATGTCATCCCCACCACCCCCATCTTCACCACCTTCATCTCCATTTCCTCCTTCGCCGCTGCCACTGCTATCATCATCATCATCATCATTATCATCATCTCCACCCTCATCCTCTTCACCTCCACCTTCTTCCTCTCTCTCTTCTTCCTCTTCCTCTTCTTCCCCCTTTTTCTCTATTTCTTTCTTCTTCTCCTCATCAACATAGACTTTCCTTTTCTTCTTTGCCTGGCCTTGGCGACGTATCACCAGTTTCTCCTCTGTGGGCAAGCTGCGCCTGGCTCCGTACGCCTTTTTCTCGGTCTGAATGTTTCTAATGACCTTGCTCGACTGAGGATCCTCCTCATAGTCGGAATACAAGACATCATTATCTTCATAACGAGTCTTCGATCGGTGGAGGAGTTTGGCGTTGCCATGTCGAACTGGGCAATTTGAGAATTGCTTCCATGATCGAGTCCCGCACATCAGCTCCAGGAAAAGATTGTCTATAGCCCCTACTCGTTCCGAAGACCATGAGAGAGCTCCTCCTGTGCAGTACATATCTATCTCTTTGTGCACCTTGCAACGAGGAGTCTCAGATACCGAGAAAGGAGTCCATGCACCGGAAACCGATAACGGCCAGTTGGTGTAGAGCTTGTCAGAGCCGATGGTGTCGACGATCGGGCGAAGGGCGGATACACCAGTCAGATTGTAGAATGGGCTATCCTTCCTCGAAACCCACTTATAGTGGTAGAAGAAATAGCCCAACTCTATCCTTGCAACCTCGCCCTCGGGAAGGCTGGAGTAACACTCCCTCAATTCATCTTGGAAGTCAAACTCCACGCGGCAGAAAGCGTATATGATCCTCCACGCATTTCCAGTAATCTGCCCAAGGCAAAGACCCGAGTTGTTCAGAAGCCTTGCGGCGAACGGCGACAATGGGAGGCGCAGTCCACAGTTCAACTGACCTATGGTAACTATCGTCCCCATCACTTGCTCCTTGCTCGCATACGTGGTGAAGATTGTTCGCCTGTCGATACCAAAAGCGGATAGAACTCCCGGAAGCGCTGGTCGGGATTTCCCCTCTGTAAAACAAGCTAGCAGCTTCTGTAATTTCTCCCTCTTCAAGTATATGAGTTGACCACCAGTGTTGTACCCAAACTCCGGTTCCGCCGACAGAGGCAGCAGCGGGCAGAGAACAAATCTTGCTTTGGGGATGTGCTCTGGCTGGGAGGGTGCAGAAGCAAACCCTACTCCCTGGTGTCTCTTGCTTAATTGACCAAGCTCGATCAACTCAGCCCTGCCTTTGCCACGGCCCTTCGGGACAGATGAGACTTCAGCAATTTCCTTCCCCTTCCTCTTGGAACGAACTACGCTCTTCTTCAAACTGCCAGAAGACGCCATTTGACCGATCGAGAGGAAGCAAAGAACAGAGAGCAAGAAAACGAGAGCAAAAATTCTGGACTTCGAAAAAATTCTGAAAGCGTGAGGCGAAAATGGCAGCCAGAAAAACTTATATATCCAGGGTAAACCGGCGCGCAGATCGAAAAGACACGTGTCATCACCTGGGCAAATCGCATGTTTTTACCAGGGACACGTGGCGTCAATCCATTGCAAGCGCAAGACCAGGTGAACAGTCGGGGCCAGTCCAAACGTCGAACCGGCTGGACCACCGGTTCAAGCAAACCACCAGGCCAGAAGACTCACCGGTCCATCAGACCCACCGGTTCGCAGCAGAATATTCCACTTCAAATTTTTGCACTAAGACATTGTCCCATAACCTTGAACAGTTGAATTAAGTCGATCGGTCAAACTTGACCGATCGGTCAAATTCAACCGATCAGTCGATTGCCTACTTGATCGGGCAAAAAACTATGTTTTTTGACCGATCACTCAATCCTTGACCAGTTGAATTTAACCGATCGGTCAAACTTGACCGATCGGTCAAATTTAATCGATCAGTCGATTTCCTACTGGATCGGTCAAAAAAATATGATTTTTGACCGATCACTCAATCCTTGACCGGCTGATTTTAGCCGATCGGGCAAACTTGACCGATCGGTCAAATTCAACCGATCAGTCGATTTCCTACTGGATCGGTCAAAAAACTATGTTTCTTGACCGATCACTCCAACCTTGACCGGTTGTATTTAACCGATCGGTCAAAATTGACCGAACGGTCAAATTCAACCGATCAGTCGATTTCCTACTGGATCGGTCAAAAAACTATGGTTTTTGATCGATCACTCTAACCTTGACCGGTTGAATTTAACCGATCGATCAAACTTGACCGATCGGTCAAATTCAACCGATCAGTCGATTTCCTACTGGATCGGTCAAAAAACTATGTTTTTTGACCGATCACTCGAACCTTGACCGGTTGAATTTAACCGATCGGTCAAAATTGACCGATCGGTCAAATTCAACCGATCAGTCGATTTCCTACTGGATCGGTCAAAAAACTATGTTTTTTGACCGATCACTCCAACCTTGACCGGTTGAATTTAACTGATCGGTCAAACTTGACCGATCGGTCAAATTCAACCGATCAGTCGATTTCCTACTGGATCGGTCAAAAAACTATTTTTTGACCGATCACTCCAACCTTGACCGGTTGAATTTAACCGATCGGTCAAACTTGACCGATCGGTCAAATTCAACCGATCAGTCGATTTCCTACTGGATCGGTCAAAAAACTATGTTTTTTGACCGATCACTCCAACCTTGACCGGTTGAATTTAACCGATCGGTCAAAATTGATCGATCGGTCAAATTCAACCGATCAGTCGATTTCCTACTGGATCGGTCAAAAAACTATGTTTTTTGACCGATCACTCCAACCTTGACCGGTTGAATTTAATCGATCGGTCAAACTTGACCGATCGGTCAAATTCAACCGATCAGTCGATTTCCTACTGGATCGGTCAAAAAACTATGTTTTTTGACCGATCACTCTAACCTTGATCGATTGAATTTAATCGATCGATCAAATTCAACCGATCAGTCGATTTCCTACTGGATCGGTCAAAAAACTATGTTTTTTAACCGATCACTCCAACCTTGACCGGTTGAATTTAACCGATCGGTCAAAATTGATCGATCGGTCAAATTCAACCGATCAGTCGATTTCCTACTGGATCGGTCAAAAAACTATGTTTTTTGACCGATCACTCCAACCTTGACCGGTTGAATTTAACCGATCGGTCAAATTTGACCGATCGGTCAAATTCAACCGATCAGTCGATTTCCTACTGGATCGGTCAAAAAACTATGTTTTTTGACCGATCACTCCAACCTTGACCGGTTGAATTTAACCGATCGGTCAAAATTGACCGATCGGTCAAATTCAACCGATCAGTCGATTTCCTACTGGATCGGTCAAAAAACTATGTTTTTTGACCGATCACTCCAACCTTGACCGGTTGAATTTAACCGATCGGCCAAAATTGACCGATCGGTCAAATTCAACCGATCAGTCGATTTCCTACTAGATCGCTCAAAAAACTATGTTTTTTGACCGATCACTCCAACCTTGACCGGTTGAATTTAACCGATCGGTCAAAATTGACCGATCGGTCAAAATTGATCGATCGGTCAATTTTGACCGATCGGTCAAGTTTTACCGATCGGTCAATTTTGACCGATCGGTCAAGTTTGACCGATCGGTCTATTTTAACACTAACATTCGACAGAGCTCCTCTGCGTGTGTGATAGGGGGTCGTTAGCTTTGCACCACGAATCCAAGCCAGCCAAGGTGGCCTCTTAGCTAACTTGGAGGGGGTAACTGTGGGTGCAAATATTGGCAAGAAGTCTGCAAACAGCGGGACCCACCGGCCCTGCCTGGTGGGCCCCCGAATACTACAGCGGGACCCACCGGCCCTGCCTGGTGGGCCCCCGAGTAACACAGCGAGACCCACCGCCCTGCCTGGTGAGCCCCCGAATACTACAGCGGGACCCACCGACCCTGCCTGGTGGGCCCCCAAGTACCACAGCGAGACCCACCGGCCCTGCCTGGTGGGCCCCCTAAGACGGCAGCGGAGCCCACCAGCCTTACCTAGAGGATCCCCAGATACGACAGCAGAAAACTGTCATTTACCACCAGAGAATTCTATAAATAGCAGAGCCACAGAATGTTAAAGGATACGAAAATTCTGATTTCCATTCTGAGATCTGATTTTCAGAACCCAGAGCTCTGGAATTTCCCAGCTTTCCATCTTCCACCTCTCTTTGATCTTCTTCTCTCCTTCGAAGAGATCAGAGTGTTTTCAGTGATACTCGGCCTGTCGAGATCACTTCGATATAAGTGTTAGTGAATTCGAGTTGCTCCCTATAGCACAGAGACGTAGGCTTCGGCTGAACTCCGAGATCACATCTCTCGTGTCCAACTTTCTCTGCTTGCATATTGAGAGTTCTAACTCCAATCGACAGATCGAACAATGATCTTCGACTCAAAGCTTCAACTGACTGGTGCGGCGAAGTCTTCGGGTCGGCACGAAGATTTTCCCCCACAGTTTGGCGCCGTCTGTGGGATCGAACGAGAAGCTGTGTCCGTTCCACCACTACTATTAGATCAGTCGAATAGACAACTGACCGATAGTCAAACTTCCTCGCCCCCTCGATTAAGCAAACAACCGGTCGGACGCCGGCACTCTCGTTGCACCCTTCGCTTACTGAATGGCGAGGACGAAGCACCAGGGTCAACAAGAAGGAAGTAACACACATCAACCTCGACCTGAGACTCGATCAATGAGTCAAAGGCTCAATTTCGGGCAGCCCCTTGCTGCCCCCAATATGGATATCGATCAGGTAGTGGGAGATCGGTTGATCGACCGATTGCCCCCCTTCCTCATCCATCAATAGGGCATACAACCCTAGCTCCCGCTGAAGACCTTCCCTCAACCTATCAAATCTCAGCGGTCGATTTCCAACTACTTCAACTGGCAAAGCAGAATGCCACCCTCACTGCTGAGAGGGACGCACACAAGAAGGCAGCCTCCGAGGCTGGAATTGCTCTTCCCATCCCCTCGACTAATGAGAGGGTGGATTGGCCACGACCATCAATCCACTCCGAGCAACGGAGGTCAATGGGCACTGCTGCCCCCGGGAGAATTCATCGCGACCCGACTCCCTCTGCCGTCCCATGGAAGCAGAGTGTTTGGGATCGTCTCGACGATGAGTCCTCCCAATCCTCTTCTGGTCGCAACTTCGACAGGAAGGCACCTTCGAAGCTTGATATACCAAGGAAGCACCCGATGATAGGCGCTCCTTCAAAGAGTAGAATCTCCCCTTCCATTCCACTTCAACGTGGACTTGGATCGGACCTTCGACACCGACTTCAACCGGCAAATACTTCAATGCCTGAGCAAGACCTTGCAATCTTGCCTCTTGACCCATATCTAGGTCGAGGACACGGTCGTAGGGATGGGTATTCCTCTGCCGGACCTCTCCATCGAAGCCTCTTCGAGTCAAGATTTCCAAGGGGATAGAGAACTCCTATCCTCCCCAAATTCAACTGCGTCAAAGGAGATCTGACTCTCCATATACTTGCCTTCAAGCAAGCCTTGACACCGCACGAAGAAGAGAACAACGTGTTTTGTTGCACTTTCACCGGAAGTCTCAATGAGCTGTCACTCGATTGGTATCATAATCTTCGAGCTGGGTCCATCACCCAGTTCGGTGTCTTGGCTAACCTTTTCGTGCAGCATTATCAGCTCAATCTGAAGCCAGAAAAGAAGCTCGACTCCCTCTATCGGCTGAGGATGGGTGCTGACGAGACTCTCCGCAGTTTCACAAGGAGATTTCGCAACGAGCATGCTGCCCTCTCTGGAAGACATCTGGATGATGAAGCCATTATGTTGGCTTTCCAGAACGCCCTCTGCTTCGATCTACACATCTACAACGACTTCATTCGTAATCCCCCTCCTTCTCTGGGTTCTATGTTCGATCGAATCCAGACAGAGATTGAGGTTGAAGATGATCAAGTCGCTCGAAAAGGGCGAGAAACGAAGCGAAGACCCGCGGAAAGAGATGCTCCAAGATATCCTGCCAAAGCTCACAACGCTGAGGCAACAGCTCCTCCTGCCAACAAAAAGTCAAGGAATGATGGACGTCGATCTCCGACGAAGACCACTTTCACCGAGTGGAATTTACCAATCAAGCAGGTTCTCGACCGCATTCAACACGAGGAATTCCTTCGAAGGCCCAATCCTCTTCAGCCAAATACTAAATTCACGGCTGACAAAACAGTTTATTGCGACTTCCACCGAAGTCATGGCCATTCCACCGATCGGTGCTATCGGCTGAAATTCCATCTTGAAGACTTATTGCGAGAAGGCCACCTTCAAGAATTTGTCAAAAGCGGTCAAGATCAGCGTCGATCCTCTGCGAAGGGGAAAGAGGCTTGCTGGGTACACCAAATCTCTTTCAACCGATCACCTATCACTGTGAATGCCAACGTCTTTGGCATTCACGGAACATTGCACAATCAAGCCTTGACCGGGAAGGAAGTAGATCGGCAAGTTCGACGCATCTTCCACGTTTGTTCTACTGAAAACAAAGAGGACACCTGGATTGAGAAGCCTATTGAAAGCTTGGCTTGGCCTTCTATTGTTTTCAACGACACCGATCTTCAAGGAGTTCAAACTCCACATAGAGACCCCCTGGTCTTAAAACTCCTCATCGACGGAAGCACCGTCAATCGAATCCTCATTGACACCAGGAGTTCCATCGATATTATGTTCTCAGACTGTTTCAAACGTTTGGGACATAAATACTCGAGCCTCGACGTCGTCCCGACGGTAATCACAGGCTTCAATAGCAAACAAAGCATTACGGTGGGCGAATCGAGATTTACTCTCGACCTTAGCCGAGAAACTCGAGTCTCGATGAGGTTTGCAATTGTTGAAGGAGTATCCAGCTATAACACCATTCTCGGGCGACCATTCCTCCACCAGATCAATGCCATCTCCTCTCCTTACCACCAACTACTCAAGTTTGCAACGGGAGAAGGCATTGTCTGCATTCGAGGCGATCAGCAAGCTGGGAGATCTTGTCAAGCTACTGCGGCAAAAACAGATCGTAAGATCAATATTGTTCCTCCAAAGCGGCCACGAGATGAAGCTGGTCCCTCTTCCAAATAGCAATCAAAGGAGATTCCACCGATCGAGCTCCCACCAATCGAATGGAAAGCCTCACCTTCAATTGAAGAAATCATCCCTATAAATATCGGCAGTGGAGATCTCCCTCGACAAACATTTATCGGTACCGGTCTTAGCGGCGCAGAAGCGCGAGACATGGTATCCTTCCTCCAGTCCAATATCGACGTCTTCGCTTGGTGTTTCGAAGACATGCCTGGTGTCAATCCAGATGACGCTTGTCACCAACTTGCGATCAAAGAAGAAATGAAGCCTGTCAAGCAAAAGCCACGCACCATCCGACCTGAGCTACAAGTTGTTGTTCAAGAGGAGATCAGTAAGCTACTCACAGCAGGATTCATTCGCGAAGTAGAGTATCCTACTTGGATCTCCAACATCGTTGCTATTCCAAAGAAGAACGGGAAGGTCAGAGTGTGCATCGACTTTACCAATCTCAACAAGGCTTGTCCCAAAGATCCATTCCCCATGCCAAGGATAGATAGACTCGTCGATGCCACTGCTGGCCACGAGCTATTATCCTTCATGGATGGATACTCTGGATACAATCAAATTCCACTTCACTCTGATGATCAAGAGAAGACATGCTTTGTGACTAGCAGAGGTCTCTACTGCTATAACATAATGCCATTCGGCCTCAAAAATGCTGGTTCTACCTATCAAAGGTTAGTCACAAAAATGTTCAAAGGCCAGATCGGTCGCAACGTCGAAGTATACATCGATGATCTCCTCACCAAGAGCTCCAACAGAGGAAACCATTTAGCTGATCTGACTGAAACCTTTCAAGTCCTCCGAAAGTATCGCATGAAGCTCAATCCTGCCAAGTGTGCTTTTGGAGTTCAATCGGGCAAATTCCTAGATCACCTTGTGACCAGGAGAGGTATTGAAGCCAACCCCGACCAAATTCGAGCCATCCTCGACATGCCATCACCTACCAATCGGAAGGAAGTACAGCATCTCACTGGAAGACTTGATGCCCTCAATCGGTTCATTTCAAAGTCCTCCGACAAATGTAAGCCTCTTTTCGACAAGCTACGAAAGGCGGATACGTCTGGGTGGAGTCCAACTTGTGAAGAAGCTTTTCAGGACATCAAGAAATATCTGGTGCAAACTCCAATCCTGACGGCTCCGCTTCCTAAAGAGGATCTGTGGCTTTATCTCGCCGTCACTGATCAAGCCATCAGTGCGGTCCTAATCAGTAGAAGAGAAGGCACCGAACATCCAGTCTACTACATCAGCCATACTCTTCTCCCTGCTAAAACCCGCTATTCAAGAACAGAGAAAGTCATACTGGCTTTACTCACTGCATCACGACGTCTCCAACCTTACTTCGTCTCCCACCAGATCACTGTCATCTCAGAACACCCACTCAAAGATATAATTGACAAAGCTGGTCGAGCGGGTCGAATGACCAAGTGGGTGATCGAGATGAGTGCTCTTGGGATCCAATTCGAATCTCGCACATCGATCAAAGGTCAAGCAATCGCTGATTTTCTAGCTGACTTTCCAGTTGAAGACCCCATCACTTGGGAAGGAGATGTAGATGTAGATAGTGGTGTTGCGGGTGGGGTTGATGTAGTGGCTGGTGATGTCACGCTCCCTGGAGCTGGGAATGGTGGTGATGTTACAGTGGTAGCAGATGGTGTAGATGGTGCTTATGTATCACAGTCTGTTGGTCTTGAAGAGGGCTCTGCTTCATTAGCAAGGCCTGAAGGTGTTGTTACACAGCTTGTGGGCGAAGTTGCTGAGAACGTAGCTAATGATTCAGGTATTGATGGTGCTGGCGTTGCTGTAACACAGTCTGGTGGCGATGTTACACAGTTTGTGGGTGCTGCTGTTGCCAGAGTTGTTGGTACGCAGATCCAGCACAGTGATGGACTGCAGGATGGTGTGAGGGGCTGTGTTGTAAAGGGTGTCAGTGGTGGTGATGGAGCAGTTGTTTGTGCTGGTAATAGAGCAGTTTTGAATGTTACGCAGCCTGATGTTGCTGCAGTTTTGAATGTTACGCAGCCTGATGTCGCAGTAATAGCTGATGTTACGCAGCCTGATGTTAGTGCAGATTTGAATGTTACGCAGCCTGATATGGCAATAGCTGATGTTACACGAGTAGAGACTGCTGCTGAATGTCAAGAGGCAAATGTTTTGCATTCACAGCCAGTAGTTGGTGTTACAGAGCAGGCTGCTGCTGATGTTGCTGAGATCGATGTTGTGGTGATTGATAAGGCTGATGCTGATGTTACGGAGAATGCTGGTGATGTTACAGTGGGAATACCTGATGTTACGCAGGCTGGAGCACTTGAGGTTGATGGAGATGAGACAGAGGTTGATCATTCCGATGCGGAGATAGAACTGGATCCTATGGATGATGTGAACACTAGTGAATGGCCGGTGGGAGCTAAAGGCTTCAATTTTACTTCATTTATCAAGAGGGATCAGTGGTGCAAGAGAAAGGCAGTGGCGTTCAAACCTTTTGTGGAGCTCCTCCAATGGAGATACGGGATTTTTGAGGGCAATTTGCCTATGTCTCCTAGAGAGAGAAAGAAGTTCCATGACATGTATGTCCAGAATGATTCTATCGCTTTCTATTACTTGAAAGTCGATTCTCTTCTCTTATCATTTCTTGGTATTGAGGGGGACGCTCATATTAAGGGGGAGTATCAGCAGGCCTGGGATAATATAGATCTGAATGGGGAATCTAGTGAGACCCTAGTCTCCGGAGATGAAGTTGATGTAGATGTAGCTGTGGGAAAGGATGTGGATAAAGGTATTGATCAGGTATCTTTGGAGATCAAGGTAGAAAGTTTGGCCAGAGAACAGGAGCCAAGTCGGGGTTCGAGAATAGGTAAACGGACCAAGGAAAGCTGGCCAAAGGGTCCTTGCGATAGGACTTCTCGTAGTCGGAGGCGATAGATGTGACCTCGTTGTTTCTGTATTTCAGTCTGGAGTCCTGTAACTCACTATGGTGAGATAATGACCTCTCCCTTTGGTTAGAGGTTGAGTGTGGCCCTTTTTGGCCTAGTTTCTGCTTACTCATTCAGAGCTAAGTCGAGTCCTGTAACTGCCTTTATTTTCCAGTAATATATTCGTTTTTTACCTCTCAAAAAAAAAAAAAAAAAAAAAAGAGATGCAGATATGCTCCTCGAAGACAAAGTTAAGCCTCCATGCAATTCAGCTACAAAATCCATTCCGAACCTTGAAGTTCCAACCACAACATCAACTCCATGGAAGCTTTATACTGATGGAGCTTCAAGTACGATCGGTTCGGGAACTGGGATAGTCTTGATATCCCCCGAGCAAGATCATCTTCAGAAGACTACTCTCCTTGGATTCAATGCCACCAACAACGAAGCTGAATATGAAGCACTCATCTCCGGACTCGAAATGGCTGAATCCCTGGGGGTAGATCGAATCATCGTCTATAGCGACTCCCAGTTGATCATAAGGCAAATCAATGGGGAGTACATAGCTCGTGAAGAAAGAATGCAACTCTACTTGGCCCTAGTACGATGTCTTCAGCAACGTTTTACTAATATTGAATTCCTTCAAATTCCAAGAGCAGAGAATTGAGAAGCAGATGCCTTAGCCAATGCTGCCTCAGTTCTTGGAGACTCACTCGGAGGAAGGCAAATACAGATTGATTATCAAGAGGTGCCTATGACCACCCCCGAACAACAGATCATTGCTACCACAAAGAGATTTGGGGGTGGAGACCGAATGGTATTGAACCTTAACACCACAAGTGAGCTTGAGGATTGGAGACTGCCAATTCTCAACTTCTTCAAACACGGTGAAATACCTGAAGATCCAAATCAATCTCGAAGACTTCAAAGGAAACTCCCAAGCTACATCATTCAAGGAGAATATCTATACTTCAAGTCTCACAATGGGGTGATGCTCAAATGCATTGGCCCCGAACATGCAAAAGCAATCCTGATTGATATCCACTCTTGAGCTTGTGGAAATCATTCCGGAGGAAGATCTCTTGAAGCCAAGACGAAGCTACAAGGTTACTATTGGCCAATAATGTCAAAAGATGCTCGCCAAGTGGTTCATAGGTGCGAGCCATGCCAACGGCATGCACGGGCTATCCATCTCCCTGCAGATGAGCTTCACCAACTGTCAAGCCCATGGCCCTTCCATCAATGGGGGTTGGACTTCTTGGGGCCTTTTCCACCAACTCCTAGCAAGAAGAAATATCTATTGCTAGCCACCGATTACTTCACCAAATGGGTCGAAGCTGTGCCCCTCTTCTGAGAGACCGATGATGAAGTGATCAAGTTCATTCGACATAACATCTTCTCAAGGTTTGGCACACCTCAAGTTCTTGTCGCTGACAATGGAGCTCAATTCGACTCTGACAAGTTCCGCGAATTCTGTCTGAACAACGGAATCAAGCTCTTCTATTCAACTCCAAGATATCCTCAATGCAATGGTCAAGCTGAAGCCTCAAATAGAGTTATTCTTGGTATACTCAAGAAGAAACTCAACGACAAGAAAGGATTGTAGGAACAGGTTCTACCTGAAGTCCTTTGGGGGTATCGCACAACTCCGAGAAGATCAACAGGGTTCTCACCCTTTCGTCTAACATATGGATCGGAAGCAGTACTCCCAACAGAAAACATATCAAGTACTCTGAAGACCAGGGCAGTTGAAGAAGGAATCAACGAAGAGCTTCGAATCAATGATCTAGACTTCTCTGAAGAACTACGAGACCAAGCCTCCGTTCGTGTGGCCAAGTATCAGCAGAAGATCAAACGAGCCTACGATGAAAAGGTCTACAAGAGACAGTTCCCAGGGGGCAGTCTAGTTCTCAGAGCAGTTTTCTACAACACTAAAGGACACAGCATGGGAAACTTGCTCCCAACTGGGAAGGTCCATATATCGTCGAATCAGTTGGAGGCAAAGGCTCTTATCGACTGATCTCACCAGAAGGAGATAGATTGCCACGAGCTTGGAATTCTAGACACCTCAAACTGTTCTATCCATGATGTAAATTCCATGATGAATAAAGATCTCTTTCAACTGTTCAAATGTTCTAGTTCTGAAGCAGTTTCAAATTATCTATATTCAAATTACAAGGTCTTTTAACAAAGTTTGGGTGCTTGAGTTGCGACTCAACCCCTTACGGGCAAATGTTAAAACGATTTCAGGTTGTCATTCAAAGCAACCTTCAAGTCACTAGTCAGTTTAACAGGTTGGGAAGTTTGTGTTGCGACACTAACCCTTACTTACAAATGTTAAACTGACCTTCAATTTCGATCTTCAATTTCAATCAATTTCGATATCGTCTAACAGGTTTGGGTGTTTGAGTTGCGACTCGACCCCTCAAATACGAGTGTTACAAGAATTCAAATTCAATTTTCGAGATACAAGTTTGGGTAATCGAGTTGCGACTCGACCCCTTACATTCAAGAGATTGTATCTATTCCATATTCCAATGCTACCCATAACATAATATTCAAAGACAATCAAGAGACATCCAATTTTCAAACACCAAAAATATTTCTATTATCAAAAATTGCCAAGTACAAGAGTGAGCCTTTTCATATCACAAGTTTACAAAGTACAGTAAAGAAAAAAGGTAGCAGTACATCAAGGTTTAGCCACGCTGGGAGCGCGCGACTTCTCTCCTTCAGATCCACCGCGAGCTTTGCTCGCCGCAGAAGCCTTGGAAGATCGGACACTGCTAGCATGGGCCCTAAGTGCTTCCACCGCCTTCTCAGCCGTCTCTCTGTAGCTCGCGCATTCACCTCGCATGTGCTCTAACTCTTTCTTGAGAGCCTCTTCTTTGGCAGCAAAGGCATCGCTCTGAGCAGCAAGCTGCTCCTTCAGCTCCTTATTTTCAGCTGCGCGGTCACAGGACAAGGTCTCTACCCTGGAGAGCCGAGTCTTCAGAGACTCGAGCTCGTGACCCCGAGCCTCATAACCTTCCTGCCGCGTCTTGCTCTCCAGCTTCTCCTTGCGAAGATCCTCGATCTTGACCTTGAGAGACTCTTTCTTCGAATGCAGCACCTCCCTCAGCTTGTCTCTCTCTTCGTGGGCAACCTCCAGTTCAGCTGTCAAACGGGACACCTCAAATGAAGCCTCTCGTTCTCCTGCCCTCCTGAAGAGCTTGCTCGCAAACTTCAAAACTGCTGAGTTTTGCAAATAGATCAAAGAGTTAGAATTTTTCGAAAAACACAACTCGACGATCGAATCAAGTAGATGCACATACCACTACTTCAAGCCTAACAAAGGCTTCATCCAGAGTGGCGTCCGGAAGGTTGCAGAGTTTTCGGATCATACTAGTTGGGTGGTTGATGTCAACCTCACCCAAATCCTTTAACTTCTTAGTCGTGCCAACAGGCATACCTACAATCAACACAGAGGTTCAGAAAGCTAGAATAAGTTCGAACTCCGTAGATAAGGTAATCAAGATGGCGAGCTAGTCTGAATACCTGAGGCATCGACCCGAGGAGCCTTTTCCTTCCCACGATCGGAGCTCTTACCCTTGGAGGTAGATTTCTCCTTAGCGGGGGTTGGCTTCGGCTGAGATGGGGGAGTCCCATCCCCCACTCGGCTTCCTCTCTCCATGTGTGCGGGAGATGGAATACCCCGAGGAGGGGAGATTTCCCCTTAATCTTGTCGTTCAGGCGACTGCTGCATCCCGGCCACAAGCGCCGCCATCTCATCTGCCAAAGATCGCGACGGAGGAGGAGGCTGTTCAACCTCCAGGCCTCCGCTTGTGGTCACGCCCTCGAGGCGGGTGTGGGGCAAAATCTTCGTGCCGACCCGAAGACTTCGCCTCACCAGTCAATTGAGGTTTCGAATCGAAGAGATCGTTGTTCGATCTGTTGATTGAAGTAGCTGCTTTCGATATGCAAACAGAGAGGGAGATGCAATCAGAGAGTTGACACGAGAGATGTGATCTCGGAGTTCAGCCGAAGCCTACGTCTCCGTGCTATAGGGAGCAACCCGAATTCACTAACACTTTGATCAAAGTGACCTCGACAGGCCGAGTGTCACTGAAGTCTCTCTAATCTCTTCGAGGACAAGAAGAAGATCGAGATGAGTTGAAGATTGAGAGGTTTGGAACTTCCAGAGCTCTGATTTCTGTAATCAGATATCAGATGATGATGGCACTGATCTTTCTTTCTGGATTTTCTCTTTGGATTTGAAATCGGATCCATTTACATTCGAAGGCTCTGCTATTTATAGGATTCTCTGGTGGTAAATGGCGGTTTTCTGCTGTCGGATCTGGAGATTCTCCAGGTAAAACTGATGGGCCCTGCTACTGTCTCCTGGGGGATTCCATAGGCTATTGGGCCCACCAGGCAGGGCCGGTGGGTCCCGCTGTAGTCTCCGGGGGCCCACCAGGCAGGGCCGGTGGGTCCCGCTGTAGTCTTCGGGGGCCCACCAGGCAGGGTCGATGGGTCCCGCTGTAGTCTTCGTGGGCCCACCAGGCAGGATCGGTGGGTCCCGCTGTGGTCTCCGGGGGCCCACCAGGCAGGGCCGGTGGGTCGCGCTTTTTGCAGACTTCTTGCTAAAATTTGCACCCACAGTTACCCCCTCCAAGTTAGCTAAGAGGCCTCCTTGGCTGGCTTGGACTCGTGGTGCAAAGCTAACGACCCCCTGTCACACATGCAGAGGAGCTTTTTGTCGAGTGTTAGCGTTTGAAAATAGAATGATCGGTCAATTTTGACCGATCGGTCAAAATTGACCGATCGGTCGATTTCAACCGGTCAAGGATGAGGTGATCGGCCAAAAAACATCGTTTTTTGACAGATCTAGTAGAAAATCGACCGATCGGTTGAATTCGACCGAGCGGTTGAATTCGACCGATCGGTCGATTTCAACCGGTCAGAGATGAGGTGATCGGTCAAAAAACATCGTTTTTTGACAGATCTAATAGAAAATCGACCGATCGGTCAAATCTGACCGATCGGTCAAAGTGATCGGTCGAAGTGATCGGTCAAATTTGATCGGTCAAAGTGATCGGTCAAACTTGATCGGTCAAATTTGATCGGTCAAAGTGATCGGTCAAATTTGATCGGTCAAAGTGATCGATCGAAGCGATCGATCAAATTTGATCGGTCAAAGTGATCGGTCAAACTTGATCGGTCAAAGTGATCGGTCAAATTTGATCGGTCAAATTTGATCGGTCAAAGTGATCGATCAAATTTGACCGATCAACGGAAGACCCTCTGCCAGGGTCGCGGATTAGATCTGATGGATTAGATTGAAGAGGGGAGGATGGCCTCGACCCATGATTGTTGAAATTTTGAGGATGTTGGAATTGAAGGTTTGGTTAAAATTGAAGATTGGTATGAGAAGCCAATCGGGTGTAGATCACCGTTCAGGAGAATTTCACCGATCGGGTGAATTTCACCGATCGGGAGGTGGTCATGATCGGGTGCAAATCGCCGATCGGGAGGTCACTGATCGGGTGCAAATCGCCGATCAGGAGGAGGTCACTGATCGGGTGCAGATCGCCGATCAAGAGGAGGTCACTGATCGGGTGCAAATCGCCGATCGGGAGGAGGTCACTGATCGGGTGCAGATCGCCGATCGGGAGGAGGTTACTGATCAGGTAAAAGCAACCGGTTGGGGTTTGGTTGATGGGTCGAAAACACACGTTTGGCTCCAGATCTTAGTGGGTTTTTGGCCGATCAGATGGAGGACGAAGAGGAAGAAGGGGATCGAGGTTTGCCGATCGGGCGATTTTGACCGATCGGTCAAATTCGATCGATCGGGCAAATTCGACCGATCGGAGCCACCGATTGGGTGATTTTGCACTAAATCTGTAAAAAAAACCCCTTGGCGACCGATCGCTGTGGGTGCAAATTTTGGCAGAAGATTACCAACTACCACGGGACCCACCGGCCCTGCCTGGTGGGCCCACGAAGACTACCACGGGACCCACCGGCCCTGCTTGGTGGGCCCACGAAGACTACCACGGGACCCACCGGCCCTGCCTGGTGGGCCCACGAAGACTACCACGGGACCCACCGGCCCTGCCTGGTGGGCCCACAAAGACTACCACGGGACCCACCGGCCCTGTCTGGTGGGCCCACGAAGACTACCATGGGACCCACCGACCCTGCCGGGTGGGCCCACGAGGACCACCGCGAGACCCACCGGCCCTGCCCGGTAGGCCCACGAGCCTGTAGAATCCCCCAGAAGACGGTAGCGGGGCCCGCCAGCTTTACCTGAAGAATCCCCAAATACGACAGCAGAAAACCGCCATTTGCCCCGAAATTCCTCCCCGGGAATCCTATAAATAGCAGAGCCTTCGAATGTAAAAGGATCGAACTCTCAGTTCTAAAAAACCAGAGCTCTGGGATTTCCAACTTCCCATCTTCCACCTCTATTTGATCTTCTTTTTTCTTTCGAAGAGATCAGAGTGTTTTCAGTGATACTCGGCCTGTCGAGATCACTTCAACATAAGTGTTAGTGAATTCGGGTTGCTCCCTATAGCACGGAGACGTAGGCTTCGGCTGAACTCCAAGATCACATCTTGTGTCAACAATCTCTCTGATTGCATCTCTCTGTTTACATATCAAAGGCTTCAACTTCAATCAACAGATCGAACAACAATCTTCGACGTCAACTTCAATTTCAATTGACTGGTGCTGCGAGAGTCTTCGGGTCGGCACGAAGATTTTCCCCCACAGTTTGGCACCGTCTGTGGGATCCGATCAAAAAGTCCAACTCTCCCCTACTACTTGATCGGTTGAACCTTCAACCGATCTTGATAGTCAAACTTCCTCGCCCTCTCGGTTGATCAGACAACTGAACGGCACTCTCGTTGCACCTTTCGCTCTCTGAATGGCGAGGACGAAACATCAAGGTCAACTAGAAGGAAGTAACACTCAACAACAACCTCGTCCTGAGACTCGTTCAATAAGTCAAAGGCTCAACTTCGGACAGCCCCTTGCTGTCCCCGAGATGGGGGTTAGTTCAGGAAGTGGGAGATCTGTCGATCGACCTATCGCCCACCCAGCGCGGCAGTCAATTGGGCAAACAACACCCGCTCCTGCTGAAGACCCTCCATCGACCTACCAAATCTCTGCGGTCGACTTCCAACTGCTCCAATTGGCGAAGCAGAATGCCACCCTCACCGCTGAGAGGGATGCTCTGAAGAAAGCAGCTTCCGAGGCTGGGATCGCTCTACCTATTCCCTCTACAAGCGAGAGGATCGATCTTCCTCGACATTCAATTCACTCCGAGCAACGGAGGTCAATGGGCACTGCTGCCCTCGAGAGGATCCGACGCGACCCAACTCCCTCTGCTGCCCCCTTGAAACAGAGTGTTTGGGATCGCCTTGACGATGAGTCTTCCCAATCGTCTTCTGGCCGCAACTGCGACAAGAGGGCACCTTCAAAGCTCAACATACCAAGGAGGCACCAAATGAAAGGCGCTCCTTCAAAGAGTCGAGTTTCCCCTTCCATTCCACTTCAGCGTGGGCTTGGATCGGACCTCCGACATCGACTTCAATCGGCAAATACTTCAATACCTGAGCAAGACCTTGCGATCTTGCCTCTTGACCCACATCTAGGTCGAGGACATGGTCGCAGGGATGGCTATTCTTCTGCCGGGCCTCTACATCGAAGTCTCTTTGAGACAACATTTCCAAGGGGATGGAGAACTCCAATCCTCCCCAAATTCAACTGCATCAGAGGAGATCCTACTCTCCACATCCTTGCCTTCAAGCAAGCCTTAACGCCGCACGAAGAAGAAAACAATATGCTCTGCCGCACCTTCGCAGGAAGTCTCGATGAACCGTCGCTCGACTGGTATCATAATCTCCGAGCTGGGTCCATCACCCAGTTCGATGTTTTGGCTAAACTCTTTGTGCAGCATTATCAGCTCAATATGAAGCCCGAGAAGAAGCTTGACTCTCTCTATCGGCTAAGGATGGGTGCTGACGAGACTCTCCAAAGTTTTACTAGGAGATTTCGCAACGAGCATGCTGCCCTCTCTGGAAGACATCTGGATGATGAAGCCATCATGTTGGCTTTCCAGAACGCTCTCCGCTTCGATCTATACATCTACAACGACTTCATCCGTAATCCCCCTCCTTCTCTGGGAGCTATGTTCGATCGAATCCAGAGAGAGATCGAGGTCGAAGACGATCAAGTCGCTCGGAAAGGGCGAGAGACGAAGCGAAAGCCTGCTGAAAGAGAAACTCCAAAGTATGCTGCAAAGGCCCACAACGCTGAGGCAGCAGCCCCTCCAGCCAACAAACGATCAAAGAATGATGGGCGTCGATCTCCAACGAAGACCACTTTTACCGAGTGGAGTATACCAGTCGAACAGATACTCGACCGCATTCAACACGACGAGTATCTTCGGAGGCCCAATCCTCTTCAGCCAAACTCCAAGTTCACAGTAGACAAAATAGTCTACTGTGAATTCCATCGGAGTCACGGCCACTCTACCGACCGATGCTATCGGTTGAAGTTCCATCTTGAAGACTTACTGCGAGAGGGCCACCTTCAAGAATTCGTCAACAACGGGCATGATCAACGTCGAACCTCCGCCAAGGGGAAAGAAGTGTGTTGGATACATCAAATCTCTTCCAACCCATCATCTCTCACCGTGAATGCCAATATCTTTGGCATTCATGGATCGTTGCACAACCAAGTAGTGACCGGGAAAGAGGTCGATCGGCAGATTCGGCGCATCTTCCATGTTCGATCTACTGCAAATAAAGAAGATACCTGGATCGAGAAGCCCATCGAAGGTCTTGCTTGGCCATCCATCGTCTTCAACGACACTGATCTTAAAGGAGTTCATACTCCACATCGAGACCCCCTGGTTTTGAAAATCATCATCGACGGAAGCACCGTCAATCGGATCCTCATCGACACCGGGAGTTCTATCGACATTATGTTCTCAGACTGCTTCAAACGTCTGGGACATAAGTATCAAAGCCTCGACGTCGTCCCGACCGTGATCACCGGCTTCAACGGCGAACAAAGCATTACGGTGGGTGAGTCGAGATTCACTCTCGACCTCAGCCGAGAGACTCGAGTCTCAGTCAGGTTCGCAATTGTCGAAGGAGTATCCAGCTACAACGCCATCCTCGGGCGACCATTCCTCCACCAGATCAATGCCATCTCCTCTTCTTATCATCAACTACTCAAGTTTACAACTGGGGAAGGCATTGTCTGCATTCGAGGTGATCAGCAAGCTGGAAGGTCTTGTGAGGCTGCTGCGGCTAAGACAGATCGAAAGATCAACATTGCTCCTCCAAAGCGGTTACGAGATGAAGCTGGTCCCTCTTCCAAATAGCAATCAAAGGAGATTCCGCTGACCGAACCTCCACCAATCAAATGGGAAGCATCACCTTCAATAGAAGAAATCATCCCAATCAACATAGGCAGCGGAGATCTCCCTCGACAAACTTTCATTGGTACCAGTCTTAGCGACGCAGAAGCGCAAGACATGGTGTCCTTCCTCCAATCCAATATCGATGTCTTCGCTTGGTGTTTCGAAGACATGCCTGGTATCAATCCGAATGACGCTTGTCACCGACTTGCAATCAAAGAAGAGGTGAAGCCTGTCAAGCAAAAGCCACGTACCATCCGACCAGAGCTACAAGTTGCTGTTCAAGAAGAAATCACCAAGCTACTCGTAGCAGGCTTCATACGTGAAGTAGAGTATCCTACTTGGATCTCTAATATTGTTGTTGTTCCGAAGAAGAATGGGAAAGTCCGAGTCTGCATCGACTTCACCAACCTCAACAAGGCTTGCCCCAAAGACCCATTTCCCATGCCAAAGATCGATAGACTCGTCGATGCCACTGCTGGCCACGAGCTATTGTCTTTCATGGATGGGTATTCTGGATATAATCAAATTCCACTTCATCCAGACGATCAAGAGAAGACTTGCTTCGTGACTAGCCGAGGTCTCTACTGCTACAATGTAATGCCATTCGGCCTCAAAAATGCTGGTTCCACCTATCAAAGGTTAGTCACAAAAATATTCGAAGATCAGATCGGTCGCAACGTCGAAGTCTACGTCGATGATCTCCTCACCAAGAGCTCCGTACGAAGCAAGCATCTTTCTGATCTGGCAGAAACCTTTCAAGTTCTTCGAAAATATCGTATGAAGCTCAATCCAGCCAAGTGCGCTTTCGGAGTTCAATCTGGCAAATTCCTGGGTCATCTTGTGACCAGGAGGGGTATTGAAGCCAATCCCGATCAAATTCGAGCTATCCTCGACATGCCATCACCTACCAATTGAAAGGAGGTGCAGCGACTCACTGGAAGACTTGCTACCCTCAATCGGTTCATCTCAAAGTCTTCTGACAAATGTAAACCTCTCTTCGACAAACTACGAAAGACGGATACTTCAGGGTGGAGTCCGATTTGTGAAGAAGCAATTCAAAGCATCAAGAAATATCTGGTGCAAGCTCCTATCTTGACGGCTCCACTTCCAAAAGAAGACTTATGGCTCTATCTCGCCGTAACTGATCAAGCAATTAGTGCAGTCTTAGTCAATAGAAGAGAAGGCTTCGAGCATCCAGTCTATTATATCAGTCACACTCTTCTTCCGGCTGAAACTCGCTATTCAAAAACTGAGAAGGTCATCCTAGCCTTACTCACTGCATCACGTCGCCTTCAACCATACTTCGTCTCTCACCAGATCACTGTCATTTCAGAACACTCGCTCAAAGATATCATTGACAAAGCTGGTCGAGCTGGTCGAATGACCAAATGGGTGATCGAAATGAGCTCCCTGGGGATTCAGTTCGAATCTCGCACTTCTATCAAAGGTCAAGCTATTGCTGATTTTCTAGCTGATTTTCCAGTTGAAGACCCCATCACTTGGGAAGAAGATGTCGACATGCGTTTGGAAGATGAGGACAATACTCCGATCAATCTTGCACAAAAATTGATCCAAATCTCGAAGCTACTGCTGCAACTCCTCCATGGAAGCTTTATACTGATGGAGCTTCAAGTTCGATCGGTTCGGGAACTGGGATAGTATTGATATCCCCCGAACTTGATCATCTCCAGAAGGCCACTCTCCTCAGATTCACTGCCACCAACAACGAAGCCGAATACGAAGCACTCATTTCTGGACTCGAGATGGCGAAATCCCTGGGGGTAGATCGAATCATCGTCTACAGCGACTCCCAATTGATCATAAGGCAAATCAATGGAGAGTACACAGCTCGCGAAGAAAGAATGCAACTCTACTTGGCCTTAGTACGACGTCTTCAACAACGTTTTATTGGTGCTGAATTCATTCAAATCCCCAGAGCAGAGAACCGAGAAGCAGATGCCTTAGCCAATGCTGCCTCAGTTCTTGGAGACTCACTCGGAGGAAGGCAAATACAGATCGATTATCAAGAAGTGCCCAAGACCACCCCCGATCAACAGATCCTTACTACTACAAAAGAATCTGGGGGTGGAGATCAGCTTAAAGACTGGAGACGATCAATTTTCGACTTCTTCAAGCATGGCGAAATGCCGGAAGATCCAAATCAAGCCCGAAGAGTTCAAAGGAAGCTCCCATGCTACATTCTACAAGGAGAAGATCTATACTTCAAATCTCACAACGGGATGTTGCTCAAGTGCCTTGGTCCCGAGCAAGCACAGGCAATCCTGATTGATATCCACTCTGGAGCTTGTGGAAATCATTCGGGAGGAAGATCTCTTGAAGCCAAGACGAAGCTACAAGGGTACTACTGGCCAACAATGGCAAGGGATGCTCAACAAGTTGTTCAAAGGTACGAACCTTGCCAACGACATGCTCGAGCTATCCATCTCCCTGCAGATGAACTTCATCAATTGTCAAGCCCCTGGCCTTTCCATCAATGGGGGTTAGATTTCCTGGGTCCTTTCCCTCCAACTCCGAGCAAGAAGAAGTATCTATTGCTGGCCACTGATTACTTCACCAAATGGGTTGAAGCTGTACCCCTCTTCCGAGAGACTGACGACGAAGTGATCAAATTCATTCGGCCCAACATCTTCTCAAGGTTCGGCACACCTCAAGTTCTCGTTGCTGACAATGGAGCTCAATTTGACTCCGACAAATTCCGAGAGTTCTGTCTGAACAACGGTATCAAGCTATTCTATTCAACTCCAAGGTACCCTCAATGCAATGGCCAAGCAGAAGCCTCCAATAGAGCTATTCTTGGTATACTCAAGAAGAAACTCAACGACAAGAAAGGATTGTGGGAACAGGTCCTACCTGAAGTTCTTTGGGGGTATCGCACAACTCAGAGAAGATCAACAGGGTTCTCACCCTTCCGTCTAACATATGGATCGGAAGCAGTACTCCCAACAGAAAACATATCAAGTACTCTGAAGACTAGAGCAGTTGAAGAAGGAATCAATGAAGAACTTCGGATCAATGATCTAGACTTCTCCGAAGAATTACGAGATCAAGCATCACTTCGTGTGGCCAAGTACCAACAGAAAATCAAAAGAGCCTACGACGAGAAAGTCTACAAGAGACAGTTCCCAGTGGGTAGTTTAGTTCTCAGAGCAGTTTTCTACAACACCAAAGAACACAGCAGTGGGAAGCTTGCTCCCAACTGGGAAGGTCCATACATCATTGAGTCAATTGGAGGCAAAGGCTCCTATCGACTGATCTCACCAGAAGGAGATAGATTGCCACGAGCTTGAAATTCTAGACACCTCAAGTTGTTCTATCCATGATGTAAATTATGTGATGAATAAAGATCTCTTTCAAGTGCTCAAATGTGCAAGTGTTCAGCTTTTCAATTCAAGATTCTGAAGCAGTTTCAAATTATCCACATTCAAGTTACCAAGTCTTTTAACAAGTTTGGGTGTTAGAGTTGCGACTCAACCCCTTACTGGCAAATGTTAAACTGACCTTCAAATTTCAATATTCAATTTCAATCAAATTCTATATCGTCTAACAGGTTTGGGTGCTTGAGTTGCGACTCAACCCCTCACATACAAGTGTTACACGAATTCAAATTCAAAATTCAAGTTACAATAAGTTTGGGTAATCAAGTTGCGACTTGACCCCTTACATTCAAAAGATTGCATATATTCTAATGCTATCCAGAACATGACATTCAAAGACATTCAACTCAAGAAATCCAATTTTCAAACACCAAAGAGATATCTTCTATTATCAAAATGTGCCAGGTACAAGAGTGAGCTGCTACATTTCAAGAGTTTACAAGTATCAAACAACGACAGAAAAGACGACAGAAGATCTCAAGGCTTGGCCACACTCTGCGCACGCGACTTCTCCCCCTCAGATCCAGCACGAGCTTTGCTCGCCACTGATGCCTTAGAGGATCGGACACTGGCAACATGGACCCTGAGTGCTTCTGCTGCCTTCTCAGCTAGTTCCCTGTAGCTCTTGCACTCACTCCGCATATGCTCCAGCTCCTTCTTATGAGTCTCTGCTGAAGCAGCAAGTTGAGCCTCCAGCTCCTTTATTCGAGCCACACGATCGAAGCCCAAGTTCTCGATCTTGAAAAATCGATTCTTCAACTCTTCAAGCTCGTGACCCCGGGCCTCGTATCCATTCTGCCAGCCCTTGCTCTCCAACTTTTCCTTGCGAAGGGCCTCGGTCTTGGCCTTCAATGCCTCCTTCTTTGAGGTTAGAGCCTCCCTCAGCTTATCCCTCTCCTCGCTTACAACCTCCAGTGCAGCAGCTAAGCGGGATACTTCAGCTGAAGCTTCTTTTGCTCCCGCCTTCATGGAGAGCTTGGTTGCGACATTCTAAATTATTGAGTTCTGCAAAAGAACTAAAGAGTTAGAATTATTCTGAAGATAACTCAAATAATCGATCAAGCAGATGCACCTACCACCAGTTCAAGCCTGTCGAAGGCTTCATCCAGTGTAGCCCCCGGAAGATTGCAGAGTTTCCGGATTACAGCTGTGGGGTGGTTGATGTCAACATCACCCAAACTCTTCATCTTCGGGGTCGAGCCAACAGGCGCACCTGCAATCAAAACACGAGAGGTCAAAGTGTTAGATTATTTCCAAGCTTCAAAGGCAAGACAAGCAAGGCAAGTTAGTACAATTACCTGAGGCTTCAACCCTCTGCTCCTTACCCTTCCGGCGATCGGAGCCACCCTGAGGAGTCGATTTCTCTTGAATAGGAGTTGGCGCTGATTGAGGTTGAAGAGCCCCATCACCCACTCGACTTTCCCTCTCCAAATGGATAGGGGAGGAAGCATCCCGAAGAGGTGAGACTCTTTCTTCCTCTTGTGGCCCGCCTGGTTCAATGAGTCCCGCCACCATGGCAGCCACCTCCTCAGCCAGAGACCGAGAGGGGGGTGGGGGTTGCTCAACCTCCATACCCCCGCTCGTTGTCGCTCCTTCGAGACGGGGTACTTCAGGAGGAATTTGATCGAGGGGCGTGGGGTTGCTTCCAACCCCACCACTCCTTGACAATTTTATTTTAAAGCGCAACGGCTTCTTCAATTCATCGAATTTATAGGTGGGAACCACCTTTTGGCCATCACCTTCTATATCAATGACTTCTTCCATTTGACGGGCTTTAGCCTCGTCAATGGGAATAGGAAGTGAATCTTCCTCTCTTGCATCACCAGTGGGGGTGGGAGGAATTTCTTCCTCACCACCCCCATTCCCATAATCTCCACCAGTGGGTGTGGAAGAAAAATCATTCTCACCGTCCCCATCCTCGTCTTCGTCGTTGCCACTGTTGTCGTGGCTGACATTCTCGGTCTCTTCGTCTTCCTCGTCGCTCCCCTTTTTTTCTTTTTCTTCTTCATCTTTATCTTTCTTTTCTTCATCTTCGTCTTTCTTTCCTTGGTCTTCATTTTCCTTTTGCTTGATAAGGGTTTTTTTTTTCTTCTTCGCTGGGCCTCGTTGTATCACCAGCTTCTCCTCCACAGTAGGCAATCGGCGCCTTGCAGTATAAATTTTCTTCTCAGCCCGAATCTTCCGGATGATCTTACCCGAATGAGGATCCTCCTCATAGTCAGAGTATAGAACTTCATTATCCTCGTATCTGTCTCGCGATCGGTGGAGGAGATTGGCCTTGCCATATCTCACTGGGCAGTTGGAGAACTGCTTCCATGACCTGGTCCCGCAGGTCAACTCGAGGAATAAATTGTCGATAGCTCCAGCCCTCTCGGAGGTCCAGGCAAAGATGCCTCCCTCGCAGTACATCTTCACTGCATCGTGCACGTCGCTTCGGGGGGTATCGGGCACTGAGATGGGTGTCCATGCACCAGTAACAGAGATGGGCCAATCTGTGTATAATTTGTCCGAAGGGACTGTATCGGTAAGCGGGCGCAGCGGAGATACGCCGGTCAAGTTGTAGAACGGACTGTCCCTCCTGTAAGCCCATCGATAATGGAAGAAAAAATATCCAAGCTTGATCCGAGCAACTTCACCTTCTGGAATGCTGGAGTAGCATGCCTTCAAGTCCTCCTGGAAATCCGACTCTACGCGGCAGAAAGCGTAGATAATTCTCCAAGCATTCCCAGTGACCTGCCCCGGGCAAAGGCCAGAAGTGTTCAATAACCTTGCCGCGAAGGGTGGCAACGGAAGACGCAGACCGCAGTTGAGTTGGCCGATGGTCACAATGGTTCCCATGACCTTTTCATTACTGGCGAAGCTGATGAAGACGGTCTTCTTATCAATACCAAATGCAGTCTGGATACTGGGGAGCGAAGGCTGCACCTTTCCTTCGGTGAAATAAGAGAGAAGTGTTTGCCACTTCTTTCTCTTTGCATCTGTGAATTCACCACCGGTATTGTACACGTACTCTGTTTCCTCTGTCAGAGACGCGAGCGGACCCAGAACAAACTTTACCTTAGGGATGCACTCTGGCCTTGATGGCGCCGAAGCAAACCCTACTCCTTGGTGTCTTTTGCCTAGATGTCCAAGTTCGGCAAGCACGGCCTTGCCCTTTCCACGACCCTTCGGAGGGGATGGAACCTCAACAATCTCCTTCCCTTTCCTCTTCGAAGGGACCCCGCCTGACTTCTTCGAACTTCCAGAAGACGCCATCTGATCGATCGAGCAAAAGCAGAAATCGGGAGCAAAAAAGTCTGGACTTCAAAAAATTTTGGAAGCGTAAGGCAAAAATGACAGCCAGTGAAACTTATATCCCAGGGTAAAACAGGTACGCAAATCGAGAAGACACGTGTCTTCACCGTATCAAATCGCGTGTTTTTGCAGGAACGCGTGGCATCCATCCACAGCAAGCGCAAAATCAGGCGAATCGTCGGACCAGACGAAACATCGGACCACCGGTCCACGTGAACCAACGGTCCAAGCGAGCCACCAATCTGAGTAAACCGGACCGCCGGTTAAAAGCCTCATTCAAGCCAACCAAAGACTCAAAACAGGAAGGATCAAACTCCATCAATGATCAAAACTCTGCCAGAAGATCGAAGAACGGAACAGTTATGAAACCTTCTCTAAGGGCAGGTTCAAAACTTTTAACTAATCTGTCAAATTTCTACTGGATCTGGCAAAAAACCAAGGTTTATTGCCGATCACTCGAACCTTGACCGGATAATTTTTTACCTATCGGTCAAACTTGACCGATCGGCAAAAATCATTCGATCGGTCAAATTTCTACTGGATCTGGCAAAAAACCAAGGTTTTTTGCCGATCACTCGAACCTTAACCGGATAATTTTTTACCGATCGGTCAAACTTGATCGATCGGCAAAAATCATTCGATCGGTCAAATTTCTACTGGATCTGGCAAAAAACCAAGGTTTTTTGCCGATCACTCGAAACTTGACCGGATAATTTTTTACCTATCGGTCAAACTTGACCGATCGGCAAAAATCATTCGATCGGTCAAATTTCTACTGGATCTGGCAAAAAACCAAGGTTTTTTGCCGATCACTCGAACCTTAACCGGATAATTTTTTACCGATCGGTCAAACTTGACCGATCGGCAAAAATCATTCGATCGGTCAAATTTCTACTGGATCTGGCAAAAAACCAAGGTTTTTTGTCGATCACTCGAACCTTAACCGGATAATTTTTTACCGATCGGTCAAACTTGACCGATCGGCAAAAATCATTCGATCGGTCAAATTTCTACTGGATTTGGCAAAAAACCAAGGTTTTTTGCCGATCACTCGAACCTTGATCGGATAATTTTTTACCAATCGGTCAAACTTGACCGATCGGCAAAAATCATTCGATCGGTCAAATTTCTACTGAATCTGGCAAAAAACCAAGGTTTTCTGCCGATCACTCGAACCTTGACCGGATAATTTTTTACCGATCGGTCAAACTTGACCGATCGGCAAAAATCATTCGATCGGTCAAATTTCTACTGGATCTGGCAAAAAACCAAGGTTTTCTGCTGATCACTCGAACCTTGACTGGATAATTTTTTACCGATCGGTCAAACTTGACCGATCGGCAAAAATCATTCGATCGGTCAAATTTCTACTGGATCTGGCAAAAAACCAAGGTTTTTTGCCGATCACTCGAACCTTGACCGCATAATTTTTTACCGATCGATCAAACTTGACCGATCGGCAAAAATCATTCGATCGGTCAAATTTCTACTGGATCTGGCAAAAAACCAAGGTTTTTTGCCGATCACTCGAACCTTGACCGGATAATTTTTTACCGATCGGTCAAACTTGACCGATCGGCAAAAATCATTCGATCGGTCAAATTTCTACTGGATCTGGCAAAAAACCAAGGTTTTTTGCCGATCACTCGAACCTTGACCGGATAATTTTTTACCTATCGGTCAAACTTGACCGATCGGCAAAAATCATTCGATCGGTCAAATTTCCTACTAGATCGGTCAAAAAACCATGTTTTTTGACCAATCACTCTATTCTTGACCGGTTGAATTTTGACCGATCGGTCAAATATGACCGATCGGTCAAAAATTAACCGATCGGTCAAATTTCAAACGATCGGTCAAATTTCCTACTGGATCGGTAAAAAAACCATGTTTTTTGACCGATCACCCTATTCTTGACCGGTTGAATTTTGACCGATCGGTCAAAATTTGACCGATCGGTCAAATTTCAACCGATCGGTCAAATTTCCTACTGGATCGATCAAAAAACCATGTTTTTTGACCGATCACCCGATTCTTGACCGGTTGAATTTTGACCGATCGGTCAAAATTTGACCGATCGGTCAAAATTGACCGATCGGTCAAAATTTGATCGATCGGTCAAAATTTGATCGATCGGTCAAAATTGACCGATCAGTCAAAATTGACCGATCAGTCAAAATTGACCGTTCAAATCAAAATTGACCGGTCAGTCCTTTTTTGTGCTAACACTCGACAAGCTTCTTCGTGCCTTTTGCGACAGGGGGTTGCTATTTTTTGCACCAAATCCAAGCCAGCCAGAACGAACTCTAGCTAACTTGGAGGGGGTAACTGTGGGTGCAAATTTTGGCAGAAGATTACCAACTACCACGGGACCCACCGGCCCTGCCTGGTGGGCCCACGAAGACTACCACGGGACCCACCGGCCCTGCTTGGTGGGCCCACGAAGACTACCACGGGACCCACCGGCCCTGCCTGGTGGGCCCACGAAGACTACCACGGGACCCACCGGCCCTGCCTGGTGGGCCCACGAAGACTACCACGGGACCCACCGGCCCTGTCTGGTGGGCCCACGAAGACTACCACGGGACCCACCGACCCTGCCGGGTGGGCCCACGAGGACCACCGCGAGACCCACCGGCCCTGCCCGGTAGGCCCACGAGCCTGTAGAATCCCCCAGAAGACGGTAGCGGGGCCCGCCAGCTTTACCTGAAGAATCCCCAAATACGACTGCAGAAAACCGCCATTTGCCCCGGAATTCCTCCCCGGGAATCCTATAAATAGCAGAGCCTTCGAATGTAAAAGGATCGAACTCTCAGTTCTAAAAAACCAGAGCTCTGGGATTTCCAACTTCCCATCTTCCACCTCTATTTGATCTTCTTTTTTCTTTCGAAGAGATCAGAGTGTTTTCAGTGATACTCGGCCTGTCGAGATCACTTCAACATAAGTGTTAGTGAATTCGGGTTGCTCCCTATAGCACGGAGACGTAGGCTTCGGCTGAACTCCAAGATCACATCTTGTGTCAACAATCTCTCTGATTGCATCTCTCTGTTTACATATCAAAGGCTTTAACTTCAATCAACAGATCGAACAACAATCTTCGACGTCAACTTCAATTTCAATTGACTGGTGCTGCGAGAGTCTTCGGGTCGGCACGAAGATTTTCCCCCACAATCGCTGAAACCTCGACCGGTTGGTTTTGCCCGATCGGTCACCGACAGTAGATCTGAGGTGGAGTCGCCGTTGTCGGTGAAGATAGGGGGCGCTGCAGCTGTGCTCGATTGGGAGGGGCGGAGCTTCAGCGCTTCGTCGTCGTCGATGGGAGAGAAGGAGAGCTCTGGGTACGACTGTCACAGGCTTCAACTGCTGCCGCTGCCTCACTTTTGTGAATGATGTGTCATGGGCTTCAACTGTGGCCGTCGATTGGGTCAATGGGCCCGTGATCGATCGCCACGTAGAAGGCTGAGTGATGATGCATAATGCCATCGTTGCTGTAATGGCATTGATGCACTAATGATGGCCGTTTGATGGATGTTTTGGTGTTTGCTCATGTTTGAGAGCCACTCTGAATTGGATTTGAACGGCAAGCTGGGTTCCGAGTGGGACTTTGAATTGGATTGAATGGCAACTTGGGTTCCAAGTGGGACTTTGAATTGGATTGAATGGCAACTTGGGTTCCAAGTGGAACTTTGAATCGGATTGAATGGCAAGCTGGGTTCCGAGTGGAACTTTGAATTGGATTGAATGGCAACTTGGGTTCCGAGTGGAACTTTCTCTCTCGGGCTTGAGGGGTCTGTCTCAAAGTTGTAATGTCGTGGCACTGCTGTTCTAAGAGTGAGTCACCGATCGGACTTGAGTGTGGTTTGATATATATACCTAGTTTGTCTCTAGGAGTCGCACTCTGGATTCCATCATCTTTCATCTAGTGTCGAAATGCGTAGACGAACATGAGCGACTCCTGGCCAAGGGGCGCCACTAATCGGTAACGGTCGCGAGGGTCGACTACTGTTGGAAGATCGAACGACAAAGGTCGGCCGATAATTCGTAGCATTGAAAGTCATGCCACGGGAGGTCATGTAAGTTAGTTTGAGCAGGTCTAATCCTTGTCGTATGGAAGTTTGGATCGATCGAATGTCGATACTACGAACTGAGGTAATTCGATCTCTCGCAAGATCAGCTTGTACTCACAAGTCTTCGAATGCACAAGCATGTACAAATGACGTGCGTACCTAGTTGTCCTCCATTGGTGGACTAACCAGGGTAGAGAGTGCCTTTAGAAAGCAATTGAATGTCTGGGTGTTCTGAAATAAAATTTGAATGTTTTGCTAATGAATAGTGTTAAGGCCATGAGCGAAGACTTCGATTGAATGCCGAGACTCAGGTCTCGGACTTTGCTGCCTCATGCCAAGGTTGCGAGCTTGGACTTTCGACCAAATGCCAAGATGTCGGTCTCAGACTTTGAATAAATTTGGACTTTGTTCGAATGCTGTGGTTCATGCCTCAGACTTTGCCCTTGAATGGTTGATGAGTCTTCGTCTGTAAGTTTTTGAACCTTCAGGCATTTTGTAATGCCAAAAGTTGTTGGAGGATTGCTTCTTCTATCTCCTCAATTGACAGGAGCTGGGCTGCAACGTTCTCTCAACTAATTTTGGAGCGTGGAGCACATATCTTTGTATGTTGATGCTGGCTATAGAAGATTGTAGATTCACCCCCTCATCGGTGGTGGACTTCCAGAACGCGTCTTCCTCGAGCATGAGAGCGCGTGATGCTCTCTTATGAGTGTCGAGTGGTAGACGTCTTCTGTAGTGACTTGGTAAGTTTAAGGGATGTCCTGCCTTTGGAGCGACGTTGGCTGAATGCTGCAAAACGCGTTGGACCTTGATCTTCATGTCGAGATGTGTTGGGGCTAAGAGCTTTGGACTTCGCTAGGGAGCCGAGAGCAGGTCTCGGATTTTGTACTTACTGAGTGCCGAGGCGATGGTCGCCTCGGACTTTGTCTGTGAGCACCGGAGCTCTCTCTCCAAGTTCGTTAGGTGCCGAGACGGTGTAAAGCATCTTGAACTTTTCATTCGAGTGTTGAGGCTTGTCTTTGGACTTTGCTGCACGTCGAGGCAGCGAAGGTGCCTTGGATTATGTATCTGAGTGTTGATATTCTGAATAGAATAGAATGATTGAATAGGTTTAACATTTGCACATAAGGGGTCGTGTCGCAACACGAGGCCCCAAACTTGTTAAACGACCTGGTAGCTTTAAATTGAGAGTTGTGCTGCTTCACAACCCGAAACCGTTTAACATTTGCACGTAAAGGGTCGTGTCGCAACACGAGGCCCTAAACTTGTTAAACGACCTGGTAGCTTGAAATTGAGAGTTGTGCTGTTTCACAACCCGAAACCATTTAACATTTGCACGTAAAGGGTCGGGTCGCAACACGAGGCCCTAAACTTGTTAAACGACATTGGAGATTGAAATTGAGAGTTGTGCTGTTTCACAACCCGAAACCGTTTAACATTTGCACGTAAAGGGTCGTGTCGCAACACGAGGCCCTAAACTTGTTAAACGACCTGGTAGCTTGAAGGTTGAGCTGGCTCAACTTGAATTTGCTTGAGGGTTTGAAAATGAATGTTGCACTGTCTCATAACTCAGAATTTGAACGGACAAGTAGACGTTTGAGAGCAATCTTTATTCAGCATAGAAATTACATCAGAGACGGAAATCTATCTCTTTTTGGCGAGATCGTTCGATAAGATCCTTTGCTTGCGATAGATTCGACGGTGTAGGTTCCTTCTCAGTTGGTAGTTTCCCACTGCTCCTGTAACACCTGTGGTGTTAGATTTTAGAATAATAGAAATCCTCAATGGCTAGTTTCGTCTTTTTACAGCCAGACTTTTCCTTTGGGCTTTTTCCCAATAAATGGAATGTAAACCTATGGGATGTTTTACGTTCACATTCTCCGTAACTTCGAGCATGTCACGATGGTGCGTTCTGTGCAACGATCATGTATATGCGCAGCCAGTTTCGGCAGCCCAACAGGTAAACCCTAGAAAAGCGATAATTGGTCGATAGTTGTAGCTGCTTTGTTTCTTGCAAGAGATCGGGTGATCGGATCGTAACGAAACAAGATACGTTAGATGAGGCTCTGAGAAAGCCTTCAAATGAGCCTGAGTTAGGGTCGATCCGACACCCGGGTGAATAGTTATTGCTATTTTAAGTTTTGGAGTCTTTCCTTCTTTTCTGGAGATCCAGAAGTCAGAAAATTATGTACCAAGTGCTAACGCGTTCGCGTTAACGAGACCTTTCCAACGAATCCTCTCGGGTCCTATTCCGACTTCCGGTTTGATAGTTACAAGTGATTATTCTTTTCAGCCCGGTTGATGGACGAATCGCACCCGGTTTCCAACCGAGCCCGGTTCAGGGCTCGGGACCGAGCCCGACCAGCCCTGAAGCCTGCCTCCCGGTGTCCTAGCATAGTTTAAGCTCTCCTGACCTCCCTCCCTAGTGATTTAAAATCCGAAATTCGGATGGTAATTATCGGGTAAGATTTCAGGATGATAATCCATATCTTTTAGTCCTTATCCCTTCCCCCTTATTAGGAAACCTTAACCGACCCTATCCCCAACCCATATCCACAACAGCCCCCCCCCCTTATATATATGAACCGAGAGAGAACGGGAGAGAGAGAGAGAGAGAAGGACGTAGTAGAGAGAGAGAGAGAGAGAGAGAGAACGGGAGAGAAATAGAGAGAGAGAGCGAGAGAACGGGAGAAGAAGAGAGAGAACGCGAGACAGAGAGAGAAGGAGGAGAGATCGAGGGAGATGGAGCACCGACCCGCCCCTCGCCGGAGCCCCGGCGAGCACGCCGAGACCCCCAGGTCAGCCCCCTCTCATCTTCTCATCCCCTCCGCGACCCAACCCCGCGACCCCGGCCCTTCCTCCTCCCTTGTCGCGGCCCACACGGGCAGTGATCGCCGTCGTCCTGAGCCCCTCCCCGGTGCACCACCACCGGCCATAGACCCCGCGTGACCCACCCCGCCGTCCAAGCTTTTGGGGCTCCGACGACCGCTTCGGCCGCCTCCCCCCGCGCCTCCTCCGTGGGGGTGGTGCGGGAGAGGCCGGCCGAGCGCTCGCCGGCGTGCTAGGTCGCCCCTCCCGTCGGCCGCCGGCGCACAGGAACCAGCCCCTCGGGCTGGTCTCGTGGAGAAGAAGGAGAGTGGGGGGTAGTTTTGTAATTTCCCATGTTTTATTTAACCCCCAGACCCGACCTGTTTAACCCTGAACCCGACCCGACTTTCTACTGCAGACCCGACCCGACCCAGCAGACCTCACCCGACCCACACAATGAACCGGTCTGGTTCACCCGAACCAGACCCGTGAACCAGTCGATTTTGGTTCGACTGCCATTTCTCCGTCCGAACCCAGAATTGGACGAAACCAGTGCCATTTCGACCGGCTCGGAAAATACTACCTGTTGGTCATAGTTTAGCATAGAATTGTACTTTCTAATACCCTGTTTTATCCTTTGACCCGATATTATCGCGGTACCGTGGTTTGATCGCCGTTTCATCGTCCGAACTCGGATTCGGGTGAAACCATCGGCATTGTGCTCAGAACTTTGAGTCCCACCTATTAAACCCAGAATATAACCCTAGATCCTCTTCTACCCTAGTGAACCAACCATGCGATCGGTTTCACCGATTCTACATGGTTTGACCCGAAGCCATTCGACCGAAGTCGGATTCCAGCGAAACTGGAACCATCGGAAAGGGTTCTTCGAGCCCGATTCGATGAGTAGGTTTAGCTTCTGTTTACTTGATTGTCCTAGTATTGTTTAGATTCGAGTTCTTCAGTCGCACGATTTGCGTGCTGTCGACTCAATGTTGGTCCCCTATCGAGGGTGCCCGACTATCCTTGGTATAGAACCATCGTCGTTGTTTCTTCTGTTTTAATCGATAGCATTGTGATATAGAGCTGTGCATGTTATCAGACTATGATTGTGGTAATCCAACGGAGGCGGATCAGGTGCAACTAGCAAGCCGGAGTCGTGTGCGATCGACAACCAGGTGACATCTACTACCCTTGCGTCGTCTTTAATAGTGGGAAATAAGAATGACTAAGGGTAGGTGTCCATGACACTGCATGCGGGCCCCGCCGGGCATCGTCGCATGTGGTCAAGTGGACCCCGCCTTGCATGCGGAGTCGCGAGTCCGGCGACGCATGCTTAAAATATAAATTAAAATATTAATAATGATTGCTTTTGATTGTATGCATGGACACCGTAATTAGGATTCCCTTATATTAAACAATAAATTGAATAACTAATAACTATCGGGGCCCACCCTCCTGAGAGGAGTATGGCAACCCTAGCACACGGGCCACTGGGATGAGTGTCTTACTTTATTGATTTATTATGTCGCATGGGTTGCGAGAGCAGTACGGGACCAGGGGTAATTTGTTGGAGATTGTTAAGCATTAAATAGACTTTTTGTAGCTTCATTGTATATGTTGAAATATGTTATATGCGAATCTACCTGGTTAGAAGGTAGGGACCCCGTGCGCGCAAGGGCCGTGAACCCCCTACGCGTACAGCCGAAGTTAAGTAGGGTAGGGGTCACGGGCAAGGGTTGTGGTAAAGCCAATAGGTGGTGCCCTCGAGTAGGGATTGGCCTAGCAACCCTGTCCCGGGGAGTTGAAGTCCTTATAGTAAAGCAAGTGGGTGGTAGAGCTCCACCGTGAAAGACGGGAAATCCCTTATGATCATCTGGGTGACTAGTGCATGGTGTTGGTGGATACACGGCGAGAGAGTTGGCCCTCTACATCGAAATAAAAGGCCCTATAGTAATGCCCGACCGGGGGCAGGATGAACGAAATATCCGGGGTTCACATTTGAATGTGTGTGTTTTATCTATATATGAATTTAGAATTGTGTGACTGTTTACATGATGACCTCATGACTTTATATGAATGTCTTATTTAATTTATTCTTTAAGGCTGTAGAACATTGAATGGACTTTATGTTAGATAACCTAGTGACAGTAGGAATTGCATGTGAATATAGACTACTGATAGGTTTAGGTTTCATTATGCAAACTTTGATTCTACTAGAACTGATAGATCTTATCTTAATTTATTAAGATTAGTTGTCTCATATTATTAAAGACTATTAGGATGTCACTAGCCATTAATTTGGCTAATCTCCCAATTTCCTATTGGGGGCTACTCTTTCCCACGAGTAGGCTCAGTTGTAGGTCCGGAGGCTCAGGAGTAGCAGTAGGAGTCCAGAGGCGGAGTTAGAGTTGCAGTGTTACCTTTCTACTTAGTACGTTAATCTTGTCGTCTTTTCTCTTTAGATATTGTAATTGTATTGGAATAAGAGTTCTTATTAGTTAGTTAGTATTCTATGGTTGTAGTTGCAATGGTTCCAGCTGAATTCTTTTGGGTAGGCCTCTCCTCAAGGCCCCAAGCCTAGGATAGATCATGATGAAAATATAAGTGTATATAAATGACTAAATTGATTAGCCCTGTAGATAGGAACCCTAGACTGGTGCACCTGAGAGTTAGGGAGTGGTTGAGACCACTTGACTAGCCGTAGGAGGCTTGAGCCTCGTGCTCCCTCAGATAGACTCCTGTCAGTATGTAATAGCACCGACAGGTCACTCATACTGAGAGGATATGACTTTTGAAGGTTGAGCTTGACTAGATAATATTTTCTCTCTGTTGATAATTTCTCTTTCTTTGCTTTTTAATAAAAATGTTTTTTGAAAAATCAAATTTAAAAGATTCCCCTCTTGTTTCTCCCTCCTTCTTGTTTTTCATATTAGAGAGCGTAGAAGCCCTGTGAGAACCCAAATTGGTGTAATTAATTGACCAGACCCAGAACCCTCTTCCTTTTCTCATTTCACACCCCAGGGATCGGTCTTCAGATTTCTGGGGCGTGACAGCTGGTATCAGAGCTTAGGGATATGTTCCTAGGAGTTTCGTTAGGATGTTATCTTGTGATTATATTAATGGGAGGTCTAGGCTATAATAGTGCTAGGGTGATTCTAAAGATAGTCGGGAGATTGATTTGTTAGTATCTCTTAGAATAGTTAGTGATAGCTTAGTGTGTGTATCTAAGGATGAAAATATATGGTTTATTGTAGAATTGGATAGGTTGGAGAAATTGATTTGTGATTAAGAAATTGTCCATACTTGAGTATTTGATTGATCAATACCTGATAGGGATTGATAGGGATATGTTTACCTCCGGACCTTAGTGTTTAGGTACAGAGCTAGTCGTGATGACTCAGGTAGGAATCACCTAAAACATCTTAACCAAGGATAGTGTTTGAGTCAATCACGGAGTTTTTATTTGGAGTCTAATGTTTATTTGGATTTGCTAGATGTGGGCCTGGTGGCGAGTTGACTAAGAACTGGATATCGAATTTTAGTTAGTAATATGGTTATTTGATTTTGGAAGATGAATGTATGATCGAATATGTTTGGGAGGATGTATATCGGCATGGTTGTGAGGTCCTCTTTTTGTTAGTTATTATTTTCAGCTAAACTTTAGTATTAGAAACCTAGCCGGTATTTTGGGACTTATTAATCTTCGTTGACCCTTAGCACTAGAGACCTAGCCGGTATCTTAGGATTCCTTGATTCTACATCGACCATTAGTATTAGAGGCCTAGTCGGTATTTTTAGGATCGTCCGTTATTTAGTTCTAGGTATAATCTTCTTGATAATTTTCTCTGGTGTGTCATGGGCTGGTATAAAGCTTATATGTTATTTTAAAATAAATCCTATGAGTAGTGATGATGACCCATGGGGGTAGTGGTTTCAAAGAGTATACCAGGAGATGGAAATCTCAGGTAGTAGTTGAGTTCACATGGTTCCTAAATTTTGGAATGTCTCGATGAAGACCCTCGCGACAAGATACGCACTGTTCCTCGAGAACTTTGGCGGTGGATTTTGACTGTCCGGTAGAGGACATTGTGAGGCTACGCACTGACTCTTCGGAGGCTTTGGCGGTTGGTTTTGCAGTTCCTGTTGGAACTTGCGGCAGAGCGTGCACTGTTTCTTCGGAAACTTTGGCAGCTGACAGAGCTTGCACTGTTCCCAATCGGAACTTTGGCAGCTAGTTACGTAGTTCCTGTTGGAACTTGCGGCAGAGCGTGCACTGTTTCTTCGGAAACTTTGGTAGCTGGCAGAGCTTGCACTGTTCCCAATCGGAACTTTGGCAACTAGTTACGCAGTTCCTGTTGGAACTTGCGGCAGAGCGTGCACTGTTTCTTCGAAAACTTTGGCAGCTGGCAGAGCTTGCACTGTTCCCAATCGGAACTTTGGCAGCTGGTTACGCAGTTCCTGTTGGAACTTGCGGCAGAGCGTGCACTGTTTCTTCGGAAACTTTGGCAGCTGGCAGAGATTGCACTGTTCCCAATCGGAACTTTGGCAACTAGTTACGCAGTTCCTGTTGGAACTTGCGGCAGAGCGTGCACTATTTCTTCAGAAACTTTGGCAGCTGGCAGAGCTTGCAAGTTCCCAATCGGAACTTTGGCAGCTGGTTACGCAGTTCCTGTTGGAACTTGCGGCAGAGCGTGCACTGTTTCTTCGGAAACTTTGGCAGCTGGCAGAGCTTGCACTGTTCCCAATCGGAACTTTGGCAGCTAGTTACGCAGTTCCTGTTGGAACTTGCGGCAGAGCGTGCACTGTTTCTTCGGAAACTTTGGCAGCTGGCAGAGCTTGCACTGTTCCCAATCGGAACTTTGGCAGCTGGTTACGCAGTTCCTGTTGGAACTTGCGGCAGAGCGTGCACTGGTTCTTCGAAAACTTTGGCAGCTGGCAGAGCTTGCACTGTTCCCAATCGGAACTTTGGCAGCTGGTTGCGCAGTTCCTGTTGGAACTTGCGGCAGCGTGTACACTGTTTCTTTGGAAACTTTGGCACCTGGCAGAGCTTGCACTGCTCTCAAAAGGAACTTTGGCAACTAGTTACACAGTTCTTGTTTGGACTCGCGGGAGAGAGTGCACTAGCCATAGGGCAGTGACGTTGAGATGAAATTGAGATAATTGAGTACTAGAGTGTTAATAGTGATCCTGCTAAGGAACTTGCTCACGGTTTTGGAAATTGGGAATGCATTATCAGTTGGAATCTTAAGAATAATCATTATTTAGGGGATTCACTTAGCTTTGTTTCTAATTGTTTTGGTTTAGAACCGATCAATCAATCTTGTAGAAAGATACTGTCAGTATAAGGTGTAGTCGTGTCGGTATCCTAGTTTTCAGCTCTATTTGGCCAGTAGGTTAGTTGTTCTCGTAGTTCAATATTTTCTACGTGAGTAGTAGGTTTCCTCGTATATCTGAATTGTGCATCATAGTGTATCTTTTAGAAGGTTTCTAAGTCTTGCGATAATAACATAATTGGAATTGTTAGTGTTAGGTCTTTCATTGAGCGTCAGCTTTTTCATTGTTCTCTTCTTATTCTCGCTCGTTTGTGGTTTAGTGTGTTACCTGGAATTCAACATTTTTTTAGGTTAGTTAGTGTGTATGTTGTGATATCCAATTCATATCTTAGTGGTGTTTTTCTTGTAGGTTAATAGGGTAGTAGTGGTTGTGTAGGTAATAGACGCATTTGCTCCGGAGAGAAGTCTCATAGGACTTAAGTCCGGCGACGCATGCTTAAAATATAAATTAAAATATTAATAATGATTGCTTTTGATTGTATGCATGGACACCGTAATTAGGATTCCCTTATATTAAACAATAAATTGAATAACTAATAACTATCGGGGCCCACCCTCCTGAGAGGAGTATGGCAACCCTAGCACACGGGCCACTGGGATGAGTGTCTTACTTTATTGATTTATTATGTCGCATGGGTTGCGAGAGCAGTACGGGACCAGGGGTAATTTGTTGGAGATTGTTAAACATTAAATAGACTTTTTGTAGCTTCATTGTATATGTTGAAATATGTTATATGCGAATCTACCTGGTTAGAAGGTAGGGACCCCGTGCGCGCAAGGGCCGTGAACCCCCTACGCGTACAGCCGAAGTTAAGTAGGGTAGGGGTCACGGGCAAGGGTTGTGGTAAAGCCAATAGATGGTGCCCTCGAGTAGGGATTGGCCTAGCAACCCTGTCCCGGGGAGTTGAAGTCCCTATAGTAAAGCAAGTGGGCGGTAGAGCTCCACCGTGAAAGACGGGAAACCCCTTATGATCATCTGGGTGACTAGTGCATGGTGTTGGTGGATGCACGGCGAGAGAGTTGGCCCTCTACATCGAAATAAAAGGCCCTATAGTAATGCCAGACCGGGGGCAGGATGAATGAATTAAATATCCGGGGTTCACATTTGAATGTGTGTGTTTTATCTATATATGAATTTAGAATTGTGTGACTGTTTACATGATGACCTCGTGACTTTATATGAATGTCTTATTTAATTTATTCTTTAAGGCTGTAGAACATTGAATGGACTTTATGTTAGATAACCTAGTGACAGTAGGAATTGCATGTGAATATAGACTACTGATAGGTTTAGGTTTCATTATGCAAACTTTGATTCTACTAGAACTGATAGATCTTATCTTAATTTATTAAGATTAGTTATCTCATATTATTAAAGACTATTAGGATGTCACTAGCCATTAATTTGGCTAATCTCCCAATTTCCTATTGGGGGCTACTCTTTCCCACGAGTAGGCTCAGTTGCAGGTCCGGAGGCTCAGGAGTAGCAGTAGGAGTCCAGAGGCGGAGTTAGAGTTGCAGTGTTACCTTTCTGCTTAGTACGTTAATCTTGTCGTCTTTTCTCTTTAGATATTATAATTGTATTGGAATAAGAGTTCTTATTAGTTAGTTAGTATTCTATGGTTGTAGTTGCAATGGTTCCAGCTGAATTCTTTTGGGTAGGCCTCTACTCAAGGCCCCAAGCCTAGGATAAATCATGATGAAAATATAAGTGCATATAAATGACTAAATTGATTAGCCCTGTAGATAGGAACCCTAGACTGGTGCACCTGAGTGTTAGGGAGTGGTTGAGACCACTTGACTAGCCGTAGGAGGCTTGAGCCTCGTGCTCCCTCAGATAGACTCCTATCAGTATGTAGTAGCACCGACAGGTCACTCATACTGAGAGGATATGACTTTTGAAGGTTGAGCTTGACTAGATAATATTTTCTCTCTGTTGATAATTTCTCTTTCTTTGCTTTTTAATAAAAATGTTTTTCGAAAAATCAAATTTAAAAGATTCCCCTCTTGTTTCTCCCTCCTTCTTATTTTTCATATTAGAGAGCGTAGAAGCCCTGTGAGAACCCAAATTGGTGTAATTAATTGACCAGACCCAGAACCCTCTTCCTTTTCTCATTTTACACCCCAGGGATCGGTCTTCAGATTTCTGGGGCGTGACAACTCCTCTCTTGTATTGGAAAAGACTGGTCTAAGTACCGGGCTTTCGATAGGAAATTGTCTTGACAATCCTCTGGTCATAGGCTCGCTTGATCTTCGGTTGGTAATTCGCAATACGAATGATCGCCTGATCTCGCAGTTCTTCGGAGAAGTCAAGATCGTCGATTCGGAGCTCATCGTTTATCCCTTCTTCGACTGCTCTGGTCTTCAAGGTGTTGGAGATGGTTTCTATTGGGAGAACTACTGTTGGGAGTACTGCCTCCAATCCATACGTCAGGCGAAAGGGTGAGGACCCAGTCAATCTTCTCGGGGTAATTTGATAGCCCCACAAGACTTCTGGTAGAACCTTCTCCCGCAGCTCCATGTGAGGCTTTGGCTTGTCCATTGTATTGAGGGTACCTCGATGTTGAGTAGACCCAAAAATTCTAACCCCCATTGGTGGAAGGGCCATGGACTTGTCAGCGGATAGAGTTCATCTACTGGGAGATGGATGGCTCAAGCGTGTCGTTGACAAGGCTCGCACCTTTGAACTATTTCATGGGCATCTCTTGCCATAGTTGGCTAGTAGTAGCCTTGTAGCTTCGTCTTGGCTTCGAGAGACCTTCTTCTGGAATGATTTCCACAGGATCCAGAGTGGACGTTGATTGGAATCGCATTTGCTTGTGTGGGGCCAACACATTTGAGCAGTATCCCATTGTGTGACCTGAAGTAGAGATCTGCATCTTGAAGACTGTAGTATGGAAGTTTTCTTTGAAGTCTTTTGGCTTGAATTGAATCTTCTGCATTCGGCCTTCTTTGAAGAAGTCGAAGATTGGCTATCTCCAATCTTCGAGTTCGTGCGTCATAGTAAGATTGAAGGTTGGGAGTCTCCAACCCCCAGACCTATCTGTGGAGGCGATAATTTGTTGCTCGATGGTAACTTTAGGCGACTCTTGATAGTCGATTTGTATTTGCCTAGATAAGCGCTTCGGACTTTGCATTCAATTGCCAAGGCTGTATCCTTGAGGTTCACCGAATGTTGAGGCAACGAGTGCACCTCAGACTTTGCATTCGAGTGCCAAGGTTGTCTCCTTGGGCTTTGCCGAATACCGAGGCAGCGAGTGCACCTCGGACTTTGCATTTGAATGCCAAGGCTGCCTCCTTGGCCTTCACTGAATGCCGAGGTAACGAGTGCACCTTGGACTTTGCATTCGAGTGCCAAGGCTGTCTCCTTGGGCTTCGCCGAATGCCGAGGCAGCGAGTGCACCCCGGACTTTGTGGATATATAGCACATGCCTTTGCCTATCACCTCATTGTAGTCTTTAGGTGAGCCCTTTCGTTTCAAACATCACCAAACATCACCCCCAATACAGGGATTGGAGGAGAGTCAGAATTGAAAGGCTTAGAATATCAACGGGAGATGTCGATGATGGATTGTCTAGAAAGAGTGGGTTGTTGGATTGAAGTTGAGCCGCCGACTCATTGAGCGAGTCTCGGATCGAAACTGATGTCGTTGTGAGTAACTTCCCTCTGGATGATCCTGATAGAGTCTTCGCCATTCAGTGAAAGCGGAGGAAGCAACCAAATCGCTCGTGTCCATTCGGTTGCCTGCTCAATCGAGGGAGCTGAGAAGTTTGACTTTGAAGATCAGTTGTCTGCTCAACCGATCCGATGTTGTCATCGAGTGCACTGAGCTTTTTGAATGGATCCCACAGACGGCGCCAAACTGTGGGGGAAAATCTTCGTGCCGACCCGAAGACTTCGCCTCACCAGTCAATTGAGGTTTCGAATCGAAGAGATCGTTGTTCGATCTGTTGATTGAAGTAGCTGCTTTCGATATGCAAACAGAGAGGGAGATGCAATCAGAGAGTTGACACGAGAGATGTGATCTCGGAGTTCAGCCGAAGCCTACGTCTCCGTGCTATAGGGAGCAACCCGAATTCACTAACACTTTGATCAAAGTGACCTCGACAGGTCGAGTGTCACTGAAGTCTCTCTAATCTCTTCGAGGACAAGAAGAAGATCGAGATGAGTTGAAGATTGAGAGGGTTGGAACTTCCAGAGCTCTGATTTCTGAAATCAGATATCAAATGATGATGGCACTGATCTTTCTTTCTGGATTTTCTCTCTGGATTTGAAATCGGATCCATTTACATTCGAAGGCTCTGCTATTTATAGGATTCTCTGGTGGTAAATGGCGATTTTCTGCTGTCGGATCTGGAGATTCTCCAGGTAAAACTGATGGGCCCTGCTACCGTCTCCTGGGGGATTCCACAAGCTATTGGGCCCACCAGGCAGGGCCGGTAGGTCCCGCTGTAGTCTCCGGGGGCCCACCAGGCAAGGCCGGTGGGTCCCGCTGTAGTCTTCGGGGGCCCACCAGGCAGGGTCGGTGGGTCCCGCTGTAGTCTTCGTGGGCCCACCAGGCAGGGTCGGTGGGTCCCGCTGTGGTCTCCGGGGGCCCACCAGGCAGGGCCGGTGGGTCGCACTTTCTGCAGACTTCTTGCCAAAATTTGCACCCACAGCGGGGAGCGTCTGGAGGAATTTGGTCGAGAGGCGTGGGGTTGCTTCCAACCCCACCACTCCCAGAGAACTTAATCTTGAAGCGCACTGGACGCTTCTTCAAATCTTCAAAATGATAGGTGGGCTGCACCTTCTTGCCGTCACCCTCTACATCCATCACAACCTCCATTCGACGGGCCTTAACCTCGTCAATAGGGATAGGTTGTGAATCTTCCTCTCTTTCTTCACCACCAGTGGGGGTGGGAGGAATCTCTTCCTCACCACCCCCCTGTCCTTTGTCGCCATCAGTGGGGGTGGGAGGAATGTCATCCCCACCACCCCCATCTTCACCACCTTCATCTCCATTTCCTCCTTCGCCGCTGCCACTGCTGTCATCAGCATCATCATCATTATCATCATCTCCACCCTCATCCTCTTCACCTCCACCTTCTTCCTCTCTCTCTTCTTCCTCTTCTTCTTCTTTCCCCTTTTTCTCTATTTCTTTCTTCTTCTCCTCCTCAACATAGACTTTCCTTTTCTTCTTTGCCTGGCCTTGGCGACGTATCACCAGTTTCTCCTCTGTGGGCAAGCTGCGCCTGGCTCTGTACACCTTTTTCTCAGTCCGAATATTTCTAATGACCTTGCCCGACTGAGGATCTTCTTCATAGTCGGAATACAAGACATCGTTATCTTCATAACGAGTCTTCGATCGGTGGAGGAGGTTGGCGTTGCCATGTCGAACTGGGCAATTTGAGAATTGCTTCCATGATCGAGTCCCGCACGTCAGCTCCAGGAAAAGATTGTCTATAGCCTCTACTCGTTCTGAAGACCATGAGAGAGCTCCTCCTGTGCAGTACATATCTATCTCTTTGTGCACCTTGTAACGAGGAGTCTTAGGTACCGAGAGAGGAGTCCATGCATCGGAAACTGATAACGGCCAGTCAGTGTAGAGCTTGTCAGAGCCGATGGTGTCGACGATCGGACGAAGGGCGGATACACCAGTCAGATTGTAGAATGGGCTATCCTTCCTCGAAACCCACTTATAGTGGTAGAAGAAATAGCCCAACTCTATCCTTGCAACCTCGCCCTCGGGAAGGCTGGAGTAACACTCCCTCAATTCATCTTGGAAGTCAGACTCCACGCGGTAGAAAGCGTATATGATCCTCCACGCATTTCCAGTAATCTGCCCAGGGCAAAGACCCGATGTGTTCAGAAGCCTTGCGGCGAACGGTGGCAATGGGAGGCGCAGTCCACAGTTCAACTGACCTATGGTAACTATCGTCCCCATCACTTGCTCCTTGCTTGCATACGTGGTGAAGATTGTCCGCCTGTCGATACCAAAAGCGGATAGAACTCCCGGAAGCACTGGTCGGGATTTCCCCTCTGTAAAACAAGCTAGCAGCTTCTTTAATTTCTCCCTCTTCAAGTCAGTGAGTTGACCACCAGTGTTGTACCCAAACTCCGGTTCCGCCGACAGAGGCAGCAGCGGGCAGAGAACAAATCTTGCTTTGGGGATGTGCTCTGGCCGGGAGGGTGCAGAAGCAAACCCCACTCCCTGGTGTCTCTTGCCCAATTGACCAAGCTCGATCAACTCAGCCCTGCCTTTGCCACGGCCCTTCGGGACAGATGAGACTTCAGCAATTTCCTTCCCCTTCCTCTTGGAAGGAACTGCTCTCTTCTTCAAACTGCCAGAAGACGCCATTTGACCGATCGAGAAGAAGCAAAGAACAGAGAGCAAGAAAACGAGAGCAAAAATTTTGGACTTCGAAAAAATTCTGAAAGCGTGAGGCGAAAATGGCAGCCAGAGAAACTTATATATCCAGGGTAAACCGGCGCGCAGATCGAAAAGACACGTGTCATCACCTGGGCAAATCGCGTGTTTTTACCAGGGACACGTGGCGTCAATCCATTACAAGCGCAAGACCAGGCGAACAGTCGGGGCCAGTCGAAATGTCGAACGGGCTGGACCACCGGTTCAAGCAAACCACCAGGCCAGAAGACTCACCGGTCCATCAGACCCACCGGTTCGCAGCAGAATATTCCACTTCAAATTTTTGCACTAAGACATTGTCCCATAACCTTGACCAGTTGAATTTAGCCGATCAATCAAACTTGACCGATCAGTCAAATTCAACCGATCAGTCGATTTCCTACTTGATCGGGCAAAAAACTATGTTTTTTGACCGATCACTAAATCCTTGACCAGTTGAATTTAGCCGATCGGTCAAACTTGACCGATCGGTCAAATTTAACCGATCAGTCGATTTCCTACTGGATCAGTCAAAAAACTATGTTTTTTGATCGATCACTCAATCCTTGACCGACTGATTTTAGCCAATCGGTCAAACTTGACCGATCGGTCAAATTCAACCGATCAGTCGGTATCCTACTGGATCGGTCAAAAAACTATGTTTTTTGACCGATCACTCAATCCTTGACCGGCTGATTTTATCCGATCGGTCAAACTTGATTGATCGGTCAAATTCAACCGATCAGTCGATTTCCTACTGGATCGGTCAAAAAACTATATTTCTTAACCGATCACTCCAACCTTGACCGGTTGTACTTAACCGATCGGTCAAAATTGACCGACCGGTCAAATTCAACCGATAAGTCGATTTCCTACTGGATCGGTCAAAAAACTCACCCAATCCTTGACCAGCTGATTTTAGCCGATCGGTCATACTTGACCGATCGGTCAAATTCAACCGATCAGTCGATTTCCTACTGGATCGGTCAAAAAACTATGTTTTTTCACCGATCACTCCAACCTTGATCGGTTGAATTTAACCGATCGGTCAAACTTGACTGATCGGTCAAATTCAACCGATCAGTCGATTTCCTACTTGATCGGGCAAAAAACCTATGTTTTTTCATCGATAACTCAATCCTTAACCGGCTGAATTTAGCGATCGTTCAAACTTGACCGATCGGTCAAATTCAACCGATCAGTCGATTTCCAACTGGATCGGTCAAAAAACTATGTTTTTTGACCGATCACTCAATCCTTGACCGGCTGATTTTAGCCGATCGGTCAAACTTGACCGATCGGTCAAATTCAACCGATCGGTCGATTTCCTACTGGATCGGTCAAAAAACTATGTTTTTTGATCGATCACTCCAACCTTGACCGGCTGATTTTAGCCAATCAGTCAAAATTAACCGATCGGTCAAATTCAACCGATCAGTCGATTTCCTACTGGATCGGTCAAAAAACCATATTTTTTGACCATCACTCCAACCTTGACCGGTTGAATTTAACCGATCGGTCAAAATTGACTGATCGATCAAATTCAACCGATCAGTCGATTTCCTACTGGATCGGTCAAAAAAAAAAAACCTATGTTTTTTGACCGATCACTCCAACCTTGACCGGCTGAATTTAATCGATCGGTCAAACTTGACCGATCGGTCAAATTCAACCGATCAGTCGATTTCCTACTGGATCGGTCAAAAAACTATATTTTTTGACTGATCACTCCAACCTTGATCGGTTGAATTTAACCGATCGGTCAAATTCAACCGATTAGTTGATTTCCTACTGGATCGGTCAAAAAACTATGTTTTTTGACCGATCACTCCAACCTTGACCGGTTGAATTTAACCGATCGGTCAAACTTGATCGATCGGTCAAATTAAACCGATCAGTCGATTTCCTACTGGATCGGTCAAAAAACTATATTTTTTGACCGATCACTCCAACCTTGACCGGTTGAATTTAACCGATCGGTCAAAATTGACCGATCGGTCAAATTCAACCGATCAGTCGATTTCCTACTGGATCGGTCAAAAAACTATGTTTTTTGACCGATCACTCCAACCTTGACCGGTTGAATTTAACCGATCGGTCAAACTTGACCGATCGGTCAAATTCAACCGATCAGTCGATTTCCTACTGGATCGGTCAAAAAACTATATTTTTTGACCGATCACTCCAACCTTGACCGGTTGAATTTAACCAATCGGTCAAACTTGACCGATCGGTGAAATTCAACCGATCAGTCGATTTCCTACTGGATCTGTCAAAAAACTATGTTTTTTGACTGATCACTCCAACCTTGACCGGTTGAATTTAACCGATCGGTCAAAATTGACTGATCGGTCAAATTCAACCGATCAATCGATTTCCTACTGGATCGGTCAAAAAACTATGTTTTTTGACCAATCACTCCAACCTAGACCGGTTGAATTTAACCGATCGGTCAAACTTGACCGATCGGTCAAATTCAACCGATCAGTCGATTTCCTACTGGATCGGTCAAAAAACTATGTTTTTTGACCGATCACTCCAACCTTGACCAGTTGAATTTAACCGATCGATCAAAATTGACCGATCGGTCAAATTCAACCGATCAGTCGATTTCCTACTGGATCGGTCAAAAAACTATGTTTTTTGACCGATCACTCCAACCTTGACCGGTTGAATTTAACCGATCGGTCAAACTTGATCGATCGGTCAAATTCAACCGATCAGTCGATTTCCTACTGGATCGGTCAAAAAACTAAGTTTTTTGACCAATCACTCCAACCTTGACCGATTGAATTTAACCGATCGGTCAAACTTGACCGATCGGTCAAATTCAACCGATTAGTCGATTTCCTACTGGATCGGTCAAAAAACTATGTTTTTTAACCGATCACTCCAACCTTGATCGGTTGAATTTAACTGATCGGTCAAAATTGACCGATCGGTCAAATTCAACCGATCAGTCGATTTCCTACTGGATCGGTCAAAAAACTATGTTTTTTGACCGATCACTCCAACCTTGACCGGTTGAATTTAACCGATCGGTCAAACTTGATCGATCGGTCAAATTCAACCGATCAGTCGATTTCCTACTAGATCGGTCAAAAAACTATGTTTTTTGACCGATGACTCCAACCTTGACCGGTCAAATTTAATCGATCGGCCAAAATTTACCGATCGGTCAAATTCAACCGATCAGTCGATTTCCTACTGAATCGGTCAAAAAACTATGTTTTTTGACCGATCACTCCAACCTTGACCGGTTGAATTTAACCGATCGGCCAAAATTGACCGATCGGTCAAATTCAACCGATCGGTCGATTTCCTACTCGATCGGTCAAAAAACTATGTTTTTTGACCGATCACTCCAACCTTGACCGGTTGAATTTAACCGATCGGTCAAAATTGACCGATCGGTCAAATTCAACCGATCGGTCAAAATTGATCGATCGGTCAATTTTGACCGATCGGTCAATTTTGACCGATCGGTCAAGTTTGACCGATCAGTCTATTTTAACACTAACATTCGACAGAGCTCCTCTGCGTGTGTGACAGGGGGACATTAGCTTTGCACCACGAATCCAAGCCAGCCAAGGTGGCCTCTTAGCTAACTTGGAGGGGGTAACTGTGGGTGCAAATTTTGGCAAGAAGTCAGCAAACAGCGGGACCCACCGGCCCTGCCTGGTGGGCCCCCGAGTAACACAGCGAGACCCACCGGCCCTGCTTGGTGAGCCCCCGAATACTATAGCGGGACCCACCGGCCCTGCCTGGTGGGCCCCCGAGTACCATAGCGAGACCCACCGGCCCTGCCTGGTGGGCCCCCTAAGACGGCAGCGGAGCCCACCAGCCTTACCTGGAGGATCCCCAGATACGACAGCAGAAAACCGCCATTTACCACCAGAGAATTCTATAAATAGCATAGCCACAGAATGTAAAAGGATCTGAAAATTCTGATTTCCACTCTGAGATCTGATTTTCAGAACCCAGAGATCTGGAATTTCCCAGCTTTCCATCTTCCACCTCTCTTTGATCTTCTTCTCTCCTTCGAAGAGATCAGAGTGTTTTCAGTGATACTCGGCCTGTCGAGATCACTTCGATATAAGTGTTAGTGAATTCGGGTTGCTCCCTATAGCACGGAGACGTAGGCTTCGGCTGAACTCCGAGATCACATCTCTCGTGTCCAACTTTCTCTGCTTGCATATTGAGAGTTCTAACTCCAATCGACAGATCGAACAACGATCTTCGACTCAAAGCTTCAACTGACTGGTGCGGCGAAGTCTTCGGGTCGGCACGAAGGTTTTCCCCCACAGGGTCCCTTCCCACCAACTCCAAGCAAAAAGAAGTATCTATTACTAGCTACAGATTACTTCACCAAGTGAGTTGAAGCAGTGCCACTCTTTCGAGAAACTGACGATGAAGTCATCAAGTTCATCAGACACAATGTCTTCTCGAGGTTTGGTACCCCACAAGTCCTAGTTGCTGACAATGGAGCCCAATTCGACTCCGACAAGTTCCGGGAGTTCTGCCTGAACAACGGAATCAAGCTCTTTTATTCAACTCTAAGATATCCTCAATGCAATGGTCAAGCTGAAGCCTCCAACAGAGCTATTCTTGGTATACTCAAGAAGAAACTCAACGATAAGAAAGGATTATGGGAACAAGTCCTACCTGAAGTTCTTTGGGGATATCGCACAACTCCGAGAAGATCAACAGGGTTCTCACCCTTTCGTCTGACATATGGATCGGAAGCAGTACTCCCAACAGAAAACATATCAAGTACTTTGAAGACCAAGGCAGTTGAAGAGGGGATCAATGAAGAACTTCGTATCAATGATCTGGACTTCTCTGAAGAACTACGAGACCAAGCATCCTTTCGTGTGGCCAAGTATCAACAAAAGATCAAACGAGCCTACGATCAGAAGGTTTACAAGAGACAGTTCCCAATTGACAGCCTGGTCCTCAGAGCAGTCTTCTATAATACTAAAGAACACAGCAGCGGGAAACTAGCTCCCAACTGGGAAGGACCCTACATTGTGGAATCAGTAGGAGGCAAAGGGTCTTACTGGCTGATTTCGCCAGAAGGAGATAGACTACCACGAGCTTGGAATGCTAGACATCTCAAATTGTTCTATCCGTGATGGAAATTCCATGATGAATAAAGTTCTCTTTCAGTGTTCAAATGCTCAGCTTTTTCAATTCAAGTTCTGAAGCAGTGTCAAATTATCTACATTCAAATTACAAGATCGTTTAACAAGTTTGGGTGCTTGAGTTGCGACTCAACCCCTTACGGGCAAATGTTAAACGGTTTTGGGTTGTCATGCAAAGCAACCTTCAAGTTACTGGCAATTTAACAGGTTTGGAAGTTTGTGTTGCGACATTACCCCTTACTTACAAATGTTAAATGACCTTCAATTTTGACCTTCAATTTCAATCAATTTCGATATCGTCTAACAGGTTTGGGTGTTTGAGTTGCGACTCGACCCCTCACATACAAATGTTAACTCTCACCCGAGGGGGATGTTGAGCCATACCCTATCACCCAAAAATTCAGCAGTTGGCCGTGGAGGCTAGGGGTACTCACACTGAGTCCTCTTACACATCCATTAATTATTGTGAGGGTTATTTCAATGCAAGTATTTTAGATCCTAGGTTGCGACAACCTAGACCTAGACCCTGGTCATACCGTGCTCCCACTAGAGTTAAGATCTCTTATAAAGTATAGATAGACTTGGAGAGGACCATAGTCCCTATCCCGTGGATACTCAGTTGTCACCTTTCTCCCGAGAATCACATTACGTACTTTCCAAGCCTTCGATACTAAATAAAATGATCATTACCCTTTGTGCTCTAGAGCCTAGCCTATGGTCTAGACATACAAGGAAAGGTCTCCCATTAGTATGACTCCTCGTATGCAACTTGATGTTTGATGTCATAGATGATCACCACATCACTATTGGTTTCGATGTCAAACCAATTAGGGACATCCGACAACCTCCGTCGGACCTCAACCTAATGGTGGCATAACCGAGTGTTATGGGATCCAAATACCATCAAACACTAATTAAACTACGGGTGTCATTAAATGGAGATCTAACCTAATGGTCGCAGGGACCAAGTGGGGAAAAGGCATCCCACACACAGTGGGGAAAGGGCATCCCACAATCTAATACCTACAGCATTAGAATATATAATTTCACCGGGGTCTTAGAAAATATCCAACTACCATCAAACATAAACATCCATTGATATCAAGTTCAGGGTCCGACCCCTGAACCTGACTAGCAATGCTCTGATGATCCCGTTCATGGCATCTTCCGGATATCTCTTCCTTTGGCCCACCACATCCGGTCTTCCGGTAATGGATTTTCCATCTGATCTTGTCTTCCAAATCTTCAGCCTGTAATTGAAAAATCTAGTATGCTCCGAGCAATCGCTCGTTCATACACATTTTCCTAGGATAAAGAATAATGAAAGTACAAGAATAGAAATAATTGGCCGGGAAAAACCAAGCTGTGGAACAACCTTCACGTACTTGTCCCATTAGGCCTTACAACCATCCATCACAGAAAGAACAAAAAAATAACAATGCAATCATATTTTTCGGGGTCCGACCCCCAAAACCAAACAATCACAATTATTATTTTTTAGCGGCGTCCTGCAGGAAAACACAGCGTGCAACACATATGCATATATGATCTAGCGCATGCAAACCCCGGTGAATGCATTCATTCATCAAATACGCATTTGATTCGATTCATAGAAAAAATTTTCGTGAATCGCACATCGAAAATGGCTCTGATACCATTTGTTGGAAACAAATCAGAGACGCAACGGAAGCTGGACTCGATCTTAGGATCGATACGGTGTGCGATACACTTTTTAAAATTTTCTTAAGAAACAATCATATACGCAAGATTAAAATGAAATGCAAACGAACCCCTATGGTCATCTATCGAAACACACCATAAATGTTATGCATGCAATTCAATAGATCTAGAGTTTTGTTTATTATACCTCCGTGCGGGATTTAACACCGCGATGTTAATCTTCCAAGTTGATAATGACGGAAGTATCAACGTGCGTGGGAGAAGCCTCGTTCTTCTTCGGGTACACCCGATCTCGTGAATCGACCCGGATCCTTGCACTCCAATCTCTGAGTGCTTCGGAGTGCAAGCTTTCTCTTCTTCTTTATCACACACACTTTATGAGGAGAAGAAGATGAGATGAAGATGATTTTCTCTTCACAACTTAGGTCAAAACCAAAGAGTGAGAGAGATGAGTGCCCAAGAGAGAGAGGGAGGCCAAAACCGAACACAAAGGAGAGAGGGATCGGTCTTTCTCTTCAAAATCTGAATGAGGCTTGGTTTTCCTTGCCTAATATGTCTTGAAAACCGTGCCCCTCTCTCCCCTTGTCCATACGAACCGTTCCCCCTTCTCTCTCTCTCATAAATCCTCAAAAATAAATGCCCACTATTGTATAGTTGCCATATTTGGTTTTGCAATTAAAGGAATAGATTCAAATCATTTCAAATCTGAATTAAACCCTTTAAATATGGATTTGATGGCCATGTATATTTTTCCTAATGGGGGGGGGGGGGCGGCCATTAGGGCATGCGGGACATTTTGAAATGACCAAAATGCCCCTCATGCTTCTAGTGGCCATCCACCTCATACCAGAGCATATATGCTCCATCTCAGTGCATGATAAAGTACACTAACACTTAGGGCACCTCATCCATACCTATTTAACATACCATAGAGTTATGAATAGTGTTTTTACTATTTACTGGGGTGCCCTCAGTAAAACGTGGGGTGCCCCTATAGTAAAAATCACTAAACACACAGACCGTGCTCTAGTGCGACACGCACACACAGAATAACCTCCTTATGGAATTATAGCAACATCGTGTGTCCCTACACTACTCTGGGGTTGCCCTCTAGTGAACACACTTAGTCCTGTGCAACCACCATGCCCTAGTGCAATGCACTCATGGAAAATAGGACGATTAAGGCATTATTTCTTCAACTCGTATTGTACAGTGAGACAAGGAGAAAGTTATGATCTGTAACAATCATGGATAAGGTGGAACCTTCAAGGACTAGGATTCATGGCTTCCAACCGGACCCGATGGACACACTACCCAAGTGTCCCTGTCAATCCTCTAGGTCCCGATTAACCTACGTGGCGACCCAGAGTGCGACGCAGGCTGCACTCCAATTCTCCTAGACTTACTAAGCTCTCTCGCATACCCCTGCTCTCCGCTTAGTTAGGTAATTAGATGTCCCTTCACTCGGTGCCATGTGTCAACTTGAGCGGTGGAGAGCACCGTCAGACTCAAGTGACCATATGACTAGGTTCCTTCCAGGTTGTTAACATATCGTACCTCCGGTTATTTTGGCCAAACAACCGGATTCGGTCTAACAGCTCAACTGTTAACCACCAGGCCTGGTTTTAGTACGGTGTATGTCAGACCAAGGAACGCACCTCCCAATGGGGATGTGAATAGCCTGCAGGAGTGGCATACCGATGCAACGCCAGCCCGGCAACCCAGCACACCGTGGTTTTGGGTCATGGTTAAATCCCTCACACGTTGGTGAACCAAAGTTACCCAAACTGGTTAGTCCACCGGTCATGGTTCCTCAGGGTTTAGGACCTATTACCCTAAGTAGAAACACGGCTATGTGCATCGGTGTCTGCTCACCGATCTGTGCACCGTGTTGGTTCTGTTCAGCCACAAACACTGTGCTTGGCAATGACCATAGTGGAGAAACCCATGCTCTGTCATTCCAACAGCTTAACCTGATAGGGCGACCAACCCTAATCAGAACTGTGAACAATTTAGGCTAATCGTACTAATCAACTGAGTCTCCCACTCAGATGAACCACTATACAGCCATGGCTCTTTTCAGTTCAGTATATAAAACACGTATAATACGCACCAATTAAGCTATTCTAATATAAATATCAACTCATTTATTAATCAACCATGGTTTTTACAAGCCCTAGACCATATCTTACTCAACAATTAGGTGTTTAGAATCATCATACCTTGTGTATCTATGATACCAAGAAAACAGAACGATGATGAACCGCACGTGAATCGCAAGGGTATCTATCGGATGGCACCTTGTCCTTTGCAGGAGGAATCCTCGAAGTCCAATCTCTGAGTGCAAGGACTACGAGCCAATGGCGAAATTCGTTGCGAAGACGACGGCGAGCCACAAGATCTCCTCCTTTTCTTTCTCTCTTCTTCCTTCTCCTTCCTTCCTTCTTCTTCTTCCTCTTTCTTCCTTGGCCGAAACCACAAAGAGGGAGAGATGGAGAGGGGTTCGGGTTTTCTAGAGAGGGAAGAGCTTAGGCTGGCCCCTCTCTCTCTATTCCTCATATAGGGCTAGTCCCCAATTGCTCTACGCAATCTAGGGCCGGACCCAAGGGGATTAGGATTAGGGGGGGTCGGTTTTAGGGTTTCAGCATGCTTATCGTGAAGCCTGGACGAAAACGCCCTTCACAAAAAGTGAAACACTGTAAGAGAGATTGAGTGAGATGCGCTACTCAGAATCGAGTTTCATCAGCGCCTATGAGCTCCTGGAATTATTCTGCTCATTTTAAAATACATATTCAATATGTTCTAAGCCATATTTAGTATTTACCAAAATACCCCTATGGCCCCTAACATATGTGAATTAGGTTCTTAGGCTCCGGGCTTGTGCTCCATCACGTTACTTCGCATCCAATGTATCCAACTAGGTTGGGGAACAATTCATATATTCAACGATAGGGTGGAACCTTCAGGGTTCAGGATCTCCAGCTCCAATCGGATCCCTGATTAACTGTTTCGGTGGCATACCGAAAGTTTCGTTAATCAGCCCTAATCCGATTAACTCGTGTAGCAACCCAGAGTGCGACGTGAGTTGAACTCTAGTGATCCTAAAATTATGTTACTTCCTCGTAACCCTGTTATCTACTATACTCTGATAATCCTTAGTCCCTCCTATTACTGGTGGCATGATTCGACTCGGGCGGAGGGGAGCACCGTCAGATCCCGATCGATCATCTGACTAGGATTTGATGACTTATCATCTATAATACCACACACCTTCCGGTGCTATGCCTAGCATCCGGAACCTCGTCAGTCATACTGGCAACCACCAGGCCTGGATAAATTGTGTGGATAGATTGACTCATCAAAACGCACCCATCCAACACTGGACATTGGATAACCTATAGGGATTGCATGCCACTCAAGCACCAGCCGGGTAACCCAACGTATCATGGTATTGGACTATGGAAGGTCCGTATACGTTGGCATATCAAAGCACCACACAACTGGTTGGCCAGTGTACATGGTCCCTTAGGGTTAAGGATGAATTATCTATAGTAGTAAGACGGTTTATGCACCAGTGTCTGAATCACTGAATTGTGCACCGTCTTGGTTCCTATTCAACATGATCATCGTGCTTGGTCAGGTGAATGGGAATCCCACATTTCCATGGTGGAGACTTCACCACATCCTCTACCTGCCAATAGCTTATTCTCGGTGAAGCAACCGGCATCACAAAAGCTGTGAACTAGTTATAGGTCTATACAGAATTGGTCCACTGGGGTCTCCCAAGCATGGATCCACCATGCGCCTCAGTGGCCTACTGTGTTCCCTAGGGTCCTTTATTATATATGTATTAACATATACCAAAGTAGTATTCTAATTAGAGCAATAACCAAAGTCATCTTTATTAATGTTAATACAGAAAATCCACGCTCAGGACACACGAGCTACAACACTATTTACCTGGATAAACTAACCCCTCTGGCTGCTTGATGAATATCTCCCCGTCTAGATCACCATAGAGAAACGTGGTCCAAGCGTCAAGCTACTCAAGCTCCATACCTTAGATGGCAACCATAGTTAAAAGTATCTTGATAGGCACATGCTTTACCACCGTAAGAAGATCTCATTGAAATCAACTCCCTCCTTTTGTGTATAGCCTTTTACCACTGATCATGCCTTGTATTTCTCTGGTTCTCTGCTTGCTCCTTTCTTCCCGTAGATCCATATCCATCTAATGGCTCTCTTCTCTTTAGGTAGTCGAACCTAATCCCATATATGGTTCTGGTAAAGAGGCTTCATATCGTATGCCATAGTTGTTAGCCAACATTCACTATCTCTATCATTGATTGCTTTCTTATAAGAAAGTGGATCATGTTCTGCTTCTCCTAGTAAAACATAAGAGACATAATCCTCCAACATGTATATCTTAATGGCCGACGTGCCCGCCACTTTTTCTTTCATTAAGTAATAAAGGAGTGCTACTACGATGAATCACATACTCACATGGAATATCTAGAACTTCCTGATGACTGGTGGCCTCTACATGTTCACTTGTCTTCTCACATGGATCAACCTAGATTGAAGTAGTATTATTGTGCTATTTAAGCCGAGCATCTTCATGTGATTTATTGAACATAGATTTCTCATTAAATACCATATATCTGTTGATAAACTTCTTGTTAGAAATAGGCTTTAACTCATTGTTCACATCCTAGAAAAATGTAAGGCTTTGACTTTGCATCTAATTTGGTGCGCGTTCCCTCCTACTCGTGCATGTATGCATGACAACCAAATATTTACAATAACGAATAATCAACTGATTTTCATGTCCATATCGTTTTTGGTATCTTGAGTTCAGTTGCTGTAGAAGGTGACATGTTGTCAACTGCATTTGTCCAAAACTCATTTGGGAAGTCCGCAAAGAGTCTCATGCATTTGACCCTCTATAGCAGTGTCATATTCATGCATCAATTCTTTCAGCTGATTTGAACTTTATGAACTTCACTGATTTAAACTTCAAGAGTCTCAAGAATTTCAAGAATTCCACTGATTTGAACTTGCCCCCCTGTTGTCTGACTTTAGTATCTTCAGCTGCTTTCCAATTTGTTTTTTCACTTTTTCATTTAGTATCTGAACTTGGTGAAAGTTTCCGACTTCATAAAGTAGACCCAAATCTTTATGGAGTAGACCAAGCTAGCAACATTTGCATAAATTAATTTTGCAAGTTTTAACTCCTTAAGTACTCCTTTTTTGTTCAACTCTGTCATTTCCTGTTCGCTCATATGGACCAACCTCATATGCCACAAATCAATATCATCTATGTTATCATTAATAGACGATGTGATAGTTGCATCTCCTGTAATCATTTCGTAAATATCAGTCGGTTCAAGTATTATTTCTTCTCTTTCATGACAATCAAGTCATCCTTTTTTATTTTCATAATTCCACTTCTTTCACTAAATATGCATCCAATAAAATCCAGTGCCAGATTCATCCTTAATTCATCCTTAATGCTATATATCTTTTTTGGAAATCTTTATTGAGGTGGACTCTCTCCTTGCTGAAATAGGATCGCATCTTCTTTCCACTAGACTTTGATTCGGATCTCGTTTTTTCTTCATCCTGTTCCTTCGATCTTCGTTTGTCTTCAGCCCATACCTTAGCAACTAAACCTTATTTCTCGTGCTCGTGATGTTGTTTTCTCCTAATTTCATTTGATAGTAGAGTTATTGTAACACCTTTCATCACAAGAAATATGAGTGCTTTGTCATCCTCGTCCAAGTGCACATCAATGCTCAGAAGATTACCAATAACCTTGTTGAAAGGATACAGATGCGCCATAATATGCATACCTTTCTTAAAGCGAAGCCCATATGAACCCCTTTACTTTTTTTTGCCAAAGACCAAAATTTTTCTTGCCATCGAATTTCTCCACCTCGAACTTGAGAGATGAGGTCATCGACATCTTGTTTGTGGTGGCTCCTTTGCTCTGATACTGGATCCTGTAACTCCATGTTCAGATGGAAGCCTCAATAGGTTTTTTTTTTTTTTTTTTTTTTTTTTGGTACATTCCAGAGGGAAGGTCACAAACGGACCTCCGGGGATCGCCACATGCCGGCGCTACAAAGGAAACCATCAGTAGGTGGGGAAAGACGACCGCCACCCGACGGGATACAGACAAAAGTGTCGTAACTGGCACACCTACAAAGGCCACCACTAGACGGTGGCACAAAGGGGAGGGCACCACCACCGGCGCCACAAACACCACGGCTCATCGGCGGAGGAAAGGCGGCCTCAACCACAAAAAACAAAACAAAAAAAAACCCAAAATGGGAAGACAAACACCGAGTGCATCACAAAACACAACCAAAAAGCAGATCTGAGACCGAAGATCTGAGCCCCAGCAGCCCGGAAGAAAGATAAGAGAAGTCACCTCCACGCTCCGAAGCCGACCGTTGCCTTCTCCAAACCGTCGGGAGTCCGCCCACCGTGCCGAGGAGGCGTTCTGAAAACCCACCGACGGAAACTCAACGTCAGGGTCAGATCCGACCATCCCGCAGCCCCCAGAGGAAGATCGGACCCTGACGCCAACAGAAGAAGAGAAGCCAAGTAAGGAGGAAGAAACAACTCCTCCTGAGCGACGAAAACAAAAACCGGCCGACTGGAGAAGGCCCTATACACAGGGGCAAGGCAGGGCCAGCTCGTGCCCCGAAGGAATCTCAAACCCCGTGTCCCAGCCTCTCCGGATCTATCGGTGGCGGCCAAGGAGGCTGAGCAAAACACCCGAATCAGGAAACCCTAATGCGAGGGAGAGAAGAGAGCGCCGGCGCTCAGAGTAAAACGCCCGAATCAGGAAGCCTCAATAGATCAACCGATATGGCACATACATAAAATAAGAGGCAATCCATAAGACAGAAATTCGCTAAAAATAAAGAAAATAATGGAAACACTGGAACACGCATATGTACGAGGTTTGACGTACAGGTTTGCCTACTCGGGGAGAGCCAGATAGATAATCCACTATGAAAGAACAAAGTTTACAGATATTACCCGGATCAACACAATATCCAAGCACAGATATTACTCGGATCACCAAAAGACTTCACCCAATCCTGGGTACAAGAGCTCTTATGGTTTAGATCAACCCTTGCTCTAAGGCTCAGATAGGGCTTTAAATTTTGGACCAGACACGGCAGACCTGACACAACCCGACACGAGGTTAGGGGGTTTGGGTCAGGGTTAAACGGGTTCGGGTCGTAAACGGGTCGACACGATAGACCCGTTAATAAACGGGTGAGGTCCGGGTTTACGGTCTGGACACGGTAGACCTAGAAAGACCTGTTTAAAATTCAACGGGTCGTGTTGGGTCGAGTCGGGTCGGGTCTACCCACAATTTGATACTGTAATATATAATACCAGCGGGTCAAGTCGGGTCGATTCGGATTGGCTCGGATCAGGTCAACTGAATAGACCCGTGTGGTAAACTGGTCTTATCGGGTCTACTCGTTTATTAGCGGATCGGGTACAGGTTTAGGATCTAGACACGATTAGTTAAACGGGTCAGGTCTGGGTCTAGGGGGTTTGGACACGACCCGAAACTAGACACGACACGAACCCGACACGACCCGACCCGTTGACACCCCTAGCCTCAGATGCTCTCCCTCTCTATCAAAGAGATCGCCCGAGTTACCAAGTCGCTAGGCCTGTCAATCGGGCCGGGTCGGGTCGGGCCATGCCTTGCCCGAACTCGGCCCGTATATGAATCGGCTTTCTCAAGCCCGAACTCAGCTCAAAATTTTTTCACTTCATTCAACCCAAATTCAGCCCAATTTGTTTTTCGGGCTTCGGGCCCATTTCGGGCCAGCCCAATTAAGATTTGCAGTGAATCAAAATGCAAAAAAAATTAGACATTTTGTACTACAAGCATAGATGTAACAGAAGATTGTGAATCTAGGATGGAGCCATGGAGGGCGTCCGACTTCGATCAGTTAGGGGCTTTAGTGCAAAAAAGAGACTTTTTTTTTGTTTGGAGGGAAGTGAAACAGAAGATTGGGAATCTGTGATAGTATTAGTGGGACTCCCAAATTGGGAAAAGATATATTGCCCATTGAATTAGTGCTGGCTGTCAGTCAACTATGGAAAGAAAATGTCGGAGGATCGGAGCGACTCTTGATTACTCAATATGCTCGGGTAGTACAGGCTGTACAGGGGATTCAATACTTCATGGGTTTTTAAATTTAATATATAAGCATTCGGGTTCGGGCTGAATATGGGCTGGGCTGAACCTGGCCCGAGCCCGGCCCGAATTAATTTTCGGGTATAAAGTTATGTCCAAACTCGGCCCGGCCCGGCCCAAACCCATTTAAGGCTCAGCCCAAATTTTTTCAGGTCGGACAGGCAAGTATCGGGCTAGCCCGGCCCAATTGACAGTCCTACAAGTCGCCCTGGGTGTGGTCTCTTGGGTGGGGTGTTAGCTTGGTGGGCCCTTTGTCTATGGGTCTGAGTGTGGGTCCAACGTACCGTTCGTGTTTACTTTGCCGTTGGTTAGTCCACGTGGGCGACACGGGTGGATTTTTAATGCACCCACAAAATTTATTATAAGCTGGACCAAATAGATAAAGCAATGCTATTTAGTCCTATTTAGCCTAACCCCGTTTGCCAACTTTCCTTTCGCCAACCCGATGTGGCATCCGATCACAACCGTATACCTTTGCCAGTCAATTGGGTGAGTGCGATTCAACGGGTCAGGACTGCCTGCAACGGATGGATGTGATCGTGTCATGTAAATTGGAAAACCGGTTTAGCATTTTCCAAAATAGATATTTTGTTGGAAAATTTGAAGGTACCCAAATCCGTACGGTACCGAAATTCATAGTAATCATCCGTTGGTCTTATGGTGATCTTAGGTAGGGATGGCAATTATCCGGGTTTAGTGAGTTACCTGACCTGATTAGACCCGATCCGACCCGACACGATCCGATTGGGACAGATTTGGGATGCTCAAAAATGGGTTTGGGATGGGTTTGAGATTTGAATTTAAAACCCAGTCGGGTTTGGGTTTTACTCCAACCCGTATCGATCCGACTAAGGTATATAACCTATCATATATATATTCATATATCTTAAATATTCTTTGACATGTTGGTTATCAAGATCATATAATAAGTTGACTTGTGCTTATATCTGTGTAATTATAATATAGGAGGAACATTTACTCTGCACTCTTCTCTATGTAGAGCTGCGATTAGGTGAGCCAAAGAAGCTAAATATATAGTATTTTTTTGAAACTAATCCGACCCGACCCGTAATGCATAAACGAGGCGAGACGGGATAGGCACGGGTTTTCCCAATACTATTTGGGACGGGTTTGAGAATATCCTCAAAACCCGACAAAGGATATGGGACGGGTTCGGGATAGGCCCGACCCATTCCAAATCTGACCCGTTGCCATCCCTAATCTTAGGTATCAACCTAGGGTTCAATCCAGTGTTTTCAAAACCGGACCGGAAGGTGAACCGAAAAGACATCCGGTTCGGTCCAAATCGGTTCAAACGGGTGGTTCAACCGTTTGAACCGTATGAAAATATGTTTTTTTATATAGATATCTACTAAATTCTTCAATGAGAATGTTTGATTCCTAGGTTAACATACAAACCGGTTTATTCAAAGACCGAACCAAAACATGTTCCGGTTCCGGTCCAAACCGGTTGAACCGCCCGGTCCGGTCCGGTTTTCAAAACACTACTTCAATCTATGGCCTCTAGAATACTGCTCCTACCGCTAGGATGTAAGAAAAATTAGATGGTTGGCGGAGTTCGGTATGGTACCAAAATTTTGCTATTCGGTACCGGAGTGGAACCCTAAATTTTTATTTCGTACAAGAAATATACTATTCCCATGCGTGCCACAAAGCTCATGACTGCTTTCTTTGTAAGGAATTCAACCAACAAGTGTGCAATTAATGAAGGTGCCAAAAAGGAAGTTAAGACCAAAAAAACCCATTAAAGAGTGCGACAAACGTCATCAAGGGGACCCTTAGCCCCCAAAAACAAGTTAGCGAACAAGTCAGGGACCTTAGTGTTAAAAAAGATTCATATCGGGCTCTACTGGGTTCTGTACTCGCTGATTGAATTCGGACTTCGGAGCATACCACCCCGCATGCCCGCCGCCCCACTGCTCTCCGTTGCTCACCGGGGCCTGAGCGTACGGAAGGCACCCGCCGTTGGGAACCACCATCAGAGTGTCACCCCCGTAGTTCATCGGAACCTGAGGTGCCAGCACGTGCATGCCGTCGTTGTTGAGGATCACAGGGCTGCCTCCGCCGCCGTTGCTCCACCCGGGGTCGCCGCCATGAAGGCGGAGCCCTAGCTGCTGGCGGAGCAGTTTGATCTCGCGGAGGTACTGCTCCTCCTTCTGCGCTAACCTCTGGGATTCCCCGTAGGCCCCGAGGACCGGGTCCTGCTGCCGCTTCCGGGCCTCCCAGATCATGGCCTCCGTGGCCCGGAGGCGGTTCTGGTGGGCGAGTGCCTCGTTGGCGACGCGGTTCTCGTCGCCGTCCGCCCGGTTCTCGTGGAGGCCGGCGTTCCGTAGCATCTTGTTGAGGTTGCTGACCCCGAACACCTTCTGCAGGTCCTGGAACTCTGCCTTCCGTGAGGCCGGCAGGTAGGGTGCCAGCTCGCAGGAGTCCGAGCACCGCTTCCGCTGGTGGCTGCAGGCCGCGCAGGCCGCGTGCGTCGCAGGGCCTCCGCCCATTAGGGCGGCCGGGTTGATCGCCGGCATCGGGGGAGAGGATCCTTTCGGCTGCATCATTAAGAGGAGGGCATAGTGGGTGATAAGGATTAGAGAAGCCCGGTGCTTGCACGCAAAGGAAGCTGTAATAGAAAATATAGGGCGAGGGAGAAGAGAGAGAAAGACGGAGAGAGAGAGAGAGAAATTAGGGTTTGATTTATAGGTAGCTCACAACAAGATCCGCAGTCCATGTAGGGGAAGGATAGGAGTCCTTGCGCGCAGCGAAAGTACTCCGTATTAGGGTTTGATTCATAGGTTTCGTACTTGGGTCGTATATTGTTGTTCAAATCCGTATTCTTTTGAAATTCTTGAGGGCCGGTGGCCTGAATAATTGGAAACTCACCTCGTTAATTAATTAACTACTTTCTAATCTTGAAACTAAAATTGAAGCATTCTGGCTATATAAAAATACGTGGACTGTGAAATAAAACCTTAATTATTTTAGGACTTCTGATTTATTCTTAGTTAATTGTATGGTTTGTGTCAAGTTTCATGCAATATTGCTGTCTAGCTCAAGGTATAAAAATGAACCAAATTAAATCCATATTTATGGCATCCGCTCTCTATCTCGAGAGTTCGACTCCTCTCCACTTACAGTTTTGTTCACGCGCTGTATTTCGAACGAGAGAATGTAGTGGGGCCGCAACTGCAGTAGTTGGTACATGCAACAAAAAGCTGCGTGCTCCAACTACACCGTTTAATTTCATCACTTTTCTATAGTAAATCAGCCGGTTGGGAGTTGAAACTGCATCAGTTTTGGGCAACTACATGGAACCAGACGAATGGGATGTGCAGAGTTGACTGTGTAAGTTCTAGCTACATGGAACCAAACAGACTGTTAGTAGAGGTTCGCAAGTTGTTGGGAGCCATCCGATGCACACCCCAAAAAGGTGCTCAGTGAGTCCATCGGATGACTCCCACAACTAGCGAACATCCACTAAGTGGAGAGGAGTTGATCTCTTATCTTGAGTGCTATATCATGTTGTGCTTTGGATCAATTTTGGAGAATCGAAAAAACGTTTTGTTTGACCGGTCAGCGGGTTCTATCCAACCGATTGATTTGCTGTACTAGAGAAGTACGTTTGAGAAGACCAATCGCTTCTCTTTCAGACTAATTAAATTTATTAGCGATGGTGTTTTCACAGGTTGGGGCCAATCTAATGATATGTTTGTCCGCTTCAGAATTTTGCTCCTTATGGGTATGGGTTTCTGATCAGATGTAAACCCTATACTATATAAATGGTATTGACGGATCAAAATAAGAAGAGTAAACTGACAAATTTGAGAGGCACTTGGTTAGATTTTGGGAGGAAGATAAACCCTAAAGGTGATTAGGGTTTTCTAATTGAAGTTGAACATTACTTGTTACTTCTTGATTTCTCCATTATAATGGATCGTCTAATCATCTTCATCAGTGGTTTTCTCTTGGAAGAGTTTTCACATAAAATCTCTCTCTTCTCTGTGTGTTTTTGTGTTTTGGATTTTTTTTTTTTCTGTTTGTGCTATGTTACTTCATGGTTGAGATTATTGTTGTGTTCCACTATTGATATGTTAGGGGATTTATTTACAATATGATCTATAATGTGGGGACCCGCCTATGAACGTCTAGCATCTAAACAATTTTGATATGATCAGTATATCCCTATGGAAAATGTAATCACGAGCCTGACTGATAAGAATGTTGTGAGTGGAAATCCAATGAATTAATGCAAGCTATAGATTCGATGTAGAACCAAAATCTTGAAAGATTCAACAAAACAAATCAAACACAAAAGAGAAGTAAAGAACGCAAACCAATCACGACGACACAGAATTTTTTGTTGGTTCGATCTTTGGCCTCTGTCCACCAACGACAACATGAGAAATCAACTATAAAAATCAACGAGATTAAAATTAGAGTTCTTCAAACCCTGAAGCAAACCCCCACGACGACTCTCCATATTTAATATTTTCTTTGATACAAAAAACCCTAGATCTTTACTTTATATAGTAGGAAAAGTTCCAAATCTGGTACAAAGAATTCCTAAAAAAGTCAAATCGATCGATCGGTTTGACCCAACCCTATGCAATCCCATTGCAAGTAATTCTGATATATCAATCTAGTGAAGAGTCGATCGCCCTTTCACTAGACTTTGTTTCTATTACTCTGGACTGATCAGTTGGTTTAGACATGCCAACCGATTATCCAGTAAGTTTTTGATGTTCATGATTGCACCCAAAATCGAACCAATTATTTCACAAATCTCCACCTTGGCAAGATTTGCAGGCCATCACTGAAGTTCTCCAAGTGCTCCAAACGAACTCTATTAAAAGTAATCGTGCTCCGCCCTATGCCTCTGAGGGCGATCAGTGTGCAAAACATTGATCAAGTACAAATAATGTTGAAACTTGACCACAATGACTATCTATGTCAACATAGCTGCAGGATTATCTGCAATCCCAATCTTCTGTAGAAGAATAATTTTCTTTTGCATAATCTCTCGAACAAAGTGAAGTAAATGATAATGTGCTTCGTGCGGTCATGATGAATCTGATTTTTTACCAGATTGGCACAATGAACTTGAACGCTCTGAGCAAAGAAAAAAGAACATGAACGTGCTTCTAAAAAATCCCTGAGTCGATCTCTAATCAACCCATGTATTGGATTATCCTCTTTACTTGTCAACTTGATCATATGCATGCTATCATCGTTTAATTAGGTTACAATTTCATTATGTAAATTTGATGAGGATCTTTGCAAGTGCTGAATTATTTATTTAAATCTCCTAAATAAACCATAATTTATTCTACCTAGTTTTAACTTGGGTTTCATGCTTCACAACCCGTTTGCATTAGTAAGTATCCAAAAGAAAATTATCAAATTGTAAGGGGAAGTAGATCTGGTCATTCATAACCTACGATCAAAATTTTAAAACTAGCATGACTCATTTGGGTAGTCTTATTAGGATCGATGTAACAAACTGTTTGTTCACAATCCCAGATCGATGGTTGATTTTTCCAAGTAATAAGGAGTAAGTTCCGAATATTGTCAGGGATTAGGATTTGGGTGAACCGAAATTCGTGGATAGCACACATCTTAGATGATAAAAGGGAAGATATGGGAACAAATAGTTAAGTATGAAAACAAAGATTAAGGTGAGGAGTCACACCTAGCCGTTGCACCGAGAGAGCTCTTGTCGTCGAATTAAGAGGAGGATAGCATCACACTTTGGTAATTACAATACCAATTTAATGAGATTACAGAAATACTAGGTTTTATTAGGAGTTCTAGTTCTATGCTTATAGAGAGATCACCATCCTATCAAAAAATTAAAGGTTTTACAATTCTCATCTACCTCAAGTACAATGCTGGAAATTAATTGAACAAATAAAAAACTGAAAACCTAATGCCCTTTGAAGGGGGGAAACCCTTTCAAGGTGTCTATTATGATCAAGAGAACAATTTTAATTTTAATTTTATCAATCCACACAATTTGGTGTTAGTTTGTTCTACATGTGATTCTTACTAGGGTTTGATCTATTTGGCTTTTGAATCACTAGTCCACTCATTTGGAGTTCTTTAAGGGTGTGGACTAGGCTATCAAAATGCAAAAAGGTAATGAAAATACACATGTTTTTCTCATATTCCGTATAGTTAGGTATATATATAATTTTTCTACAACATTTGAGTGTAAGTACTGGATCCAGACGATCGTCTGGTCATATATATCTATTTCGGAAAAAGATAGATGACATTAATAACTTAGAAAAAGAGAAACAATTAACCTTATAGTTTCTAAGAGAGGGATCTTGATAACATATATCTTGTGCACAAGCAATCGAGATCAGACAATGAGAGAGCTTAATGTGTGTTTTCAAGTTAAAGGCTTGATTGTGGGCTGGATTTCAGGGAATCTCATAGGATGCACACGCGAGGCTACAAAAGCATGCCCCGAAGCTATTGTCTTCATAAACCGACTAGAATTTGGTGTCAGTTTGTTCTACGTCTGGTTTGAACTAGGGTTTGATCTTGTGAGGGATTTCAGGATTACATGATGGTTAGATTTTGGAGAGAAGTCATTTGATGAGCTCAAATAGGCTACATGTCTAGAAAAAAAGATGGATGGAATCAACAAGTTAGACAAAGAGAAATCCGGTTTTATAGGTTCATGCACCGAATCGTGCATCTACATATACAAAACCTTTATATGATTTCACCGCAAATACAATAGAGCATGATCACACATCAAGAATTACATAACTGAGGAGCAGAGATTTCTTCAAGCAATTTTTTTTTTTTTTTTTTTTGAGAACCTCTCCAACGGGAGGGAGGGTTTGGCGGACCCCGACCAGAATCAATTAAAACTCAAGAAATGATGCTGTTACAGAAAAAGGAAGCCTCCTCCCCTAGCTTGTCACACCAAGGAATAATCCATGTCCCGAAAAGAGAAACCACTGAACGACGTAGACTCTCCTGCCCGGCCGAAGAAGCATTGAAGATCCTATTATTCCTCTCAAGCCAGATCACCCACACAATCGCCATGACCAACACATCCCAAGGTTTCCTGATGCCTAGCGGAACCCTCCTCCTCCTCCAGGAGCTCCAAAGACCTCGAAGAGACTGCCTAGCGGAACCCTCCTCCTCCTCCAGGAGCTCCAAAGACCTCGAAGAGATCGAGGCTCGCGCAGGTCGTCGCGCGGATCTGAGGCAGTCCGGCGAGGGAGAGCTAGAGCTAGAGACGGATCCGCGCCGACGACCAGATCTACGCCGGATCTGGGGCAGACCAGATTTGCGAACGGCAGGAGTCGCCGGGAGAGGAGCCGCCGGACCGGGAGGGGCTGCGCTGCGTCGGCCTCGCGCGAGGGAGACTGGATCTGGGCCGGAGATCGGAGCGTCCGCCGGAACAGATCTCTCTCTGGCACCTCACAGCTCCTACACGCAGATCTCGGCGACGGCCTGCTCTCCTTCGCACCAGAGTTCGCCGGAGGTCGAGATCTGGTCAGAGAGCGGGCGCCTGGTCCGACCGGGCAAACGCCGCGCCCCTCCTCCGGCGGCGCGACCAGGATCGGAGACCGGCGGCGCGGATCCGATCGGTGGTGCGATCCTGCAGAGCGGGTTCCCTCAACTTTTAAGGTATCTTAAAATCCGTTTAACCACAACCCAATGATCCATGTGTTGGTCTTCAAGCAATATAGATTTGTAACACAATCTTTAGAAAAAAATACATTACATTAAGGAATATTAAAGAGCAAGAAATCAGATATATGCATTTAAAACAGAAGAGAGATGATCCAGATGAAATCGTGACAACACCCGAGTGCTCCGAAAGGCCACCTCTTGAAGAGAGGAGAGCACAATGGGTATATTAAGAGAGGCCGGCCACCTAGCTCCTTACCGATGTGGGACTAATACCAGCTCTGATATAACACCTAGAGTGCTCCAAAAGGCCGACCTTTTGAAGGGAGAAGAACACACACAAAGGGTACTCCAATCCCGCTCCCCTTACAGATGTGAGACTATTACCCATGGACCATCTCAGCACCCCCCTCATGCGTGACAAGGCACAATCCGGAGATGCTCACGAAGCGGGCTCAATTCTGATACCATGTGACAGCACGCACCCGGAGTGCTCCAAAAGACCGAACTTTTGGAGAGAGGAGCGAACATCAGTCATATTAAGAGAGGCCACCCCGACATCTTACCGACGTTAGACTAATACCGGCGGATAGTCCACCAAAATATTTTTTTTATAAATGACCAAAATGAAAATCACCATCAAAGTGGAAGTGGAAAAGATCCATAAAGAAATCGAAACCGATTAATTTCCATAGTCTGGAAAAAACTTGCAACCCAAATCCGACTTCAAAGAACCCAAAGATTCTTTCGGAACAAGACTCAGAAGTGATCGAAGGAAAAAAAAAAAAGCACTGAATCGTTCAAATCTCTAAAGAAAATCACCTAGGTTTAAGAATGGTGATCCTTTAAATTTCTTACTGTTTTCAGCCGAGGGCACGAGTTCTTGGAGGATTTGCAGGGTGTCGAGATGCTGAAGCACCCAGTTGACATCAACAAAGAAAGATCTGCAAAGAAAATGGAAAGCCCACATCCACAGCATAAGCGATGCTGAACTCAAATCAACACCAAAGAACCCAAAGATTCTATTGATACAAGACCCAGATGTGAAGATCGAATCAGGGGGGGCTTACAATGAGTTCCTTAATTTCTTACCAGCTTCTGGTGAGGAGACAACGAGTTCATGGAGGGGTTATGGGGTTTCGAGAGCCTGGCGTCCCCAAGCTGATGATAAGCATCAGGTCATTCACGGAGTTGAAGAGAGGGAGAGGGTGTTTGATGCAAGAGGCGAGGGGAGGGCTCTTTGTATATATAGCTTCTGGTCTGTTTGTCTTGGAGCCTAAGTCAATACTCCCCAATTGGACCAGCTTCGTAAAAAGAGATACACCTAGGAACAAGCATGGGGTAGGGGATAAGTAAGTTGGGAGGGAGAGAGAGAGAGAGAGAGAGAGAGAGAGAGAGAGAGAGAGAGAGAGAGAGAGAGAGAGAGAGAGAGAGAGAGAGTTTTTGTATGGATTTTCTTAGGTGGGTCTGTATAGATCATAGATTAGGTATTGTAAACCATCGGTTTGAGGATTGGTACGTGGTGTCCAGATAAGTTGTGATTGTGTCATATATGTACATGACAAGGTCTAAGACATATCTCGTAATGCACATTAGGTCATGTTGGTGTGCTCCTATTTTAAATGTGGGTTAGACATATTTGTGTAGAAGCTATTTGTGGGACCTGCTGAGTCTCCAATTCACAATGGGTGACTACAGACTCTGGTTTTCTTTATATTCCTATTCTTCTTATGTCCCACATGTCCATCCCATCACGTATGAGATACGGCACGGTTTAGGGCTTGGAGTAGAAGGCGACAACTGTGACGCTTCTTTTGCAAATCCTTATACGGTTAGGAATAGTTAGAATTGTTGGGGGTATAAAAAGAGAGGGTATAAGAGATCAACTCGGTGTAGAGAGATAGACCTCTAGGATTAACTTAGTGTAGAAAGAGAAGTGGGTTGGGTGGGGGGTGTGTGTGTGTGTGTGAGAGAGAGAGAGAGAGAGAGGTTAGCTTGGTGCAGTAAATAGACCTCTAGGAATCTTCTTGGTCGTAGATAGAGAAAATTTAGTTAATTCTGATAATAGTTGCAGCATACATAATTGTATTGCAAATGAAGCCAAGTACTTATATTTATAATTCTATCATATTGCTAGGTTCATTCAACATTATATAAAAAAGGAAACAATGGCAAACAATGCCACATTCTATGGGCAATAACATTATTGATTTACTAATCTTTGGTATTTTTTGGAATTGAATAATTATTGATTTAGTAATATTTGTTATTTGTTATTTGTTTTTTGATAATATATCTATTATTTGATAATACATCAAATAATAAACATGAGACATAAACAAACTCTCAATTGTTAACTTAATTCAATCCTTGTTTTTTTGTCAATCGACTCCTTAAACCAATGTTTCTTTAGATCACATATGTAGGTTAGCACTTTCTTGTGTGTGTCAAATTCGATTATCGTCTAAAAACATAGCCATACCAACAATCAAGCTAGGCGGATGGAACTCACCAGCACAATTCTAGAAAAAAAATTCTCTATTATTTAATTGTTTTCTAGATAGTACTCAATTGTTGATGGTATTGATGCCCAATCTAAGATAATAAATCATCACTTTTTTCCAAGGATTCAGGCGAAGTTCGTCTTTAATTAGGATACAACTAACATGTCCTCTCTGCATGGCCGGCTCAATCATAAGGTCATTAAGACGGTCGCCTAAGGACCCATGTGAGCGCCTTCAAGGCCCAAAACCATTTAAATAGCCTAAGATCCCATATGAAAAAAAGGCCTAGACCGACCTAAATAGCCTAAATAAAAAGAACAAAAAGTTCAAATTAAAATAAAGCATTTCCACTATATAGTAAATTAATTAATATTATGTCTATTTATTTAGAGTTTTCACCCTAGGCTTCAACTTGTATTAAGCCGGCCCTACCTCTCAGTGTGCATGCACTGAGGACGCATAGAGCAACATTGGTCAAGAACTTCAACTCTCACTTCCGGTCTATATATAGCCTCTTCACGAGGTAATTATTAGGAAAATATTCTGATGTAAGAATTACTCTATTTGTATCCTACTAGTGTGACTACACCCGAATGCTCCAAATGGCCGACCTCTTGAAGGGAGGAGAGCACACCGGGTATATTAAAAGAGGCCAGTTGCTCCCCTTGTCGATGTGGGACTATTAGCGGTAGAATAGTCCACAACTAGAATCAATCCAAAGCCAACTTAAAGGCCTAGCTTGTATAAAATAGGTGATCTTATTTATTCCAACCACGCACTAGACATTTAATATGGACGGGGACCCCATCTTTATCACACCAAGGTATACAAGTTCCAATATGCAGTTGTTGTTGGGTATAACATAAAACTTAATTACATACTCCTCTTGACAAATAAAACAAATCGGTCAAGCAGCTAACAGGGTCCACTTAAAAGAGTTCTTTTTTTTGATAAAGGTCAAGGGATCAAACCTTGGCCTCAACCATTCTTTTACAAACTCTTCTGGGAAGAACAAGTAGTATGGTTATAAGGGTAGTCCCTCCAAGAGGATGGTAAAGATATGATGGGCTCAAGCCCTCACACACCACACGCGCATTGAGCTGGGCCCGGGTCGGTGGTCCATGGCTTGCGAGCCGCGTGGATGCGAATAGGCTTCTGGACTTCCTTTTTGGGCTGGGCTTGGGCTTCGAGTGCCTTCCCTTGGAGTCAAACAGTCAACCTAACAGTCATCATTTCTCCAGCCACCCAACGGTCACCTCACAGCCATCCACGGCTCTTCCCCACCTCGAGCCACTCCCCCTGTCAGCAACAAATAAAATACATTATCTCAAGGCTTATTAAATAGGTAGAGCCTTAGCCTTTCAAAATACAAAGAAAACCAGAGCCTTCTCTTCCTCTAGCTCTCTGACATTGCTGAACCCAGTGAGCTCTGCGAGAAAAACTCAAGAGCAAAATCCTCATCTCCTTCAAATCTTCATTTTCGGGCCTAATTTGAAGAGGAGATCACAATTCCGTCTTCCGTTTTTGGATTCAAGTCGAAGTTGAGTTCGATTGTTCCCCCGGAGGCGTGTCGATGACGGAACTCAAAGGATCGTATATCTAAGATCGGAAGCCAGGAACTCCGCATCGAGGAGGGCAAATCCAATCTTAGGACAACTTTTTGCGCCTCGACCCAAGTCATTTCCTTTCCCTTAAATCTCCAAACATATATATATGCTAAATTAGTTTTTGTATGTTGTACAAATACTCCTTACAGTTTGAACTTGTGATCTAAACATTGCATGCTATAATCCAACTAATAGTATTAGCCATTAATTAAAATGTAATTGTTGTTGCTGCTGCTGAAATTATTAGTATTTACAAGTAATTGCTCTAATAGCTTTGTGTACTCTACGATTATTAGCAACTTAATAGCCCTCTTAATTTGTGTTATAGCAATTTAGAACCGACATTCTAAGATTCGAATTGTAGTTGGAATTAAAATTGCTTAGTATGACTATATTTAGAGATGCTTGCTACTATGTTTTGACACAAGCATTATCCATTTTCAGATTTGGGCTTCATCTCGGACCTCTTGAAATGAACCCTAATCAATCCGAATCCATGAAGGCTAAACACGACAAGTTCAATGGAAAAAACTTTAAGTGTTAGTAAAACCTAATGAGGTTTTGGCTAACTACACTAGGGTTAGTGTCGGCCATTAGTGGTACTACCACCGAGGCAAGGTATGGGTCACACCCAACCCAAAATGCACCTCCACCTAACCCACGTCGAGCTCAAAACTGCAATGTCCAAAGCCCCCAAGTCGAGGCACCATCAATTCCACTTCCACCACTTTTAGGAGCCCACATGATATTGATTTTTTTTGCCCATACCGCATCCTTAGTGTGTTGTCGGATCGTCTATATGACATCCACTAAACCACCAAGAGTGTCATTGAGCTTTGGGACACCCTAGAGAGTAAGTACGGTACGGATGATACGGGCTTGAAGAGATTCAAAGCCACGGATTTCTATAAGTTCAAATTTGTGGATACATAACCCATGAATGAGCAAATCCACGAATTTGAAAATCTAGTGGTCGACCTTAAGACCGATGGCACCGGTCGTAGTGAGTCTTTCCTGGTGGCCTCTTTGATTGAGAAATTTTCTTCCTCTTGGGTAGAGTTTACTAGGATCCTTAGCCACACCCAAGGAGAACTTACCCTTTCTCATGTCTTCACATCCCTTAGGATTGAAAAACAACACAGTCTTAGGGATAAGCCTACTAGTGAGCCCAAACATAAGGTCAACCTTGTTGAGAACCCTAGGAAACTTAAGTTCCAAAAGTAGAATCAATCCTATAACCCAAAACCCCATCAGAACAAGAGGTGTAAGAAGAAGAAGCCTTTTCAAGGCAACTTCAACAAGAACGAGGATGATGGTGTTCGTCGATGCTTTGTGCACGGATTTTACACAGGACACGTGGCGAGAGATTGCTACCACAAGCATACCGTTCCTCCAAATCAGAGAAAGATTGGACTTCCTATCTCTGCTGCGTCTCGATCCCTAGGCCAACATGATGACTGGTGGGATGGCTTTTGATGGATTCAAGTCTGTTAACTTTCCTCAAATTAATATGGCCTATAATTCTTATGATTGGTGAATTGATATCGGAGCGAGTATTCACATTTGTTTTGACCGCTCCTGGTTCTCTACATTTCAGGAATCATGTGGAGGAGCTGTGGCCATAGGGAACAGTTCTTTGATGAATGTGCTTAGGACCGGTCGTGTGGATCTCCGCTTGACATCCGGAAAGATCATTACGTTGCACGATGTCCATTTTATACCTGATATTAGACACAACCTCATTAGTAGTTACTTTTTGGTTTTGTATGGCTACAAGCTTGCTTTTGAAGCTAGTAAAGTTGTAATCACTAGAGATGTGCATTTTGTAGGAAAGAGTTTTCTGTGTAATTGCTTATTTCAGCATAATGTAATGACTCCCTCATGTACATATGATTCTATCATAATGAATGTTAAGTCCTCCTTTACTTGGTATCATAGATTGGGCCGTGTGAATTGTCATTCCATTAAACGGCTAATGAACCTAAACCTAATCCCTAAAAATGATATTTCCTCTCGTAGATGTGAGGTATGCATAGAAGCGAAACAACCTAGGCAACCGTTTAGATCAGTTGATAGAGGCTCCAAGTTCCTCGAGTTGATTCATAGCGATGCATGTGATTCGGGTAGATTAACTAGAGGCGACAATAAGTATTTCGTTATCTTTATTGATGATCTCTCGAAATACTGTTATGTCTACCTTATTAAGACTAAGAATGAGGTCATTAGTAAGTTTATGATTTACATAACCAAGATAGAAAACCAATATCAAAAATCTATTCAGATCCTTAGGTTTGATCGAGATGGAGAGTAAACCTCAAACAAATTAACCGAATATTATGAATAGCATAGAATTATCCATCAAGTGACTGCTCCCTACAGCCCCCAATCAAACGGGGTTGCTGAAAGAAAAAACAAAACCTTGTTGGATATGACCAACTCTATGTTGATTAGCTCAGGCACAGTAGAGAACTTGTGAGGGGAAGGGCTAGTAACAACTTGCTACATCCTGAATAGGATTCCCCTCAAGTCTAGCAACCTCACACCCTATGAAGTTTGGAAGAATAGGAAGCCAAACTTGAGTCATTTTAGAGTGTAGGGTTGTCTGGCTAAAGGCAAGGTTCCTAACTTCAGGAGAGAGAAGTAGGACCCAAGACCGTTGACACCGTCTTCTTAGGTTAAGTCGTTAATAGTAATACCAATGGTTCCTAATCATTCGATCTGATATCAATGGGATATCGACCAATACCGTTATCGAGTCCATGGATGCAACATACTTTGAGGATGTATTTACCTTTAGGACTATGATAGATGCACCTGTTAGTCAGTCTCACTATGATCCAGACGCTAGTTCTAGTGGGGCCAATCCTTTTGAGGATGACACCCTAGTAGAGGAAAAACCAAAACTACATCCTAGAAGAAGTACCAGAATTAGAAAGGAGAAGGATTTTGGAGATGACTTTTACGTATTTCTCGTAGAGGACACTCCAACCTCATTTGAAGAAGCGATGCAATCTTGGGATTCACCCTTTTGAAAAGAAGCAGTGAATAATGAGATACAATCCATTATCTAGAACCAGACTTGGGAGTTGACTGATCTACCCCTAGCTGAAAGGACCATTGGGTCTAAATGGGTCTTCAAAAAGAAACTAAGACTCGATGGATCTGTAAAGAAGTTTAAGGCCCATCTAGTTGCTAAGGGTTTTAATAAAAAACCCGGTATAGATTTCTTCGACTTATATGCTCCCATGGTTAGGATTATCATGATTATAATTCTTATTGCTTTAGCCTTTGTTCATGGATTATACATCCACCATATGGATGTTAAAACCGCTTTTCTGAATAGAGATTTAGAAGAGGAAATCTATATGGATCAACCTGAGGGTTTTATAGTTCCTGGTCAGGAGCACATAGTGTGTAAACTCGTTAGGTAATTAAATGGGCTCAAGCAAGCTCGTAAACAATGGCACGAGAAGTTTGACCATGTAGTCCTTTCGTATGGCTTTGTTATAAATAAAATCAATGAATGTGTATACTATGGAACCTCCGATGGCAACATAAGAATCTTATGCTTGTATGTCGATGATATACTCATCTTCAGTACTAGCATGAACATCATAAACAATGTCAAAGTATTTCTATCCCAAAACTTTGATATGAAGGATTTAGGAGAGACAGATGATCCTTAACACTAAGATCACTAGATATGATAGAAGCATTAAGATGTCTTAAGCTCACTATGTTGATAAGGTGTTGAGGAAGTTCCACTACTTTGATTGTGTCCCATATACACCCCCTATGACCCACTACTCACTTAGTAAAGAACACTAGATATCTAGCTTTACAAAGAGAGTATGCACATGTCATAGGTTCACTAGGATTCTTAGCAAACTATACTAGACCCGATATAGCGTATGTGGTTAATAGGCTAAGTAGATATACTAGCAACCCTAGTCCAGAACATTGGAACGCGTTAGAGAGGGTAATGCGCTACCTTAAGGGTACCATCACATATGGGTTAAGCTTTAGTGGGTATCCTAGTGTACTAGAGGGGTATAGCGACGCTAATTGGATTAGTGACTCAGTAGATATCAAATCCACCACTGGATTTGTTTTCCTTCTAGGCGATGCAGTCGTTGCATGGAAATCTTCCAAGCAAATCATGATAGCTAGAAGTGTTAGGTTTGATGTGGTCTACAGCTTGTAAAACCCTAGGTTTGGCTGTATATGGTTAATAGTTTATTTATAATTGTATAAAGGTACGTATTATTATACGTGTTCTGTTTACAGAACTTAAGGACCCATGGCTATATAGTAGTCCATCTGAGTGGGAGACTCAGTAGATTGGTCCTATGAGCCTAAATCGTTCGTAGCTTTAATTTGGGTTGGTCTCCTTATCAGGATAAGTTGTTGGAATGACAGAGCATGAGTATCTCCATAATGGTCATTACCAGGCACAGTGTTTATGGTCGAACAGAACCAACACGGTGCACAAATCGATGAGCAGACACCGGTGCACATAGTCATGTTTCTGTTTATGGTAATCGGTCCTAAACCCTAAGAAACTGTGACCTGTGGACTAACCAGTTGCATGTAACTTTAATTCACCTACGTGTGAGGGATCTAACCATGACCTAATACCACGGAGAGCAGGGGTATGCGATAGAGCTTAATAAGTCTGGGAGAATTGGAGTGCAGCCTACATCGCACTCTGGGTGGCCACACAAGCTAACTGGGACCCAGAGAATTTGATAGGGATACTTGGGTAGTGTGTCGATCGGGTCCGGTTGGAAGCCATGAATCCTAGTCCCTGAAGGTTCCACCCTATCCACGATCATTACGGATCATTACTTTCTCCTTGTCTTACAGCATATTATGAGTTGAAGAAATAATGCCTAATCGTCCTGTGTTCCGTGAGTGCATCGCACTGGAGCATGGTGGTTGCACAGGACTAAGTGTGTTCACTAGGGGGCAACCTCATAGTAGTGTAGGGGCACACGATGTTGCCATTATACCATTAGGAGTCCATTCCGTGTGTGCGTGTTGCACTAGAACACATAATATAAGTTTAGTAATTTTTTACTATGGGGCACCCCACCTTTTACTAAGGGCACCCTAATAAATATTAAAAATACTATTCATCATCCCATGGTGTATTAACTTGTTGTCGATGCCGATGAGACGCCCTAAGTGTTAGGGTGTATTATCGTGCACGTAGATGGGCCATACATAGTCCCACATGAGGTGAACGACCACTAGATACATAAGGGCATTTTGGTCATTTCAAAATATCCTGCATGCCCTAGTGGCCGCCATCATTACTAGGCTAGCTTGCATGGCCATCAAACTTATAATTAAGGGATTAATTCAGATTTAAAAGATTTTGAATCATCTCCTTAATTGCAACAATTTTAATGTGGCAACTAGTAATAAAAAGAGGCATTGAATTTGAGAGTAAAGAGATAGATAGAGAGAGGAACGGTTTCAAATGGCAAGGGAGAGTGAGGGGCACGAATTTCATATATGAAATAGTGCATCCTTCTCAGATTTCCTAAGTAAGAACCACCCCCCCTTCTCTTATGGTTCCAGTGCATGCCATCTCTCTCTCTCGGGTTCATCTCTCTCTCTCTCTCTCTCTCTCTCTCTCTCTCTCTCTCTCTCTCTCCTTCATCTTCTTCTCCAAGTGTGAATGTGAGATTGATGGAGATTTCTTGCACTCTAAGGCACTCAGAGATTAGAGTGCAAGGATCCGGGATGATTTATGAGATTAGGTGAATCCGACAAGATTCATCTATCTTTTGCGCGAGGATCCCGCTCGTGATTGCTGCCCAGATTTTACGGGTAGATCTGCACTGTTTTGATCACTGCAGGAGCTATAGAAATCTAAATGACTTCAAACTGGATGCCAATTCTTGGCATTGAAGTCTTCTTTCTGGTAAATCAAGTTTCGCTCCGTTTCGATGTTAGGATAGAACGTTACGGCCTTCACACTGAAGTGTGTTCGTGCAGATCCGAATTCATCGATCTTCATCAACATTGAAGAAATTCCTCACAGTGTTAAATCCCACACGAAGGTATAACCTACTAACCCTTAGATCTATCATAATACATACATATGAGATATGTTAATCATTTCTATAGATAACTATAGGGGTTCGATTTGTATTTATTTTACCATTTGCGCATATGATTAATATGAATAAAAATTTTAAAATGTACCGCACACCAAAACGATCCTAGGGATCAACTCCACCTTCCGTTGTACCTCCGATATCATTCTAACAAGAAGTACTATGGAGTCTGAGATGATAGTACTAGATAATACATGTACTGAAGCCAAGTGGCTTAGGGACTTTCTGATGGATGTTCCCTTAGGATATCACCATTTGCTGGTAATCTTCATCTATTGTGATTGTAGGGCTATAATAGATAAATACAATCAAGAGAAAGCAGATGTAAAAATGAACAGACACCTTAAGATAAGACACACATTACTATGATATAAACTAAAACACAATGTTATAATATTTTCATTTGTCTGATCTGAGAAAAACCTTGCTGATTTGCTAACAAAATATTTATCTAGAACCATGGTTTTAGAAGCATCGAGGGGGATTGGATTAAGCCCATAAAGAAGATGCCAACGGTGGCAACCCAACCTCACAGAGGTTCAATGGGTAGAAACAAACCGGATGGGTATATTGAGGAGCACTAACAGTTTCCTCCCATCCCTAAGGCGACAATGCTCATAGATGCAAGGGGATTAGGATGAGTTTTTTTAAAAAAACTCTTAATGATTCCAAGATTTGTGAGGCAAGGTGTTTCCTTGGATACACCCTTGGAGGAATCACATATATGTTTGGAGTCATGGGGCTATGACTATGGAAAGAGGATTGTTCTTCTGAAACACACATGAAAGATATATGGGCACGACCATAATGCGCAACCCGCTTTAGAACTCAGCTAACACTACATTGTGTGCTTTATGGAAGTCTGAATCACGAGGCCGATTCAAGACGTAGTCCATCAAGTCCTCACAGATGAAAGTAAATATCACTATGTAAGGGTTCAAACCTAAAAGGCACCCTTACCTATTACACAGTGTCCAGAATCCAAATTTTGGTTTTTTATATCATCAACTATTTTAAATAAGTTTCATATTACGAGGGGGATTGTTGGGTATGATATAAAACTTAATTACATACTCCTTTTAACAAATAAAACAAGTTGGCCCAGTGGCTAACAGGGTTCACTTAAAAGAGGTTTCCCTTTCGATAAAGGTCAAGGGATCAAACCTTGGCCTTAGCCATTTTTTAACGAACTCTCCTAAGTTTAGTCCCATATGGGTAAGGGGAAGAACAAGTAGCTAGTATGTTTATAAGGGTAGTCCCTCTAAGAGGATGGTAAAGATCTGATGGGCGCCGAGCCCGGGCTTGTGGTCCGTGGCTTGTGATCCGCGTAGACACGAATGAGCTTCCAGGCTTCTGGTAGAGTTTTGTGGGCTGGGTTTCATGACTTCCTTTTTGGCCTGCGCTTGGGCTTTGAGTGCCTTCCCCTACAGTAAAACTAACAGTCATCATTTCTCCAACCCCCCAATGGTCACCTTGTAGCCATCCGCGTCTCTTCCCCTATACGTCAGCCGCCACCTCGAGCAAATAAAATACATTATCTCAAGGTTTATTAAATAGGCATAGCCCCAATCTTTCAAAATACAGAGAAAACCAGAGCCTTCTCTTCCTCTCATCTCTCTGCCATTGCTAAATCTAGTGGCTCTGCGAGAAAAACCCGAGAGCAAAATCCTTATCTCCTTCAAATCCCAGGGTCATTTTCGGACCTGATTTGAAAAGGAGATCATGATTCCGTCTTCCATTTTTGGATTCAAGTCGAAGCTGAGTTCAAATCCCTTGAAGTCGTGCCGACGGGGGAACTCAAAGGGTCATTGTATCTCTAAGATCGAAAGCCATGAGCACCGCACCGAGGAGGGCAAATCCAATCTTAGGATAACATTTCGTGCCTCGACCCAAGCCATTTCCTCTCCCTTAAATCTCCATACATATATATGCTAAATTAGTTCTTATATGTTGTACAAATACTTCTTATAATTTGAACTTGTCATTTAAACATTGCATGTTATCCAACTAATAGTATTATCCATTAATTAAAAGTTAATTCTTTTGTTGCTGAAATTATTAGTCTTTTCAAGTAATTGCTCTAGTAGCTTTGTGTACTCTACAATTATTAGCAACTTAATAACCCTCTTAATTTGTGTGATAGCAATTTAGAACCAACAGTTGTAGCCATCTTAATCTTGTAGAAATCCGACTTCCCCCGCTCAAGATTCGTGCCTAGTGTTTTCTCGATTGCGATTCTAGAATTTCCTCTCTTTCTTTGTTTTGTTTTTGTTTTTATTTTTTTGAGAAATCCCTTTAGGGTGGGAGGGGGACTTTCGCTGACCTAAAGCCCGACCAATAAATTAAAAAGGTAAATAATTATATAAAAAGGAAGAACTGAAAAACAAGACTCAAATAGTTGTATTAATGCTCAACAGACTTGATTTCAAAGGATCGGACAAGAAAACGCCCCCAAGCTCTGACGTTGCCTTGATCCTGCGGATGATTTCCGTGTGAGGAGATCGACGATTGTTGTTGAAATATTATTCTATTTCTCTCCAAACATATGTTCCAGGTTGTAGCCATAACTAAGTTGTTCCAAGGTTTCCTCAATTTTGTTATAAAAGGACAAAACCAGTTCAAAAGAAAGGGAAACAAAACCTAAAAGAGAGTTCAAATCTCTAGCCTCTCATCGTTAGCCCCAGTCGGTGGGCCTGTTGTGCATCATAGCCACTCAATAGCTTGTGACCCAAAATTGAATCACACTCCAGCCAACCACGTGCGGCTGTGATGCACACCAGGCCTAGGGCGAACCGACTGGGGGAGATTTGAACTCTAAAGAGAGGAAAACAAACAGCCAGTTGGGAAGAGGACAAAAGCACAAAACCCATTCCATCTATTTTTTTTATTTTTTAATTTAATTTTAAAACCATAAAATTTATAACATCATTAGCAAGCTTTCGGTCTCCTAAAGAATTCATCGTAAGCCACCACGCATCCACCCCCACCTAAGCTAACAAACCATTAAATTAGCCACAAGTAATGCTATTTATACCATTTCCATCGACAAAGACATTGACAAACCAGACCCATGAAGTGGTGGCGTGGCCCAGAGCTCCCTGCTTGGGGTTCGACTCCTCTGCACTGATGATCGTCTCTCCTAATGGTCGCTGACAATTTGGAGAGTGACAGGTGGTGATCCAAAAACCAATGGTCATGATCTATGGTCATGGGATGAACCTAAGCGGGGATGCCACCACCCCGGTCGCCGCCCATCACCTACTGTCGCTGCCTATTGCCGCGACCTCCAGCCACCACCGCTGCCCCAACGTCGACCACCCATCGGCCACCACTTGCCGCCGTCACCGGGAAGGCGGCGGCAGGTGGTCGACAGGTGTGTGTGGTGGCGGTGTTGGGCGGCGGGGAAGCGACGTCAGGTGGTTGGCGGTGGATGGGCGCATCCCCTCTTGGGTTCATCCAATGACCATAGACCATGGGCGTTGGTTTTCGGATCGCCACCTGTCACTTCCCAAATAATCAGCGACCAATAGCGGAGACGATCATTAGTGGAAAGGAGTCAAACCCCAATGCTTGGTGTGAATTTGCTTTCAACATGGAGGATGATTTAGTTCCATGATTAAAAGTCAACGTATTCTTGCTTTCTTGATTTTGAAGCGTCCCTCTAGTGGCTCGCCCTTTTCTACCCTTTCCCCTAAGCTAGGGTTAGGGTTTCCAACCATCTTAGCCTCCTTGGCTGTCGGCGGCGGTGCCGGAGAGGCCAGGAGCTCGAGGTGATGGCTTCCTAGGGGTCAGGTCTGCCCCCCCTTCCCTCCCCCAGTACATAGGGGTTCCCCCCCACGGCTCAGTTTTTGTGTTCACCTGGATCGGAGACGCACGACGGCCTCCTCCTCGGATTGACGCCCTCTGCTAGAGGTCGAGGGTTTTCGAACTGATCGCGGATGGAGTGGTGGCTCTGGACCCCGGACGTTGTCTGCCGTGGGTGTTTTCAGGCCCCTCCTCAACACGGAGGTGGTTCCCGATGGGCCGGGGAGATAGTGCCTGATTCGAGGCAGATCGGGGACGCGGTGCAGCTCTTCATCTTCTCCGAAGCTGTGGGTGGCGGATCCGGTGGTGGTCATGGTTTTTAGTGAATTTTTGGGATCCCCGTCTAGTTGTGTGTGTTTTTTATTTACCTATTTGTGATTTTTCTTGGTTTCCTTCCACCGCCAGTGGACGGCGTGGTGGCCTGTGCCCTTTGGGCTGCCTAGTGTGTGGCTTTCATTTCGGCCGACGAGCGACGACGTACGGTGGTGTTCCCCCCTTTGTTGGTGGTGGTGGTGTTTGTAAGGCCTTGTGCCTGTCTATCCACCAGCGTGCGGTGGTCCAAGCTTGCACCAGGATGTGGCGCCTCCTGGAGGTCCGATGACACCCCTACCCCCCTTAAAACACATGTGCCCTAGTTAGTAAGGAAACTATGAGCGACCGTGAAAGGACAATTTTATATATACCCCAAAGATATGTAAGTAGCCTCTATTTTTCATCAAACTTGAATATCTTAGATCATACCTCACTCCAATTTCAAAAATATTGCTTCCCCTATACCTCACTCTTGAATATACCTCAACTAAATCCTTACCCTTCTTGAATACACCCCAGTAACCTACCCGCCCCTCTTGAATACCTCACTTCCATCCAGTTTCTCACCGATGAGACCGCCGGACAGAGGTGGGCAGTGCTGAACAAACCTCTACTATGGCGACAAGGCCGCAAACTCCTCTTTCTTTCCAATCGCTGGAGGGGGCCATGCGCTCATGGTGGAAGCCGATCGAAAGCGATTGGGGCTGAGATTTTCAAGTTGGGCCTCTGCCACCACTCTCTTTCTTTCCAATCACAGCCACTAGCACCTCTTCTTTCCCCATCAGTTTTCCTTTCACACATATATAGTAAGATTTGATAAGGAACAAAATTATATAGTTACGAATTTAAGAGATTTAGGTAGGTGGTGGAGAACAAGAGAAAAAACACGAATGAGATCGCATCCCAGTGGCAAAGGACCAATCCCTCCCCTTCCTGGTTGTGTAATCGAATCCCATGGACTTCCTCCTGTCTTTGGGGTGGGTTTATCTCTTGCCTTTATGGAAAATTCAGACAAATGTAAAATTCAAACATTGGTCTTTCTTATACTTTTAGCACTAACATGTGATGAACTGACAGTGAAGTTCTTTCCAAACAAACAAAAAAAAAAAACCACAAGAGAAAACTGAACATCTTTAGTCTTCATTCTCCTTTATTTATAGGGCCAATTTGACTTACCCTCTTGTGTTAAATAGGCTAATTAGACTTACCCCCCTAATATAATATCATATAATATCATTCAGAGTTACCCCCAAAACCTGGAATTAACCGTCCCAAAAATTTGACTTACCCCCCCCCCCCCCCCCCCCCCCCCCCCCCCCAATGCCAATGCCTATATGGTGTTTGGAGATACTCCCAATTCCGTATTATTATCTCATAAAAAATTTTAGGGGTTAAGTCAAAGTTGAGGGTAGCTCTAATTGAGATCATTTTAGGGGGTTAAGTCTAATTGACCTATTAACATAGGGGGTAAGTCTAATTGACCCTAATTTATATTTTTCTACCAAAAAAAAAAATGACAAATTAGGCATAGGTCCTTAACTATTTTGCAATATTAGTCACAGGACACCATAATTTGCTATATTAGCTAAGGTCCCTACAAGTATACATTTGCCTTCAGGAAGAGTGTCTATTCGTGTTCAAAAACAGTATATATTCATTTCAGAAAAAAATATATATTCGTCGGGAGGGACTTGAGCTATATTTTGAGCTTAATGTGCTATTCAATTAAAAGTCATCTCTCCAAAAGGACTTATGTCAAGCTTTTCCAAAAAAAAGTTATGTCCGAGATTATGTCCCCTTGTATGTTCAAGCAGCCGTGCTAAAGTTTCCCTTGTGAAACAACCATGCCATGGATTCGCACGACAAAGAGACGTTAGTTATTAAACACTATTCCCCAAAAATGGCAGATTTACGTTGGATACAGCACCTAACCACCCGTCTCTCCGCCACCCTCGCCCTCCTCTCGTCGACGTCGTGAGGGCTCGCAGCGGCGACTGAGGCGGAGCAGAAGAAGGACCACCTCCACAGAAGCGGCAGAGCAAAGAGCTCGGATCCGGTCGCCGGCGGAGGGATGGCGTACAGGACGGAGGACGACTACGACTACCTCTTCAAGGTGGTGCTGATCGGCGACTCGGGCGTCGGGAAGTCGAACCTGCTCTCCCGCTTCACGCGGAACGAGTTCAGCCTCGAGTCCAAATCCACCATCGGCGTCGAGTTCGCCACCCGCAGCATCCGCGTCGACGACAAGGTCGTCAAGGCCCAGATTTGGGACACCGCCGGCCAAGAGAGGTCTCATTCGTCCCCTCTCTTCCGTTATGGATCTCGATCTCGTCGAATCCAGATCCGACGGATCTGCATTTGGGTCGGGGATCTGAAACCAGATCCGACGAATCTGCATTGGGTCACTTTCTTTCTCTTTTATGCTTCAAACATTTTTTGATCAATTTCTTCCGTACTGAAATTGGAGTTTTGCCTTTCAATCGTTTATCTCGATCCTGGGTTGAGATTTTTATAGGGTAAATTAAACTTTGCCTCCCTGAAGTTAACTCAAAAACACTGAACCCCCCCTGTAGTAAAAAAAAACTACATTTTGCCCCCTTCAATTTTGTTTTGATCAGGTAAAAATTACCAAGAGAAGAAATTAAGTAGTTGACAAAAGGCGTATTGCGCTAACATTTCAAACTTTAGGGAGCGATTTGGAACAAAATAAACTACAGAGGGTTAAGTGTTTTTGAGCTAAACTTCTTGGGGGCAAAGTGTAATTTACCCTTTTCTAATACAGCTAAATTCTCATCATCAGTGGAATCCTCTACTTAATCGTTTTAGGGCAGTATTCTTTGATTTTTTTGGTTGAAACATGTATTAACAATGCCATGAAGTTTGGTGTCGAAATCCGCAAATGATTAATTCTCATCCATTTGAATGATCTTGAAAGTAGTAGTACATTCATTCCATTTGAATGATCTTGAGAGTAGTAGTACATTCATTCCATGCCTCCTTCAATGTCTAACAATTGGAGATTCTACGGAACAAACGGGGGTACCAGCATCAACAAACAACAATAGAATTCAACCTATTTGACTTCCGACCACGATTATTGAAGTCTTCCTCGGTCCATTCATTCCTAGATCTTTCTACTATTTGAGGTGGGCAACCTCTCTCTAGAGTCATCCATACCCTCTCATTGAGAGATTTAAGGAACGCACTCACTTGATAGTGATGGTGATATAATTGCACTTAGTCTCTATAGGCTTAGTACAGTTATGAATAGCTAGTAGTTTAAACAACACTCCAGTTACTGTGGTGTAGGGCAGGTGTACTAGTGTAAACTCTAATGTTAGAGATAGGTTGCCTAAGCTAAGAAACTAGATATGTTGATCATGAGCAATACTCAGCTTCAGTATTTGAGTGAGAGACTATGTTTTAAAATTTTGCCTCCCAAGTGATTGCGGAATCTCCTAGGAAGAAAGAGTAAGCAATAACAAAGTCAATTGCTGAGTGCACTAGCGTACTCGGTGGTTGCACAGGCAGTGTTGTCAAGGCGACGAGGCGTGCTTGAGGCGCCAGGTGCCGTTGGAGCCTTAGGCGCAAGGCGCAAATAAGGTGCACCCCTTAGTGTGTAAGGCACAAAAATATATTTTTTTCTTTAAAAAAAAAATAATAATTGTAAAAAATTCTAAAATCCATAAAAAATTATATTTCATGAAAAAAATAGAAATATAACCACTATTCAATTAAATCAATACAATAAAAGCATAAATACTTATAACTCATAACTAGTAGCCATCAAATGAACAATTTGAGTGAGAATAATAATTCACAAGTTATTATGCAACATGCCAACATCATATTCATAAGTTAAATGTAACAATACTCATAAGTGATAACTGATAAATGAGAACTCATAAACAATGTTGAGTAACAAAACGAAGGAGTCGGGCTCTAAGGAAAGTTGGGCTCTTTTATTCAAACCGAAAAGAATCAAAATAAAAAAACCAAAACCCAAAAAAAAAAAAAACCCAAAAAAAAAAAAAAAAAACTAAAAACAAACCGAGAAAAAAACCGAAATAAACCAAAATCACAAAAAAAAAAAAAACAAAACTTGAAGACCAGAACCCAAAATGCATCAAGGCGCGCGCCTCGGCCGCCTTGCGTCTTGCGCCAAAGGCGCCTAAGGTGCGCGCCTTGCTGCACGCGCCTCGCCAGAATATGCCTGAGGCGTATACATGCGCCTCGCCTCGAGGCGCGTCTAAGACACGCACCATACTGCACCTTGACAACATTGCTGCATAGGGTTGAAGCTAAGCTAGGATTAGTGAAAAAGAGCTTGGGTGATTGATACCTCGAACATATAATATCAGTGGTCTAACTCTCCATTGGGGTAGGCATATTGTCTATAAAGCCACCTTAAGTCCAAGGAAATATCATGGAGGACTATAATATTCACACCACACTACCAACAAAGATTCTCTTGACCAACTAAATATGTGATATAAATCATGTCGCTCATGTAAAAAAATAGAACGGTCAAAGACTGAGGTCATGAATGGATAAACATAATTTGGTCGTACTCAAAATAATAATGCCTTGGTTGAATTTCTCAAACTGTATCGCGAAGCTTGTTTGAGACCACAAATGGCTTTATAAAGATGAAATAAGGAGTGAAAAGATGCTTGAGTGATGTTGCACAAACATATAACATTATGTGTATTTTGGATTGGGATAACCATATAGTCTATGAGCTGGATAGACATATCATGATCATACTCAACACTACGATGACTTGTTTGAATTTCTCAAACAGGACATTGAAGCTTGTTTGAGTCCATAAATATCTTTTTGAAGATGGAATGAGGAGTTAAAAAGAGATTGGGTGATGGTGCTGCTAACATATATCCCTAGTGTATTTCTACAATGGGTTAGCCATATAGTCTACGAGCTACCTTTTGTCCAAGGAAATAGCATAGGGGCTATAATCCTTCATATCAAACTACAAGCAATGATCCACATGACCAACTACATCCAACTAAATATGTTATATCAACCCCGATAATAATCATGTTGCTTACGTATAAAAAAATAGAATGGTAAGAGACCGAGGAGATGAGTGGTTAAACATAACATTATATTCAACACAACACTAGCTTGATTGAATTTTTCAAACATGACCATGGAGCCCATTTGAGACCATAAATAGTTTTATAAGATGGAACGAGGTGTAAAAAAGAGCTTGTGTGATGGTATGACAAATATATAATATTCTTAGTGTATTTCTGCATTAGGATAGCCATATATAGTCTAATAGCTACCTTTCGTTTAAGGAAATAACATGGGGGAGTATAATCCCGTGTCACATTACCTACAAAGATTCACTTGATCAACTAAATATGTGATAGCAACCCCGATAATAATCATGTTGCTCACCTATAAAAAAAATAGAATGGTTAGTGAGTCTAGTGACTGAGGAGGTGAATGGTTATACATAACATGATCATACTCAACACAACGATGGCTTAATTGAATAGCTTTATGAAGATGGGAAACATGTTATGGTTAAGTCTAGGAGCAAGGAGGACATGACCCACCTCACTAGATCACATTGAAGGCATGAATTCTTAATGCCATATGATATGGAGGCCTTTGATAACCCAATCATTATAATCTATGGTCACACAATGGTTATCTTGGCAGAGGTTACCTCAGAATCGATATCTATGCCTATGTGAATATGTAGCCACTGATTGAGTCTTATATTATTGTGTTATTCATCAAAGTTAAGTCTTGATTACTAAACCCCCTTACTAGAGATACAATCTTTTCAATAAGGCAAAGTGAAAGAACTTGAATACGAGTACACTGAAAGCCTTTGAGCTCATCAACATAATCTTTTGCTACCGTGGCACCTTGAGGATCTCACTATGTCTATTGCTTGTGGTGATTGTGGATAACTGTAAAACCTAAATAATTGGTAAATAATGTAGAAAGTAGATTGATTATATAGTTATGCAGCTTATGCTACCAATTGATGAAGAGAACATATCCAACTATGGTGGAGCAATCAAACACCCTCGACAACGGAGAAGAGGGGGAAAAAAGAGAGGTTGAAGGCCAAATTCAGCTCTTCTAGAAGACAATTCAACAAACTGGTTTCTCAAATTTTATTGAATACTAAATTAAAATCTGATTAACAAGGGGTGGAGGTCTCATCCTTCTATAGACCAAATTAGGACAATTCCTAATCCATCTAAGACATTAACTTATACAGGGACACAAACTAGGTAGAAATAGGACTACTAGTCATTTACATTTTTCTTTATTATTTTTCTTTATTTTTTCTACAAGTTTTTAGACTATGGTGTTGGTTTTCAGTAAATAGGGAAGTAAAATGAAATAAAAGATTTTACAACATGTTCACAGTAAAGAGTGTCTTTTTACCATATCAATGACTGATCTTGGTGTTTAAGCCTAAAAACAACAAGCAAAGAACCCACGAGAAAGGGGGAAAGGTGCTCCTTGCTCGTTGGAGGAATCACTGACTTTGTGTTACCTTTGGATGGGTTCTGCGGGGGAGAGTCAGTCTATCTCTTGTGGAAAATATAACTGGCTCTCCCATTTCTCCTTTTCACCATATTTAGTCAGTAATTATTGTTATACTTAAGGAACAATCATTATCGTTCTATAGCTGATTTATTTCCTTAATTGGCCTTCGCTGAAAAGATCGTAAAGCCCTCTTCTTTTCACTAACTTGCAATTAAGCCCAATATTGTTGAAAAACTTTAGACAAAATCTATAAGGTTATTTAAAAAAAAAACACAAAATGATTCCTAACATGCTATTCGCACTCACATATTATGAACTTAGCTTCTACATGAGTGAACAAGGTGACAATTGTTTGAAGGAAGTTCTCTAAGGCATGCGATTGCAAAGGCAATGGTGACACTTAGAGCATCTCCAAAGGACCCCCCATTCCCCATCCACGTGGGATTTTGGAGGGTTGAACACCAAAAAACCCATTCCAACAGAGCCCCCATCCTCACCCCCATTTAGGGGGGGGGGACTATTGAGCCCCCATTCATCATTGAAAAAACTAAAAAAGATGAAAAGATGCTCTACACATACATGATTAAATTCTGACTCTTAAAATCAAATGGGGAGGGTTGAATGGGGGATCGGTTGGAAACACTTTGTGTAGCCCCTCCTCAACTCCTCAAAAAGCTGAGGTAGCACCTTTTCACCCCAAAGATGAGTATGGGGGTGAAAGATTCGTTGGAGATGCTCTTAGGTGCAACTGACAGAGGGATGTGATTTCCATTCGAATAGATATGAGTGGTTATCCTTTATTGATGGATCAACATATAACTCCATGTATAAGTTCGGGTAATAGAATGAAGGATTTAAAAAGAGATGATTCATCAAGAGGATGTTGTAGATCATGGTAGGTAGGACTTTTAATTGTAGGGGGAAGTGGGAGGCAGGGAGGGAAGATTTTACGGTAGATGCTCGGTGAAACCCATGGACGACGTGCAGCAGGATCATACTAATCAATCATCTACACCAACTCCAGTACCATATACCCAAACAACTTCTAGGGCAATAAATGATATAGATGAGCATCATGATTTCTCAACATGTAACGAGGGTGCAACTACAATTTTGATGTTAATTAATAGAGAATTATTGAGCGATATAGGATATTGATGAAGGATTCTAGTAAACGATTAATGGATCTCCTAATTATTGTTCCTATTGAGAAGCATGCGATTTGAGAAACTTGTAAATGGGATTTGAGAAGTGGTTCTAGATTAGTACGGGACTCTTACATTAAGCATGGAATGAAGTGTCATGTGACTTCTCTATATTGGTCAGGCCCTAAATGATTGTCAGATCTTTTTGACTCGTGGCAAACACCGGCAAAAAAAGTGTTGAGATATATGTTACAGTTCCCTTTTGTGTCATATCCCTTACATGTAATTTCTCTTCCCGGATATGTGATATTCTTACTTGTAGGTGATCACACTGACTTGTATCCCTTTATATAGTTGTCCATGGTGCCATAATACCTGAGCTTTACCATTAGGTTTTCTCCCCATGGTGTTGATGTGAAACAATTAGGCTGGTTTTATTAACAATCAACTGATTGCTTCGCACACTATCAAGCCAGACCCGAGACAATAATTGATTAAGCCAATTAGATTAATTATGAACAAATGGATTACTAGAACAAGTACTCCACTAGGAGGTGGAATTTTCCAATAAGAACCTTGCAGGTGATTAAAGACAATAAAGGAGTTCTTTGATTTGAGGGTTCTTGGCAGACCCCTATGGAAGTGGGATTACTATAATAAAGGGTCCCCAAGATGTAGGGTGTATCTTTCGCTTAGGCCGAAAGCAAACATATCATAAAATGGTTTCGATCAACCTATATTTTGCAAATCCTAACGATGCAGATGGCAAATAGAAAGAAAAAAAGTTTTATTTGGCCTGTAATATGACCACAGATTGCCTATATGACAATTATACTGCTGCAGTAAAGAGCCTTTTCCAGGGTCCAGTCGGACGTCCTTTAATTTGAAGAGCACAACCAATTCAGGACCTTGAAATAACTGGGTCTACCCCTGCCTCGGGTATAAATTGTCAAATTTGAAGCAAATTGCACCAATTATTTTAAACCGGAGATCCATATTAATGTTTTTTTTTTGAGAGAGAGAGATATGGGGGGTTGGGGCTAAGAGTTTTATGATTGATCATGATTCATAAGAGGTTGGTGAAATCGAAGAAGATAAATTTCGGACTTACTAGTAGACTATACTAAAATAAAAAGAGCAAAATCCAGATTTAGGTTTGTAAATTACGGATTACAGATGAAAAATGTGTCCATTTCAGTATGTTTTTATGAAGATAGGTTGAACCTTAAGATTACATTGATGTTTGTTGATACTCTGTTATGATTGTGGTGACAGAAACTGTGATTATTATCTGATCACAATTTTGGTTTGTTATATAGCAACTATAGGGCATTGGATACACACAGTCATGTTTAGTTTGATTCTATCCGTATTCCATGCTGAACATGATTCTCTTGTATGAGTGCTTGCATACCTTTTGGTGTCTTTAGATTTTCTGATAATGAGATGACTCAAAAATTTTGAATTAAGTCCATTTTTTCCTCTGATAATCATTTCGATCCGTAAATAGAAAGAGTATCAACAAACTTCTGAGATTGGCCATGCATCTTTTGGCTTGATTAGAGAGGCAATTTTGTATATAGGTTGTGAAGACTCAAATAGAAAGAGTGAGGAGATTTGAACTATGTTGCTTTGACATGAGACAAATTTTTGCAGAGGTATTAGTGTCGAGCGCTAGTCCAGGTTGAACACTGATACAAGAATTGGATTCTTTGAGCTCCAAAAATTAGATTTAAATTTTACATGGTTAGATATGATATGAAACCCCTCCTCCCACAGAGGAGGCTAGGTTCAAGTCTTGGTATGGAGTCTAGATTCCGATTTTTGTAGTCAGAGTAGGAATTATAAGAATTGTCCCCATTCCCCAAAAAATGATATGTACATACATATCCTAAGTTTATATCAAGAGTAATTATGTGTCACTATCATCATCATATTATCCAAACCTGTGGACCCAAATCATGCCCAAACATTTAACACGTTTCAAGCCTAATTCTTCTTTTTCTTCCCTCTTAATCAAACAACAAAATGGGAAAAAGCATTGATTACATAATGTTTTAGAGTATGACTCATTAACTTCAGTATAACAGATAGGTGTAGAATATATATTCTTTGTAAACAAAAAGAACAATAAAACATATGTGATTCGGTATTCTGGGTTGGGTTTTGGACCGGGTTAGTGGTTTCCCATGCCTGACCCCAAAATATTTCGGGCTTGAAAATTCGAGCCTGACTAGACCCAAGGCCCAATTTAACCTACCCATACCATGCTCGAACTGGGCCCAGCCTTGCCCATTTACGGCCCTAATCATCGTGGTAGAAAAGTATAAAAGAGTATAAGAAGGTATCATATTCTATAAGATTTGATTCTTGTATTCTTTCATAGAGAGCCAATATTTTGTACCTAGAAGAATCTTCTAGGAATCCGTATTTTATTAAGTGCAGATGGTATAATGCTAAGAATGGCCTGAAGGGGTTTTCAAAAAAAAACGTAAAGTGTACTTTTTTAATTTTAATTTGAAATTTGGGGCTAATGTAAGATGCCATAATGCTTTAAATTTTGAAATGGTAATTATGTAAAAGTAAACACTTATGAGAGTACTTAACATATTGTATCAGAATTAGGAACGTACCATGCACCTCCATACTTCATTATTGGGTTCAATGTGATACTTGGTACTAGATTGCTATCATGATACATCACAATAGCCTTGATATGGAACCTAGATTGCTCATAAGCATTAAGTTTGTTTGTAGTGAGGCAAGGAAAAAAGTAATGTTTTAAGTTTGTTGCATGGTTTGAGGGTTCGGGTGAATCCGAAGTGAACTGGCGAATCAGTTGTCTTCAGCTGTTCCGAATTGAAACACCTCCCCAATTCAGATCCAATTCGGCTATTCTGCCTAGTTCTGATCCGAACAAGGTCGAATCTAAAACCAATTTGGCTGAAACGGCCCGAATCGACCAAATCGGGCCCGAGTCGGCTGAACCAAATCCGAGTCAGAACCGAATTGACCAAGTAAATCCATCCGACTGAATCAGACCCAAATTTGTGATTTTGTTTAACTTTTAAATGTTTTGGCCATAACTGCCAAATCCGAACTAGCCGAAACGGTATGTTTTTTGCCCGATTCAAACCTGAATCCCTGCTCAAATTCTCATATCTTTGTTAAAACTGGATATGTTACCGAACTTTTGGATTCAGTAAGTTTTTTTTTGGTTGGTAAGAGAACAGGAGGTTGGTGAGAGAACAGGAGGGGGTCATCGGATTTTCTGTTGTCATAATTGGTTTTTTTTCACAAGTGTTTCAATGATTGTCTTTCGACAAAGGAGTACTAGGATTTCATATTATGTGAGGGGGCATGTCAAGTTTCCAATACTCTTATACTATGTAACAATGCATATACTACCACTAGTGTGCTACTTGCTTGTTAAGATCTAATGACTGCTAGCTATTGAACCCCCTTCATTCTGTCAAATTAACATGCATGTTCGTGTTCTCTCTGTTTAAGGTACCGAGCTATCACTAGTGCATACTATCGAGGAGCCGTGGGCGCACTCCTTGTCTACGACGTCACTCGCCACGTCACCTTCGAGAACGTGGAGAGATGGCTGACGGAGCTGAGGGGCCACACCGACTCCAACATCGTTATCATGCTGGTGGGGAACAAGGCGGACCTGCGCCACCTGAGGGCCGTGTCCACGGAGGACGCTAATGCCTTTGCCGAGAGGGAGAGCACCTTCTTCATGGAGACGTCCGCGCTGGAGTCGTCGAACGTGGAGAACGCATTCACCGAGGTGCTGACCCAGATCTACCGAGTGGTCAGCAGGAAGGCGCTCGACGCTGGGGATGACCCCACAGCTGTGCCGAAGGGTCAGACCATCAACGTCAAGGATGATGTGTCGGCCGTGAAGAAGGCCAGATGCTGCTCGGCATAGCCGTAGTTAGTGATGAGACAGAGGCATCTTTTACACTATGGCCTCTATGTATTGAATTTAATCTGTGTTATCAGTGTTATGTTAAATTATGTTTTTATTCTTTCGACTGTTGTGACAGTTATGTCTATCCATCAGAAAATTCTTTCTTCCGCTGAAAGTGATTTTAGTGGTAAACTGAAGTATTTTAAATACACATCAGACTGTATATGCTACAACAGCTGGTTATTGCATTCAAGTATTACAAAGTTTGAGTAATAGGACCAAGCGCAGCCGCTCACTTTTTTTTCCCCTTTTTTTATCTCCCGGAGATAAGGGTTTCGTCGTACCCTCTTGGCCTCCTTGGACACCGGTGGTGGGTCCGGGGAGGCTGGGACCATGGGATCGGTGTGTTCGTGAGGTGGATCTGGCCCTAGATCATCCCCCGTGTAGATAGGGGCTCCTCCAGCACCGGATTTTGTTTTTGTCTTGTCGGATTTGCAGCTGCAGCAACTGCTCCGATCATAGGCGTCCACTTTCCAATGGGGGTGTGGTTCTACGTCGAATCCAGCTGGAGCGTTAGATCTGGCCCCGGCCCCTTTTGTTGTCGTCGGTGGATCTCCGGAGTGCCTCCCCCGGCCGGCGGCGCGGGTCTCGGAGCTAGGGTGGAGGCGGCGATCAACGGCATGTAGTGTGAGTTTGCAAACCCTCCTTCCTTGCCAGCTGCTGGAGATGGTGGTGATGACCCGATCGTGGGTTTGGTTACTTTTTTGGTTTGTTTTCTCTTTGTTGTGTATGTAATTTTTTTTTTTTTTTATGGTTCGTCCTCTTTGCCGCCGGCGAAGATGGTTCCGCCTGCCAGTGGGTGACGGTTTCTGCCTGCATGTGGTGTGTTGTCGCCAGAGGGGCAAGTTATGGCACTGTATGCGCAGAAAAAGATCTGGGTCGTCTTTATTGCAAACACATGAAGATTACAGAGGCCGGGACCCGGGGACTCGGGGGTGGTGAGCCAGGTTCGACGAATATTCGATCAGGAGATTGTGGGAGAGATCCTCTGGAGGTTCCCTTTGATCCGCGTCTCCACGTGGTATTCGTGCGAGAGCTCTGAAGGGGTTGCCTCGGACAGAGGTCTTTACAGGGGGACGGTTTCTTGAGAGGCTAAGGAGTGTCCGCCATTGCTTTTGTTCCTTCCGTGCTTTCCGCTTTCTCGGCTAGGGATTTTCGGCTTCGTTCCTCGATATTCGTGTCTTCCTCGATCCTTGCTAGATCTCGGCGTCCTTGATCGTCTGTTCGTGGCATCGATCATGCTTTTGGCGTCGGCTTTGGCTTTGGCTTTCAGCTTTGGCTTTGCTTTGGCATGGCTCTGGCTTTTGCTTTGCTTTGGCGCTTACGCTTGAACGTAGACGGGTAGAGACTTGCGATGCTTTAGTTCTTCCGGACTTCGCGTCGTATCGGCTAGAACGTGAGGTGCTTTGCTCGTGACCGGCGTAGTTGCTTGGCTTTGGCACTTGCGTTACTTTGGCACGGGCTTTACCGGGGCTTTTGCTTTGGCTTTTTGTGTTGCTTTTGCTTCGGCGTTAACTCGATCTTCTCCTCAAACGGCGGTGGCTACTTCTTCAAGGCTTCAGGCTTCCTCGACGGTTTAGGCGTCAGCTCGACTTCTCTTCTTCTCCGGACTTCTTTGGCGCGATCAGAGTCGAAGGTTTTGAAGACACGGGTGTAGCGCTGACTTTGCTTCTCTTTTTCTCCGGGCTTCTTTGGCGTGATCGGAGTCGAAGGGTTCCTTTGAAGACGGCGGGGGTGGCACCGATCTCCGTGCGATGGCGTCGGCTTTGCTTTGAAGACTACGGGTGTAACAATGCCTCGGGTGTTCCTCTCCAAGCTTTCTTCTTCGTGGATGGAGCCAGTGTTTGTCGAAGGCGATGGGGTAATGACTCTTCGGTCTTCTTCTTCGAGCTTTTGAGCTTGATCGGAGTTGAAGGCTTGTTGGAGCCGACGAGGTAGTGCCACTCCGGTCTTCTTCTCCGGGCTTTTGGGCTTGATCGGAGTTGAAGGTTTGTTGGAGCCGACGGGGTAGCGCCGCTCCGATCCTCTTCTTCGGCCTTTGCTTCTGGCATCTTTGGAGTCGAAGGGTTCTTCTTCTCTGAGCTTTCTTCTCCGTGCATGGAGTCGAAGACTTGATCTTCTTGTGCAAGGGTCTTCACTTTGATGAGGGCTTTCAATGGACTAATCCAGTCCCAAAGGGATAGGCTTGCCGGTGCCTCGTGAAGCCTTGGGTCAAAGAAGAGCGTGTCTCCTCTTCTACAGAGCTACTTCGCCTTGTCTTCGTCTTTGATTCTAACCCCTTCGACTTTTTTGAGCCTTCCCCCTCCCCCTCTATTTATAGGTGAAGGGGAGAGGGGAGAGATATGGGAAGATTATTTGAATCCCTTTAATATCTTTCCCATAATTACCCAAGATATATTCTTCCATTGAAGAGGGGAATAAACATTTATTTGCCTTCCTTTTCTAGCGGAATAGTGATGGCTTAATCCTCTTTGAATTTATTTGATTCTTGCACATAAAGTCGATGGCGACCCGTCTTCATTTCTTGTCCGTCTGATCGAGGGATCGGCGCAGATCTACGCTTATGTAGACGTCATACGCAACCTTCCCCCGCGCATGGCGGTCTTTTTTTCCTTTTTCTTCTTTTCTTTCCTTTTCTTTTCTTTCCTTTCTTTTCTTTCTTTCTTTTCTTTCTTTTCTTTTCGTTCTTCCTTGCATGGCCGGTCACCCCTTACCCGTGGGTAAGGGGCTCGGATTTCTAGAAGGGGGCCGAGTGGGCCCCACTTGAGGATGGGCCCACCCGGCCTCTTGTTTGGTGCAGGTTGGGTCTGGTTTGCGTGTCGGGTTTGCCTCCGAGTCGGTGCATGCGAGTCGGGTCCAGGTCCGAGTGCGTGTCAGGTTTGCCTCCAAGTCGGTGCATGTGAGTCGGGTCCGGGTCCGAGTGCGTGTCGGGTTTGCCTCTGCATTAGTGCATGCAAGTCGAGTTCGGGTTAGACACAATTTGTGTGTCTACAAGTGCCCCTCAAGGATGAGTGCGCTGGCGGAAACGCGGAGTACTTGTGTACGTAGGAAACACAGAGCACTTGTCCTTAATTCCTTTCTTGGGTGAGATTGGTGGCTTATTTAAGGGCCACTACCCCTTTCACCCAACACCTTGTTCTTGCAAAGGCTCTGCTGGTGTTTGGAGACCGCCATCGGAAGAGTGCTGCCCGGGGTTGCACGTGACTTGCTCCGTCTTCCTGGTGTTGCCTCTTTCGTCGGCGGCGTCGGCGATGGTGCGCGACTTGAAGATCGTTGTGAAGGCGGGCTCGAAGCGACCGGGTGACGACGACCGCGGCGAGGAGAACGGAGGAGCACAGCTGAGGTGTCGACCACCTTCGCCACCTTCTTCTCCTTCTTCTTTCTTCTTCTTCTAGTTTGCAAAGGCAACGACAGCGGCGGCTGGCTGCGGTGCGCGTGGAGGCTGGGGCGCAGGGTGTTGTGGAGGCCGGAGCAGTGCAAGAGCGGAGCAGGGGGCTACGGTGGCAGTGCAGGGTACTTCGGCGCGGTGGCTGGTGCTGCGGTGCGAGCGGAGGCCGGGGCACCAGCGGGTGCGAAGGCCGGGGTGGCACGGGGGCGAGGCACGGAGCGGGCGCAGGCAGCGGTGGTTGGGGCTGGGCGGCACGCGCGGTGCGGTGGTTGGGGCTGGGCGGCACGCGCGGTGCGGTGGTCAGGGCACAGGCGGCGGTTGCCCCGAGCGGGTCGGCGGCGGGAGCGCGGGGGTCGGCGCGCGGCGAAGGCCCGAGCGGGTCGGCGGGGGACTCGGGTAGCCACGGCTGCGAGCGCGAGTCGGGCGGCCTCCCTCCCCAACTGGATCGGAGGAAAGGAAGGAGGGGATGTGGGCCCCTTCCCTCCCTTGCTATTTGGTTTTGATTGGGGGAGAGGGGGCTGCGGGTCCCCCCGCCCTCTTGTCCGCATTTTTTTTTTCTGGTTTTCTTTCTTCTTTCTTTTTTTTTTCTTTCTTCTTCTCTGGCTTTCAGGGACAACAGCAGTAGCAGCAACAGGCGGCATGTGGCGCGGGTGCGGGACACGGAGGTCGGGCGTGGGCGCAGCAGCAGCGGCGACGGTGGCAAGGGCTGGTGCGGCAAGGGGCGCGGAGGCCGGCTGGTGCGGTCGTGGGGCACGGAGGCCGGGCGCGGGTGGCGCGAGCTCCAGCGTGCGGGTGGTCGGCGGTCGATGCCCGGCGCGGGCTGCGGTGGCTGGCGCGGTCGCAGACGGGCGCAGTTGCGGTGGCTAGCTCGGGATGCAGCTCCGGCATGCAGGCGGCCCAAGGCCGGATGGTGCAGCAGCGACGAGCGGCACCGGTGCGGGTGGCTGGAGCGGCACCGGTAGCTGTCGGAGCGGCTGCGGGCGCATGTGAGGTCGGAGGAGGGCGCGGCTGCAAGGTCGGGCTCCCTCCCCCGCTTCATGGGGGTCGCGGGCTTTTTAAATGAAAGAGGGCCCCTGCCTTCCTTTTGAAGCCCGATGTACTGGACGGAGAGAGGGGGGGGGGTTGCGGCTATTTTGCTGCGGCCCCCTCTTCACTTTTTTTTTTTTTAACTTTCTCGACTTTCTGCATCTTCCGTCTTTTTGCGTCGTCTTTCCAAGTGCCTTCCGAACGCTGGCCAGATTGTTGATGAGGTCACCCATGGGAGTAAAGTGACTGGAGCGGTCGCACCTTTCTGGTGGCAATGTTGGCTTGAGGAGCACCGAGATGGACATTCTGGAACATTGATAAGGAGCATATTGCTTTGGTCATCTTGTCGATCTTGGCCTTGATGACAACTCCAGTGGTCCTTTTGGCTTCGTGGAGGTCACGAAGGGTACGGTGGTTGTTGATGCGTCCGCCCTTTTTCGGGTTGCTGCCTTTGACTTCAGTGGCAATTTCAATCCTTCGAGTCTTCGATTTTGAGGGGCTGATGACCTTCAGATAGGCCCGAGCTTTTGTATGAGCTTCGTGGACTGCAAACGCCTCCCCTTTTTTTTTTCTTTTTTTTTTTTTTTTTGAGCAGATGAGCACCTTCCTGGAGGATAGCAAGATTTATTACTCGCCATCGGCTTTGCTGGAGGAGGATGCTTCCTCGTCTTTAGCTGCGGCCGAGGAACGTTGACCGAAGGAGTAGCACACACTTGTCACTGTGGATTTGGGTGCAGAAGAAGTTGGAGGCTACTCATGCACCGCTTTAGGAGCTGGAGTCCCATTTGGAGAAATCTCGGGCAACCGAGAAGGTTTCTGGAGTAAAGCTTGCGAAGCAGCGTGAAGAGCTGACGAAGTGCCGGGAGCTGGTGGAGCGATCGAAAAGGCTTCCGGAGCAAACCTTGCGAAGCAGTGTGCATAGCTGGCAACGCGTCGGAAATTGACAGCTTCTCTACCCCTGGAGTTGTAGCGCGTGTAAGCTGCGGAAGGCGAGCCGTTTCGACGCCTTAAGGACTTCAACTTACTACTCGTGCATCACTTTTAGAAGCTGGAGTCCCGTTTGGGGAAAGCTCGAGCGACCGAGAAGACATCTGGAGCAGAGCTTACGGAGCAGCGGACAAAGCTGACGAAGTGCCAGGAGCTGGTGGAGCGATCAAGAAGGCTTCCGGAGCTAACCTTGCGAAGCAGCATGCATAACTGGCGACGCGTCAGAAATTGACAGCTTCTCTACCTCTGGATTTGCAGCGCGTGTAAGCTGCGGGAGGGGAGCCGTTTCGACGCCTTAAGGACTTTGACTTACTACTCGTGCGTCGCTTTTAGAAGCTGGAGTCCCATTTAGGGAAAGCTCGAGCGACCGAGAAGACATCTAGAGCAGAGCTTACGAAGCAGCGGACAGAGCTGACGAATTGCCACGAGCTGGTGGACCGATCGAGCAGGCTTCCGGAGCTAACCTTGCGAAGCAGCGTGCATAGCTGGCATCGCATCGAAAGTTGACGGCTTCTCTACCCCTGGAATTGCAGCGTGTGTAGGCTGCGGGAAGCGGGCTGCTTCAGCGCCTCAAGGACTTTGACTTGCTACTCGTGCATCACTTTAGAAGCTAGAGTTTCGTTTGGAAAAAGCTCGAGCGACCGAAAAGGCTTCCGGAGTGAACCTTGCGAAGTAGCATGAAGAGCTGACGAAGTGCCAGGAGCTGGTGGAGCGATCGAGAAGGCTTCCGGAGTGGACCATGTGAAGCAGCATGCATAGCTGGTGATGCGTTGGAAGTTGATGACTTCTCTACCCCAGGAGTTGCAGCGTGTGTAGGCCGCGGGAGGCGAGCTACTTCAGTGCCTCCAAGATTTTGACTTTCTTGTCATCTTTCGGTTTGCTGACTGGACTTGTGGATCTGCAGTTGTTCTTCTCTGGGCTGGCCTTCTTGGACGATGTTGGTGTGTTTCTTTTTATCTGGACTGAACCTTTGTAGGCTGCCTACGTACCCTACTAGGAGGGATCAAGTCGCACGTAGTTCGTTTTTTTTTTTTTTTTTGGCAAGGGGGGTAACCTTGCGTTAGGCGAAGTACCTTTTGAGGGACTTGCTGTTGGTAGGCAGAGTCACCACTGGTTCGCAGTTATCGCCCGCCTTCTTTGCTTCAATATAGTTAGAAGTGAAGATCTTCTTGACTGGAGTTTTGATGATTGTTGTAGTTTGACTAGAGTCAATGCCTCGACGATTTGGAAGGATTTGTTTGCCGCTTTTGAAGAGGCGAGCTTGAGTCTTTATCAGGCGATATGGTATTGCAGCTAAGGGTAGTGAACCCATGTGTACCGTGCTTTCTTTGTTGCGGCTGGATTTGAACATCAACTCGGTGGAGTTTTGCCCCTGAGTGTTTTCTGGCTTGATTACGAGTTGCTCGGAGTTGGTGTACTCGGAAGACTCGGTTGAGCTTGAGACGTGCAATAGACCATGTAATGGTAGTGTCATCTCTTGCAAAGTGATGAAGTTGTTCTCGAAGAATGATGTCACTGGTTCCTTTGCTGGAGTGGAAAGCGATCGTCCTGGCTTGCGAAGCCACTGAGGTGCGAGCCGCAGGACTGAAGCAGCTTGAGCAGGCAAAGGAACACATCGCATCGAGCTTGATTTGAAGTTGATGTGAATTTTTCATCTTGATGCTGGCGCTCCTTTGACTTCGTGCACCGTCTGGCTGGAGGATATTGCTGGTTTTGCAAGTGGAGAGGTATTGTCCCTCGCAACTGCTTTGACTTCTTGGGATCGTGGAACCTTTGTTGGAGGAGCTTCTGCAATGGGGTCTTTGGCCTGGTAGACCTTGACGTCAGTAAGGTGCACTTCAGCCTCGTTGAACAGCTTGTCGTTGCCTGTGATGCTTTTCCCCATGCTTTCGATATTGGTGCTGCTTTCTTCATCATCTTTCCAGAGCACTTGGTGAACTTCCATCATGCAGCAGGAGACCTCGAAGTTTTGATCAGCTTCAAGGATGCGATTGGGAAAGAACTCCTGGAGTGTCACCGGTTCTAGGCATATTTGCTAGAGAAGATTTTTCGGACATGCTGGAGGTACTTTGGATGCCTTTCTTTCTGGAGCTTTATTCTTTTCCTTGAAGATCATTTTTCCGGGGAGTTTTCTTATCGCCCGATCCTTCTCATGGTTAGCCAGACGTGCTATCCTGTAGCTTGATCGTCGTGGCCTTCTCCTTCGAGACGCTATAGCCCATGTGTTTTCATCAGTAAGATCTTCCTCGCTAGGGTGAAGAACTGGTATTGTGACTAAAGGCTCTTCTTTGATCGGAAGGACTTTCTCTTCTAGAGACTGTACTGATTCATCTTCTGATTCCCAGTCGGTTGGCTTGACTTTTTCATTTAGAATCGAAGGAGGCCTGGAGTAAAGGACATAGAAATCGAACTTACCTGATGGTTGGCCTAGCAGGTTGACTTCGGGGTCTCTTTGCTCGTCTCTCGCTTTGAGCATGTGTCGGGACGTAGTTTTGTTTAGAAGAAGGACCATTTGCACGAGAGGCGGTTGCCCCCAAGGCAGTGAGCATTTGGCCCTAGGCACTGTAGGAGCATGCCGTTGTCATCTTCTTAGTGCTGGTTTCACCATCGATCTTCGACAGACAATGCGCAGCCTTGCTGAAGTGCGTTGTGGAGCAATCAGTGCTGGAAATGAGTCTAAGGTAATTGACATCATGTTTGTCTCGACAAAGTCACCAGAGTCGATCTCGATCATCCCTTTCTTAGCGAGTGCCATGATTTTTTCTTTGAAGACAAAGTGCTTCTCGATGGGATGGCTGACCATCCGGTGGTACTTGCAGAAGAGCGGATCATTGGCTCGATGTGCTTGTTTCAGCCGGTAACATTTTTGTCCTTGCTTGATGGCGCTAACTTTGTGTTTGATACTGAGCTGGTGCACTACGATTTTAGGATCGAGACCCGGCATCTCCTTGTAGGACCATGCAAAGATATCTCTATATTCTCAGAGCAGCTTGATGCATGCAGTTTCTTCTTCAGGAGTCAACAGTGTGCTGATGAATGTAGGCCGAAGCTCCATTTCTGTGCCCAAGATGATTTCTTTCAAGTCATCAACGGTGAACTGCCCCCCTTCTTCGAGGACCGGCGGGGCATCTTGCAACTCGTCGTCCGAAGTAGAAGTATCACCATTGTCAGTTTCGATAATAGAGATATGATTGACGGCCTCCATGGGTGGGTGGGCGGGTATTGAAACGACGTCCTTGACTGGCATTCCCAAACGGTCGAACACTGACCTCTTCTTTGGTTGCTTAATTGGGCTGAGCCTTTCGAACACGGATGTATGCTTTAGATTCAGCCGGCTTTTACTACTTTTGTTTTGCTTCTGGAGTATGGCTTGGCATCGAGCTCGTCGCCGTCTTCTTTTGCTATCGGGACGGGCGGCGTAGGTGGAGCATGCATCGGAGATTGTCGATCCTTCAGCTGTGTCGTCTATCATCTTCACCTCAATGTAGTTGGAAGTGAAGGTCTTCTTCATTGCAATCTTGACGATCACCGGAGTTTGACTGGAGCCGATGCCTCAGTGGTTCGGGAGAATTTGTTCGCCGTTTTGAAACAAACGAGCTTGAGTCCTGGTCATCCCATGTGGCGTTGCCGCTGGGGGAAGTGTGCCCATTTGCATAGCGCTTCCTTCGTTGTAGCCGGCTTTGAACAGCAATTTAGCGGTGTTTTGCCCCCAATTCCCTTTTGGCTTGAATTCGAGTCGATTGATGTCGGTAGATCCACCAGGTCCGATCGGGTTCGAAGCTTGCGTCAGACTAGGTAACGGCAATGTCATTTCTTGCAGAGTGATGACATTGGCCTCCGATAATGGTGGGACTGGCTTTCTTGCCGAAGTAGAAGGCGATCGCTCGGGTTTACGAAGCCATTGAGGTGCGAGGCGCAGGACTGGCGTCACTTGGACGGGCAACGGAGTATGTTGCATTGCTCTCAGCTTGGAACTGATGCGCACCCTTTGTCTTGATTTTGACGCTTCCTTGACTTCGAGTATCGCCTTGTCGGAAGGTTGCATCGGATTTGCAGGTAGAGGAGCCTTATCCTGTTTCACTTCATCAGTCTTTTGGATTCGAGGGGCTTTAGCTGGAAGGACTTCTGCTACAAGGTCTTTTGCCTGGTAGAATTTGATGTCAGTAAGGTATGCTTCGGCTTCATTGAACGGCTTATCATTAGCGACGATGCACTTCTCCATGCCTTCCTCGTAATACTTGAGGCACTGGTGTCAGGTGCCATGGTCTTCCCAATAGGAGGCGATACGATGTCTGGCAATCAATGATGTGGAAGAGGACCGTTGTGTTGAGCGGGCCGATTGAAAGCTTCAGATGGATGATTTTGATAGTGGACTGCCCACCCTGGTTGAACCCTTGAATGACCAGCTAGCTATGCATGAGCTGGTTAGCGATGATGCTGAGCTACCACATTGTTTGGATGGGCATGATGTTGACGACGGAGCCACAGTCTAGCAGGATTCGGTTTATCGGTTTCTCCTTGATGTATCCCGAAACATAGATGGGCCAGTTGTGTAATCATGCTCCGAGTTGCAAGTCTTCGTCTGAAAAGGTTATCATCGCATCGCACGAGGCCATAGTCTTGCCCTTCTCACCATCCTTCCTCTTCTTATTATAGCTGTCATGGTCTGTCAAGGCCGCAGCCATTGCTAGGCGAGCTTTCTTTGGAAGACGCAAAGCTTCTATGAGCGGCAATTGCAGGATTACCTTGTCGTGAGAGGCAGTGCCTTCTTTGTCGGAGTCGTCTCTTTCGTTGGTGGAGTCACCTTCTTCAGAAGTCTCGATTTCACCTTTTCCTTCCGATATTTTATGACTTTCGACCATGCAACAAGAGACCCTGATGTGCTGATCGGCTGGGAGGAAGTGATCGGGGAAGAACTCTTGCAACATTGCTGGTTCCGGAAGGCGTTGCTGGAGGAGATCGTCTAGATTTGCCGGCGGCACTTTGAATGCCTTTCTTCCTGAAGTCTTGCTTTTCTTCTTATAAGTCCTATATTCAGGGAGTTTTCTCGTCATACGGTCCAGCTTGTGTCGCTTTGCCTGCGGCGGCCTTCGTCTCCGAGGTAGCATGACTCATGCCTCTTCATCGGTGGATTCTCCCCTGCTAAGGTGATGGTCGGGAGCACCAGCTATGGGTTCCTTATTGGTCGGAGAAGCTTATTCTTCCAGAGGCTCTACTGGCTTGTCTTTCGATCCCCAGCCGGTGGGCTTGATTTCTTCGATCGAAATAGATGGAAGATTTAAGTAGAGGATATTATAGTCGAACTTCCTGGAAGACTGACCCAGTAGACCGACTTCTGGATCTCCTTGCTCGTATCTCTTTTGAAGAGCACATTGGGATGTAGCCTGATTGGGAGGGACTTGCTCTCCTACAGGCTCTGCCGGCTCGTCTTCCGATCCCCAGCCAGTGGGCTTGATTTTTTCAACTGGAACGGACGAAGGCTTTGAGTAGATGGCGTACCGAAGGTTGGCCTAGCAGACTGACTTCTAGATCTCCTTGCTCATACCACTGTTGGAGAGTACGTTGAGACGTGGCTTTGTTTGGGAGAGGTACTAACGTGAGTGATGATTGCCCCCGGGGCAATGGCGTTGCCTTCTCAGTGAGCACAGGAGCACGTTGTCGTCGCTTCAAAACCTTCAGTTGGGAAGCTGACTTCGCGATTGGCCTTTGACGGTTGACGCACAATTTGGGTGTTCCTTGTCGTGCAACAACGCGTACCGGTGGGAAGGAACCGAAGGTGATGGACGTCATGTTTGCTGTGGCGACCTCTCTGGAGTCGATCTCTATCTTCCCTTGCTTTGCGAGCGCTATGATTCTTTCTTTGAAGATGAAGCATTTTTCGATAGGATGGCTAACCACTCGGTGGTATTTGCAGAAGAGAGGTTCATCGATGTGATGCATTTGCTCGTGCCTCTTCGAAGGAGGAAGCTCTATCATCTTCTCCTGCAGTAACTGATCGAACATAGAGGAGACTTCCGAGTCCGGGAAGGGGTACCCCTTTGCTTCGAGCTCCTCGAGAGTCATCCTTTGTCTTTGCGACGGAGGAGGCGGTATGGCAGCTCCTTTTCCTTGATACAGCTTGCCACCGATCTTGAGTGGCTTGGAGGTCGAAGCGACGTCAGCAACGTTGACTTGATTTGGTTTGGATGCCGGCGGCTTGTCCTTCTTCTCTATCTACGAGAAGTCTTTGCTCTTTGAGTTCCCGCGATTGGCTAGGCTGAGCTCCATATCATGAGCCTGAGTTGTGAGGTCTTCGAAGGACCGAGGCTTGATCCCTTTGAGGATGTAGAGCAGGCTCCAGTGCATGCCTTGGGTGCACATCTCGATAGCCGAGTCTTCAGACAAGTGGTCTCGTGAATTTAGCACGAGGTTCCTCTATCGGTCGATGTAGTCGATCATCGATTCATCATTCCTTTGCTTGACGGCGGTAAGCTCAGTCATGCTGATGATGTGTTTGGTACTGTAGAAGCGGTTGAGGAACTCCCTCTCTATTTGGTCCCAGCTGTCGATAGATGCTGGAGGAAGATCGATATACCAGTCGAACGCGTTACCCTTGAGGGTGCGAACGAACTTCTTCACCATCTCATCGCCGTATGTGCCGGCATTGTTACAGGTTTCGATGAAGTGAGCAACGTGCTGGCGTGGATTTTCCTTCCCATTAAAGTGCTGGAACTTTGGTGGCTGGAACCCGGTAGGGAAGCACAGCTGCTGGATCCTTACGGTGTAAGGCTTCAAGTATGCCGCCGTGATCGGAGGAAGACCACCACCGTGGGAACACATCATGTCGGCCACCAATGCTTGTATTTGCTGGTCATTCATTGTTGTTGTTGTCGGAGATTGTGTGGCCACCGAGACTGGTACTGGAGAGATGACTTCCGTAGGGACGGGAACCGAGGAGAGTGCTGGAGTAGCCTCTAGAATTGTCGGAACAACCTCTGCAGGAGCGGGAGTTAAAGACGGAGCTGGAGCGACTACTGGAGAAGCAAAAGGTTGATCGACTGCTGCAGCATCCCTTGCGCTTAGTTTTTGAAGCAAAGTGTTGATGTGATGATCCTTCTCCTCCATCAGCCGAGTAATCTGCGCCATATATTCACCCATTTGCATGACTTAAAGCTGAAGAGCGGACGGAGGATGAAGACGGAGGACGTCCCGATGTTGCATGCCTGTACCCTCGCCGTCATCGTAAGAGACGTAATTGCGCCGACTTGTTTCTGCTTGATGACGGATGTTTGCCCCCTGCAGAGGAGGCGCAACGTCCGCCGGAGAACCCGAACAGGCTCGGGGTTGGGGCTGGTCCCCCCAAACTTCTGGACATGGATTTCAGGATCGATGCTTATTTCTTCACGCACCAAGGCCTCGTCGGCGCTTTGGCGAGCATCTTCGGCAGTGGTTTCTGGCGTGAAGACATCCGCAAGAGTTCGAGTACGCCGAGTGAAGACATGTACCATCGGGGGAACATCACCCTCCGGGTTTACTGGACCACCATGTCGGAGTAGATGAGACTCGGCGATGGGTGAAAGGCTTGAATCAAACGCATCGTTGTTTATCCCGGCCATAGCGAACTTGAAGCAACTCCTTCAAACGTACGGATGAAAGGAGAGGAGGTCCCACTGGGCGTGCCAGAAATCTGTATGCGCGGAAAAAGATCCGGGTCGTCTTTATTGCAAACATACAAAGATTACAGAGGCCGGGACCCGGGGACTCGGGGGTGGTAAGCCGGGTGCGGCGAATATTCGATCAGGAGATTGTAGGAGAGATCCTCTGGAGGGTCCCTTTGATCCATGTCTCCACGTGGTATTCGTGCGAGAGCTCTGAAGGGGTTGCCCAGGACAAAGGTCTTTACAGGGGGAGGGTTTCTTAAGAGGCTAAGGAGTGTCCGTCGTTGCTTTTGTTCCTTCCGTGCTTCGTGCTTTCTCGGCTAGGGGTTTTCGGCTTCGTTCCTCAGTCTTCGTGTCTTCCTCGATCCTTGCTAGACCCCGGCGTCCTTGATCGTCGGTTCACGGTGTTGATCATGCTTTTGGCGTCGGCTTTGGCTTTGGCTTTCGGCTTTGGATTTGCTTTGGCATGGCTCTGGCTTTTGTTTTGCTTTGGCGCTTGCACTTGAATGTAGACTGGTAGAGACTTTGCGTTGTATTGGCTAGAACGTGCGGTGCTTTGCTCATGACCGACGTAGTTGCTTGGCTTAGGCACTTGCTTTGCTTTGGCGCGGGCTTTACCGGGGATTTTGCTTTGGCTTTTTACATTGCTTTTGTTTTGTCTTTGACTCGATCTTCTCCTCGAACGGTGGTGGCTACTTCTTCAAGGCTCGACTTCTCTTCTTCTCCGGGCTTCTTTGGCGTGATCGGAGTCGAAGGTTTTGAAGACACGGGTGTAGCGCTGACTTTGCTTCTTTTCTTTTTCGGGCTTCTTTGACGTGATCAGAGTCAAAGGGTTCCTTTGAAGAGGGCGGGGGTGGCACCGATCTCCGTGCGACGGTTGTAGCGTCGGCTTTGCTTTAAAGACGACGGGTGTAATGACGCCTTGGGTGTTCCTCTCCAAGCTTTTTTCTTCGTGGATGGAGCGGGCGTTAGTCGAAGGCGATAGGATAATGACGTTTTAGTCTTCTTCTCTAGGCTTTTGGGCTTGATTGGAGTTGAAGGCTTGTTGGAGCTGACGGGGTAGTGCCGCTCCGGTCTTCTTCTTTGGGCTTTTGGGCTTGATCGAAGTTGAAGGTTTGTTGGATCCGACGGGGTAGCACCGCTCCGATCCTCTTCTCCGGCCTTTGCTTCTAGCGGCTTTGGAGTCGAAGTGTTCTTCTTCTCTGAGCTTTCTTCTTCGTGCACGGAGTCGAAGGCTTGACCTTCTTGTGTAAGGGTCTTCACTTTGATGAGGGTTTTCAATGGACTAAGCCGGTCCCGAAGGGATAGGCTTGCCGGTGCCTCGTGAAGCCTTGGGTCGATGAAGAGCGCGTCTCCTCTTCTGCCAAGCTCCTTTGCCTTGTCTTCGTCTTCGACTCTGACCCCTTCGACCTTTGGAGCCTTCCCCCTCCCCCTCTATTTATAGGTGAAGAGGGGAGGGGAGACATATGGGAAGATTATTTGAATCCCTTTAATTCTCTTCCATAATTATCCAAGATTTATTCTTCCATTGAAGAGAGGAATAAACCTTTATTTGCCTCCCTTTTCTGGAGAAGTAGTTATGGCTCAATCCTCTTTGAATTTATTTGATTCTTGCACATAAAGTCGATGGCGACCCGTCTTCGTTTCTTGTTCATCGGATCAAGGGATCGGCGCAGATCTATGCTTATGTAGACGTCATACGCAACTGTTGGAAGTTAATCCAGGTCAGAGGCTCGCAGCGGAAGCGATTTGGCGGTCGAAAGACCGTTCATGGTGCACGTTACACGATTTAAACTTTCATCGAAACTAATCCACATATATGTGCATGTGTATGCATGAGAATCGAAAACCCCTAACGGCAATCTAGCATAATGATTAACTAGCATGCATGCAAATCATAATGCTCGCTAGATCTACATGTTAGATTACACATACCTTTCGTACGGATCTTTTAACCGCGGAGAATTGTCTTCTTTGTCGATGGAGACGGAAGATCGTTCGCGAAGATGCCGATGGTACGAATGGAGATGTTACCTTCATGTTCACCCGATCTCACACGATGCACGGAACGTCGCTCTCGGATCTCTGAGTGCCTCCGAAGAACGACCCTTCTCCTTCTTCAGAACTCCACGCGAGGAAGACGAAGTAGCAAGCGGGAAACGGGAGATAAAACGGGAGAGAACTAGAGAGATGAGAGGAGGGGGGGTTCGGATTTTCTGGACCATAGGGCCGGCGCCCCATAGGCCCTTTTATAGGGCCGGCCAACCCCCTTGGATAAGGATCCAAGGGGATAATGACCCCCTCTTATTATCTCTCCATTATCTCCTTTTTATCTCTCGCTGTATTTATCCGTTTTCCTACTTTTTAGGGCTCGATCTTAACCGTTTTATCGCCCTATCCCTATCTATATGGCCGGCCCTATAGATGAGGGATTCTTATCCCTACATCATAGGGCCGGCCCTAGCAAGGTGCCTCACTACTAGGGTCGGCCAACAGTGAGGTCCGGCAGAGTGAGGTTTTTACCAAAACGCCCCGACGCCTCATTTTGACCATTTCTAGCGTGCGATACCTAGCGGCCACTTCTTAAGTGATCTTTACTAGTTACCTACTATTAACTGAGGCCACCGGAGGGTGCCTCTAGCAAAGTCAACTAGTCAACTCGCAACATACCCCGGTGCATCACACCTATGCAGCGAAGTTCACTTATGGCTAGGGATTACTACATGCGACTCTGCACTAGTTTCGGGCTCAACCCTTAGTACTCGTATATAGTTACGCATCTACCGTGCTCTAGTACCAAGCACACACGGAGCGTATACTTCTTTCTTTCTCATTCTTATGGTGTTCCGAGGAGACGGTTCAAGAACCGTACATAATGTTGATAAGGTGGAACCATCAGGGACCGGGGTTCATGGCTTCCAACTCAAGCTCGATCGACACACTACCCGAGTGTACCATCGATCCTCTGAGCTTGAGTTAACCTGTGTAGCCACCCAGAGTGCGACGCAGGCTGCACTCCAATTCACCCAGACTTACTATATTCTCCATCATACCCCTGCTCTCCACTTAGTAGTGGTAAACCCGCTGTCCCTCCACTTGATGCCATGATTCACTTCGAGCGGTGAAAACTACCGTCAGACTCGAATGATCATATGACTTGGTTCCTTCCAGGTTGACCTATACATCGTACCTCTGATTACCCCGTCGAGTAATCGAACCCGGTCAACAGTCAAACTGATGACCACCAGGCCTGGGTTTGGTACAGTGTAAGTCACACCAAGGAACGCACCTCCCATCAGGGGTGTGGATGGCCTGCAGGAGTGACACGCTAATGCAACGCCAGCCGGGTAACCCAATACACCGTGGTTTTGGATCACTGCATATGGATCCTCACACATTGGTGCGCCAAAGCACCACGCAATTGGTTAGTCCACCAGACGTGGTTCCTTAGGGTTTAGGACCGTTTTACCCTAAGCAGAAACACGGCTTAGTGTACCAGTGTCTGCTCACTGATCTGTACACCGTGTTAGTTCCGTTCAGCCACAGACACTGTGCCTGGTGATGACCATGGTGAAGACTTCCCATGAACTGTCATCGCCAACAGCTTAACATGATGAGGCGACCAACCTGATCATAGCTACGAACTAATTTAGATTATATGGGACCAATCCACTCAGTCTTCAACTCAGTGGACTACCATATAACCATGGCTCTCTGTTCTCAAAAGAACACGTAACTATGTTACGCACCTATATGCATCTCATATAATAATAACTATCAATCTTTATTAGACCAAAACATAAAGTTTTACAAGCTTAGAACACATCAATCCCAACAATCTCCCACTTGGTCTAGCGAAGCAAAACAGTTTTGACTCCCATCGCGTCCACATGTCGCTCGAATGCCTTGGTAGGTATTGCCTTTGTGAAAGGATCAGCAACATTATCTGTAGATGCAATCTGTGTCACCGCTACTCGCCCTTGCTTTTGAAACTGCCGAATCAAGTGGAACTTGCGCTCGATGTGCTTCCTCTTTTGGTGATGTCTTGGCTCCTTTGCTTGTGCTACCGCCCCACTATTGTCGCAGTAAAGCACAATAGGTAACTGGGCCTCTGGTACGCACCCCAAATCTGTAAGGAATTTCTTGAGCCATACCGCCTCTTTGGCTGCCTCGCACGCTACAACGTACTCAGCCTCTGTGGTAGTGTCTGCGATGCATTTCTGCTTCACACTCTGCCAACTAACCGCTGCTCCTCCTAGCATAAACACAAAACCTGATGTCGACTTCCTGGATTCCAAATCTGACATAAAGTCAGAATCTGTGTATCCAATCGGCATCAGTTCTTGTGAAGTGTAAACCAACTCATAGTCCCTTGTTCTACGAAGGTACTTGAGTATACACTTCACTGTTGTCCAGTGATCTGGACCCGGATTCGACTGAAACCGACCCATCATTCCTACTGCGAAACAGATATCAGGCCTTGTACAATGCATAGCATACATTAGACTACCTAATACTGAAGTATAAGGTATCTTCTGCATTTCTGCTCTCTCCTCAGGTGTCTTAGGACATTGATCCTTAGACAGTTTTATGCCATGTCTAAATGGCACAAAACCCTTCTTGGAGTTTTGCATGTCAAATCTAGCCATAACCTTATCTATATACGCAGCCTGTGATAGCGAGAGAATCATGTTCTGGCGATCACGTGTTACCTTGATCCCCAAAACATAACTCTCTTCACCTAGGTCTTTCATATCGAACTGTGTTGACAACCAGACCTTTACCGTTGACAATGTTCCTACATCATTTCCAATGAGTAGAATATCGTCTACGTAAAGTATTAAATATACTACTGTGGTCTTATCAGTCCTCTTGTATACACATGGTTCATCCTCGTTTTAAGTAAATCCATACGACTGGATTGTCTGATCAAAACGGATGTTCCAACTTCTAGATGCTTGCTTTAGTCCATAAATGGACTTCTGCAACTTGCAAACTAGATGTTCCTGACCCTCTAACTCAAAGCCTGGTGGCTGAATCATATAAATGTCTTCTTCCAAATTTCCATTGAGGAATGTTGTCTTGACATCCATTTGCCAGATCTCCCAGTTATAATGGGCTGCAATGGATAGGAGGATCCGAATAGACTTTATCATAGCTACCGGCGAGAAGGTTTCGTCAAAGTCGATCCCTTCTCTCTGGGTATAACCCTTGGCAACTAATCTAGCTTTATAAGTCTCTATTGTACCATCGGATCCTCTCTTCTTCTTATACACCCACTTACACCCAATAGGTTTAATATTGGATGATGGTGTAACAAGAGTCCAGACTGCGTTATGGGACATTGATTCAATTTCTGCCTCCATAGCCTTTTGCCAGTCAGAGCTGTCAGAAGCTCCCACTGCCTCATCGTAGCTCAGTGGGTCATCCTCCTGACCCTCTGGATCAACCAATAAGGTTTCTCTATAGTATCTATCAGGAGCTCTGATGTTTCTCCCACTGCGACGAGGTGGTGGTGGTGTTACAGGATTAATAGGTTCTACAGTATCTAGTATATTATTATCTGTAACGTCAGCTCCTACTATGCTTTCGGATGCGCTCTCTGATCTAGTACCCAGTAGCTCATCCAGAACTACCTTACTAGCAGGCTTGTGGTCCATAACATAATCATGTTCTAGGAAAATGGCATTCGTTGAAACGACTACCTTCTTTTCCTCAGGATCATAAAATAGTCCACCTTTAGTCTCTTTGGGATACCCTACAAACAGACATGCTTTGGACTTTGGCTCCATCTTTTCCCTCTTGTCTATCCGCACATGTGCAGGACATCCCCATATTCTGAAATGTTGTAGTGTTGGCTTTTGCCTTGACCACAGTTCTCTAGGGGTCTGAGGCACTGATTTAGATGGAACGTGGTTCAGAACATATGCTGCTGTCTGAAGGGCATATCCCTAAAAGGTCGTTGGTAAACAGGCATAACTCATCATGCTTCGAACCATGTCCAATAAGGTTCGATTCCTTCTCTCAGAGACTCCATTCTGTTGTGGGGTACCTGGAGCAGTTAACTGGGATGTTATCCCATGCTCCACCAAATACCCAAGGAACTCGTCAGATAGGTATTCACCTCCTCGATCAGATCGAAGGGTTTTTATACATTTACCTGTCTGTTTTTCTACTTCAGCCCTGAACTCTTTGAACATGTCAAAGGATTCCGACTTCTGATGCATAAGGTAAATGTAACCATATCTTGAGTAATCATCAGTAAAAGTGATGAAGTACTCATGGCCTCCTATCGCCTTGACGCTCATGGGTCCATATACATCTGAATGTATTAACTCCAATACCTCAGTAGCTCTCACTCCTTGGCCTTTGAAGGCCCTCTTGGTCATCTTGCCTTCCAGGCAGGATTCACAGGTGGGAAGGATCTCCGTAGGATCTGTTTCCAGAAGCCCGGCCTTTACCAACCTATGGATCCTATCTAAGGCAATATGCCCAAGCCGTAAGTGCCACAATTGGGTTAAATTCTCCGAAGGTTTCTTACGCTTAGATGAATTAACATTAAATGCTGAAGTTATTATGTTATCATTTTCAAATTTAGGACTGACAATATTGAGATGATTCTGAACCATTCCTCTTATTATAAAAGTTCTATTCAGTTTAAAAGACACACCAGAAGTATCAAAATAAACTGAATAACCTTCATTAACTAAAGAAGAAACAGAAATTAAGTTACGTCTCAAGGACGGTACATAAAAGACATCTCTAAGAGTCAAAGTCTTATTATTCGAAAAAATAAGAGTAACATCTCCTATAGCTTCAGTAGCAGCCACGGCCTCAGTTCCCATGCTCAAGGTCACCTCTTCATCAAGCAACCTTCTACTTTCCCGAAACCCCTGAAGAGAGTTACAGGCATGGTTAGTGGATCCTGAATCCACAATCCAACTAGCAAAAGAACTATTACTTGAAAGAAATGATTCAACAATTAAGAGTTATATATTACCTTCACCAGCATTCTGAGGCTTCTTGCAGTCCTTCTTCCAATGACCCTTCTGGCCACACCGGAAGTACTTCGTGCCCGGTTTCTTTGATTCTTCAGACCCAGAGGCCCCAGCAGAATCCTGCACAGACGCTGACTTAGGTTTCTTCTTATGTCTCTTACCTTGAGGTTTACCAGGCTTCTTGAAGGATCTGCGTTGCATGTGAAGTGCTTCGCCCTTCTGCTTGAAGCCATCCTCGGCTGCCTGGAGAGCTCCCAGAAGCTCTGCATTTGTCATAGCCAACTTGCTTAAATTAAAGTTGGTGACAAAGCCTTCAAAGGCTCCAGACAGTAACGAGAGGAAGATGTCTGTCATCACCTCGCCTTCTAGCACAATGTCCATGGTAGCTAGTTCGTTGTAGAACCCAAACATTTTCATCATGTGTTCCTGAACCAGCGTCCCATTGGACATCTTAGTGCCGACGAGTTTCTTGATGGTAAGGTATCGCATAATGCGATTGTGACCTTCAAACATCTCCTTCAGATACAACATCATGTCAGAAGCGTCGGGCATCTCCTCGACTTGCTTCTGCAGAGTTGTTTGCAAGGATGCTATAATATAGCATTTACATATTTCATTAGATTCCTTCCAGTCAGTGAAAGCCTTTAACTGTGCCTCTATGGCATTGGGTCCTGGCAAATCTGGCTCAGGGTCATTCAGGGCTAACATGTGTTTACCTATCCTTAAGACTAGGTACAGGTTGCGCTTCCAGTCCTCATAGTTGGGACCGGTAAGTTTGTGGTCATTTAGGATAGCGGACAGGGGGTCTAACTTGGTCATCTGAAAATAAAAGACTGAATATATGAGATGCATGAAAACTTATTTTTATGGATTTTTAAAACAAGCTAATTATATCCATATGTCAACGCTACCCTCAAGCGAAGCCATCTCTATGGATTAATTAACCATGTATGTAAGATCTCGGAGTAGGCTACACCTGTCCGAGGGGGCAGTGTGCAGGTCTTCCGCTTACACGGGTCTTTCCCTTGACCCTATCCAAATCTGCCAACTACGGGCTTTGATGGACCATGGTTATCTTTTGGCCAGTACCACGTGATCACCGTTGTCTTCGCAACGAATACCTCACACGTACTTAGGATGCTTACCCACAAGCTTAGGCAATTACGGCACGGGAATTCTAACGGCCCCCACGAGGGTGAGTAAAGCCTGAACACTTGGCACCGTAACCGCCATATCCCGAAGGAGATCACTAAGTAGCTTGGCATAGAAAATCACAGCTCTCACCCGAGGGGGTTGTTGAGTTATGCCCTTCCACCCGAGTACAAAGTGATTAGCCGTGGAGGCCAGAGGATCTCTAAAAGTCCTCTATTACATCCCTTATAAATATATGAGGGTTATTTTGCGAGTATTAATTTATGCAAATGCAAAGGTAGCGACCTCCTAAATACTAGACCCTGGTCACACCATGCTCCCACTAGCGTTCAAGCCCTTCGCATAGCATTAATCACTCTCGGAATATCATAGTCCCTGCCTCAAGTGGATTTCTCCATTCAAGGGTCACATTACATATTCCAAGAATATCGATGCTTTGCAAAATTGGTTATCACGCTAATGCTCTGGAGCTAATCTTAGAGTCAGACTCACTGGAAAGGACTCCCACTAGTCATGGCGCCTCGCTTATAAATTTGACAATTGATGTTCAATGGATCTCCATCTCATCTTTGATTTCGATGCTGGCCAAATAGGCACACCCGACTAGTCGGGTGCTAACCTAATGGTGGCATAACCATATGTGATGGGATCCCACTAACATCAAAAATCAACTATATAATAGGCATCATCTAGCGGGATCCTATCCTCAAACAGTCGCTTGGACCGGAGGGGAAAGGCATCCCTCTGAAAACAGATAATCATATTATCTCATCGGGGTTCGATATGAAGCATAAAGAACTAATTAAAGAAAGCAACCATTAAAACTGAATTAAGTTCAGGGTCCGACCCCTGAACCTAATTAGCACAGCGCAGGCCTCTAGCTCTCTTCGCAAGGTTCCTCGGCCCGGCTCCTTTGTCGCGCTTGCGAACACTTTGCCGGATCGTCTTCATCCTCCAGGGTTCCGCTTCCGCTCCCGATGGTGGATTTCTTTGGCACAATTTTCTTCTCGATCTGTAACCGAAAAAGTCTAGTACGCTTCGAGCAAGTGCTCACTCGTACATAATTTCCTAGAAAGAAAAGAAAATACACCTAGGAAAAGGACATGGGAAACCGAGGATGGTCAACCCCCATCACTCGCCCAATCTACGGCTCAATTACATATCCACACACAGAAAGCAAATCCAGACAATTGCTAACTCGGGGTCTGACCCCCGGTAGCAAGCACAAAGCATAGATCTAGATTTTTTATAGCGGCACCCTGCAAGAATGATTAATAGAACAAGCACAATCTATACATATGCATGATCTAAGCGTAAGAACCCCGATGAATTCACGCATTCATCATGCGCACATATGTTGGTTTCATGAAAAAACGTGAAACGCACACCACTAATGCGGCTCTGATACCAGTTGTTGGAAGTTAATCCGGGTCAGAGGCTCGCAGCGGAAGCGATTTGGCGGTCGAAATACCGTTCATGGTGCACGTTACACGATTTAAACTTTCATCGAAACTAATCCACATATGTGTGCATGTGTATGCACGAGAATCGAAAACCCCTAACGGCAATCTAGCGTAATGATTAACTAGCATGCATGTAAATCATAATGCTCGCTAGATCTACATGTTAGATTACACATACCTTTTGTACGGATCTTTTAACCGCGGAGAATTGTCTTCTTTGTCGATGGAGACGGAAGATCGTTCGCGAAGATGCCGATGGTACGAATGGAGATGTTGCCTTCTTATTCACCCGATCTCACACGATGCACGGAACGTCGCTCTCGGATCTCTGAGTGCCTCCGAAGAACGACCCTTCTCCTTCTTCAGAACTCCATGCGAGGAAGACGAAGTAGCAAGCGGGAAACGGGAGATAAAACGGGAGAGAACTAGAGAGATGAGAGGAGGGGGGGTTCGGATTTTCTGGACCATAGGGCCGGCGCCCCATAGGCCCTTTTATAGGGCCGGCCAACCCCCTTGGATAAAGATCCAAGGGGATAATGACCCCCTCTTATTATCTCTCCATTATCTCCTTTTTACATCTCGCTGTATTTATCCATTTTCCCACTTTTTAGGGCTTGATCTTAACCGTTTTATCGCCCTATCCCTATCTATATGGCCGGCCCTATAGATGAGGGATTCTTATCCCTACATCATAGGGCCGGCCCTAGCAAGGTGCCTCACTACTAGGGTCGGCCAACAGTGAGGTCCGGCAGAGTGAGATTTTTACCAAAACGCCCCGACGCCTCATTTTGACTATTTCTAGCGTGCGATACCTAGCGGCCACTTCTTAAGTGATCTTTACTAGTTACCTACTATTAACTGAGGCCACCGGAGGGTGCCTCTAGCAAAGTCAACTAGTCAACTCGCAACATACCCCGGTGCATCGCACCTATGCAGCGAAGTTCACTTATGGCTAGGGATTACTACATGCGACTCTGCACTAGTCTCGGGCTCAACCCTTAGTACTCGTATGTAGTTACGCATCTACCGTGCTCTAGTGCCAAGCACACACGGAGCGTATACTTCTTTCTTCCTCATTCTTATGGTGTTCCGAGGAGACGGTTCAAGAACCGTACATAATGTTGATAAGGTGGAACCATCAGGGACCGGGGTTCATGGCTTCCAACTCAAGCTCGATCGACACACTACCCGAGTGTACCATCGATCCTCTGAGCTTGAGTTAACCTGCGTAGCCACCCAGAGTGCGACGCAGGCTGCACTCCAATTCACCCAGACTTACTATGTTCTCCATCATACCCCTGCTCTCCGCTTAGTAGTGGTAAACCCGATGTCCCTCCACTTGATGCCATGATTCACTTCGAGCGGTGAAGACTACCGTCAGACTCGAATGATCATATGACTAGGTTCCTTCCAGGTTGACCTATACATCGTACCTCTGATTATCCCGTCGAGTAATCGAACCCGGTCAACAGTCAAACTGATGACCACCAGGCCTGGGTTTGGTACAGTGTAAGTCACACCAAGGAACGCACCTCCCATCAGGGGTGTGGATGGCCTGCAGGAGTGACACGCTAATGCAACGCCAGCCGGGTAACCCAGTACACCGTGGTTTTGGATCACTGCATATGGATCCTCACACATTGGTGCGCCAAAGCACCACGCAACTGGTTAGTCCATCAGACGTGGTTCCTCAGAGTTTAGGACCGCTTTACCCTAAGCAGAAACACGGCTTAGTGTACCAGTGTCTGCTCACTGATCTGTACACCATGTTAGTTCCGTTCAGCCACAGACACTGTGCCTGGTGATGACCATGGTGAAGACTTCCCATGAACTGTCATCGCCAACAGCTTAACATGATGAGGCGACCAACCTGATCATAGCTGCGAACTAATTTAGATTATATGGGACCAATCCACTCAGTCTTCAACTCAGTGGACTACCATATAACCATGGCTCTCTGTTCTCAAAAGAACACGTAACTATGTTACGCACCTATATGCATCTCATATAATAATAACTATCAATCTTTATTAGACCAAAACATAAAGTTTTACAAGCTTAGAACACATCAATCCCAACACCAACATTCCCCCGCGCATGGCAGTCTTTCTTTCATTTTTCTTCTTTTCTTTCTCTTTCTTTTCTTTCCTTTCTTTTCTTTCTTTCTTTTCTTTCTTCCTTGCATGGCCGGCAACCCCTTACTCACTGGTAAGGGGCTCGGAATTTTAGAAGGGGGCCGGGTGGGCCCCATTTGAGGATGGGCCCACCCGGCCTCTTGTTTGGTGCGGGTCGGGTTCGGTTTGCATGTCGGGCTTGCCTCCGAGTAGGTGCATGCAAGTTGGGTCTGGGTCCAAGTGCGTGTCGGGTTTGCCTCCGAGTCGGTGCATGCGAGTCGGGTCCGGGTCCGAGTGCGTGTCAGGTTTGCCTCTGCATTGGTGCATACAAGTCGGGTTCGGGTTAGACACAATTTGTGTGTCTACAGGCACCGTTATGGGGCGATATGTGTGGTGGTCCGGCGGGGGTCAGTTGTTTTTGTTCCTCCACCTGGTAGTGGTTTGTGATTGTAGCTGTTGTTCTGCTTTCTTCTGTAGTGTCGGCATATGGTGCCTCCCAGAGATCCGATTGTGACCTCCCATCTTAAATCTACCAAAAAAAAAAAGTATTACAAAGTTTTGAACTGAATGACAAGCGCATATATCTCGTTCATCGGCCTCCACCAACCAAGTGCATGATGTCACCTAACTGTAAGGAGTGAAGTTGGATGGGTAGCAGTTGCTCCCAGTAAGAATTCACCAAGTTGATTCTGCATTGCCTGGCCGTCTGATCCGTGTGTGTGTTGAATCCACGTCTTATCAATTTCCACAAGAATACATGCACACGAGGTGGCAGTGTGGCACCCTTAACCTCCATATATGGTTGCCTTCCCACAATGATAAAGTCTCATCTCTGACCCCAGGTGTCCCAAACAATGCCTCCAGCAACTCTATATATATATATATATATATATATATATATATATATATATATATATATATATATATATATATATATATATATATATATATATATATATATATATATATATATATATATATATATATATATATATATATATATATATATATATATATATATATATAGGGCTGGGTTCCTATGACATGTCATAGGGAGTACCCTATGACATATGGTGAATTAGTAATGCTAGAATGTTTAGAATGTGCTGAATTTTTTTGAGGGTGATCACCTTACCTTAGATAGAATGTCCACAAAAAATCAAAGCATTCTAAAAGTTGTTTGGGTATCAAATGCTAGAAACTTTATCGGCCATCCATTTTAACCGTTAAATTGAAAATCATATTTGATGCCTCTAGAAGTTTTAGAATGACCCGATTTTTTGCAAGGGTCCTATCTAAGATAGGGTGATCATCCTCATAAAAATTCAGAACATTCTAAATATTCTAGGGTTACTAACTCACCATATGTCATAGGGTACTCCCTATGACATGTCATAGGAACTCATTTCCCATATATATATATATATATATATATATATATATATATATATATATATATATATATATATATATATATATATATATATATATATATATATATATATATATATATATCTACATTGATGTGGATCCCGTTTGCTGTAGTGACGGTGGCGTTCGTCGGCGGATGGGTGGGGCTGCTACGACTCCCTCTTCTTGGCCGGGCTGCCGGAGTTGATGGCGGTGGATCGCCTGGTTCTTTTTTTTGGTGATATTTTTGAGGTTTGTTTTGTTTGGTTTTCCTGATCTAATTCTTCCTTTGTTTTGGACTTTCGGGAGCTGCGTTGTCTCCATCGGTGGGCGGAGTTTTGTGTTTAGTCGGTTGTGTTGGGTACTTCCCCCGCCTGGCGGCGGTCTTGTTTCCGCCAGTGGTGGCGGTGGTATCCGCCGGATGGTGGATTTGCTTGTTTGCGCCGGTACAAGGATTCGTCAACTGAAACATCAATGCAGAAATCCCGAGCTAGAGTTGCTTGGTGAGGAAACTCTGAACCTGAAGACCCCCTTGTTCTTTGTCCTGAGTAGTAGTCTCCCACCCAATCAGGTGGAGACGTCGTTCCCCACTGTTGTGACCCCATAGAAAGTCCTTGTATATTGGATCCAAATGGTGGAGTAAACCCACGTCCAAACCCCCTGCTGCCATCAAGTGAACGAGATTAGAAGCCAGGACAGAGTGCAGTAACTCCAATCGCGCAGCTTGCGATAGCAATTAGACCTTCCACCCAGACAATCTGGACTCCATGCGGCTGATCACCAATTTGAAATGAGCACTAGGAACTCGATTGCCATCAATGGGAACCCCCAGGTGCAGCCAATGACCGATTTCTTCCGTCATTGATAATGTCATCGCCAACCTACGTCACACCTGTTCTCTAACACAATGTGAAAGTTTTAAGCTGGATTTGAGAGGATTGACCTGTAATCCAGCGCTCTTGGCTACCCTAGAAAACACCTCCCGAAGTCCCCACACTTCTAATTATGTCGCCCTTGCGAAGAAAAGGAAGTTATCATCATACACCAAAGTGGTGACTGGGTATGGGTTGCAATGTGATACAAATCCATCCAAAGCGCCCTCTCTAATACTACAATCAACCTCGCAATGGAAAACCTGGGGCACCAAAAAAAATAAATATAGGGTAAATGGATTGCCTTGTCGAAGACCACAGCTCGGGCGAAATCTTTGTGTTTCTTCTCCATTTACCAACAGCCTTAGCATCATCGTCCGAACACACTACATGTGTTGAGATCTGAGGTCCTCGTGCAGTGGAACACGATGAGCGTAGAAACACCAAGACGAAGACGACCACCGACAAGACCGAGATAATTAAAAGAACAAGCAGAACACCCACGAAGTTCCGGCAATGACCGATCGATGGATTCACTAGTATGGAAAAAACTCGAGTACAATTACAATTGCTTCTACCCAATCCCACATACACCCACAAAGAGATCCCACCTTGAGAGAAGAGAATCCATAGCCCAACACCCCTTTGAGCAAGAAGAAACCCTTCCCGAAACACCACCAGTCTCCAATGGTTTCCTCTCCTTCTCCCTTGGTGATGGCTACCTTCTAATCTCTCCCTTAGGTCTCTCTTGTGCCTTTGAGATAATCGATGATACCCTAGGTTCATCCTAAGACCTCCCTTTTATAGGGTTATATTCGTATCCAATATGGGGAAGGAGTCCCACGATCGAGAAAACGCAGGCCAAAACGTGTCACCAGCGTTCTGCCAGCCACAGTCGTGCGCACGATCAACCTGGAGAGGTCGTGCGCGCGACCCAACCCGTCTTCTCACCCGACTTTTCTGTCAATGCCAGTCATGCGCACTACTCTTCCTGACCGACTCTTCCTTGCTCCCGAAGCTCCATCTTCCACCGTTTCTTCGCGAACAAACCTTGGAGTTGTATGCGGCTTGTTTGGAGCTACATCTTCAACAACATGATCCAGAAAGTCCAAACCGGATGGAAACCCATTTTTGACATCACAATGCCTAACGCATCCCACTGAATTCTATTATAGGCTTTCTCGAGATCAGCCTTGATCGCCATTACCGCCTTCCGAGGAGGTGTTGTTGGATATTTTCAAAATATGCTTGATATATATCTATTATAATGGAGATGATCACAACATAAAGTTGTAATTCCTTAGTAAGTAATGTGACTTGCTAGGATAAAGAACGGGTTCAAAACCTTAAAAGGTGGTAGTTAGTTCGAACGGGCAAATATGACGATTCAAACGAGCGGATCCTAGGGATGCTCCAAGCACTTATTGGTTGACAAACCATTGCATTGTTTGACGAACTAGTGCGAACCAAGGGATACGTCTGGCACCCATTAGTGTGCGAATAGATGCAACCCATGGCAAGGGATGCTTCCCAGCACCAATTAACGTGCGAAGAGATACAACCTGATCAAATGGTGCATTGTGGCACCCATTGGCATATGAAGAGATGCAGCCCTTCTAAATAATGCATTGTGGTATCCATTGGCCCATGAATTATTGCAACCTTTGGTAAATCAAATGGTGCCTCACACTATATAAATAGAGGGTATTTTCTTCATAATAATAAATAAATTGAAGTGAATTGAAACTTCATAGAAGCGAAGCGATGTCATATAACTGTGTTAGGTCTTCTTATTTTACCATTTGTTTTTAGCGACTTAAACAAATCTACTTTACCGGTATAGTAAGTAGTTGCTAGCTTAAAGTCGAGAGGGTAGACTTAGGTTTGGCTCTGTTGCGATAAAGAGTACTATTGCAGTCAAAACCACTACTATCATCATTTCCCACATGATTAGACATGAAATGTACATATCTAACTCTTTGGGATAAAATTTTTTACTTTGGTGATTAGGGTTTGGGTGCATGACTAGCTAACACACACATCACTTAGTTCCGTTCGATTTTTTTATATTTTTAGTATTTACATATATGTTTATTTCAGTTTAAATGTTAAAGATGTATGGGCATCCATTTTAGACAAGAAATGATCACATGGGCATGTTAAACTTTAATATTTTACCTCGCTCGGAACAAGGGCTGATGCCTTACACTAAGTATGTGTTTAGTAGGCTAGTCGTACGCACAACTGTATCTCAGTCTAAAGGTGGAAATAAGGTCCTCTCTGTGAGACTAAAGTCATGCGCACGACTTCACAGTCGTGCGCACTACTTTGCCTTAGTCTATTGTTTCTCAAATTGATGTTCTGCCAGGCTAAAGTTGTGCACACGACTTTCACAAGTCGTGCCATGATCCTAGTTGGCCACACACCATTTGATGTCCACCTTAGCTCCACATGGGACAATCCTATAGCACATCGACACGTGGTTGACCGTGCGTATGACTTGACTTAGAATATTTTGAAAGGGTTAAGTTGGTTTGCTCAACCTACCATAATATACCATGTGTTGATCATGTGCACGACTGTCAAGTTGTGCACACGACATGGCTGAGAAGACCCTTAAAAATAAGGATCTATATCTTGATCTTAGTCATCCACCTAAGGGCTCCCTTGGACTATAAATAGCCCACCCCTACACTACTTCAGCTACTAATGAGTTTTTGGTTTAAGAAAAAAATTAGTGGATTTTAAGATTTTAGTAAATTCATTCTTGAACTCCATCTCCTCTCTTCTTTCCCTCCTCCTTCTCTCTTCAACCTTCTATCCTAGATCAAATTTACAGAGGTTGGACTAACTACTTGCATGGTCACTTGAGAGTCTTCTAACTCCTTGTGATCATAAGAGGAAGAGAGGTCAAAGTTAGTGAATGATCTAAGGTGTCATCTAACACCTAGATCTTGATCTAGCCTTGGGGGTTTTATAGCTTGAGTTCTATGAAGTTACTAGGCTTAGAAGCATGCATCTAAGGTCTCAAAAGAGATCAATGTCACCTTCTACCTTTGTAACTTCTTAAATCCAAGTGTTTATTTTTTATTTTCGCTTTGTTTTCCCCCTACTTCACTTGCACACCGAGTAATTTCCCACCACCATGTAAAAGGCTCTTGCGAGAGCGCTCCCTGACACCATTCACGTCGAGCATCTATAGTAATGCCGCTAGCTTTGAGGACCTCTTTTGGAGTGGAAGCAAGCGGAGAAGAGGAGCGAAGAAGCAGGCATAAGAGTCAGCTCGGTTCAGCACCTATAAAATAAGAGCGTCGCCTCTACTTCACTATCGTTGTGGGTCACGTATCTAGGGGGATAAAGACACATATGAAGTGAGAGCACCGTCTCTACTTCACCGAAGACACGGGTCACGGACCTAGGGGCGAAGGGGTAATCTTTGTATAGTCAATTTTAGCTTACTTGTAACTTTGTTTGCTACTTTATTAGGAAAGCTAAACCCCTCTATATGAAGGGTTTAGGCCCAGTTTTAGTCGGAGGGTGGTTTTTATCCATGTTAAGGGTTTCCACTTGATAATTACTTATGTATGATCTTTAGCATCATTTCTCATTGATCACAACTCGTAACTTCCACTAACTTTAGATTGTGCGATCTAAACCGTGCTTGCATCTGCCCGATGTAGGGCACACCAACTAGCTTCGTCTAGTTGGTCTTATAGTGCACGATGCTTAGCTAGCCAAGCGTAGCTAAGCTAAGGTAATTAAAAATTTTCAATTGGTATCAAAGCGGATCTCTCTTATTGGAGCTAACACTCCTGGAGTAGGATCCGTGAGATTGTCGATATATCGCAAGTGATCAATTTGTCGTGTGCGCACAAACACTTTGGTGTGTGTGAGTAACCCTCTTTAGGGTTTTGCGAAGCATATTGTATATTTTGCTTAATGTGTGAGGACCCTCTTTAGGGTGTTGTTGTTTGCCCATCCTATTAGAGCTTTTGTTTGTGTCTATCCTTTTAGGGCTTATCGTTGTGCCCCTTTATTTAGGGCTTGTGTGTGTTTTTTGTGTTTTTATGCTCCTCTTCGTGATGGATTCACAAAGGGAAGGGAGTGCCATTAACAAGCCTCCTTTGTTGGATGGCACAAATTACCCTCATTGGAAGCCAAAGATGATTGCCTTCCTTCGAGGGATAAGTGAAGGGATATATATATATATATATATATATATATATATATATATATATATATATATATATATATATATAGAGGAATGCTTAGGTGAGCTATGAGCTACGGAAGGAGAAAATGAGCTACGGATATTTTGACCACCCTAGAAGTTTTGGAATTTCATGAAAATCGGTGGGTGTGTTCTCTAGGGTAACATGATCATCCTCACCAATTTTCAATGAATTCCAAAACTTCTATGGTCATCAAATGGTAGAAGCTTTATCTACCGTCCGTAGTAACCGTTAATTTTGCTTCTACCATTTGATGACCCTAGAAGTTTTGGAATTCCTTAAAAATTGGTGAGGATGATCATGTTACCCTAGAGAACACACCCACCGATTTTCACGAAATTCCAAAACTTCTAGGATGGTCAAAATATCCATAGCTCATTTTCTCCTTCCGTAGCTCATAGCTCACCTAAGCATTCCTCTATATATATATATATATATATATATATATATATATATATATATATATATATATATATATATATATATAGATATATATATATAGATATATATATATATATAGATATATATATGGGCTTAGGTGCGGTCCGCGGTCCGCAGCCGTCCGATACACCACTCTGTACATCGGATGCACACGGCCGGTGCATCAGACGGCTACGGACTGCAGACCACACCTAAGCATTCCCTATATATATATATATATATATATATATATATATATATATATATATATATATATATATATATATATATATATATATATATATATATATATATATATATATATATATATATATATATATATATATATATATATATATATATATATATATATATATATATATATATATATATATATATATATATATATATATATATATATATATATATATATATATATATATATATATATATATATATATATATATATATATATATAGGGTCAGGATCGGATGACCCATCAAAATTTTGACCCATTAATAACCCAGCACCCTTTGAGGCACCTAGAGGTTTTAGAATGGGCTGATTTTTTGTAGACATGTTGTCTATGATATGTTGATTATCCTCACAAAAAATCAGCCCATTCTAAAACCTCTAGGTGCATCAAAGGGTGCTCTTCAAATCAACGGTTAAAATTGACAGTCAAAAACCGTTGATTTGAAGTGCGCATTTGATGCACCTAGAGGTTTTAGAATAGGCTGATTTTTTGTGAGGATGATCAACATACCATAGACAACATCCCTACAAAAAATCAGCCCATTCTATAACTTCTAAGTGCCTCAAAGGGTGCTGGGTTATTAATGGGTCAAAATTTGCTGGGTCATCCGATCCTGACCCATATATATATATATATATATATATATATATATATATATATATATATATATATATATATATATATATATATATATATATATATATATATATATATATATATATATATATATATATATATATATATATATATATATATATATATATATATATATATATATATATATATATATATATATATATATATATATATATATATGCAGGATGGATGGTCTGCACCCATAATTCTTGTGTCGGAGGACGGGGTTATTAAGGAGTGCCCCAAACCTTTTGAGGAGTGGGGTGATATAGAGTGAATCATGTGCACCGCTAACCAACATGGTTTAAGTGCCATTCACTCGAGTGTGAATGAGTACGAGTTTCGCCGGATTTCAATTGCCCAAACCTTGAAAGAGGCTTGGGATATTTTGACTATCACCCACGAGGGCACTTCTTTCGTAAAGGAAGCCAAGCTCCAACAACTCTCATCTTCTTTTGAGGGCTTGGTGATGGAGAAGGAGGAGTCATTTGATGACTTCTATTCCAAGTTGAATGACATCAGCAACTCCTCCTTTACTTTGGGCACACGGGTGTCAAATAATAAAATATGTCGTAAGATCCTTAGGTTTCTTCCAGAACGGTTCATGCCGAAGGTTACGGCTATTGAAGAGACTAAGGACCTTAAGAAGCTCGTTTTCTAAGAGCTTGTTGGCAACCTTTGCACCTACAAGTCCAACTTTAGAACACCCTCCGATAACGGCAAGTGTATTGTGTTTAACGGTTTGAATAGCGAGGGGTTCTCTTTGGATATAGGTAGAATGACTGCTATGATGTCCTCCTGTTTTGAGAGGTTCATGAAACACCATGAGGGGAAGTTTGTGCGATGGAATAATGCTCCTCGAGACCATGTCCGGGCATTCTGGTGTGACATGGGGAAGGATCTTCCTGTGGAGAAGACCAATATCGTTTCTCCTTCAAAGGAAAGTGAACAAGACCCTACCAAATGTGTGTTTGCTCACATGTTGGCTTTTGTCTCTTCTTTAGGTTATCTTGGAAGAATTTCTTCCCCCTCACCGTCGAGTGAGGCTAGTGAGAGCAAGTATGACCATGGTGAATACCATGGGCATTTTAGCTTGCCCTCCATGTGCCCTTTTGCCATAAAGGATGCTGATAGAGTTAGGAAGCTCAATAATGAGCTTGAGGAGAGTGTGTGTGGTTTCGTCTCCGAAAAGGAGATTGCCCTCAAGAAAATTGAGGAGGCATGTGTTCTCGCTCGAGAATAATGCTCGGAAATTTTGAACCTCAAGAAGAAGGTGAGGTTTCTAGAAGTTGAACATGCCCAAGCGGTTTCGTGCATTGTTGAGAAGTCGGCTCTAGATTTGAGGGCCAAGTGCCTTGATGAACTTCTCAAAGTTGAGAAAGGTGAGAAGGAGGCCTCTTTGGCTAAGGTTAAGACTTTGGAAAAAGCATTAAATGACTATTCATTGAAGATTCAAAAATTTGATGCTAGCTACAACTGCTTGACTAAGTTTTTGGAGGTCCAAAAGTATGTCCATGACAAACATGGTATCGGTTATGATAGCAAAAGTACCCCCACCATAGCTAAACCATGCTTGCTAGTACCTATTATCCCCCTATTGCTAAGAGCACTAAACTTAGTATTTCAACTCCATTGGCATCAATTGTGTCAAGGGAGTATATATATGCTCTTGGTGTGGAAAGAATGAACATCTCAAAGACTTTTGCTTTAGTCTGTGGGAGAGGTATGTCGTGGAAGCTTTTAGAAAGGAACAGTCCGTGAAGGGGAGTGGTTTCGGCAAGTCTGGCACCTTACACAAAGAACCAAGGCTTGCTAAGGGGGATAGCCTTTGTTGAAAAGCCTAGTGCCACTTATGTGGCCACACAACCCCATAACCGTGAGAGTTTCATACCAACTTTCCATTTTTGTGGTGAGAAAAGGTATATCTGCCCTCGTTGCTTCATGCTAAAGAAGCTCTCTGGTCCTCCCTCCTCGTATTTTGGTTCCTACCCTCACCATGGGGTAGATATAGTTGACTATTCGACTACACCTAGGAGAGGTGTTAGTCTTCCTTCTCCACCCACGTTGGGCGTGTCTTATTTTGACCCACACCGGGGTCATTTTCGATATCCTCCTTTCCCTCCTTCACCTTTTAAGGCAAGGAGTTTTGGTTCTTCACCCAAGGGACGAGGTGTTTTTTTCATCTCCTTTACCTGCATCTTTACATGCTCATGCCCCGAAGGGCACTTCTAAGTGGATTAGGAAGGGTATTTTGCATACTGTCCGAGGCTCACAGTCTAAGGGACTCTTAGGAGTCATACCTCCTAGAAGTCACACCACAGCCTCGAAATCTCCTCTTACTTCTTATAGTGATATTCATATTCCTTGCAAGCTTGGTAAGTCAAGGAAGAACGTTGAAGCCACATGGGTTTCTAAGAAATTTGTGAACCATATAGCTTCCCCTTCTCCTTTGGCTACCATCCCTTGTATCAATCATTTTCTTGCTCTTACTCTCTACCACTCTCATAAGCATGCTTGAGTATGTTTTTCTCGTAATATTTTTTATGCATGCTTATGTTTTGTTTTAGGGGTTTTGTTTTATATTTCTAGAGAATAGGATTCTAAGCTAAGTTTAGTTATATAGATTGTTTTGAAATGACCTAGGTTTCTATTATGATTGTTTTAAACCTCTATTGTTGCAATATTAGTGTGCTATTATGCTTAGTTTGATTGACTTATCATGTTTTCAAGTTTACTAGAATAAACTAAGTTGCTTAGTGTGTTAAGCGTGATTGATGTCTAAACTCTTACTAGTATTAGCATGGATGATAGTTTGTTTATGTTTAACTAGTGAATTTGTATCCATGCACATCATACCCAAATACTTTATAATAATTGAATCCATACTTGAACACATATTTTGTTTTTTATGGAGATCCAGAGGATATGATCTAAGGGACGATAAGCTTGGTACCCAAAACCAACTGGCTTGGAGCTATCGGTCACTTCCTTGCTATATGATATTCTTCATAAGGTACCCTAGACCAATTGACGACCTACATGAGAAAAATATTTGTAGAGGTATCTCAAAGCTCGTCAACCTTAGCCAACTGGCTAGGGATTGTCAATCTTCATTCTTTATACGAGAATGGTCGTCTTAGCCTTACTAGGGGTAAAAGAAAAAAAAACTAAAAAGAGTCTCGAATGATGCCAATGTGTTCGCGTATAAAATCATATTAGCTAAAACGATTGAAAAATGGGTTAAAAGATATTATACTAGGATAGAAACTCATTATTAAAGCATAAATGAAGTGAAATGTGTTTTATATGCTTGATCTCTTACTATTGAATTCACAGCATTGTCACTCTGTAAATTAGTCCTTTTATTAAGCATGTGCATGACTTAGTCTTATTTGTATAGCATCACTAGTACACATTTATGTTCATCAACCTTAGTAGCATCCCTTAGGTATACGTATTCTTACATTTTAAATGACTCTAGATAGTTTTAGTTTCCTAAAAGTCAAAAAAAATTATTTTATACCCCAGTTTGTTGCCTTGCACATGGGCTATTTCAAATTCTTGATATGTGTGCTTTGTTTGTTTTTGTGCATCATACCTTAGTAGTTATTATTGCTAAATTCTTCTAATCTTAATGTATTTTTCTTAGAAAAAAAAACATAAACACATCTGTATATATAAAATCTCAAAAAAAAAAATTGGGTCTTTTGATCCGTTTTTTTTTTGGCAATGTTTTGAATTTCATGTTTTTGATTCAAACATTGTTTTTCAACTTATATTTCGAGAGAATCTCTTTTCTTTTAAAACTTTCTATTCGCATCTTTATTGTGCTTATTGCTTGCTCTTGTCCTTTAAGTTGGCTTCTCTATCACTCTTTTGTATTTCATTGTATATCTTCAAGAGAGTGATGGAGTTGGTTGGGTCACTATATCTTTTGGTGAGCCTGTATGTCGCATTACATATATCACTAGTTGGCATATGTATATGACATGTGGTGGTTGGGTGATGACATATCTTAAGCCTTGAGCTTAAGGGGATGTTTTTTTTAGTGATACACTTCTCTTTAGGGTTACATCCTCAATGGGGGATTGGGAGGGTGTCCTACTTCAAGCTATGTTTGAGAGAGAGTTTTTACTAGCACACTACTATGCACTTCGCATACATCTGCTAGGGTTGCTAGAGTCCTCTTCATGTTTCGACGGATTTATCTTTTAGGGGATATTTTTGAACTCTCTATTGAGATGCATATTTCTTCTTTCTTTTGTCATATTTTTTGTGACAAAAAGGAGAAAATCCTTGTAAATTTATTTCACAAGACTAGTGGATTCATTCCATAAATTCCTTATAGACTTCAGTTCATAAGACTGTTCTTTGTTGATTCATTCTCCAAGACTGTGGCTATCCCCTTAGGGGGAGTTTGCCTTTTATTAGACCTAATTAGATATTTTATCAACTCCTTTTTTAGAATTAGAAATATAGTATCATTTATGCTATGCTTACTTTACTTACTGATACATAAATGATATCACATATGATCTTTTGGACTGACATCGATTTTATAGGAATAAAACTGGATTTAACCTATGTGTTTGATCTCTTTCAGGATTTACAAGTTTTTATTTTTTATTTTTCTCTATTTAGAGTCTAGGCCGGGTTATACATCGAGACACTCAGGGGATGAGCTTAATACAATTGGATGTATTGGAAGTTCCCCTGTAGTGGTTTGTGTAATGAGGTATTTGTTTTATTACTAAAAATTATAACAAATAGGGAGATTGTTTGGTCTTTTTATTTTGCCATTAGTTTTTAGCGGCTTAAACAAACCTACTTTACCGGTGTAGTGAGTAGCTACTAGTTTAAAATCGGGAGGGTAAAGTTAGGTTTGACTGTTGCGATAAAAAGTAATATTATAGTCAAAACTATTACTACCGTCCTTTCCCACATGCTTAGGCATGAAAGGCACGTATCTAACTCTTTGGGATAATACTTTTTGCTTTGGTAATTAGGGTTTGGGCTCATGACTAGCTAACACACACATTACTTAGTTCCGCTCATTCTTTTATTGTTTTAGTACTAACATGCATGTTCATTTCGGTTAAAATGTTAAAGATGTATGAGCATCCATTTTTGACAAGAAATGACCACATGGGTATGTTAGACTTCAACGCTTTATCTAAATCGGAACAAGGGCCGATGACTTACACTAAGTGTGTGTTTAGTAGGCTAGTCGTGCGCACGATTGTGTCTCAATCTAGAGGTGGGCATAAGGTCTTCTCTGTGAGACTAAAATTGTGCGCATGACTTTATAGTCATGCGCACTACTTTACCTTAGTCTATTTTATCTCAAATTGGTGTTCTGTTAGGCTAAAGTCATGCACATGACTTTCACAAGTTGTGCACACAATCCTAGTCGGCCATACATCATTTGATGTCCACCTTAGCCTCATATGGGACGGTCCTATGGAACATCGACACATTGTTAATCATGCGCACAACTTGACTTAGAATATTCTGGAAGGCTTGAGTCGGTTGGCTCAACCTACCACAATGTGTCATATGTTGATTGTACGTACAACGTTAAAGTCGTGCGCACGACATAGCTGAGACAGATCCTTAAAGATAAGGATTTATCTCTAAGTCTTAGCCATCCACTTAAGAGCTCCCTTGGGCTATAAATATCCCACCCCTACAACCTTTTAGCTACTAATATGAGTTTTTAGTTTAAGGAAGAAATTAGAAAAGGGCTTTTAAGGTTTTAGTGAGTTCATCCTTAAACTCTATCTCCTCTCTTCTTCCCCTTCTCTTCCTCTCTTTAACCTTCTATCCTAGATCTAATCTATGGAGTTTGGACTCACTACTTATATGGTCACTTGAGAGTCTTCTAACTCCTTGTGATCATACAAGTAAGAGAGGTCAAAGCTAGTGAAGGATCTAAGATGTCATCCAATACCTAGATCTTGATCTAGCCTTGGAGGTTTTTGTAGCTTGAGTTCTATAAAGTTACTAGGATTAGAAGCATACATCAAAGGTCTCGAAAGATATCAAGGTCACCTTCTACCTTAGTCACTTCTTAAATCCAAGTGTTCATTTTTTTTCGCTTTGTTTTCCCCCACTTCACTTACACACCGAGTGTGTTCCCACCGCCGTGTGGAAGGCTCTTGCAAGAGCGCTCCGTGATGCCATTCGCGTTAAGCACCCATAGCAACGCCGCTCGCTTTGGGGACCTCTTTTGGAGTGGAAGCAAGCGGAGAAGATGAGCAAAGAAGCAAGTGCAAGAGTCAGCTCGGTTCAGTACCTATAAAGTGAGAGCACCGCCTCTACTTCACCATCACTGTTGGTCATGGATCAAGGGGGCTAAAGGCACCTATGAAGTTAGAGCGTCGTCTCTACTTCACCGAAGATGCGGGTCGCGTACCTAGGGGGCTAAGTGGTAATATATGTGTAGTCACTTTTAGCTTGCTTGTAACCTTATTTGCCACTTCATTAGTGAAGCTAGACCCCTCTATGTGAGGAGTTTAGGCCCGATTTCGATCAGAGGGTGGTTTTTATCTGTTAAGGGTTTCCACCTAATAATTATTTGGGTATGCTCTTTAGCATTATTTCTCGTTGATCACAACTCGTAACGTCTGTTAGCTTTAGATTATAAATCTAACATGTGCTTGCATCTTCTCATTATGGGGTACACCAACTAGTTTCGTCTAGTTGGTCGTATAGTGCACGGTACTTAGCTAGCAAAGCATAGCTTAGCTAAGGTAATTAAAAAGTTTCATACCAAATAACCCAATTTTGAATGGAGCGAGTATTTGATCGGGCATCATCAGTTTAACTCTTTTTTAGAGTGTATCATGGTCGGATTAAAGAGTACATATTTCACATCCGACGAACCACAGATTAGAGGCTTCATTGTATCCTTAGGATGGTTTCTCAAGCACCCTATTTATACTCGCAGTTTTATTAGAAGGGGAGAAATTTGTCTAAAATATAGCGAATTACGTGCCTTGAAGCTTTTAATTAATCCATCCTTATTTATCGACCCCAAATTTTCAATAATTTTTAGACAAATTTTTAAAACAAGTTGATGAGTTATGCAATTATTGAATAACTTCTAGTGATATGCCTCGATTGTTTCGATCTAACTAATTATATTCATTGTATACAACGGATAAGGAGTCTCGAACTCATTATGAAGGCATGGTCCCGAACAAGCATAATAAAGGATTCCCAATGTCGAGATTGATCGACATGATATAGGATTTCCAATGTCGAGGTTGATCGATATGAACTTGTAAGACTTGTATTTGGTCACTACCTTAACTAGATATCTTAAAGTAAATCGTTGGACTTGATAAAAGATTTAAATAAATTACTTGAGATAAATGTAATAGAATAAACGATGTGAGCTCTATGATCGAAAGGCTTGAGTATATAGGTAACACCAAAGCCAAGATAAATTTCTTTTATAAGAAAATAGACCAAGATGAGGGTTGTGGTGACTTAGACATTAAATAAAATATAGTTATACCCTTAATGGTGATATAGATGCTACAAACAAATTTAGTTTGGTTTATATTTGGATCTAAAAAAATTAAGTACAAACGAGATGACGCTTGAACTTATAAAATCTTAAAAAATTAAATACAAGCCAGGTGGCGCTTGGACTTATAAAATATCAGTAAATAAAGTACAAGCAAAGGGCGCTTGAACTTATAACAATCTTAGAAAAAGCAAAAACAAGCGAGGCGATGCTTGGACTTATGATGATATCGAAAAATCAAGTACAAGCGAGATAACGCTTGGACTTATGAGGATCTCGAAAAAGAAAGTACAAACAAGATGACGTTTGGACTTTTATATCTTAGCAGAGCTAGAGATATGATCTCTAAAGTAACCTTTAATTGTGTGAAGTCAAGAAGAACTAGAGATATTATCTCTAAAGTAATATTTGACTATAAGGAGTCAAAGAAGAATTTGAAAGATTCTTTTACTAAAAAGATTATCTAGAGACATAATCTCAGAGTAAACTTTGACTATGTAGAGTCAACAAGATTTCTAAGGTTTCAAAAGGAATGGGAAGGTCTAACAATTAATCAGTCATCTTTGATGAAAACCCTTCTTATATCTTGAAAATATAGATGCAGGTCAGAGGGTACTAACAAATCAACTAAATGACTAAGTAGATACACTAGAAAATAAAAAGCTCATTCCTGATATTTAGTGTTGGATTCTGCATGATGAGATATTAGATTTAATCATTAACAAGTCTCATAAAGTGACTAGTATGATCACTATAAAGAGAACTTGCCTATATGAGTGAAGGAAATAAGGTCGTTTTGTATGAGATCTAGATCGTTTCTAAAACACTCATGAAAATCAGGATACTGCACAAAACCATTAATATACAAGCTAAAAGGAACACTCTACCCTATGGAGATGAGTATGTGCAATGATACTGGCTTATCTATAAGAGTCATTAGTTCAAGATACGTTCACCATACTACTTTGATACAGCTTTGTAATATCTACACTAAGTGACGGTTCAAAACCAAAATCCATACCTATCATTTATGTACTAATCTCTATGATGATGCCTGTAAGACTCTCATAATATGATTTTAAAATTTTAAAAATGGCGAAGGAATGTTAGATATTTTCAAAATATGTTTGATATATATATATATATATATATATATATATATATATATATATATATATATATATATATATATATATATATTATAATGAAGATTGAAGTTATAATTCCTTAGTAAGCAATGTGTCTTCCTAGGATGAAGAATGGGTTCAAAACCTTAAATTGTTGCAGTTAGTTCGAACGGGCAATGCGAGTATTCAAGCAGGCAGATCCGAGGAATGCTTCAAGTACTTATTAGTTGATGAATCATTGTATTGATTGGCGAACTAGTGCGAACTAAGGATGCTTCTGACACCTATTAGTGTGTGAATAGATGCAAACCATGGCAAGGGATGCTTCCTGGCACCCATTGGCATGTGAAGAGATGCAACCCATGGTAAGGAATGCATTGTGGCACCCATTGGCGTATGAAGAGATGCAACCCTTCTAAAGAATGCATTGTAGCATCCATTGGCCCGTGAACTATTGCAACTTTTGGTTAATCAAAGGGTATCTCACACTCTATTAATAAAGGGATATTTTCTCTATGATAATAAATGAATTGTAGTGAATCTAAACTTCACCGAAGCGAAGCGATGAAGCGTCACATAACCAAATAACCCAATTCGGAATCGAGCGAAAGTTTTATCTGGCATCATCAGTTCAACTCTTTTTCAGAGTGTATCCTGGTCGGATTGGAGAGTACATACTTTACATCCAACGAACCATGAATTAGGGGCTTCATTGTATCCCGATGATGGTTTCTCAAACACCACGTTTGAACTCGCTGTTTTTACTGGAGGGGAAGAAATTTGTCTAAAGACAACGAATTATGTGCCTTGAAGCTTTTGATTAATCCATCCTAGTTTATTGATCCCAAATTTTCAACAGGTGCCACATGGATCAAATGAAGAATTTCCTGGGTGAATAAGATATTGTCTCGAATCTTCCTTCCGAAAATAAAGGCATGTTGTTCCTCCCGAATTATAAGCAAAATGAAATGTAACCGTTTAGCCAATATTTTTGAAATAATTTTATACATGGTATTACATAAGCTAATCGAATGGAATTGAGCCAGCTTCATTGGCGCTGGGGGTTTTGGTATGAGGACCACGGATGAATCAATCCACCCCATAGACATCATGCCCGATCGGAAAGACTTTTGCGCATCGCGAACGACATCCTCCTCTATGACTTCCCAACATTCTTTATAAAATTTGCCGCTGAGGCATCCGGTCCTGGAGATTTGTTGGCAGGTGCCGCAAACACAACCCACCGAATCTCCTCGTAATCCAGAATCCAAATAAGGAAGTCATTCTTCAGTTTATGTGATGTAGGGTACTAAAGGATCTAAGTACTTGAAAGAAATCCATGTTTTTGTTGATTGTGTTCATCGTCAACGAGTTTAAGCCTCTGATTTTGTTTTCGATAGTCCCATCTTCAGTTTTTCATGCTTACAGCCTATTTTGTTCTTCGTAGTTGGAACGCGAGTGTGTACCGGGGCCGCAACTGCTGCAGTTTTGCTGTGTGTTCCAACTTTATCATTTTCTATAGGAAATTGGTTGGGCGAGAGTTACGACTGCATCAGTTTTGGGCAACCACGGAACCAAACAGGTGGGAACGTGGAGTGTTGATTGCGTGCATTCCAACTACATGGAACCAAACAGATTGTTAGTATCTATCAAGTACAAGATCCTTCGTAGCAGAGGAGCTAATATTTAGGAAGGCAATTGAGTGGGTTTTCATCACATTTGGGTTTTGACTAGGGTTTGTACACAGAAAAACAGGGTTTATCACGAACGACATCCTCCCCTATGATTTCCCAACATTCTTTATAAAATTCACCGCTAAGGCGTCCGGTCCTGGAGATTTGTTGGCAGGTGCCGCAAACACAACCCACCGAATCTCCTCGTAATCCAGAATCCGAATAAGGAAATCATTCTTAGTTTGGGAAACACAACAAGGTAATACATCCAGCAGTTCAAGTTGTAGCTCATCGGAATGAGTCCATCGATGGCGGAAAAAATTCAACAGCTCCTCCTTAATTCTTTGTGACCCAGTCACATCCCGCCCCTCCACCTGAAGGACCCGTATACTGTTACGAGCCCGTCACACTTTGGTGCTCGAATGGAAAAAAAAAAACAGTTTAAAAACAGGCTGTGAGCGCGGAAAAAGATTCGGGTCGTCTTTATTGCGGATCACACGAGATTACAAATTTTCTTTGATCAGGAGATTGTGGGAGAGATCCTCTGGAGGGTCCCTTTGATCCGCGTCTCCACGTGGTATTCGTGCGAGAGCTCTGAAGGGGTTGCCCAGGACAGAGGTCTTTACAGGGTGAGGGTTTTTGAGAGGCTAAGGAGTTTCTGCCGTTGATTTTGTCCCGTCCGTGCTTCGCGCTTTCTCGGCTAGGGAGGCCTTGGGCTTCGTTCCTCGGTCTTCGTGTCTTCCTCGATCCTTGCTTGACCTCGACGTCCTTGATCGTCGGTTCGCGGCGTCGATCGTGTTTTTGGCGTCAGCTTTGGCTTTAGCTTTCGGCTTTGGCGTAGCTTTGGCGTGGCTCTGGCGTTTGCTTTGCTTTGGTGCTTGCGCTTGAACGTAGGCGGGTAGAGGCTTGCGATGCTTTAGTTCTTCCGGACTTCGCGTCGTATCGGCTAGAACGTGCGGTGCTTTGCTCGTGACCGTCGTAGTTGCTTGGCTTTGGCACGTGCGTTGCTTTAGCGCGGGCTTTACCGGGGCGTTTGCTTTGGCTTCTTGCGTCGGCTTTGACTTTAGCTTTGACTCGATCTTCTTCTCGAACGACTGGCGTTGCTTCTTCAAGGCTTCTTTCTTCTTCCGACTTCCTCGACGGTTGTGGCGTCGGCTTGGCTTTTCGGTGGGGGTAGCACCGATCTTTGTGTGACGGTTGTAGCATCGACTTTTGTTGATGAAGACGGCGGGGGTAGCACCGGCTTCGGCACGACGGTTGTAGCGTCGGCTTTTGGTTGACGAAGGCGGCAGGGGTATCACCGGCTTCAGGCTTTCTTCTCCCGGCTTTCTTCTACGTGCAAGGAGTTGATGCCTTTGTTGAAGACGACGGGTGTTGTCGGCTTCGATCTTCTTCTTCGGCCTTTACTTATGGCGTCTTCGGAGCTGATGAAGATCGTTGGAGCAATCGGGTGATGACATCTCCGGGTCTTCTTCTCCAAGCTTTCTTCTTCGTGCGAGGAGTCGAAGCTTTGATCTTCGAGTGCAAGGTCTTCACGTTGATGAGGACTTGAAGGGTCAAGGACTCCCGTAGGATATGCTTGCCGTGCCTCGTGAAGCCTTCGGTCTTCAAGCGTTGGAGCTTCTTCGTAGCGCTCTTTCGTCTTCAGCTTTTCGGACCTTTGATGCCTTCCCCGACCCCTTCTATTTATAGGCAAAGGGGGGCGGTTGGGGGAGATATTGCTGAAATCTTTTTGCTTCCTCCAATATCTCCCCTCATAACCATCGAGATATTGTTCCCTTATTTGGGGAAACAAACCCGATTTCCTCCTTTTTAGTTGGAGTGGTTATGGGCTAGATGTGACTCGATCTTTAAAGATCGAGTTGTTATTCTTGTTGCACTTTTGGATCGGATGGCGACGCAACGTCATCTTGTCCGTTGGATCGAGGGATCGTCGCGGATCTACGGCTATGTAGACGTCCACGCCACCTCCCCCCGCATCGAGGCGGTTTTGATTTCTTTTTCCTTTCTTTTCTTTTTCTTTTCTTTTTCTTTTTCTTTTCTTTTTCTTTTTCTTTTTCTTTTCTTTTTTTTCTTTTAGGGCCGGCCCCACCTCTCCATGAAGAGGGGGGCACGGTTTTCTAGAAGGGCCGGCCCCACCTCTCCATGAAGAGGGGGGCACGGTTTTCTAGAAGGGCCGGCCCCACCTCTCCATGAAGAGGGGGGCACGGTTTTCTAGAAGGGGGGCCGGTGGGCCCCCCCCCCCCCTCTTTGTGTCCGAGTTGCGGGTCCGGTGGGACCCGTTTGCTTTGGGTCGGGCCATGGCGCGCGAATTGAGTTCGCACGTGGGCCTAGTTCGCATACGGGCCGTTGTGTGCGGGCCGAGTTTCGCATGTGGGCCGTTGTGTGCGGGCCCAAGTTGCATGAGCGAGTCGGGTTCGACCCGAAGGTCATCGAGTGCAAGCCCATTTTTTGTGTACAAATCGGGTTCGACCCGAAGGCCGTTGGGTGCGGGCCTATTTTTTTTGTGTAAAAATCGGGTTCGACCCGTGGGCTAATTTCGATACCCACACAGGCACTTAAGCATTGGAATCGGCACTCGATCGATTAAGATGTTCCCATAATGAATCCACACGAGAATGAATATTTCCCACCGATCGAGTGCCTATTCCAGAGAGCCTGTTGAACAAATGGTACGTAGATTGTCTCCACTACTAGCTCCCCGGATTCAATTAATGTTGTTGTATCACCGGTTTACAATCCATTCGATGAAGCCAAAAATGTTGAAATCGCCACAATATGCGCGTGGAAACAAGCAAAGGAGAATGATCAGAAACACAACATACTCCGGCTGACTGCTGTGATGCATACTCCAGCTGACTGCTGTTTGTATTCCTTCACATTATGGTCTCTTTCATATGATGCCTCCAGAATACATCCCAACTGCATCAGATCTTGCTGCAGTAAACATTGAAGACGGTTGGGAAATTCTTCGGCCCAGTAAGAGCTTTCCGATTTGATCCTCGCGACCTTCGCCATCTCGTCAACACAGGTCGTAAATCGCCGCCGTATCCAGAACAGCCGGAGGCTACCGGCGTCAAAGCCGTCCACCAGTTGCTGACAGCTACTGGCTAGATCCAGCAACTCCGGGGGGATATGCATCGCTCCTCCGCTAGCAATGTCTACTGCCACCTGGCAGTCTGACATCAGTATCATCTCCTCGAATCCACACGAAGACAACTCCTCCAGAGCGCTTTTAACTGCTACTAACTCGGCCTCCAGAGCGCTCTCGACGCAGCACGAAAACGAAGATGATGCGACCAGCTCTCCATGTCCAGTTGCGATTACCCATGCGGCTCCCCCTTTGTCCGGACGAACAAAGGACCCATCACACCAAACATAGACGATCTCGTCTTTCATGAAGTCGGCAGTCGGCAGATGAGAGAGCCAGTGACAGAGAGAGATACAGTAGATGAGGGAGAGAGAGAGAGTCGGGAGATTAGAGAGAGAGAGAGAGAGAGAGAGAGAGAGAGAGAGACTGAAGAGACAGAGAGAGATGATGGGACTTCAGAGCCGAGAGGTAATCGTCTATATATAGCCTATAGCGGCGGGACTCTCATCCCGTGTCCCGTTGGATTGACTGGAAACCGGCTGGAGTACGGTTCACTTCGGGTCGTCTGCTGTGGTGCGCACGGGCCCACCGACCGGGACGACCGACTGGAGGAGATCCGAACTCCTTTTCAGCACATCAACATCCTGCCTACCATACAACCGCGGGGCCCACCTACCGATGTCTCTTGAATCGCAGTGCGCCCGTACGGTTGGATGTTACGCATGATGTGCTGAAAATTTTCCTGGTGTACCGGACGGCTGTAGTAGAGTGCCACGTCAGGATGTTTTTCCACCCAAAGAACCGCTATTCTCCCAAGGAAAATAAATGCTTTACAGCCATCCATCCAGAGGGGACTATCCTGATGAGACAACTGATCACTACCGTCCATTTCAACGCACTGCACTACACCCGATGCACAGGTAAAAGGATGGTTGGATCGGTGTGATACAAACGGTTTGGGGACACTTGCCAAGCAAAATGATCTACAAGATTTTTCATATATAATATCTCACTTCTTTCTCCAAAGAAATGTTGGACTAAACTTTCTCATTCAACAGAAAGAAATAGAGGGAAGGGAAAGAGACCGTTAGATGAGAATCTCTCTCTGGTCAAAGGGTTTTTTTTTTTTTTGTGGGAAGTTTAAAATCAAAGTTTTGAATAAAATAAAAAATAAAACTCAAGATAAAATCACTCCTAGTCTATGCTTTTAAATCAATGATAAAACCACCCCCACTTTATCTTGTAATAACCAAACCCAACAATCCTCCGCTTGGTTAATATAATAATAGTGTGCCAGATAGAAAGAGCAATACTGATGATGTGTATAGAATGCATATTTCGATTTGAACATTTCCTTAGTGTAAACATCTCAAAGTTCTATAGAAATCCATAATAGCTGAAGCTTTGAACCATTTATTTCTTAGTAACAGTACCGAAGACACCACACACATAAACACTAATGTGTCTAATATTTCAATTCTTAAAATTTGGGGTGGTTAAAAGAAATTTGAATAATGTACTCTTTACCTAAACAGAATCAACTTTAAAAACACCTATATCAGAGACCTCCTTTTCCTTACATGTCTGTTCTCATAATCACGGTCCGATGATTGATCAATAGATAAAGAAAACATCTGAACTCACTGACAAGCTCAAGCAATGTCTCACTCAAGGGCTCCATCACTTGCGAGCTTCGACCTTCTTCTGTTCTTTGGCTGAAAATATAAGCAAGTAGATAGTTTGAGACATGGACCACACTCAGCATACAAGAAACGCGCTGCAAATATAAGCAACTAAAAACATACCGGCCTTCTCCTCTTCCCGTTTCTTTGCAGCTTCGGCTCTTTCCTGCCTTATTAAGGATAGACGATCTGCATAAATGATGATAGTCAAATTTGAGGATTTTATGTACCATTTGTCGATGAAGAAATCCAATAAAAAATCAACAAACAAAATGATGCACAGAGTATTTTAAGACGAGGAGAAGAGGTGATTGACATTCACCTCCAATGAATGGATCATTTATAAGTGGTACATGACCGCCAAAGGGAAGAAATTATATTGAACATGTCAATACATGACCGCCAAAGTGATACATGACCGCCAATGAATGGTGAAGATAGATCCATAAAGCCCAAGAGGTGATTGACATTCACCTCCAATGAATGGATCATTTTTCTAGTCTTCTGAATTGACATGCAGGCAACCCATCTTTTCTTTCTAGTGTTTATAAGACAGTTTTGTGTCCCTAAACACTTGATGCTCATATGGAAACTAAACATCTTATATAAATTAATTACTAGTCCAAATTGACGATGATATGCACTATGTTTGCTATTTTAATATAAAAAACTAAAAGACTTTATCAACCGTTTGTTTTAACCGTTAATTTGAAAAGAACATTTTGTGCACCTTGAGGTTTTAGAATATGTTAATTTTGTGGATGTGCTATCTAAGGTAAGGTGATCATGCTCACAAAAAATCAACAAATTCAGAAACCTCTATCTTTAGAGATTTGTGTCTAACTTTGTGGCAAAGTAATGTATAACACAACAAAAAATCAGCACATTCTACAACTCCTAGGGGCATCAAATGTTAGAAGTTTTTTTGAACGTCCGTTGTAACAGTTAATCTGAAATATATATATATATATATATATATATATATATATATAGAAATGCTTGAATGCGGTAAATGCAGTAATCCAATTTAGATGCACCAATAGACTTTGGAATGTGCTGATTTTTTGTGGATGTGTTATCCATGCCATGGATAGAACATGCACAAAAAATCAACACATTCCAAAACCTAGAGGTGCATCAAATTTGAAAGGACTTTTGTCAATCATCAATTTGAATCATTTCAATTTTGAAGCACTTATAGGATTTGGAAGGTGCTGATTTTTAGTGCATGTTTTATCCATGGCACAAATAACACATCTACAAAATATCAACACATTCCAAAACCTATAGTGCATCTAAATTGGATTACGGCATGCCGCATTCCTCTCTCTCTCTCTCTCTCTCTCTCTCTCTCTCTCTCTCTCTCTCTATATATATATATATATATATATATATATATATATATATATATATATATATATATATATATATATATATATATATATATATATATATATATATATATATATATATATATATAAAAGGAACGGGAAATGAGCTGCCACTTGCCAACCTATTTCAACGAAATGGGCAGCCACCCATTTGAAGCCCTTAGGAGTTTTAGAATGTGTTGTTTTTTTGTGAGCATAAGCACCTTACCTTAGATAAAACACCTACAAAAAATCAGTACATTCTAAAACTACTAGAGGCATCAAATGTTAGAAGTTTTATCTAAAGTCCGTTGTAACCGTTAATCTGAAATATAATATTTGATACCCCTAAAAGTTTTAGAATGAGGTAAATTTTTGGAGAGGTATTAGTGTCGAACCCCGGCCCCAAGCCAAGGAGCGACAGGCCGCGGGAGAGCCATCGATAAACAGCGGAGATCCCCTCCCTCCATCGCATTATCCTCGCTGCATATCCTCTGATATTCCCCCTTCCAATTGCGGTCCCCAAAGCCTACAAATATCTCAGCATTCTTGGTGGTTTCCGATCAAATCGGATCTGGGTTTTGTACCCCGACCCCAAATCAGTAGGAAAAATCTTTTTTTTTTTGGAGCGGCGATCCGATCCACCCTCCAAGTGTAAACCCCCTCCCTCATGTGCTCTCAGGGGATCGAGAACTACCGATCCGATATATATATATATATATATATATATATATATATATATATATATATATATATATATATATATATATGGAAAATGGGTTCCTATGACATGTCATAGGGAGTAACTTATGACATATGGTGAATTCGTAACCCTAGAATATTTAAAATGTTCTTTTTTTATGAGGATGATCAACCTATCTTATATAGGAGACCCACAAAAAATAGACACATTGTAAAACTTCTAAGGGCATTAAATATGCTTTTCAATTTAACGGTTAAATGGATAGCCGATAAAGCTTCTAACATTTGATATCCCAACAAGTTTTAGAATGGTTTGATTTTTTTTGGGCATTCTATCAAAGGTAATGTGGTCATCCTCAAAAAAATTCAGTACATTCTAGCATTACTAATTCATCGTATGTCACATGGTACTCCCTATGACATGTCATAGGAACCCAGCCCTCTCTCTCTCTCTCTCTCTCTCTCTCTCTCTCTCTCTCTCTCTCTCTCTCTATATATATATATATATATATATATATATATATATATATATATATATATATATATATATATATATATATATGGGTCAGGATCGGCTGACCCAGTAATTTTTTACCTAGATTTGACCCAGCACCTTTTGATGCACCTAGAGGCTTTAGAATGTTATGATTTTTGGTAGACATGTTGTCTATCGTATGTTGATCATCCTCACAAAAAATCAACACATTCTAAAACTTCTAGGTGCATTAAACGTGCCCTTCAAATCAACGGTTTTCGACTGTCAATTTAAACCGTTGACTTGAAGAGCACATTTGATGCACCTAGAGGTTTTAGAATGTGCTGATTTTTTGTGAGGATGATCAACATACCATAGACAACATCTCCACAAAAAATCAGCACATTCTAAAACCTCTAGGTGCATCAAAGGGTGCTGGGTTATTTGCTAAGTCAAAAATTGCTAGGTCATCCGATCCTGACCCTATATATATATATATATATATATATATATATATATATATATATATATATATATATATATATATATATAGAGAGAGAGAGAGAGAGAGAGAGAGAGAAAGAGAGAGAAATGTTACAGTGAGCTGTCATTTCAGAAAGTGAGCTACGGGTATTTTGAACCCCCTTAGAAGTTTTGGAAGTTGATGAAATTTGGTGAGGGTGTTGTCTAGGGTAAGATGATCATCCACACCAATTTTCATCAAATTCCAAAATTTCTAGGATCATCAGATGATAGATGCAAAATCAGCCGTCCGCAGTCACCGTTAAATCTTCAAATTTTACTTCTACCATTTGATGACCCTAGAAGTTTTGGAATTTGATAAAAATTGGTAAGTATGATCATCTTACCTTAGACAACCTCACAAAATTTCATCAAATTCCAAAACTTCTAGGGGGGTCAAATAAATCGCAGCTCATTTTCTCCCCCGGTAGCTCACAGCTCAACGTAACAGCCCTATATATATATATATATATATATATATATATATATATATATATATATGAATCTATTCCCATCTTTGTGTAAAAATGGAGTCCTTGGATCTAAAAAGAATATAGAAATAGAATAAGGGTCCTTTTCGGATATATATATATATATATATATATATATATATATATATATGATTCCCGAAGATATCTCAATTGGGTAAATTCAAACGAATTTCATCTTCATTTGATCCGCTCGATGAATACTCGAAAGCCCGGTTGAAGTAACGAATATTATTCGGATTTTGAGACAACCCCCCCCGGATCAATTAATTATTTAGAAATGTTTCACCATATATATATATATATATATATATATATATATATATATATAGGGTCAGGATTGGGGGACACTGTTTTTGCACTCAAATTTTTATACTGATTTTCAAACCATTAGATTGAGGTTTTTGAATTTGTTGATTTTTTGTAAGCATAATCATCATGTCTTAGATAGCACATCCACAAAAAATCAACACATTCTAAAGCCTCTAAGTACATCAAATCTAAAAGGCTTTATCGACCATCCATTTTAATCGTTTATTTGAAGAGCACATTTAATAAGTCTAGAGGCTTTAGAATGTGCGAATGTTTTGTGGATGTGTTATCTAAGACAGGGCTACTGTACTCAAAAAAATTAACAACTTCCGAAACCTCTATCTAATGATTTGAAAATCGGTGTAAAAATTTGAGTGCAAAAAGTGTTGTCCGAGCCTGACCCATATATATATATATATATATATATATATATATATATATATATATATATATATATATATATATATATATATATATATATATATAGTAGTGATACATTGCAGCCGGGTAACGTGCGGCCACCCCCTTCCGGGGCATTTTGGGAAATTTTTTTTTTGGGATTGATCACCCACCCTTGGATAGCACACACAAAAAATTTCAGCCCGATCCAAGTCCTGTAGGCCTTCCAAATGTCATCGACTTTTATCAGTCGTTCATTTTTTTCATCATTTTGACCAACACATTTGGACGGCCTACAGGGCTTGGATCGGGCTGAAATTTTTTGTGTGTGCTATCCAAGGGTGGGTGATCAATCCCCAAAAAAAAATTCCCAAAATTCCCCGGAAGTGGGTGCCGCACGTTAAGGCCGCACGTTACCAGCCGCAACGTATCACTACTATATATGTATATATATATATATATATAGAGAGAGAGAGAGAGAGAGAAAGAAATGCTATAATGCGGCACCTCACCGCAGCCGTCTGATGCACCACTGCGTGCATGCGATGCACGCAGTGCGTGCATCAGACGGCTACGGTGCGGTGCCGCACGTACCGCATGCCGCATTATAGCATGCCCCTATATATATATATATATATATATATATATATGTGTGTGTGTGTGTGTGTGTGTGTGTGTGTGTGTGTGTGTGTGAGTGTGTGTGTTGCTGCACCTCAGGCATTGTTTGCCATCCTAGAAGTTTAAGAATTTGGTGATTTTTGGTGGATGTGCTCTCTAGGGTAAGGTGATCATCCTCACAAAAAATCAGTAAATTCTAAAACTTCTAGGGTCATCAAATGTTCGAAACATTTTCGATCGTTTACTGTAACTGTTAATTTTGCCGAGCTCATTTGATGACTCTAGAAATTCTAGAATTTGCTAATTTTTGGTGAGGATGATCACCTTACCTTAGACAACACACCCACCAAAAATCATCAAATTCTAAAACTTTTAGGGAGGGTAAACAAGCGAGTGGTGCAGCAACGATGCTACACCTCATATGCAGGCTCCATGCCGTCATATATATATATATATATATATATATATATATATATATATATATATATATATATATATATATATATATATATATATATATATATATATATATATATATATATATATATATATATATATATATATATATATATATATATATATATATATGGGTCAGAATCGGTAGACTCATCATTTTTTAACTCACACTTTGACCCGTCATCTAAATCGTTGGATAGAGGTTTCATAAATTACTGATTTTTTGTGAGGATCACATTGCCATTGATTGCACATCCATAAAAAACCAGCACATTCTAAAACTTCTAGGTGTATCAATTATAAAATTTAAAAATCTTTATCGACCATCCATTTTGATCGTTAACTTGTGCTGATTTTTTGTGGATGTGCAATCTAAGACAATGTGATCCTCGCAAAAAATCAGCAAATTCTAAAACCTCTATCAAATGATTTGGATGATGGGTAATAGTATGAGTAAAAACATGATGCATGGATCCCGACCCTATATATATATGGATGATACGGCGCGGTGCGCGCCCGCAGCCGTCCAATGCACCTCTGCATGTGCCGGGTGCATCGGATGGCTATGGGCACACACCACACACCGCATCGTATCTTCCCTCTAATAAAAAAAATAAGGATAATTAAGTTTTTAATCATATTTCCTATTTTTAAATTATTTTAAAAAATTTTAAAAATCCGAAACCGAAACTGCCAAAACCGATCCTCAGAGGTCCGACCGAAACCGAGTTCTCAAACCTTGGTATAGACCACATCCGCATGAGCATTGTGCTTTCAAATTTAACCAACAAGAGCAAGGTAAGATGTTTAAAAAAGAAGAGTAAGATAGCATTTCTGATATTTACCTAAATCTTTTCTAGCTTGTTCAGTTTTTCCTTGCTCCTGGAGTCTCATATATCGCTCATGAGCTCTTTGTTTCTCTATCTCCTCCCTGTAGAAAAACAGTCTTAAAAAATCAGTATGATACAATTTTCACCTAATTACTACCAAGAAGAAAGGGAATGATCAAACAGTAGAAGCAAATGAGAAATAACACAAGCACGACAGACAAAGCCAATAAGCCAAGCCAAGTTTCAAGCTCCGGTATACAAACATGTAATTGCCAATATAAAATTCATTAGCATAAACAAATAGTCATTCACTTGATGTCTTAATCAAGACTACTTATTTTTATTTTCGCAAGAAAATTCTCAGCATTAGCCATGGTTGAAGCTTCGAATGATAGGACCCTTTTTTGCTAGAAACAATATATTCCCAAATTAGATACAGAATCAGGTACAACTATTGGGTCCAATCCACTCATGTGCTCATTTCCGACAAACCACCAGAATTTTGGTGACAAATAAAAATTATGATACATAAAAGAAAGAAACAAGTTGAAACCCATTCACTTCAACTCAGAGAGAGTATGTGCATGACCCAAAGCAAACTAATCTCACTCTCACGTAAATCGAGATGAAAGAACTCCAACCTTATAGGATCTACCAGGATTACTAATGGAAATAAACCCAAGTTCTTTTTTCTCTCTTTTATAAACAACCCACCATCATGGATCACTACAAAACCATGCATGCTTATATTTGCATCTACTTGTAATGTTTAAGTTCGCCAACAAATGCATTTTTCTTTTTCAAAAAATTGAAGCATGTATCGATGTGCATATGGACATGCATAAAAGCATCAACATTGTTTACAAGAAATTATTTAGATCCCAAAATTTAAAGAATTGAATTTTGATCTAAATTCCATTGGCTTTCATTTTATTGAAAATTCTTTTTAATAATTTTCTAATACTTCTTGACAGTAGAAATATGATAGCTGAAGGCTTTACAGTACTAGCATCCTATAGTTCAGATATTAAGAAATATCAATGTTTTATTCCAATGTTAAAAACAGATTGTAGATTATTTCTAGAGTGATTTTACTCTGCATAAGTAGAGCATAACATCATTTTGATTTACTCTAACTTTTACAGTCTGGATTTTTAATTGGTTCATTGATTTTATTTTTATAACCATATTATCAAATTACTCGAAAGCTTTTTATCTAATGCATATGTACAATGTGAATTTTCCTTTACATCACAAGTCTCTAATTTTGTTTCTAGGGGACAGCATGTGCCATGCACGTGTGTGAAGAAGGGGGTGTGCAGTTGGGGCTGGGGATACGGATACAAAAGGATAGAGAGGTAGGGAGAAATTAGCACTTGACAGGAGTTTGTGGCATGATTGTTTCCTCCGTGAATTCAAGTTTTATTGCGGGTATAGTCTAAATAATTACCCACAAAAATAAAAGGACACCACTAGAATTTGTGTAGTATAATTTTTAATTCAAGATAGAGATTGAATTGGGTACTGTTTGATTTGTGTCAACAGGATCCATTCTTTTTATATAGAAAAAATTAGTAATATGCGTGTTGGGTTATTTGAGAAATCACAGATTCACAGGCAATCAATAATGAAGAACTTTACAACGTTTGAAAGAAAGGTCGGGGCTAGTAAAGCATAGTATACGGATATTAGTACTAGGAAAACTATGTTTTCCAAATACAATGAAGTCATTTACAGATGGGTGAAGTGCATCAAGAAAATTTGATAGCCGTCAATTAAATGTGACTCCATATGATTGCATACCCATAACAATAGTCCTGGACGCATATAATATATCCCAACTACAAAATCCTCTCACATCATGGGAGGCGACCTACTTCTTCAAAGGTTTACAGTATCTCGCATCATGCTTGTACCGGTTAGGGCTCGGAGTAGCAAGCATATTGTGATGTAATACGACGTAGGCATACATCGTTACAGAAAGGTATTCAACTCTCTTGTACTACGAACAGACATGGAAGGAAAATTTCACAAAAATCTACTTATCTCGATCTTCTAAAATAAGAGTAATACATCCAATGGATAACTTTAACAACAAAGTAAGATCAAATGTTTCTGTATTGTTATCTACTCTAGGATTCCAAGGTGATACACTATGAAAGAGTGCCATAGCAATCAAAGATGCAAAGGGTGAATATTGCCGAAGTATCAACACGGCATGATATGGTAAGGTAGGCACTGATACCTTAAGCCTTGGCTATTCATTATGGTGAAGAAAAAGATACGACATACAAGTTACTGCAAGAAAGCATTCGTCGCATGAACATGTGCTTTGGCTATCAAGAATGAACCCCGTTGATAGCAACTCCTCAACTTTTCGCTTGATCTCCACTTTGCTCACTTGAATTCATATGTGATAACTCTTAAAGGAGAAAGAGAGAATCCTACCTGTTTCGCTTAATATTTGAGTAATCCAGACCATTGGATGCTTTAACGGTTAAGGTTACGTCGGTCCTTCCTAGCTCTAGGGTTCGATTGTTTTCAAGCAGAACTGCTACCTCTGTGATTTGGTGCTGAAGCTGCCACCTCCTTCGTGATCAGGGGGTGACATGGACACAAAAGCCATCTCTTGGTCCAAACCAGGAATCGGGATAGACTCCTCCCACAGACTCGAAGGTCTACGACTTCTCGGCAAGAAATCCAAGCAGAGACGACAATGAGGAGCTGAAATCTCATACTCCTTGATTCAAACTCGAATATGCCCTCAATTACAAAGGTTGTTGAAGCTGCTGCCGTCATTGCCTCCACAATCTCTCTTTTTCCAATGACCTCCAAGCATAGTCACAAAGTTCGGCGTTTTTTTCAAAAAAACGTGTTTAAAACACAACTTTATGAGCAGCCAATTTGTTACCTTTTTTTTCGATTTTTACAAGGTACCAAATTCATCGCTTTTTTTGACATTTTAATTGAAAAAAATTGTTAAAAAACTTTTTTTTTTTTCTGAACTTTGTGACTATATCGATGATGAGTCCGATGACATTGAAATTCAACTTTCTTCCAATGATGAGTCCGATGACATTGAATTCATGGAGGATGAAGAGAATGAAGCAAGAGAGGATAATGCAAGTTTGGTATTGGATGCTCTCGACGATATGATGGATGTTTAGTTTCTATTTTCTGTTCTAGTTTGATTAGTGACTATTGGACAATAGACATTTTAAGTTTTGTAATATTTTCTTTTGGGATGCCTTTATCAACTTATCATAATGTTTGTAACTTAGTATGTTACTTTGTGGGGTTGTTGCTTTGTTACTTGCATTTGCATAGTTGCATGATTAACTTAATTGATTTGTTGTTGTTGACCAACCATCTTTATATAAATCGTATTAGAAATATCTTAGTTGTTTAAATGTAGGCTAAAAACTTGACTTTTAAAGGCCTCGAACTTACCGATTTTTTTTCCAAATTTTACCCTCGCCAATTAAAACCTGAATCCGTTTTTCCCCCTGATTTTTGCCGAAAATTCTCAAGTTTTACCCTTGCTGACTTATTGCCGAACCCGAACTTGGTGACTATGGCTCCAGGAAACAACTCAGTCTCGAGTTCACCGGAGGTACGAGGTCATCGGTAACACAAATCGGATGCCGCTGACGATGGAGTTGCACAAATCTCTCACCAATGGAGAAGGAATTGAGTTCTCAGTCGGAATCCAGAATAGGCTCCAGTTCACCAGAGGTACGAGCTCATCGTGAGCACAGATCTGACGCCACTGAGAATGGAGATGCACGGATCTCTCACCAATGGAAAAGAGGAAACCAAGTTCTCAGCCGGAATTCGACGAAGAAGAGTTATCTTCACCGATACGAGGGAACTGTGTTCTCTCCTCCGCAGACGATGGTGTCGATGATGCCTCCAACGACGAATATGGATTGAATCGAGCTTCACCTCTTACTGGATTGAAAGGTCACTTGAGTAGGAAGGGTGAAGGGAATAGCTATGATTCCATGATAACCCTTAAAGGAGAAATAGAGAGAATGACGATCAATCAAGATTAACATTCTTAGAGGGCAATCGCCCTATATATGTTGTGCATGGGATAGGGTCACCAACTTGGTTTTAAAATTCGGTCGATACCGAGTAGTACCAGCCGGTACAACTCCGTCTCGGTCGAAACCGAACTGATAACCCTACCGAAACCGAAATAGGGTCCGTATCGGTCGGTATCGACCGAGTCAACCAAGTATCGACCGATTCCAACTCGACCGACCATAAGAGTGGGGTGGAAAGGGAGTCATGGACCATGATGGGATTTTGGGGGCTATAGGGGGGGGCATTCTTCAAACCAGCAAACCAAATCACCCCCACTCCCTAGTCTGCCAAAGAGAAGAGAAAGAGTGGAAGAGAGATAGATAGGAGAGGAGACGAAGAGAGAAGAGAGAAAGATGACATGTCGACAACACTTGATTATTGGAGTAAATTCTTACGTTGCTGCAACTTCGATATGATCAAAGTGATCGAATGTGTCATTCTCGTCCAAAAACTCAAGAGCAAGGCGGATCAGATTGTCGAGAAACTCTACACCGGAAAAGATCATACTCAACAAAAAGTGAAGCCCACAGCTATTACTCAGCAAAACATGAAGCCCCCTATTCCTACTCAGCAAAAAATAACTCCTCTCCCTCCTACTCAGCATAACGCGAAACCCCCCATTCCTACTTAGTAGAAAGATACCCCCCCTCCCTCCTACTCAACAGACCGTGAAGCCCCCCTCCTACGCAATAGAAAATGACACCTATCCCTCCTACTCAGCAGAACGTGAAGGCCCCCCCACCCCACCTCCTCTCACATATATGTGATAGAAAATGACCCCCCACCCTCCTACTCAGCAGAACGTGAATAACTTTTACCCCTCAAAAAAAAAGAACGTGAATAACTTTGAAGAATTATCTTTTCAAGCAAAGTTAGAGACCGTGAAGAGAAAACTTCATGAAAATTATCGTAAGGCAAGCATTGGAGCTACATGACATACCGAAGAAGGCCCATATTAAAAGACTTCATGTTCTGAATTCTAAAAGCAACATTAGGAGCGGAATTCTAAAAGAAATATTAAGAGCTAACGAAAAGAACTATACTAGCCTCCCTGCAGTCCACGACTGTAGTCTGTACGAACTGTACTAACGAATATGTTCCTTGGGGAATCCTAGGCTAATGTAACCTGCAGGATGAAGTGCGTGTACGGTGCAGTTAGGTCCATGGATGGATGATTTGGTACTAATGGTGGGATCCTTAAGTATTAACCTCCGTCCAAGATAATGATGTTTTATTCTTCTACTGATGATGTTGCACCTGCACCACGAGATGCTCTCTTCACCGTCACGTGGTGCATTTTGATTTTTTGTGGGTGCCTAATCTAAGCCATTGTGATTGTACTCGCAAAAAATTAGCAAATTCTAAAACTTCTATCCAATGGTTTAAATGTCGGGTAAAAGTATATTAGTCAAGTCAAAAAATGATGGGTCTATGGATCCTGACCCTATATATATATATATATATATATATATATATATATATATATATATATATATATATATATATATATATATATGCACCTGACTTCAATTAGGCGCGCGTCTTGAGTTGCGCCTAGCGCCTAGGCTACCTTTGCGCCTCATGTGCGCCTTGAACCTTTCAGAACACTGGCCCTAGCATGTCTTCTGGTTCCCTCCCTCCACAGTAAGATCCTAAACCCTACACCCCTCCTCTCACTGCCTACTTCCCCTAATGGCTGATATGCACCCGAATACACCTCAGCCTTTTTGTTGTTTTCTACCTCTACAACTCCCATCCACATTCATAGACCTGATGCCCATGTCGCATCACGGTCACATCCTCTTTTCCTCTATCGCACCACCGTCCATCCTCACCCTCATTCAACTCTTCTCGGCCAGCCCTCCGTCTATTGTTGTCATCATCAATTGCTCTATAATCGCCAAGCGACCACACCTCAACGTTGCACACATTAACAACCATCCTTTCATATTTCTCCCATTACCTTAAACAAAGTGCAATGAAGTGTGAATGGAACTCATTAAAAACCATGTCATTTTCCTAAAAATCTCACATTTTTGTTGCAAGGATAGAAGTACATGTCGTCCTTTCAGGATCATATTGCACGAAACATAATAGATCATAGGGATATCAATACAATCTAGGAAGCACGGACACTTCCCCAGGACTACCGTAACCGTGTCGGACACCGACACTCATCGGACATGCACCAGACACGAATGTGCCGTGTCCCACGTGCTTCCGGGAGACAGACACTCGCTGGACATGCACCGGACACGGCGGGTTGACGGGTTGTTTGATATAGGGTCGGGTCACAAGCTGCCTTAGAGGATTAGATAGGTTGAAATCAAAACTGAATTGCAGCCGTTCTTTTGCATGTCATTTGAGCCTGAGTATAATTCACTTGTCAGGCTGGTTGTAACGGACGGTTACAATTCAGTTTTGGCTTTAATCTATCTGATCCTCTGAGTTTTCAGATAGGTTGAATCCAAAACAGAAACACAGTCGTTCTTTTCCATACCATTTAGGGCTGTATGTGATTCACCAATCGGGCTGGGTGTAACTAATGGTTGCGATTCAATATGCATTAAATTTTTATTTTAGTTGTTTTCTATGAGATTTTTTCGGTTATTGAAATATATATGAATTATGAACACACATAAAAAATAAATAAAAATATTAATTTATTTTGCCGTGTCCCCGCCGTACCCGTGTCCTCTTTTTTTAGGATTTGCCATATCGGCGTACCCGTGTCGTGTCGTAGCTGTGTCCCCGTACCAGTGTCGGTGCTTCTTAGAATACAATACATAGGAGTGTGATATATCACATGCACCACCCCATAACATACAGCATCATTACATCTAGGGCCAATTCGTAATAGTGTAAATTACAATACAGCCTGACAAGTTGTTGATACGACAAAGCTTTCTAAAAGGGTTGGAAGACGGAATTTCTTTGAACAAAAAATTAGTGATGAGCATGCAGACATTTATCAAAGAATTGCTTTTTTGGAAGAAATGTGAACTTGAAGGTAACAAGTACAGATATCGTAATATGTAATGTTTCTTACTAGAACTCAAATCAATCATAAAAATGCATTGCTAAATAAAATACAAACATAAAACAGAAGGTGACAAACACAATCAATCGCTTCCACCATTTAATTACAGTAGTTTAAAACTTAAAATAGAAGATGGCAGGAGAAACAGCCCACAGAGATACATGTAACAACTTCTACACACCTTTCACGCCTAGACAGTTCAGTTGTTTTTTCAAGCTGCACCCAAGAAAATATTACTATAAGTTAAATATGATTCCCCATATAAATACTATGATGGAAAATGAAGATATTGTATACTTGCATATGATTCATAGATAATGGTGACATTTCTACAAAACAGAAGTAGTAGATCCATAGATAGGGTCGGTAAAAATAGTATGTGCAGTAAGAAACCAATAGACATTTTTTACATATTGCTCATCAAATGCCTACATGCAGTTCAGTGCATCAAATGAAAAGGCCATCACATACACGAGCGCATCCAAGAACGTTACAAAAAAGAAAACAGTAACTTAATTCAAACAAAAGCAACATAATGGATGGACCAAAAGAAAAAAATGGGCAGACCGGTGGTATATTATAACCTTGATGTCTGAGCCAAAGCCATACTTACACAGCTTTTATGCCATATATGCAAATAAAGAACACTTAATGTGCGAAATCTGATGCCAGCAAGCCAAGCTGAGCCAACTTTTGCAAGAAGGCCCAGGCTCAACTCAGGCTAATTTTTTAGGATTTTCCTAGGATATGTTTTCTGAGAATAGCCCAGGGCTCAAGCTCGGCCCCAGCTTTTTTTATGAATCGCTCAGATTATATTATATCAAGCCTATTTATTAGTTATATCACAAACGTTTACAAGCCCATGACTAATTTATTAAAAAATATATATACAATAACAGTTCTATGCAATATGCATTCACTTGCAAATCCAACATACAGGTGACCATATCTTTTCCACCATAATAAGCTGTTTATTGGCATGTGAGACTTGTTCTCGCTTCCTTTTCTTTTCCCTAGAGGTGCACAACTAAAAAGTAAAAACTAAATAAAAGAGACCTTCTTTATTCCTTTCCAGATGAGATCTACCTCTCGAAGTTTGATCCTTCCCTTCTTTAATGTGCACAGACTCCTATTTATTAGCACCTATACTGTTTCTACTGTGATATCAGCACTAAGATAGATGCCTCCATATGAACTTCTCTCGATCTAACTAACATCCATGTCAACTAGACTTGGAGAATATTTTATGAAGGAGAGCTCGGCTTCCCGCCACAAACAGCTACCTCCTCTAACCCCCAACAGTTGAGCTTGGTTTCTTCTAACTACCTTCAAGCAATTTTTGATTGCAAAGACTTGGAAGATTGCAGATTAAGCCCTCCTCCTCAAAGGTTGCACCTCATCCATTCATCTTTTATTGGACCTTCTTTTCCTTCTCCGCTTCTCCTAATCGTTCCTTGTCCATATTAATTTACGCAACAAATCTCAGTTTTCAGACCTTACATGCAGAAAACAATTAAGAGTTTTAAAATAGAATCAATTTGAGATGTAGCCTGTCAATCCAACATAAAACTGCACATTTTATCATCCGATTTCTAGTATTTTTGGCTTTGAATTTAGTAGTTGCATTTGTGTTGCGGCGATTTACTTTATGACATGAAATTCTTGTTTACCTGATATCATGGTCTTATTACCTTGAGTTTTGGGTTATATGTGAACCTCTACTCCAATTCACCATGACATGCAGTACTTCAGTTCTGTATGCCTCCAGCAATATTCATCTGTCACTTAAATATCTCAGCGGCATGGGAGGATCAAATTATGCCTCTCAACTGTAGTTGACACCTCTTAATCTAAAATTAACTCCTTTGAATCTATCAACCACTCCTCTAAGCCTCTAAGAGACAGGAGGCGGGAATGGACTTAGCTTGTTTCATATATATATATATATACACACACACACACAGACGGAGTGGTGTATCGGACGACTGCGGACCGCAGACCGCACCTAAGCATCCCTATATATATATATATATATATATGGGTCGGGAAGCTGAACTCGAGTTCACGATTAGGTTGGTTAACTAGAGTTTTCCATGCGACACGTGTACATGTTTTATTTTGCTTTTTACTTTGTCTTTTCAGTTTTCATCCATCTTAAAGTTTTATCCCGTCTTACTTGCTTTATGTAATTTCAGGAGACACATGGCGCAATATAAACCTTGTTTCACCATTCATTTGTGAACTCAAGTTCACCAACCCCTATATATACACACACACACACACTGTGCGGCAGCTTAACGTGCGGCACCCATTAGGGGTTTTTTTTTGAATTTTTTTTTTCGAGATTGATCACCTCCCTATTGATAGCACACACAAAAAAATTCAGCTCATTCCAAGACCTACAGGTCATTCAAATGTGTTCATCAAATTGACAGTAAAAATGAACGACCGATAAACGTCGAGCACATTTGAATGGCCTATAGGTCTTGAAATGAGCTGAAATTTTTTGTGTGTGCTATTAAGGGGTAGGTGATCAACCTCCAAAAAAAATTTAAAGAAAAAACCCAAGGGGAGTGGCCACACGTTAAGAAGCACGATAAGCGGCCAGCCACCTAAGAAGCACTGACACTAGTACGGGGACAAGGGGACGACACGACACGGGTTCACCGACACGGCAAATCCTAACAAAAGACATGAGTATGGCAGGGACACGGCAAAATAAATTAATATTTTTTATTTACATTTTATGTCTGTTTATAATTCATATATATTTCAATAACCGAAAAAACCTCATAGAAAACAACTAAAATGGAAATTTAATGCATATTGAATCGCAATCATTAGTTACATCCAGCCTGTTCGGTGAATCGCACACAGCCCTAAATAGTATGAAAAAGAATGACTGTGTTTCAGTTTTGGCTTCAACCTATCTGAAACCTGAGAGGATCAAATAATTTAAAATCAAAATTGAAACGTAACAGTCCGTTACAACTACCCTGACAAGTGAATCACACTCAGACCCAAATGGCATTCAAAAGAATGGCTGGCTGGCTGCGATTCAGTTTTGGCTTCAACCTATCTGATCCTCTAAGGTTATAACTTCAGAGGATCAAATAGGTTGAAGCCAATATTGAATCACAACAGCTTGTGACCCGACCCTATATCGAACAGTTCGTCAACCCATTGTGTCTGGTGCATGTCCGGCGAGTATACGGCAAGTGTCCGAGAAGTGTCCAGCCATGTCCGGCTCCCGGAAGCAGGTGGGACACGGCACATGTATGTCCGGCAAGTGTCGGTGTCCGACACGGGTACGGGGAGCCTGGGGAAGTGTTCGTGCTTCCTAGGCGGCCGCAATGTATCGCATATATATATATATATATATATATATATATATATATATATATATATATATATATATATATATATATATATATATATATATATATATATATATATATATATATATATATATATATATATATAATGCTTAGGTGCGGTCTACGGTCCGCAACTGTCCGATGAAACGGCCGCGTGCATCTGATGCACAGAGTGCGGCATTGGACGGCTGCGGATCGCACCTAAGCACTCCCCTATATATATGTATATAGGGGCATGCTATAATACGGCATGCGGTAAGTGCGGCACCACATAGTAGCCATCTGATGCACCGCTGCGTGCATCAGACGGCTGTGGTGCAGTGCCGCACGTACCGCATGCCGCATTATAGCATGCCCCTATATATATATATATATATATATATATATATATATATATATATATATATGTCCCCCCTAGTTTGATCTTGTTGGTGCGACTCAGTTGGTGTGATTCGAGCATTGTGGGTCGTCCGATTTAATTTGTATGGCTGTAATGCGTTGTTCGGGCTATGTATGCATCACAGCTAACATATGTTGGCTCTCTGTGGGCCGTTGGATTTAATTTGTATGGCTAGAATGCATTGTTTGGGTGGTGCATGCGTCACAGCTAATATATGTTTGCTCGCTAACATCCACATGTTACGGTGCTCCGTTGCATATGCACTACTCCAAGTGCATATATTACTCGCCAGGGTCACACCAAGTGGATCGCACTTGAGGGACTCTCTCTCTCTCTCTCTCTCTCTCTCTCTCTCTCTCTCTCTCTCTCTCTCTCTTTATATATATATATATATATATATATATATATATATATATATATATATATATATATATATATATATATATATATATATATATATATATATATATATATATATATATATATATATATATATATATATATATATGTGTGTGTGTGTGTGTGTGTTTGTGTGTGTGTGTGTGTGTGTGTGTGTGTGTGTTAGAGAGTGGATAGAGTGAAATGAGAGAAATATAGGTATATTAAAAAGGGTTTTTTTTCATAAAACCCCTAAGAGTATAAATTTATTTCTCCCATTCCCAGAATCCTAGGTGAATCATACTCACTGTAACCCTCAGAATAAATCATGGCCACCACTTACCCCCTCAAATAAAGATGGACGGCTAGATATATCTCCCAAAATATCAATCATCATCCCTTATTATATCAATATACACATATATATGAAAAAAAAATTGGCTTAGCTATTTGTCTTATAATTTGTGCCACAAAAATGAATGTGACCTTTCTATCAAAGGTTGAATCTGAGTATAATCCATTTATACTTGTCCCTAGTTTAGGTGAACCTAGGAGGCTTGGACCATGGCTGCATGAAGTCAAAATGGGTAGCTGATATGGCAGGTCTCCCTATCTACCCATTGGCCTTCAAGGATGCCCCTATCTTGCCGAGTTGCCTTGGTCAAGTTTTGGAACCAATCTTAAAGGGTTGACATGAGGTTAACAGTTAGTTGGAAAATTCCAGTCAATTTTTTTCTCAAGCCTTCTTAATTGGAGTTGTGCTCCACTTGACTCCATCTTAATGGGAAAGGACTTGGAAGATGACAATAAAAAAGAAAGGGAGATACATTTAGAAGTGGGCATTTGCATTTGCCGTGATGCAATCATGACATGATATTATATCAAGATATTTTTTTCATAGTATCACATTAATTGTTGCAAGAGGCTGCACTTAAAAAATTTTGGGAAGTGTAATCCAGACGATTTAACATAATAAATTCAATTGTATATAGCAGTAGTAGGCTCAGGTGTTGGAACAACAACAATATATTAAAACAAGAAAAATGCGACTTACATCAGCTTCTCTAGCTTTCGTAGTCTTAGGTTTCACCAAGTTTGGATTATCAATCTGAATTACGCCCTGGGTGCCTTTCCTTTTCTGTCAATAATTTTAGCAATTACACAGAAATATAGTGGGTTAAATTCAATGCTTCCTGTCAAATAATGTGGATGCTTCATAATCATAAGATGATATCAAGAACTTTTGACAAGTTGGAAAGCACAAAGCACTGCAGCATTGTCAAATATGGTACTAAAGAAAGTTTACTTACCTCAGTTTCTTCTTCAGAACCCTCTTCAGATTCCTCTTCAGATTTCTCTTCTTCATCTTCAACTTCCCCCTGTAAATGGTAAGTTAAGAGTTTATGTTCCTAAGGTCTAATATGCAAGCATGGCTAGAAGGCAACAACTATAATTCTATGTGCTTGAAAATGTATTTTCTCTAAAGCAAAAGGAATTTTTTAGACAACATGATTCATAAAAATCAATCTTAAATAGAACAAACAATGGTTTCACCATTGCCAAATTCAAGAAAAGACATCTAACATAAATAATCTGTGATGTTGCCACACTATTTACAAGTGGCACAATCTATTATCCCTTTAATTAGATGAGAGCGTAAAGCCCTCAGTAAGACAGTAACTAGCACACTACCTGCCACCTGGCATGTGTCGCATAAATTCTTGAGTGGGCTAACATTAAATTGACAGTCAGCTGAAAAACCTTTGCGCAATCCTTCTACGAAATATACCGTTTTAGACAGTGCTCCATATCCGGCCCCCCTGGGATGAGGCTTGGTGGTTGTTTTGTATTACCTTGGAAGGCCATGAAACATGTGAAGTGCTCATGTTTCTGCCTTGCAGAATCGTGAAGTTAATCAGAGTTCCACTTGGGATGACAATCAATTAGACACAACAAGAGTAGCTTTAGAAACCAATGCAAGAAAAAATTAATTCCTGGATGCCAGCACGTTTGACAATAGTGAGCTTATCCCGGAAGTCATTAAAGAAGTTTAAGTGACTCTAATTCCAAAGATTTCAAAAAATTAGTTTCATTCTGTAATTCCCCTTAAGGGCCTTAACAATTAATTAACCACTTCATCTGAAGGTCATTGAAGTACACAGCCGTTAATATTTTCCATGAAATTGTCGAAACAAAAAGTACACATCCGTTAATTTTTTCCTTGAAATTGGCCAAACAGAAAGGAGATTTCTCACATCTTACCAATGTTATACAAGTTCTCAAGCGATCAAAAGACAAAATATTAAGCGTGTCAAAATCTTGGAATGTCATTCCACAAATTATATATTTTTAAATTGATAGAATGTAAAGAATTAAGATAGTTAACTTCCAAAGAGGTTAAAAAGCATATAAATGATGGCAATGAAAAACAATATAGTCAAAGAAGTTGTTCTCTTCCCAATACTTAAAAGAATTAAATTTTTCAAATATTATTTTTTTAAAATAAGTTACTAGTCAAACCAATACTGTGTTGATGAGTCCTTGTATATTGACAACTTGCCCTTGCCATGTCAAAGTCTGACACCTTTCAACAACCAACTCTGAACTCTCGTCCTTGCATTCACGCACCACCACTTCTCCCACACACATAGCCCACTCCAGTACTTAATGTTTTTCAATGATTGATAAGAAAATATTTTTATAACGAAACCTCGAAAAAAAATTCAATTCAGGACATAACCTTGAGTTTCGTCACACGAGAATAAATCTACTATAACAATTTGTTTCTTGTCTATGAAAATATAATAGATATTTTAGAAAGTTCAAGGCCCAAATGAAGGTATCCATTCAAGTACATATGTGGAGAGGTGTAAACATTTAGGAGTTTATACTTGGTTTTTTATTTTTCACTACAGGCTAGAAATCAAATAGTGATTGGTATTTTTGGTAAGATTGATTCACTATTATGTTATATAATAAACCTTTGGATTTTATCCAAACTTATGCATTTGCATTTTGCAATACCCTCCTTTGTATAAACTCCCACTCCTAGATAGATTAGTACAATATATTGCATGGGAGGTATGTTGTATGGAAATATTGTTTTATTTCAGCTCTGGCTTATATCGCTGCAGAGTTGAATGCAATTTTTTATATCCACTTTTGCCTTCGACGGTCTCATCTAAGCCCTTTCCTAGTTCAGGTGAACTTTGGAGGGATATTCTATGGTTGACTAAGCTTAAATTGTGCAACTAACAAGGTAGGTCTCCATATCTGCCAACTAGTATGCCCCTTTCTTTCCAAGTTAACATGGTCATGTTCTCGGAATCAATCTTCGGGGGTTGACGTCAAGTTAACAGTCGATCGCAAATTCTTGTCCTCTTCACTATAGTCCACGGCAACTTGGTGGGGATAAGGCTTGGATGATGATCATGATGATGACGATACTTGTTAATGATGACTTTCCAAAGACTATTCGCGTTTTAAAGATATTATTACATAACCATTTAATTTTGTCAATCAACAATCTTGCTAGAGCGCATGCATAAAATTGTGTAAACATGTTGAACAGATTTTTACCAGTATTCTAAAAAGCGGCCCAGGCGGCCGCCTAGGCGCTAGGCGGCCCCCCACCGCCTCGCCTAGGCCCTAGGCTCTCCAGAAAAGCGGCCAAGCTCCCAGGCGGAACTAGGCGGGGCAAGGCGGCCGCCTAGGCGGTCTAGGCGGGGCAAGGCGGCCGCCTAGGCGGGCCAGGCGGACCAGGCGGGCTGAGGCTGGCCAGAAGGACTGAGGCTGGCCAGGCGAACCATATTTGTTTTTGTTCTTATTAATCACTCAATCTTGAATTATGGTTATATACTTGTTCTTTAAAATAATGGTTTGGGATAATCTTGAACTTATATTAATTTTTAAACATATATATATTATATAATATCAAAATCATAATTAAAATAATTAAAAAAAAGGCAAAACGTCTATGGCCGCCTAGGTGCTAGGCGGCCCCCCACCGCCCGACTAGTGCCTAGCAGCGCTTTTTAGAACCTTGATTTTTACGTTTCTCTGCTTTCACTTATCTTCTACTAACCTTTGACTAATTTTAAACAATTAAATTTTGGATAAAATCATATATGTTATGTTCCAAAAACAATATTACTCAATTCAAACCCAAAAAATAAGTTCTTTAAAGCTAAGATATCAAGCATTGCTTTATGATTACGTTCAACGCCAACAAGATCCAAATATGATAAGGTTTATTCTACAAGAGAATGAACGATACAAGAATAGATTATTTTTCCTCATCCAATAGGCTATACAGCTACTTTCAAACATGAATCCATATTTGCAATGGTGCACTCTAGATTCAGTGTCAGTGACAAGGAAAACAGTCTCGGGCACAACGGAGCAAGCAGTGAGCAAGTTTTCTGAAAGTTTTGAAGATCTAGCCAATGAAGGTGATAGCCCTTTGAATTTGTTCCCATGGCTCGATCCTTCCCAATAAAACACGAGCAAGCTTAAGAATTTGACTATATTAGTATTTTTTCGTTGCAGGTTTCCATGATCCTTTTTAATTTCTATTTAATGTAATAATTACCTTAGCATTTGGTATGATCCTCCTCTAACTCCATCGTCCCTTCTTACTTTTACCTTTACACTCAAGAAAATAATTATTAATTATAAGGTGACAAACATAAAACAGCCCTTCAAAGCACTATTTTTCCCCACTTGATCAAACCGTCAATAGAGTGGTCAAACCTTGTAGCCGTCCACTAATTCTAAGGTATTATTGGTTGAAGTAACTGAACAGTATACAGATGTGCATATTGTATGTGGCAAGTCCTACGTAACTATAGACACCCCCACTTATTGTATTTCGATTATACATTCAACTCTTACATGTATTGTCTCCCCTCCCTTTCTCCACCCTCGCATTCTCTTTGATAGGTAGTGGTGGTGGCTTCAGTAGCGGGCAGTGGCAATGTCAGTATGGCCATACGAAGGTGGGCGATGGTTGGTCTGTTGGTGTGTGGTTGTGGTTGTGATAGTGATAGCCAGATAGGTGGCAATGGTAGGCAGTGAGTCTGATGACAATGGACGATGTTGGTTGGGTGGGTGGGTGGGGGGCATCCAACAGCCATAGGTGGTGGTAGGCACTAATCTGGTAACGGTGGTCAGTGATGGACAGCAAGTGGCAACAGTGGGTCCAACTACCCCAACTACAGTTGGTAGAAGTGGTGGAAATAGCCTAGTAGGAGATGGTAAGCCCGACGAAAGCAAGCGGTAGAGGCTACGATGTCGAGTATCAGTGATGGTATGTGGCGACTATCTCATGGTGGTGGGTGGGACATGGAGCATTGAGAGGGGCTCGAAGGGAATGAAGGATAGTATCCCTCTTTGAAAGCATGGATAATACGACCCCGTGGCTAAACCAACCAAACAGTGAAATAAAGAGGTAATAGTACCATCCATAACCCTAAATCCATAACCACCACGCCTTGCCCATCAATTTTGCTCAACTTTCTGGATCCTTCTTCGCCAGTCATTATGTTAAAGGATCTCATTATAACTACAAGCATTTTCATATATTTTCTAACTTACATCCATGTTACTTAACGTCTTCCCCTCTATTTTTAACTCTTCCACAATGATCTGATCCCTTTCCTCAAATGGCTGCCTTTGCTCACCACTAGCATGCTCATGCCATCTTAATTTGTTCTTCATCACTTTGTCATCAACTGGTGCAACTTCTAACTTCCTCTAACATAGTTATTCCCCACCCTATCCCTTTTAATAATGCTACAAATCCACCTCAATATCCATATTTTTTGCCACATTAATCTTGTGTGCTTGGGCACTACTTATGGCACATAATGAATCATACGACATGGTTCTATAAAATTTACTTCAAGTCTTAAAAGCACACGTCGATCACATAGCCACCAAGATCCTCTCCAATTGATCCACCCAATTAGATATATACTCATTTATCTTTACATTTTTCTGCCTAATCAATCAAATCTCTAAAAACACATATTATAAGTGGGACTTCATTATCATTACTACTAAAATTGCATCCCATACCCCATTTTAGTTTTATATATTTTTTAACCCCTATTTTTCAAAACTTTACTCCATAATTCAATTAGATATTCAATCATATCCCAACCTTATCAATTGACACTACGTAACCTACAAATAACAAACACCATAATACTTCTTGAAGGTTAGTAGAAAGTCATCCTGAGAAAGTAAAAATATAATTGCTTAGTGTTGATCCATGGTGAACTCCCACCATGACTAAAAACTAATTTATCTCGCCACAACTGCTCCTCACGCTAGTAATTGCTCTATCGTATGTGTTCTTACATATTTTTATATAACCTTTATGCACCCCTTTCCTTGTTAATTAAAAACATGTGAGAACTCTCACCTCCATTTATTTTCTCTGTAAGAAATTAACCTCTATTGTTGTCCTTCAAGGAATAAGTTTAAATTGGCTATCCAAAATTCTTGTCAACTTTCTTAATCTTAGTTGCATCATCCTCTCCCATGGTTTAAAACTTCGGTTTCGTGTCTAGTTTCGGTCATGGCCAAAACCAAAATTTCGATCGAAATAGTGGAAAAAAATTTGAAATGGTCCAAAAAGGGGTATTTTGCTGGATTTTTTTTAAATTTTAATTTAAAGTCTTTTATAGTTGTGCAGCATGCATATTTACTTGAATTGTTTGAAGAAAACACACACCAAAACTTGAATTATTTATATAAATTTACATTGTTTACATCAAGAATAAAACAAAATCACTCATCTTCACTCATCCAAGTCAACCTTTCTTCGCTCGTCCAACTGAACTCATCATCATTAGCCCCTGACGCACCAGCACCATTGTAACCTCCGGCTAACGGACGAGATCCACTGTTGCTACCGCTGGGTCAAAACTACACCGACATCCAGTCTCTCTCACCTCGCTCCCACTGGGTCCGTGTCGAATCTTAAGACCGTCTGTCAATATTGAGTCATCTCCGCTTCTGGCAATGATATCTGGAGGGTACTCGATATCATCCGATTTTAAATGACCTATGATGGATGGAGTCTGGATCCGTCCCTTCTTCGGTGGCCTAGGATTCTGAATATAAACTCCTTTGTATTTCCCGATCCTTAATAAAGTGTGCATGCCTATTTTGACCACAGTCAGGGCCTTCAAGCACTCTGTTACATTGGGAAAGCAACCGGTGAGGTGTTGCTTCAGCCGTTTAACACATCCACTTCCGATCCGTTTGTCACAGTATTTACATTATGACTTATGCTTATTTGCGTCCAAGGGAAACCCATACCGCCAACGTACATCTTTTGACCCCAAATCCCTATACGGGATAGGTTGTGAGGTCATCTGTAAAAAAAATTAATTAATACAGATTTTTAATATATATATATATATATAATTTGTAAATATAGATTAATTTACAGGTTTTTGTACTTGGCAACGAGATCTGGCGAATCGAACAGTTAATCTGATGAATCCGTTGAGATTCAACAAATCTGGTGAGGTCCGACGATGTTTTTCGGTGAATTCGGCGAGCTCTGACAGCGAAATCCGACAATTTTGGTTAAATCCGACAAGGCGGCGTCGAATTCCGGCAAAATCTAGTGACTCTGGCGAGGTCCGGCGTCGGATTCCAGCCCTCCAGCAATGAGATTCGGCGAGGTTTTAATCAAAATCCTATGGTTTCGATCAAAACCACCACCATCACCCCAATTTAAAGGCCCAGTTAGCCCAAAGTTTTCCGAAACCAGCCCACAGGTTTCACGAAATTTGTGGGCTAGTTTCAATCGAAATGTCCAAAATGCCCTTCGAAACGAAAACTTAGGCAAAATAGTAACAACTCGACGTTTAGGACCCCCAATTCATTTCAGGTCGGGTCGAAACTGAAATATTTTGCTAAAATTTCAAAATTTCGACCTAAACTTCAAACCATGCCCTCTCCCACAACTTCATGGTGTGAGTCATAAGCTTAAGGAAATAAAGTAGCTTCCAAGGCCCTTGACTATTAACATCTTCGATACCTCGCAGTTTTTTTTCTTCTTGGGAACCTAATACCTCGATTTTCTTTTCTATTAAGATAATGAAATAACCTCCATTATAAGACCCTTGACTATTGACATCAGGGATACCCCCCAGTTTTTTTCTTCTTCGGTACCTAATACCTCGTGTGCTTTTTCTATTAAGATAACGAGGGTAGTAGGTACCAAAGTGGTAGCCAAGATGTCAAGGTCAAGAAGGGTCTTAAGTTGTTACTAGATATATTTGACATCTAGGATACCTCCCAGTTTTTTTCCTTCTTTGGTACCTAATACCTCAAGTGTTCTTTTTCTATTACGATAATGAGAGTAGTAGGTACCAAACGGGTATCCAAGATGTCAAAAATCGAAAAGGGTTATAAGGGTTCTAAGTTGTTACCTACTCTTTACCAAATCAAAGCAAAAAGGTATAAACCTCATCTAAATACATATGCCAACCCAATTAAGGAGAAAATGGGTGATATTAAAGATGTCAAGAGCCAAAAAGGTTCTCATAATGTGCACTTAGCCAAACAAAAGCAAAAGCTGGAAAAAAAACGTAATATAAAAGACTAACATAATGCTTTACAAAAGCGGTGGAATGGGTTTCTAGTTAATGGTTTATCGTGTAGCGTCACAATTGTAGGTGGTGGTACTGTTGTAGGTGATGATTTTAAGGATCCCATGGACAAATCGATCACCTCATCATCAATATCTGAAACCCCTCCTCTATGTACTCCTCAACTATTACGGGTTCATCGTGGTGGTGCCTTCTTTATGGAAGTCATCTCCAAGTACTCCATTATTTCCCTTCAGCCTTCAGGAGTGTAACCACAATGCATGCGCTTGCAATAACCCCGAAAGCATTCATCTTGTTGTTTGTGTCGAAAAATGTCACCAATGGTGACAAAGTCGCACAATACTCAAAATGTAGCATTTTATTGCCAAATGTAAATGCCATTGGACTCTTATAGTGGTCGTACTTCTAACCCAAATCCTTAGACCGGTTAGGTCCAAAATAAGCATCAAAAAAGGGCCAAAAGGTCACACAAGACATGGATATTGTAGTGTGTTACCTTGTAGAGAGATTGGAGGAACATAGGGAGATATTAAAGGCTTGGAAAGAGCTCAGCGAGAGTGTTGGAGAGTTTGAAGAGAGCTTGGGGTGAGCTTGAGAGTTAAAAAGAGCTTGAGGAGGCTTGGGGAGTTTGAAGAGAGCTTGGGGAGAGTTTGAAGAGGTATGGGATTAAAGAAAGGGGAGGGGGTATATATATAGTATATACAATAGAAAACGAAACACGGGGTAAAGAAGGGGGAAAAAATATCAAGATCATATTTCAGATGTTGGAGACTGTGGTTGCACAAAACAATATGTGGTCACATGCAACCAGACTGTACATTGTGTATGCACAGTGTCTTGGTCGCATAGGCGATACAAGAACGGGTTTTTCAGCACTGCATATGCGCATATGCAGTCACTCATGACTACAATGGTAACAGACAGCTTTGCGTCTCTATTTTTGCATCCCAACTTTGACCAATCTCTAAAGAGAAAAAAAAATTAGATATATGATTTTATGACAAAATGAAATAGCCCACAAGGGCAGATGCAAGGGATAGGCGCAAGCATGGAGAATGTAAAGAACGAACATTCAACCTAAGTAAGGGATGAGCCAAACAAGAGCAGGTCGTTACTATGGCAAAAATGTGCATAGGAGCAGAAATAAGATTGCGATCAGATCGAACAAACCCCAGAGACTTGGGTGCGCATGACTTGTAGACAATGTTGGATGTTATGGAACGTTTGATAGAACTATAGGGGAAAACAACCCAGTTAGTCGGGTTCAGTCGGTTGGCCAATAAGACAGCATTATGCGCATATACAGTCACCAATGATTACAATGGTAACAATAAGACGGCCTTTAGTCTCTGTTTTTCCATCCCAAGTTTGATCAATCTCTAAAGGGTAAAAAAATAAACATATGATTTTATGACAAAATGAAATAGACCACAAGGGCGGATACAAGGGACATGCGCAACCGCGGAGAATGTAAACAAGGAACATTCAAACTAAGTGAGGGATGAACCAAACAAGACCAGATTGTTGCTCAGGTATGGACGTGCATAGGAGCAGAAATGTGGTTGCGAACATACTGAACGAACCTCAAATAATTGGGCCCGCATGACTTGTAGACAGCATTGGATGTTATGGAACGTTTGATAGAACTCTAGGGTGAAATGACTCAGTTGGGCTGGTTTGATCGGTTTGGGTTCGGCCAGTTGGCCAAAACTATTAAAAATCCATAATATGGGTCTGACTCGAACAAGTTGGGTCTTGATTTGACCAACCCGGATCTAATTCAAGTTGATTCAGCCAATTGGACCCTAATTTGGCTCAACCATGAAGCAACTCAGAATCGGGGCATATCTCACTTAAGGGGGGTGTTTCTTTCGGATAGGCCAAAACTCAAACCGGCTTCCTAACGTTTAGGCCATATTCAAAGGCTAACGAATTTTGTGGATAAAACGAGACATGTGGAATCAGTGAGAGTAGTGGAAGTATATTAGTGGGATATGCGGGTTGACTGTATTAGGCCAACCCTACTCAATGTAAACATCCCGTATATGTGCAAATAGAAGAGTGGATCCAAAGGCCAAGGTGTGTGGGTGTCTATGTGTGGTATGAGAGAGAGGGCAAGTTTTGAGAGATCGTGTGTATATATTATGTTTAGGACAGTCCTGGGCTTACAACTCATGTGAGGAGAGGGTCCAAACCATCTCTTGTACTGTTGGTGTAGTTATCGTGGTGAGATCAGCTGAGATCGCACTCAGTTCATTCAAGCAATTTTTTTGTTTCTAAACTTGTAATGCGTGCCATTGTGAGTGCACCTCTGTTTAACGTCTGTAACACCAGCAACACCTATTGCAGGCAGCTAAGAAATTTATAAAGGAATACTAAGTATTTCAAACCAAGGCTTTCCATTTCTACGTCCATGAGTGGAACAAATTCATAGGGGATGCCTTGTCATGTCTCCATATCCCTCATCACTTCTCAAAGGTCCGATACATGCTTCCTTATCCAAACAACATCAGGTCTTCAAACCAATATGACTAATAAGCTATCTATAAAAGCAAGAATCACTATTGATGAACAATGAACGAGCCATAGTTGTCGCTCCCTCAACGCCAATACGGCAAGTGATATAATTAGTAAAAAGAAAAGGTAAGTAGTGATTCAGTCATACAATAGCATTATAACGTGACCCAATTGTTCTGTAGTACAGACATGTACAATATTAGGGCAAAGAATAATTATGAAATCATGGTTTGCTCGTGAAAGGAGATATTTTAAAGCACCAAGAATTGTCAATGACAAAATGAAATAACCTACAGACAGAATACTTATGGAATTTTACAAATGATAAAATGAAATAGTCTGCAGGAATAGCTGCAGGACAATAAATGTATGAAGTTTTGCACAGACAAGATTCAGAAGATATTAAAAAAAAAAATTACGGCACTTACCCGTTTAAAGGTACGGGGACGAGCTGAGGTACCCGCCACTGCAATAAAATCCAGGAATGGCAAGAAATATGAGCTTTTGCATTTTAACAACAATCAAGCAATCCGAACAGTGAGTATGTAAGACTTGAAGAAACAACAAAATCAACAGCTGATTCCAAAGACATCTATCTAACATCATAACCTTTTGTGCTTTAAGACCTTACAAGTTATATTGACTTAGAATTCAAGATAACTCAACAATCACTTCCTCAGCATACAATTCGATTGTTACTACCCACCAAATAGATGAACTACAAAATATAACAGCAAAAACAAATGTACCAGTAACAAGACTGGGACAAAACCCACCCTAGACAAGGACAAAACAAATGTACCAATCGAATGTTTTTTCATAACAGCTTTAACATTCAGTTGATTACTTGATCTCCAAGTGCATCAAAAGAGAAAAGAAAATAGCATAAACTAACAAGCATCAAGCAGATGAAAGACTGCAAAAAGTAAAGAATTACACCAATAAAACAAAACAATATAGAAAATTAGTGTCCATGTAGATTCATAGCAAGTTTGGTATAAAGAGAAAGTGCATTAATGGACTTTTAAGTACGCAGAATTTGTTGTCAGCATCAAAACAAATCGGAAAGGAATTTACCGAAAATAAGAATGTCGGGAATAAATTTAAGACCAGGCCTATTGTGGTAATGAGGGAAAGTGGGTCGTAGAAAGGATACGATATGCAAGCAGGTTGGTAGGGAGACAGAATATTTAAAACAGGGCTTTAAGAGTTCTCAAAACAGATCTATTTTTATGTATCTAGTATAAACAAGTTTATGCTAAGAAAGAAGTAGATGATGAGGAGATCCGATCTTTCCTTGCAAATATGAAAAATAAGATTTGTGTTTAACATCTGATCGGTCTTCTATAAGGGCCCTACCCTTAGTCGGTATCTCTTTCTACTTATAGTGAACGGAGGAGATACCGGGGCCTATGTTAATTGAAATGATGTGGTTTTGGTTGACACAAATAAAGCAGGGGCAATTGCAACTCTTGAATCATGAAGTACATTAGAAGAAAAAGGTTCAAAAAAATAGTTAAACCAAAACGAGGTATATGGAGTGCAACTTTAAGGGTGAAGCTATCATAAACGAGGCACATTTCATTTTTTATGGACAAATAATAACTTAATAAGCCATTTTAACTCCTTCCAAATTTCCACTACATTAGTTGTATTACTCAAAGCAAGGGAGAAACAGATCTAGATATTTCAAAGAGGATTAAATAGGTAGGTTGAGGTGGAGGTTCTATCGGGAACAATGTAACAATAGGCATCAAAATATTTTCAAAAAAAAAGGCTAGATATTTAAATGGATATAATTTAACACAATGAAGAGGCCACAATGATTTGGATAAATGTTGCAAAGATGATGTTGAACTGGATGAACGATAAAACTGGGATAGAGTTTGAAATATAAAAAATGGATGGAGCACAAGAGGTACCCTGAAGGACAAGTTCATGAAATATAGGAATATAGGTCGCAATGGTTTCATCATGTGCAATGAAAAGCAGAGTAACAACCTATGAAGAAGGGGTCACAGTTACCGGTAGGAGAGTGGGGGGCAAACCTAAGATCAAGTGGCTGTAGGTGGAGAGGAAAGAATTGAAGAAACTGGATTTTACAACGAATAAAGTTCAACAAAAAATGAAGGAATAAGGATGGCAGGTAGAAACACACACACCGAGAGAGAGAGAGAGAGAGAGAGAGAGAGAGAGAGAGAGAGAGAGAGAGAGAGAGAGAGAGAGAGAGAGAGAGAGAGAGAGAGAGAGAGAGAGAGAGAGAGAGAGAGAGAGAGAGAGAGAGAGAGAGAGAGAGAGAGATGATCATAGTGTTACTAGTAATAGAAATTATGTTTTAAATACAATAGAGTTCCCTCACATTGAATCCGTTACTTGCAACCTCCCTACCTGCAACTTACAAACTGTGTTTATGTAGGGATTCATGTCTCTAGGGGGTTGACAACAGGATGAGAACCAACCATAAAACTTCGGCTCCATGCTTTACTCTAGCCTTCACAAAATTGTGCTTCATATCGACCCTCATCTGATAGGAAAAGGCTTGGTTGTTATTATTTCTATTTGATTAGTTTTCTAAATAGGAAAAAAATAAATCATTGAGTATAGGAAGATAGTGTTTTTCATATTCGTAATAGTTGTTTCTGTACGGATAGCGGTTTTCGACTCATATTTGTATTTGTTGGCTTCAAGAATCATTCACCAATCATCTGCATTAAAGGCTATAATAGTTGTTTCTATAAGGGTTTCCAATTCCTATCCAATGTAACATGAGGGTTAGGATTAGGTTACACCTAATTTAGGTTTAGGTGAAACATAACTTTGGATCAAGTTGAGGCTTAGCTTAGTTTCAATTTTATCTTATTTGTCGTCTTTTAAATCTAGTTATTACATGTCTATAAGGAGGCTTCATGTAACTTAGGAAGTCCTAAAATGGAGTATATATATGATGGAAGTCCATGCGACAAGAAAAGGAAAGAGGAATTGAGCCCTCATTTCTCCCGTATGTGATTTGGAATGTTAACTGGATAGAGAGAGAACAGAGGTTGAAAGATATTATCTTTTGGAGTCCATATTGGTATGACTGAAGTGAAATTACCTAAATTTTGGTGAAGTAGATCTAGAGATATATCAATTAAGATTACAACAGATTGGTCGTGTAAGGCCTCCACAAGAGTGTTTTGTGGTAATGCATTCTAGAGCATCTCAGAGGAACAAATATACATAAGGGCCCATTATTTTGGCAAGTAAATTAGGCTGGACATCGATTTACCCGGGTAATCTCACTTTGTACCACATTCTTTTGTCCAATGTCCCAAGTAAATGGTTTTTCCATATTCCAATTCTTATCCAATGTAACCTGAGGGTTAGGATAAGGTTACACCTAATTTAGGTTTAGGTGAAATACAACTTTGGATCAAGTTGAAGCTTAGCTTAGTTTCAATTTTATAACTTTAGATCAAGTTGAGGCTTAGGATTAGGATTAGGTTACACCTAATAACCTGAGGGTTAGGATTAGGTTACACCTAAGTTAGGTTTAGGTGAAATATAACTTTGGATTAAGTTGAGGCTTAGCTTAGTTTCAATTTTATCCTATTTGTCGTCTTTTAAATCTAGTTATTACATGTCTATAAGGGGGCTTCGTGTAACTTAGGAATTCCTAAAATGGAGTAGAAATATGATGGAAGTCCATGCGACAAGAAAATGAAAGAGGAATTGAACCCTCATTTCTCCCGTATGTGATTTGGAATGTGAACTGGATAGAGAGAGAACATAGGTTGCAAGATCTTATCTTTTGGAGTCCATATTGGTATGATTGAAGTGAAATTACCTAAATTTTGGTGAAGTAGATCTACAGATATATCAATTAAGATTACAACAGATTAGTCGTGTAAGGCCTCCACAAGAGTGTTTTGTGGTAATGCATACTAGAGCATCTCAGAGGAAAAAATATACATAAGGGCCCATTCTTTTGGCAAGTAAATTAGGTCGGACATCGATTTACCCGGGTAATCTCACTTTGTACCACGTTCTTTTGTCCAATGTCCCGAGTAAATGGTGTTTCAAGATTCTTTTTTTTCTAGTATGGTGGCACATTAGAGTTCCACCAAAATTGGTCGGACATTGATTGCCCACTGCAGGTGAGACATTATTTGCCGAGATCTATATTATCCATTGGAAATTTAGATGGATTTGCCTAGCTGAAAAGAACATGAGACATTTAATTTCCCGATACATCATTGTCCTTGCCCATGAATGTCTCAAGCAAATGAATTTCCCATCCCATATATGTCTCACGACACTCGCCAAAAAACGAATCCTAATAGTTATTAGACTAGTTATGTTGTAAGATTCAGAATGTTGGGTAATGAAAAAACATGTATGGATAACAAATGTGGTACATCCGTGGATGCTGAGGTGGATGTACAGCAAGACTGCAGAGACTAAATTCTCCTAGAATTTATATGTGTCTTTGCATAAAACCTCCATAGATCCTTGATTCTCATGAACATACATAAATTCCATACTAGGAAGCACGAACACTTCCCCAGGCTCCCCGTACCCGTGTAGGACACCGACACTCGCCGGACACCTGCCAGACACGCATGTGCCGTGTCCCACCTGCTTCCGCGAGCCGAACATGGCCAGACACTTTCCGGACACTCGCCGGACATGCATCGAACACAGCGGGTTGACAAACTGTTCGATATAGGGTCGAATCACAAGCTATTGTGGTTCAGTATTGGCTTCAACCTATCTGATATAACCTCAGAGGATCAGATAGGTTGAAGCCAAAACTGAATCGCAGCCATTCTTTTGAATGCCATTTGGGTCTGAGTGTGTTTCACTTGTCAGGCTAGTTGTAACGGACTACTATGATTCAGTTTTGGTTTTAAATTATCTGATCCTCTGAGGTTTCAGATAGGTTAAAGCCAAAACTGAAACACAATCATTCTTTTCCATACCATTTAGGGATGTGTGCGATTCACCGATCGAGCTAGATTTAACTAACGATTGCGATTCAATATGCATTAAAATTTTATTTTAGTTGTTTTCTATGAGGTTTTTTCAGTTATTGAAATATATATGAATTATAAACACACATAAAATATGATAAAAAAATATTAATTTATTTTGTTGTGTCCCTGTCGTACCTGTGTCCTTTTTTAGGATTTGTCGTGTCGGCAAACCCGTGTAGTGTCGTACCAGTGTCAGTGCTTCTTAGGTTCCATATTTTAGACTTGTTTACTCGGTTTCCTAGTTCAAAGATCAAATTTGGATCTCAAATTTAGAGTTTATTGGAAAATTCCTCCAAGTTGCACTTGATCATTGTCTTTGCCTAGTCATCTTTCCCATACATCTATTTTGGTATCAAAGCACTATCTCTTTGATTGTCCCTCATCAATTAGATATTAGAGCGTATTCTTTTTTATTGTTCTACATCACTCTTCAGTTAAAAAAAAACTACGAAATATATCCCTAGAATAACACTTGAAATTCTCTTTCTAAAAGATATGTAAACCACCATACTATTCGTTACTTAGTACTTGCACATCTTGAGGTGCTGGATAGAGTCATGAGCTTATATCAAAGACACACATTCACTAATACTCCTTACCGGTTCTTCAATTTTTGGGCCAGGTCGTGCATCGCTTCACCTCAAACCTTGAAGCATGTTTCTCATGTGATACAATCTTGCACCCTTTATGCAAAGGTGAACAATAGGTACGACCGGAACTCGAATTTAGACGGACTTAGGTTGGGATTTTACTTGTATGGGTTGGGCTTGGGTTGGAAAATACCAACCCGACCTCAATTCGGGTTGGGCTTGGGCAGAGTCTTCGAGCAACCCGACCCAACCCAAAACTCGACCATTTAGTAAATAAATATTTTATATAATATAATATTGAATAGGTCTGATTATAATCCATCCATTGGCTCATCCATTGAATACAAGTTTAGGTCACACTGTCGTGGAACTTTGATGGGTATTTATCTCGCTACTAATGGCCACCATTAGGTGGCCATTTATCCATCCAACAATGGACTATCACCCATATAAGAATGCAAGGAGTTGCTTTAAGTGGAACCGTTATACGTTGATTATTTCTCCTCTACCATATTGAAACTGGCCAACCCGGCGGATTGGGCTTGGTCTAGGGAAGTTCAACCCGACCTCGGGTTTGGTTGGGCTTGGGCAGAGGATTCAACCTCTTGGGTTGGGCCTGGGTTGACCCCTCAACCCGCCCAACCTGCCCGAGTTGCAGCACTAGTGATAGGTTGTCCAGAGAGGAACCAGCCCAACAACAAGCTATTCTTCCTCACAAAACTTCGATCAAACTATTAGAAAAACACAGGATCCATCATATAAACCAAGCACAAAACACAGGTTTTCATACAAGTGAAGGATTTAGGGTTTACAAAGAGAACCTTTTCCACAGTAAAATCCAGTAAAACTTTTAGAAACGAATACAAATTGTAACCAATTTTAAAACACCCGAAGGTCAGCAAAGGGATAAAACTAGAAATCCCTAGCAATCAGAAATCCAGATAGGGAGAGATAGAGAGAGAGAGAGAGAAGGGGGCTTACGCATCTCTTCGGGTGTGGAGAAGTTCCTGCGGCCCGTGGGCTTGCCCTTGAACTTCCCCCTTCCCATGATCGAGAGACGGGTCGACAGAAGGAGAAGAGAACCGCTGCGCTCGTCGAAGCCGATGCCTTCACCGTCCCGCCAAACGTTGCACCGCGCCAACCCACTGTTCCTTGCCCGGCTTTGGTGGTGTTTACGTCTACCACCGTGACCGGAATCTACAGCCCAGGTTTTTCATAAAGAGCTGGTCGCGACTAAAGGCAACCCAATACAAGGCTGCTAATGGGCCTAGGCCAGCCCGAGGCCCGTCGGTCAGGGCCGAGTTTGGGCCTAGTTCGGACATGATAGATTTGGGCATCGGGTCGGGCTGGCAAGGATATCAAAGCCCATTCTTTTTAGGGCTGAGCTCGGGCAACATTAAAATGGCCCGAAGCCACCCGAAACCCGAATATAAGGCTCGGTTACAGCCCAGCCCGAAACCCAGATATTAGGCCCGATTACAACTCGCCCGAAGCCCGTGTATATGTAAATGCAGTTTGGGCCGAATACAAATCCTCTCTGTGATCTCGTGGGTTGTGTGGGAATTGGAATGTAAATGATTTAAAATTCAAAATCCCATTCAATCCCTTAAATTGAGGGCATAAAATGCATAATATCAGCTTGCCTAACAGCCTTGGAAAGCCTATAAAGATATCAGCCTGCCTGACAGCCTTTGAAAGAAAAGAGACCATCGTTCCCACAGGGTCAATGGCGCTAACCCTAATCCTCTCAATAACTCATCCCTACTCCCTAGACCCTGAACCTAAACCTAAAAAGTAAAGGCCAAGTAGGCTCCCTGCCTCCAAGACCTCAAATTGATAGGGTGACTGTGCCTCCAACACCAAGGCTCCAAGCCTCAAAGGGTCCAACAGCTTGCTCTGACTTTTGCCGAGGGCTGCCGCTCAACATCGTGCCTAGATCCTCCATGAGTGTCGCTGGCGCACCGCTCACCACCGCAGGTAGGCCTCCATAAGAGCATCTCCAACGGACTCCGAGCGGACCTTCGAAGGAAGACGTGGCACGCGGAAGAATTTCGGCCGCTCCAACTGGCTCCGAGCGACCCTCTGAAGGCCTACATGGCATGCCACGTAGGCCACGTGCGGCCCGAACATCCGAAGCCCTCCACAAACAACAGAGGTCCTTCGGAGCCTCCGAGCAAATAAAAAATTCTTGATTTTTTTAAAAAACCCCCCGGACCTTTCATAAATTATTATTATTATTATTATTATTATATATATATATCTCAAAACATCACTTTTCAACTGCTACTTTTTAGCAGATTGAGGAGCAACGGCTATATTTTGGACCGTTGCCCCCAATTCCTATGTTTGTGATTGTTTTAAAATAAAAAAGAATAGGTTAAAAAATTCTAAAAATTATTTTTTTAAAAAAAAAATCTATAAATACCCCCTTCTACACATCATTCTTCATTCTCCCACCATTCTTCATTCTCCCACCCCATTTCAAAATAAATTGTGACTTCTTCCACCCACCTACTAGTATATGGATCCGTATCAAAAATTTTCTTACTCCTAATTCCTCACCGGTGATGAATCGGCCTTCAATGCATACATGAGTAGCGATCGAGTCGATGGGAACCCGATGTTCTCAATTCCAGAGAAGGAAACTGGACCATCCCCGAGAATAGATTGCTTGTGTCCGCATGGCTCAACACGAGCCAAGATGCAATCCAAGGTATCGATCAACCACGACTTCATTTTTGAGTAATAATTTTTGAATATTACAGCAAGTACAATACCCACTGTACGATCTAACGGACCCAAAGCCAAATGATGCATTGATGGTCGGCCATTCAAATGTCGGTCAACAAATTTTGCGGGTGTGTTAGCCAAATCGAAGGACGACCGAGATCTGATACCGAACTTGTTGACCAAGTAAATACTTATTAGCGAGTGATTTTGTTTAAATATTTATATCGTCTATGGTTTTAATTTATTTTAAATTATTTATGTAGCTAGCAGATGCAAAACTTCTTTACAATGATCTCTACCATGAGTCATTCAAATTCAAGCATTGCTGGGTGGAGTTACGACATCAGCAGAAATGGATACAGCAAACACAATCCTTTCATCAAGTAAGGACAGAGCCGAGGAGAGGGAGGGAGTCTGATTCATCACCAAACACCTCCTCTCCAGCAACCCCGGATGTTATGAGCCTCGGGGATGAAGATGATGGGCCTACCGAGATGCAAAGACCGGAGGGGAGGAAAACAGCAAAATTGGCAAGGAAGCGTAAAGGTCAGGTGGTAATCGACGGAAGAAGCAGCGAATCCGCCTCCGACCCATTCAGGGAGGCATTCGCATGGATGAAGATGGATAAGGAACAATCCAGGAAGGAGAGGAAAGAGAGAAGAGATAAGAATACCGAAAACGCAACTATGGTCGAAGTCGCAAAGTTGCAAACACAAACCGAGTCTCAAAAAGAAGCACGAAAGCAACAGAAATTGGATGATGCGATCATGATGAATGATCTCACGGGGCACTCACGGGCAGAGCGAGAATATTTCGAACTGCGCAAGGCTGAGATTCGAGCTCGAAAAGGGTTATGATTTCTTTGAAGTGTAATATGTAGTAGCTTTAATTAGAGATATGACTCCCTTGAATTATTTAAATTATATAATTTTCAGTAGATTGTATTAGGTGTTGAACTCTTTTGGCATTCAATAAAAGTGCTTTTATTATTGAAATTGAAAGCACGTACAAGAACTCAAATAAGTTCGAGACAATTACATTAAAATAAAAAATATAATCTTAAACTTGAGATCCCTTGAGTTGCCACAAATGCTCGATCAAATCATTTTGAAGTTGGTCATGGGTTTCCCTGCTCTTTATCCGATGATGGTTCTGGATAAACTCCATCAGATGCACCGTGTGCTCGTGAGAAGCTTCTACAGTTAGCATTACATCGGGGACGTCAAAGTCGAGATCGTGGTGAAGATCTTGTTCATCTTCAACAATCATATTATGCATTATAATGCAGACTGTCATTATGTCTATAAGCACATTCGACTGCCAAAAACGTGCTGGTCCTCTTACTATCGCAAATCGGGCTTGCAACACTCTGAAAGCTCGCTCGACATCCTTTCGTGCCCCCTCTTGCTATTGAGCAAAATACTTATTTTTGTTTCCTCGAGGTGCTGGGATGGTCTTCACTAATGTTGACCATGAGGGGTAAATCCCATCGGCGAGATAGTATCTCATATTATAGTCATGGCTATTGATTGTAAAATTACATGAGGCAGCTCTTCCCTCTACAAGTTGCTTGAAGACCGGTGAACGATCGAGGACGTTGATATCATTGTGCGACCCTGGCAGCCCGAAGGAGTGCCAGATCCATAGATCTTTGCTAGCTACAGCCTCTAAAATAATTGTTGGCTCATGAATATGGTCAATGTATATACCTTGCCAGGCTGCTGGGCAGTTCTTCCACTTCCAATGCATGCAATCAATGCTTCCGAGCATGCCTGGAAACCCTCGTTGTTCACCTTCTACGAGGAGTCGTGCAACATCTTCGTTATTGGGTGAACAAAGATACTCCTCCCCAAAGACGTTGATGACCGCTCGAACAAACCTCTGCAAGCTCTCGATCGAAGTACTTTCTCCGATCCGAACGTAGTCATCCACGGAATCGGTGGATGCTCCATACACAAGCATCCGCATAGCGGCGGTAATCTTTTGAAGACTGGAGAGTCCTAATTTTCTAGCATTGTCCCTCTTTTGGACTAAGTAGTTGTCGTGATCCACGATTGTGATCCATAGGAAGAGAGGACAACTCATCCTGAATCTCCATCAGAACTGGTAAGGAAGGTAATTTGACTGATCGACGAAGTAATCCTGGAATAGCACCGATTATGGCCTTCCAGTCTACTACGATCAAGCACGGCGTGGCCTAGTACAGAGCCGTGTCTTCTACGTCGGTGTGAACTTTCAGCTTGCTGCTCTTCCTCGAACGCGGTGGCTCCCAAAAGAAGTAACATTCTACGAGTGGAGCTATCGTTGTTGCTGCTCGACGTGTTGTCGGTGGGGCTCAAACTGGACATGGTGTTTGGAGAGTGGATGGTTTGGACAAAGTTTGAATTTATGATTGTGTGATAAGAGAAGCCTCATCTTTATATAGAAAAAATTCCAACGGATAGATATCTATCCGTTGGTGGTGGTAATGCGTGCCACCTCGCATGTCATGCTCAACGGATAGAAATCCATCAGTTTGGCTCTTGAAATACGAGTCACCTCTCATATCGTGCCCAACGGATATAAATTTATAAGTTTATCCCTTGAAATGCATGTCATCTCGCAGATCGTGTCTAACATATAGAAATCTATCTATTTGGCTTTTGGAATGTGTGTCGATTCGTAGATCGTGCCCGGCAGATAGAAGTGAATTATTTATGGTAGATATGTGAGCCGCGTCGCGGATCATATCCAACGGAAATAAATATAATCGTTAAAAGTATTATATATTTTTTAATAAGTTATTCATAATTTTTTTATAATTATATATATATATATATTAATATTTAAATTGATGCGTGGAAAGAAAATTAAGGTGGGAGGGATTTGGAGTAAATTTGGAGAGTTTGGATAACTTGGAAATGGATAGGATGTTTGGTGCAAAATGGCTCGGATATCCGGTTCGAAGGCCGTTGGAGCTGAACCTCTCAACTAGGAGGTTTTCGCTGAGGTGGCAGCAAAACCCGAGCCCCACTTCCTTCGAAGGTGCTCCTTGTTCGGAGCCCGTTGGAGATGCTCTAACCTCCCATCTTCCTTCCTATACTCCTATGTCTTCTTTCGTCCTTCTTCCTTCTTCCTTCCGCCTCCACTGCTTGTGTAGCCCATCGTCGTTGACCATGCGGGGTGGTGGATGGGTAGTGTTGAATGACGGAGGTGGAGCGTGGTGGTTGTGGTCCAAGTAGCAGAGAAAGAAGGAGATCCTTAAGGTGGCATCATTCAAGTTGCACATTAAGTTGATTTTTTTTTTAACACAGTTTTTGCTGATCTTTACATCGGGCATGGGTATTTGATGGTGGTCTCCAGACTCCACAAGATCTAGTCTCTTTTAATTTTTGAATCACATGTAGAGTTGGGTTTTTTTTTTCATCTAATGTGCTTACAACTTGTGATTTCTATGTGGGCAGAAGCTGAGTTGAGCTCTGAGACTAATTGGCCGGATTAATGATTTTCTAATTGGTGGCCACCAATTACTACTGCCACAAATTCTAACATAGAACGAATCAAGCTTTTGTATGGTTTGGTCACACTCTCTCTTTCTGAGATATTGTCATATTGATGTGATTCTTTTACAAAAAAAAATTTCTATGCTATGTTAATCTTATGAAAAGGATGACATAAATATGATGGATGGAACTTAATTTTTTGCCATAATATATTTACTTTTAGTTTTATTCGAAATATTTTAGAATATTTTTTGCAACAAGATTTGATTTTAATATGAAATATTGTATTTTACATTTTGTATGAGTCTTATGCCTTTAATATTCATAAACCATAAAGTAAATTTAAATATTTTTGACAGGGCCAATTATGTCTCAATCAAATGTTAGTGAAACCGAAAACAGCAATGAGATTGTTGACATTACTATTGATCAAGCACCTGAATGCCATCATAAAAATATATCTAAAATTTGGGAAGTGTTTACCTTAGAGAAAAGATCTGAAGGAATGAAAGCTATTTGCAAGCATTGTAAAAACGTTTTTTCTAGTGATACTAAATCAGGCACAAATCATCTTATTAGATATATCAAACAGTCTTGTCTGAAACGGCCTAACAAAGATGTTCAACAAATATTTCTTTCAAGCTCCTCCAAAGAATCTGGGACTGGAATAAAATGTTATTCATTCAATCAAGAGATTAGCTGTAAAAGTTTAATGAATTTCTTAACCTGTGGAGAACTACCTTTTTCAGATTGTGGAGAATGCTAGCTTTATCAAATTTGCGAAGAAACTTCAGCCTCTTTTTCATTTTGTGGGTCGTTTCACTGCAAGAAATGATTGCATTGCCCTATATGAAGAAGAGAAGAAAAAACTACAAAATGTATTGAAGAATCTTAATTGTCGTGTTAGTTTTACAACTAATCTTTGGACATCAAATCAAAAACTAGATTACTTGTGCTTGACAGATCATTACATTGATGATGATTTTATCCTGAGGAAGAGGATAATAAATTTTAGAATGGTTGCTTACCCTCATGCAAGTTTTGTGATCGATGATGTCATTGAGAAGTGTTTGATTGACTGAGATTTGGATAGTAAGATGTTCGCAATTACTTTATATAATTGTTCAACTAATGATGTTGTTGTAAGAAAATTGAATGATCACATGCCTGAAAAATTATTATTTCATGGATAATACATGCATATTAGATGTTGTGCTTATATTATTAATATTATGGTGCAGTATGATATGACAGTTATACACACTGCTATTGAGAAAATTCGAGAAATAATTCGGTATGTTATTGCATCTCCATCTAAGATGCAAACATTTAATGAAATTGCATAACAAATGCGACTTCCGCATAAGAAGGGTTTAGTTTTGGATGTTTCTACACGATTGAATTCTACGTATAATATGCGTTATAGTGCATTGCAATATAAAGATGTATTCACAAGATATGAAAATGAGCATTATAATAATGGTCCCATAATGGATGATTGGAAAAAGACTGAAATACTATAAAAGTTTTTAGAATCTTTTATTGATACCACAAAGATTTTATCCAAAAATAAGTATCCTACAACTAATATTTATTTCAAAGAAGAATGGGATATTACATTGTTATTAGATGAAAACATTAGTGATGATGAAACTTTAAAAGTTTTGGTCTCTAAGATGCAAACAAAATTCAAAAAATATTGGGCTAGCTGCAATAAAATTTTAGCCATTGCTTCAGTATTGGATCCGAGATCAAAAATGATGTTTATAGAATTTTGCTACTCAAAAACCTATAATGAAGAGGAGAGCAAGATTAAAGTTCAAGAGATTCATGATTGTCTCTAAAGCTTTTACATGGAATATACGAATGCGCCCGTTTCAAATGCTTATGGAACTCCATACAGTAGGACAACCGAATCAAGCACTGAAAGCTCGAGCACCTCGATTGACATGGGTAAAAGGAAGTTGGGGATGGATTTTTTTTTCCAATTTAGAACTCAAACCATTTTGAAACATCCGAGAAAGTCAGAGTTAGATAGCTACTTGGAAGATGATGTACTGTCTGACATGGAAAATGAAGAGTTCGACATTCTTAGTTGATGAAAAAATAATGCAGCACTATATCCTACATTATCAAGGATGGTTAGAGATTTATTAGCGACACCAGTCTCAACGGTCTTTTCAGAGTCAGCTTTTATCACAGGTGGCAGGGTTCTGGATCAATATCGTAGTTTACTCAGTCCTATCACCATGGAGGCTTTGATATGTGCACAAGATTGGTTTCGGACACAAAATAGTGAAGGTAAATAAACTATCATTATTTGTAGTTTTTAATATTAATATTGTCAATCTTGAATGATGTTGATTTTTATGTTCTAACCAATTTATGTGAATTAGTTGCTTGCACTTCATGTTCAAGTTCTACCAACATGGATTTAGAAGGAAACCCAGAAGATATGTGATATCTAAACTACAGTGTTGGTATTCAACTAAGATGGCATAGCAAACTTTTTTTCGGAATTCTTACTTTTTTGCCCATTTACTTCAATATTATTCAATCCATGCTAATATGTTTAAATTTTTATTGCAGTTTCATGATTCACCACAATGGTTCATCATCAATTTCATGGAATACTATAGAAGAAAGAAGAAAGATGATTGAATGGGATGGGTGACAGCAGTTAATGTTTTTTAGATCATTAGGCAATGATGCACTTTGTTAAGAAAAAATAGTTTTTGTACTTGTTATTGTCTAACAAGTTTAAGACTTTAAGTTGACATGTTTTTCTTTTCAAGTATTAAAGGAAAATTCAAAGAAGGATATTTTGGGTTTTTTCTCTTACATTCATAGTAACTAATAAGGAGTGCTCACAACATACCATGGGATATACTGAGGTTAGGGACCACTCCAATCGTCCCAAAGCATAAAGTTCATCAAGCTTGCCAAGTGTGGACTGCAATAGTAGAGTTTTTTTTCTCCCCATGACCCATCAGTGAGGTAAATGGTACAGTTGCACAAGTCCTCCTTCATAGCCCAGAGTGCTGTGAATTGGAGCAACTTCAGGTCGGGTCCAGAGATTCAAAACAAAAAAAAATAATAATGGATGGCGTCGGCACCCATAGGCTCCAGAATCCCTTTCACATCACACCTCAATCTTATCAAAATTCTGAATACGACCTTGGTTACATAATGCTGTGAATTTGGAGATTTAAAAAATAAAAGTAGTTTTCAAAAAAACAAAACAAAACAAAAGCTAAATCAGGCCAAGTTCGGGCCGGGCTTGGGCCTATCCCGAAATTTTAAAATCAGGCCTGGGCATGTCCAATGTGACTTGGGCTGGGCTTGAGCAAGTGGTGGTCCAACCCAAGCCCAGCCCATTAGCAACCTTAACCACGGTACTACTCCCAGCCACCGTCCTTGCCGGTCGAGTGGCGGTCAACAGGGATGTGACTGACAGTGGCGGGAGGTGGTGGATGACGGCCAGGAGTGGTGGCATCCCCACATGACCTAAATCGTGGTCGTTAGTTTTCGGATCGCCACATGTCGCTCTCCAAATTGCCAGCAATCGATAGGGGAGACGATCATCGGTGGAGAGAAGTCGAACCCACGATTTCCAACCTCCATCAGATCAAAGGACACATTTTTTCTCTTAAGAAGCAGCTACACATTGTGAATTTCGAACGACTTTAAATAGTCACCCCAAACCACGGAATCATCGTGGTTCAGGTCTAGCCATCGACACCTGTCCCCACCCGTTTGATTACCCGGCCCTTATGATGGAAGCCCCATGGGATTCTCCCGGTGGCCTGTAGATCTCAACAATCCAAAACCATCCAAAGGGATGGAAATAGCAAGTGTTGATGGCTAGACCCACACCACGGTGATACTGGGGTTCGGGGCGACTAAGTTAAGGGCTTTATGGGAATTTTGCGGATTGTCAAACAACCCGGACGCTAGAATGATCTATTGTCAGGTGAGTTAAAAATGTTTTCAACAGAAATCTTGTTTTGGATTGTTATTTTGTATGCCATCTTGTATTCTTCTATTTTCCTGGGTAATATACTGTTAGATAACTTTTTTTTTTTTGGTAACCAAATTACGCTAAAAGACCAGGTCAGGGGGGGAACAGAGAGCCCCCTACTATCTGACGAACCAACACAGACCAATATCACGGAGCAACAAGTCCCGTAGCGGGATAGGAAAGTCCCTAAACCAAAAACCTCCATCCTGCTGAAAAGCCGCACTCGCAAGCCAATCAGTCGCGTCATTCCCTTCCTGAAAAGTGTGGGAAACCCGAATGGCGTTGCGACGATCCAGGAGAAGCCGAAAATCTTCCAGTAGAGGCTCCACTGCTTGTACGGATTCCAAACGATGAAGCACCACCGTTAAATCACCTTCCACCACCAAAGGGGTGGACGACCAATGGGTTGATACACAATGTAAACCTAGCCATAAACCGCGAGTCTCAGCATCAGGCACTGACGCGCAATGAAACTTCTTGTTCCCGGCGGCCCAAATGATGCCACGATGGTCCTGAAGCACAAAACTAGCACCTCCGAACCAAGGGTATAGGACCCGTCAAAGTTGAGTTTAAGACACTCGGGGATCGGTGGAATCCATTTCACATAGTGCAGAGAAGCACACACCCGCGACAGGGAGGAAACTCAGTCCCTCGAGGAGAGAGCTCGAGATACCACACCTGCCTCCGCGATATATGGCACTGTTCCAGGTAAATACAGGGAGCTCCGCTTGTAAGTCGAAATGGGCACGATTGTGCAACCTCGAGCTAAATGCTTTTCTGTGGAAGGTCCTGCACGACTAGCTACCGGTTTGTGCTCATCTGGCTCATATCAGCCTGCTATATTCCTCAGAGTGTCCTCGTTGCGGCTAGGAGTTAGAAACGGTGTCCCATATGTTTAGATTCAAAGATCTTCACATCAGACTCAATCCAAGGTTTTGTTTTGACCGTTTTATTCTTCTAGTGATTTTTTAATATATTCCAATTAGAATTGTCTTTGGTTTTCTAATATATTAATTTGTATTGAATTAATATTGTTTTAAATGGTGCCATGTTATACAATATTATCTATACATTTTATTATTTTTAAGTAAAAATCTTGTCATCTTTTAATAGTTTTTCTTTGGGGAGTTGGTGATAAATCCTTTATAAAATATGCTTTTAAGCACCAGCCTCGATAATAGTTTGGTTTGAACTAAGACCAAGCCTGAAAAGACACTTGTGCATTAAACCCCTGTTGACGTAATCAACTCCTATCAAATGACTAAAATACTCCCACAATTACCCCTATGTATTAATTGAATTTATACTCCACTAGACCCAATTTATACTTCATAGTTGCTACAATGATTTCATTGTAGCCGTAATATTTCGGAGTATAAATTCAGGTGCTATAATGATATCTAGGGGTGGCAATGGGTCGGGTTCGGGTCGGGTTGAGACAGGTATAATGGCAAAACACCCAACCCGAACCCGACCCGTTTAATAAACGGGTCAAAAACTTAAACCCAAACCCAACCCGCCTAATAAACGGGTTGACCCGACCCGTTTAACCCGTTTACTAAACAGGTCGGGTCGTGTCGGGTTGGGTCAAGACGGATCGGATTGGGCCGGGTTGGTTCATGTTGGGTCGGGTTGGTTCGGGTCGGGTTGACACGACCAATTTGGTAAACGGGTCAAGTCGGGTCAATCGGGTTATAAGTACAAACCCGAACCCAATCCATTAAATAAACGGGTCAATCGGGTTGACCTGTTTATGACCCGAACCCGTTTAGGCCAAACCCAAACCCGCTAACTTCGGGTCGGGTTGGCTGGTCGGGTCAAGGATTGCCACCCCTAAGATATCATTGTAGCAATCGAATTTATACTCTAGGTTCTATAGCTACAGTGATATCAATTCCAGATAATGGAGTATAAATTCGATCTACAGTGATATCAATTCAAGATAATGGAGTATAAATTCGATTGTCTATGGAGTATAAATTCGATCGCTACAGTGAAATCACGAGTACGATTTTGTTCCAACCTCCTTAAAGAGGTTGGATGTTCCCGGTCTCTCTCATTGGTCCATATCGAGGGTGTGTTTGTCATTTCATACTGTTTATCATGGTGAAATGACCAAAAGCCCTCGATATGGACCAATGAGAGAGACCGGGAACATCCAACCTCTTTAAGGAGGTTGGAACAAAATCGTACTCATGAAATCACTTTAGCAGCAGTGATTTTGTTGTAGCGACCATTTTTGTTTTTTTGAGAGAAATTGTAGCGACCGAATTTATCCTCTGAAGAAATTACTGCTACAATAAAATCACTGTAGCAGCGATAGAGTATAAATTCGAGTGTTACAGTAAAAATATCATAATAGCATATACAATGATTTCACTGTAGCACTCGAATTCATACTCCGAAATATTACAGCTACAGTAAAAATTAGTCTAGCAGCTACAGTGTGCTAGGTCTACTATTGGGGTCTTTATTGTAGAACGTAACTATAGATCGGGTTCTAAGAGATAGTTAGAGGGGCAAAATGGTTATTTTTAACAAATTGAATGATCGGAGGATGTAACTCACTATGAAAGAGTTAAGAGGGGATTTACAAACTATAGTTAGTTAGAAGGGCCTTAGGTTAATAACATTTTTTTTTCTCCAAAGAAAAATCCGACGATAATAGTGGCGCTTTCAATATACAAATTTAGTGGTGTTGACGGTGGCTATAGTTTCTTCTTGAATATTCATTTACATCTAACAGTTTTGCAACCAAGAGGTAGCTCAACTAGTTCCCAGGTGTTGTTGTATGTTATGGACTCAAGCTCACCAGTTACAGCTTCCTTTCAAAAGATAGAGTCAGCTGAGGTCCTGGCTTTATCATAAGTAGTTGGATCCTCTTCCACTAGATATGTAATGAAGTCAGGCCCAAATGAAGTACCAGTCCTAGCTCGCTTGCTCCTTCTAGGTTCGATCTTTTCATTATCTGAAGAGTCATCCCTCTGTCTAGGAGCAGGCTTCTCAAGCGTACTGGGCTCCTGAGGTTTCTTAGACCTCTCTCTATAAGGAAACTGACTTTCAAAGAATTCGGCATTTCTAGTCTCGATGATGGTATTATCATCGATGTATAGGTTTTCGGAATGTATTACTAAAAACCTATATGCACTACTGTTCTAGGCATATCCTATGAACACAGAGTCAACTATTTTAGGACTCAGCTTAGTCCTCTTAGGGTTAGGTATGGATAGCTTAGCTAAACAACCCCATATTTTGAGGTGTTTATAGGATGGCTTCCTACCTCTCAGAATCTCATAAGGTATCTGCTCAGATTCCTTAAATGGGATCCTATTAAGAACATGTGCTGCTAAGAGCACAGCTTCCCCCTCAAGTTTGTAGGTATCCCTGAACTGATCATCATGGCATTGACTATATTTTTTAAGGTCCTGTTCTTCCTCTCAGCTACTCCATTAGACTTATGGAGCAGTGGTATGATGAATTACACCGTTGTCTTTACAAAACTTAGTGAAGTCTCCGGACTCATATTCACCTCCTCTGTTCGACCTAATGACTTGATCATCTTTCCTAACTGGTTTTCTATCTCAGACTTACAGGATTTAAACTTGGACAAGCTCTCGTCCTTACTCTTAAGAAGAAAGATTAAACAATGTTGGGAACAATCATCAATAAAAATGATGAAGTATTTGTTCTCTCCTCTCGTAGTGTAACCTTTAAGGTCGCACATGTCTGAGTGGATCAAGTCTAGGGTTTTTAGGCTACGCTCTACACTCTTAAAAGGTTTCTTGGCATATTTTGCCTCTACACATATGCCACACTTTTCATTTGAGGATGTAACACATTTAAGTACACTACCTAAGTTAACTAACATTTTAAGGGATTTAGAGTTAACGTGTCCTAGTCTAGCATGCCACAGAACAAAAGAATTACACAAGTAAGCAGAAGAAGATACTTTATTATCATTAATGAAAGTGGTTACATTCAGCTTAAACAAGCCCTCATCAAGATAACCCTTTTCCACAAAAGACCCTCCCTTAGTCAAGACAAATTTGTTCGACTCAAATACAAGCTTGTAGCCCTTCTTACTCAGCATTGCTCCGGAGACCAGATTCTTTCGGATTTCTGGGATATGCAGCACCTCCTTCAAAGTCAGAAGATTTCCAGAGGTGAACTTTAGAATCATATTCTCTTTCCCAGCGACTTGAGCAACTAAGGAGTTCCCCATGTACAATGACTCTCCTTCTTTTGCAGGTGTGTAGGTTGAGAAGCAGCTCTTCGACCCACATATATATATCGGGTAGCTCCCGTGTCCACCCACCAGTCTGCAAGGTTGCTGACTAGGTTGGCCTTAGTAACCACCACAGAGAAGTAACCGCTCTAAGCCATGTTCGCCTCGGACTTTTTCTTTGGACGGTTAGCTGCATTGAAGCGACACACTTTAGCTAGGTGACCTGGCCTGCCATATACAAAGCAATCTCCTTTCGACTTCTTCTTGAATTGAGGCTTGAAAAGCTTGTTCTTCTCCCAGGGCTTAGGAGCACGAGCCTTTTTTTTAGAAGACTCTCCTTCCACGAGGTTGGCCTTTCCTTTTATCATATAGGCTCGCTCTTTCTGCTCCGACACTCGGTTGTCCTCCTCTATACAGATTCAGACAATAAGGTCTTCCAGGGTCATCTCCTTCCTCTTATGCTTTAAACTGTTCTTGTACTCCTTCCATGAGGGAGGCAACTTCTCTATGATGGTTGCCACTTGTAATCCCTCATAGATATTGTAGCCCTCAGCGAGGACCTCATGGATGATAACCTGTATCTCCTCAAGTTGGGAGACCACAGACTTACCATCTTTCATCTTGAACTCCAGTAGCTTCCCGACCACGAACTTCTTCGACCCGGCTTCCTCTGTGGCGTACTTTTTCTCTAAGGAGTTCCACAGGTCTTTGGCGGACTTACAGGTGAAGTAGACATCATAGAGGTCGGGGACAAGGCAGTTGAGGATATAGTTCCTACACAGATAATCCTGTCTCTCCCAGGAGTCTAAGTCGATTTGGTTAGTTGAGCCATCATCCTTAGAGGTAAGGGTAGGCTTCTCCGAAGAGATAAGGTCGACAACCTTAAGGACAGTCAGATAAAACCTAAATTTCATCTGCCATCTCTTAAAGTTCTTCCCATCGAATGGTTCAGACTTCTCACTAGACTTGCTAGGTTTCCTCTCCATCTCAGTAGTCATCTAGGAAGAGTTCCTTTTGACTTTTCAAAAATTTGACGACCAAGTCAACTCTAGGAAGGAGGTGGAACACTTGGCTCGCGTAAATACCAAGCTTCCTAGGACAATTTGATGCCGGTTTGTCAAATTTTTCTCGACACCGCCAAACTTAAGAAAATTCAGAGGAATTCTAATAGTTAACAAAAGACTAGATCAAACACTCTCGTATAGGATCTAGATCTAAACGGAATAGAATAGACCGAAACAAATAACTTTCAGAATGTTGGGTTTTTTACTCTATTATGGCATGCAAACGATGATAGCAAAATATTGACAGGTTACAAATCTAGTGCAGAAAGTAGTAGAACAAAAGTAGAGGGGTTTAGCATGCAAAGTTTAGCACAACAAACAAGCAAGGTTTAGATTGTATCATAAGGCTGTCTACAGATATGGCAAAAAAGGTGAGGAGGAGGAAGAAGAACAGTGGACTTAGCAGTAGTCGAGGCTTGTGCTAGCACAATGCCCTGAAAGCTATTTCGCCACCTCGGTTGGTGCTTCAAGGCCTCCGACGAACGCTCATCAGGGTACAACGACTGGACTCCTCTTCAGCACCGAAGGGAACCCGTTTGGGACTCTCAGTGTACTCCAGACAGCAAATGAATCACAAATGAGAGAGAAAGAACCAGAGATAATGGAGAGAGCTCTTTGCTTTTGGTGTGCCTTCTGGCTTCACAAGACTCTCTCTTATATAGAGGTCCTTAGCCATAACGTTCCCACACTCACAACCCATCGCATGCAGCAATGATTCCCGCACTAATAAGAATTCACTACTTTGTCAGGTGTAACGGGTTGCATGCGACAGTGCAGAGGTCCATGTTCAACAAAAGAGTGTAACAGAAGGAATAACTCTCTATTAAAAAATTAAAACGCAATGTAAAAGAAGGCCCAAAGCCCATTCGCGTTCATGCGGCTCGTGAGCCGCGGTCTCGGCCCGAGCCCGACCCAGCTCGGCTCGGCGCACGCGCGTGCGTGTGTGGTGGGCTAGACTTGGCTCTTGGGAAGCTACAAAGCCCAGTGAAGGGAGTTCTATTATAAATGTATTAAAAGATCTCCCCACGGGCAATATGAGACTAAACACAAAAATCAGTTTTTTCATTCTCTTGTTAAAACCAAATTTTGTAACAACATCTCCATCTAGGATGCAAACATTTAATGAAATTGCACAACAAATGCGACTTTCGCATAAGAAGGGTTTAGTTTTGGATGTTTCTACACGATGGAATTCTACGTATAATATGCTTTACAATGCATTGCAAAATAAAGATGTATTCACAAGGTATGGAAATGAGCATTATAATAATGGTCCCATAATGGATGATTGGAAAAAGACTGAAATACAATAAAAGTTTTTAGAATCTTTTATTGATGCCACAAAGATTTTATCGGGAAATAAGTATCCTATACCTAATATTTATTTCAAAGAAGTATGGGATATTCAAACATTGTTATTAGATGAAAGCATTAGTGATGATGAAACTTTAAGAGTTTTGGTCTCTAAGATGCAAACAAAATTCAAAAAATATTGGGCTAGCTGCAATAAAATTTTAGCCATTGCTTCAGTATTGGATCCGAGGTCAAAAATGATGTTTATAGAAATTTGCTAGTCAAAAACCTATAATGAAGAGGAGAGCTAGATTAAAGTTCAGGAGGTTCATGATTGTCTCTATAGCTTTTACATGGAATATACGAATGCGCCCGTTTCAAATGTTTGTGGAACTCTATACAGTATGACAACCGAATCAAGCACTGAAAGCTCGAGCACCTTGATTGGCATGGGTAAAAGGAAGTTGGGAATGTATTTTTTCCAATTTAGAACTCAAACAATTTTGAAACATCCGAGAAAGTCAGAGTTAGATAGCTACTTGGAAGATGATGTACTGCCTGACATGGAAAATGAAGAGTTCGACATTCTTAGTTGGTGGAAAAATAATTCAGCATTATATCATACATTATCAGGGATGGTTAGAGATTTATTAGCGACACCAGTCTCAAAGGTCTCTTCAGAGTCAGCTTTTAGCACAGGTGGCAGGGTTCTGGATCAATATCGTAGTTTACTCAGTCCTATCACCATGGAGGCTTTGATATGTGCACAAGATTGGTTTCAGACACAAAATAGTGAAGGTAAATAAACTATTATTTTTTATAGTTTTTAATATTAATATTGTCAATCTTGAATGATGTTGATTTTTATGTTCTAACCAATTTATGTGAATTAGTTGCTTGAACTTCATGTTCAAGTTCTACCAACATGGATTTAGAAGGAAACCCAAAAGATATGTGATATCTAAACTACAATGTTGGTATTCAACTAAGATGACATAATAAACTTTTTTTTCGGAGTTCTTACTTTTATGCTCATTTACTTCATTATTATTCAATCCATGCTAATATGTTTAAATTTTTATTGCAGTTTCACGGTTCACCACTATGGTTCATCATCAATTTCATGGAATACTATAAAAGAAAGAAGAAAGATGATTGAATGGGATGTGTGACAGCAGTTAATGTTTTTTAGATCATTAGGCAATGATGCACTTTGTTAAGAAAAAATAGTTTTTGTACTTGTTATTATCTAACAAGTTTAAGACTTTAAGTTGACATGTTTTTCTTTCCAAGTATTAAAGGAAAATTCAAAGAAGGATTGTGGGCATCGAAATTAGCCCACGGGTCGAACCCGATTTTTACACGAAAAATAGGCCCGCACCCAACGGCCTTCGGGTCAAACCCGACTCGCTCATGCAACTTGGGCCCGCACACAATGGCCCGTATGCGAAACCCGGCCCGCACACAATGGCCCGCATGCGAAACTCGGCCCGCACACAACGGCCCGCGTGCGGACTCGGCCCACGTGCGAACTCAATTCGCGCGCCATGGCCCGACCCAAAGTAAACGGGTCCCACCGGACCCGCAACTCGGACACAAAGAGGGGGGCCCACCGGCCCCCCCTTCTAGAAAACCGTGCCCCCCTCCTCATGGAGAGGTGGGGCCGGCCCTAAAAGAAAAAGAAAAAGAAAAGAAAAAGAGAAAGAAAAAGAAAAAGAAAAGAAAAAGAAAAGAAAAGAAAAGAAAGGAAAAAGAAATCAAAACCGCCTCGATGCGGGGGGAGGTGGCGTGGACGTCTACGTAGCCGTAGATCCGCGACGATCCCTCGATCCAACGGACAAGATGACGTTGTGTCACCATCCGATCCAAAAGTGCAACAAGAATAACAACTCAATCTTTAAAAGATCGAGTCACATCTAGCCCGTAACCACCCCAACTAAAAAGGAGGGGATCGAGTTTGTTTCCCCGAATCAGGGAACAATATCTTGATGGTTATGGGGGGAGATATTGGATGAAACAAAAAGATTTCAGCAATATCTCCCCCAACCACCCCCCTTTGCCTATAAATAGAAGGGGTGGGGGAAGGCACAAAGGGTCTGAAAGCCGAAGACGAAAGAGCTCCGCAAGAGAAGCTCCAACGCTCGACGACCGAAGGCTTCACGAGGCACGGCAAGCACATCCTACGGGAATCCTTGGCCCTTCAAGTCCTCATCAACGTGAAGACCTTGCACTCGAAGGTCAAAGCTTCGACTCCTCGCACGAAGAAGAAAGCGTGGAGAAGAAGACCCGGAGCCGTCATCACCCGATTGCTCCAACGATCTTCATCAGCTCCGAAGACGCCATAAGCAAAGGCCGGAGAAGAAGATCGAAGCCGACAATACCCGTCGTCTTCAATCAAGGCATCGACTCCTCGCACGAAGAAGAAAGCCGGGAAAAGAAGGCCTGAAGCCGGTGCTACCCCTACCGTCTTCGTCAACAAAAGCCGACGCTACAACCGTCGCACGGAAGCCGGTGCTACCCCTGCCGTCTTCGTCAACAAAAGCCGACGCTACAACCGTCGTGCCGAAGCCGGTGCCACACCCGCCGTCTTCATCAACAAAAGCCGACGCTACAACCGTCGCACGGAAGCCGGTGCTACCCCTGCCGTCTTCGTCAACAAAAGCCGACGCTACAACCGTCGTGCCGAAGCCGGTTCCACACCCGCCGTCTTCATCAACAAAAGCCGACGCTACAACCATCGCACGAAGATCGGTGCTACCCCTGCCGAAAAGCCAATACCGACGCCATAACCATCGAGGAAGCTGGAAGAATAAAGAAGCCTTGAAGAAGTAACGCCAGTCGTTCGAGAAGAAGATCGAGTCTAAGCTAAAGTCAAAGCCAAATGCCAGAAGCCAAAGCAGACGCACCGGTAAAGCCCGCGCCAAAGCAACGCACGTGCCAAAGCCAAGCAACTACGCCGGTCACGAGCAAAGCACCGCACGTTCTAGCCGATACGACACAAAGTCCGGAAGAACTAAAGCATCGCAAGTCTCTACCCGTCTACGTTCAAGCGCAAGCGCCAAAGCAAAGCAAACGCCAGAGCCACGCCAAAGCCGAAAGCCAAAGCCAAAGCCGAAGCCAAAAACACGATCGACGTCGCGAACCGACGATCAAGGACGCCAAGGTCTAGCAAGGATCGAGGAAGACACGAAGGTCGAGGAACGAAGCCCAAAACCTCCCTAGCCGAGAAAGCGCGAAGCACGGACGGGACAAAATCAACGACGGAAACTCCTTAGCCTCTCAAAAACCCTCATCCTGTAAAGACCTCTATCCTGGGCAACCCCTTCAGAGCTCTCGCACGAATACCACGTGGAGACGCGGATCAAAGGGACCCTCCAGAGGATCTCTCCCATAATCTCCTGATCAAAGAAAATTTGTAATCTCGTGTGATCCGCAATAAAGACGACCCGAATCTTTTTCCGCACCCACAGATTTCTGGCACGCCCGGTGGGACCTCCTCTCCTTTCATCCGTACGTTTGAAGAAGTTGCTTCAAGTTCGCCATGGCCGGAACGAATGATGATACGTTTGCTCCAACAAGCCTCTCACCTATCGCCGAGTCTCCACTACTCCAACACGGTGATCCAGAAAACCCGGAGGATGCCATTCCCCCGGTAGTACACGTCTACACTCGGCGTACTCAAACTCTTGCGGACTTCTTCACGCCAGAAACTGCTGCCAAAGATGCCCGCCAAGGCGCCAATGAGGCATTGGTGCATGAAGAAACGAGCCTCAATCCTGGAACATCTGTCCAGAAATTTGGGGAGGACCAGCCCCAATCCCGAACCCGTTCGGGTTCTCCAGCGGACTTTGCACCTCCCTTGCCAGGGGCAAACATCCGTCATCAAGCAGAAGCAAGCCAACGTAACTACATCTCCGACGATGATGACGAGGGTGCGGGCATGCAACATCGAGACGTCCTGCGACATCATCCTCCGTCCGCCCTCCAGATCCAAGTCATGCAAATGGGTGAACACATGGCTCAGCTCACCCGACTAATGGAAGAGAAAGATCGTCACATCAACACCTTGCTTCAAAGGCTGAGTGCCAGGGATGTCCCAATATTCGGTCAACCTCCTGCTTCTCCAGTAGCTGCTCCAGCCCCGTCTCCAACTCCTGCTCTTGCAGAAGTCGGCCCGGCAACACTAGCAACTACTCCTGCACTCTCCTCGGCTCCCATGTCGGTCTCGGTGGCCGCGCAACCTTCAGTGGCAGCAACGATGAATGCCCAGCAAATACAAGCACTAGTGGCTGACATGATGCGTTCCCACGGCAGCAGCCTACCTCCGATTACGGCGGCATATTCAAAGCCTTACACCATAAGAATCCAACAACTGCGCTTCCCTACCGGGTTCCAGCCACCAAAGTTCCAACAATTCGACGGAAAGGGGAACCCAAGGCAACACATTGCCCACTTCGTCGAAACTTGCAACAACGCCGGCACATACGGCGATGAGATGGTGAAGCAGTTCGTTCGCACACTCAAAGGTAATGCTTTTGACTGGTATGTTGACCTTCCTCCAGGATCCATTGACAACTGGGATCAGATGGAAAGAGAATTCCTCAACCGCTTCTACAGCACTCGGTGCATCGTTAGCATGACCGAGCTTACTGCCGTCAAGCAAAGGAAGGACGAATCAGTAATCGACTACATCGATCGATGGAGGAATCTCGCCCTGAATTCACGAGACCGTTTGTCGGAAGACTCGGCTATCGAGATGTGCACCCAAGGCATGCACTGGGGCTTACTTTACATCCTCAAAGGGATTAAGCCTCGGTCCTTCGAAGAACTCGCAACTCGAGCCCACGACATGGAGCTCAGCTTAGCAAATCGCGGGGACTCAAAGACCAAAGACTTCCTGAAGGTGGAAAAGAAAGACAAACCGCCGGCGCCCAAATCGAAGCAAGTTAACGTCGCCGACATCGCCTCGGCCTCCAAGCCACTCAAAATCAGTGGTAAGTCGGATCAAGAAAAGGGAGCTGCCATACCACCGCCTCCACCCCAAAGACAGTCAAAGATGACTCTAGAAGAACTTGAGGCCAAAGAGTATCCCTTTCCAAACTCGGAAGTCTCCGTCATGTTCGATCAACTGCTATAAGAAAAGATGATCGAGCTTCCTCCTTCAAAAAGGCCCGAACAGATGCATCGGGTCAACGATCCGCTCTTCTGCAAATACCATCGGCTGGTTAGCCATCCTATTGAGAAGTGTTTCGTCTTCAAAGAAAAGATCATGACACTCGCAAAGCAAGGAAAAATTGAGATCGACTCCAGCGACGTCGCAACGGCAAACATGACGTCCATCACCTTCGGTTCGTTTCAACCAGTACTCGTTGCTGCCCACCAGAGAAGGCCCAAGTTGCGCATCAACCGCCAAAGACCGATTGCGAAATTAGCCCCACGACGGAAAATCTCAAAATGACAGCAGTACGCTCCTAAGCTCGCTGAGGAGGAAACGTCACTGCCCTGGGGGCAACCGTCGCCTACGTCGACGTCTCTCTCAAACAAAGCTATGTCCCAACGAAATCTCCAGACAAGGTACGCGCAAGGAGACCCGGAGGTCGGTCTGTTAGGCCAGCCTTCAGGTAAATTCGACTACTACGTCCTCTATTCCAGACCTTCGCCTGTCTCAATAGAAGAAATCAAGCCCACCGGCTGGGAGTCAGAAGGCGAACCACCAAGGTCCCCAGAGGAGCAAGTCTCCCTGACTCATGGAGAACCCACAAATCTCCAGACAAGGTATGAGCAAGGAGACCCGGAGGTCGGTCTGTTAGGCCAGCCTTCAGGTAAATTCGACTACTACGTCCTCTATTCCAAACCTTCGCCTGTCTCAATAGAAGAAATCAAGCCCACCGGCTGGGAGTCAGAAGGCGAACCACCAAGGTCCCCAGAGGAGCAGGTCTCCCCGACCCATGAAGGACCTACCGCTCCCACTCCAGAGCTTCACCTTGGTAACGAAGAATCCACTGATGAAGATGCATGGGTCATGATTCCTCGCAGACGAAGGCCATGGATGCCAAGAAGTCGCAAGATCAATCGGGTAACAAGAAAGCTTCCGGAACGGAGAACTTACAAAAAGAAAAACAAAGCTCCAGGAAGAAAAGCATTCAAAGTACCACCAACAGATCCTGATGATCTCCTCCTGCAAAACCCTCCAGAACCGACAACGTTGCAAGAGTTCTTCCCCGATTACTTCCTCCCAGCTAATCAGCAGCACGAAGCCTCCTGTTGCATGGTTGAGATTCACGTAGCGCCGGAAGAAGAAGATAGGATCAAGCCTTCTAAAGAAAGCAACACCGACAACGAGGAGGATGATTCCGACAAAGACAGTACTGCTGCTTACGATGAGGCAATCCTACACTTGCCACTCATAGAAGCACTAGCAATGGCTGAGGCTTTGACAGACCCAGACAGCTACAAAAGAAAGAAGAAAAACGCCGAGAAGGACAAAACTATTGTCTCATGTAACGCAGCAATAACTTTCTCGGACGAAGATCTGCAACTCGGAGCACGACTGCACAATCGACCTGTCTACGTCTCGGGATACATCAACGAGAAGCCGGTAAATCGAATCCTGTTGGACTGTGGCTCCGCTGTCAACATCATGCCTATCCAGACAATGCGCCAGCTTGGCATCACCACCGACCAGCTCTCACAAAGCCAGCTGGTCATTCAAGGGTTCAACCAAGGAGGACAGTCCACCATAGGGATCATTCGTCTAAAACTCTCCATCAGTCAACTTGACACGACGGTTCTTTTCCACGTCCTTGACTGTCAAACATCATATCACCTCTTGCTGGGAAGACCGTGGCTGCACGAAAATGGTGTCGTAGTGTCTACCTGGCACCAATGCCTCAAGTACTACGAGGAAGGTCTGGAGAAATGCATTGTTGCAGACGATAAACCATTCAATGAGGCTAAAGCGCACCTCATCGATGCCAAGTTTTACCAAGCAAAGGACCTTGTCGCAGAAGTCCTTCCAGCTAAAGCTCCTCGAACTCAGAAAGCTAAAAGGATGGAGCAGGAAGAAGCTCTGCCAACTCCAGATCCAGTACCACTATCTAAGGCGATACGCGAAGTCAAAGAAGTGCTAGCACCGAGACGAAGAATGCGCATCAGCTTCAAGCCAAGATCCATGAAGCACACTCCATTACTTGCCCAAGCTACGACAGTCTTACGCCTCACGCCTCAGTGGCTTCGCAAAGATGAACCACCACCTTTTGCCTCGCTAAAAGGGATGGTCCAGCCGCTATCAGAAGCTAATGTCATCACTCTGCAAGAGATGACACTGCCACTACCCAGCTTGGGGCAAGCTTCAAGTTCGCCAAAACCCATCAATCCCTTCGAATCCAGCCAACTCACATTCAAGCCAAAAGGAAGCTGGGGGCAAAATGTCGCCAAGCTGCTGTTCAAAGCTGGCTACGACAAAGACAGTGCTGCACATATGAGTACGCTCCTGCCAGCTCCAATACCACACGAGATGACTAAGACTCAAGCCCATTTACTCCAGGGTGGCGAGCAGATCCCACCAAATCGGCGAGGCATCGGCTCTCGTCAAACCCCGATGGTCATTAAAATAACAGGAGAAAAGACCTTCACCTCTAACTACATTGAGGTGAAGTTGGTGGATGAAGCGAAAGAAGGATCGTCAGCCTCCGATGCACGCTCCACCAATATCATTCATCCCGCTACAAAGGGCGCCAAAAGAAGGCGATATCAAGCTCGGCGTCGGACCATACCTCAAAAGCAAAGGAAGAGCGTCAAAAACCAGGCAAGTCAAAACCCAATATCAGTATTCAAAAGACTTGGGCCAATCGGGCAAGCAAAGCAAAGGTCAGTATTCGACCGTTTGGGAAAGCCACCCACTGAGGTGAGAAAAATCATTCCCACCCACCCACCCAAATTTTTTCAAACTGCCGATGTTCCCAATATCATTCTGGTCTCTCTTAATCATATCACAATTGCCGACTCCTCGGTCGACGTCACTTCTACTTCGGACGACGAGTTGCCTGATGCACCGCCAGTCCTCGAAGAAGGGGGGCAATCTACCGTCGACGATCTGAAAGAAATCAACTTGGGGACACAGGAGGATCCTCGACCCACATTCGTAAGTGCACTCCTGACTCCCGAAGAGGAGGCCGCGTACATCAAGCTACTCCAAGAATACAGAGATGTCTTCGCATGGTCCTATAAGGAAATGCCGGGACTTGACCCCAAGATTGCAGTACACCAGCTTGCTGTCAAACATGGAGCTAGCGCCATCAAGCAAGGACAAAGACGTTACCGGCCGGAACTGGTACCGCAAATAGAGGGCGAAGTCAACAAGCTCATTGAAGCCGACTTTATCCGAGAAGTTAAGTATCCAACGTGGATCTCCAGCGTGGTCCCAGTCAAGAAGAAGAACGGCCAGATCAGAGTATGCGTGGACTTCAGGGACTTAAACAATGCATGCCCCAAAGATGACTTCCCACTGCCAATCACAGAACTAATGGTGGATGCGACAACAGGCCATGAAGCACTAACCTTCATGGATGGGTCCTCGGGCTACAACCAGATCCGGATGGCGCCCAAAGACGAAGAGCTTACGACATTCCGCACGCCAAAAGGGATCTACTGCTACAAAGTCATGCCTTTCGGCCTGAAAAATGCAGGAGCCACTTACCAACGAGCCATGCAAAAAAATTTTGACGATATCCTTCATCAGAATGTAGAATGCTACGTCGACGACCTCGTGGTAAAATCAAGACAAAAGTCAACACATCTTCAAGACCTCGAGCTAATCTTCAAGCGACTTCGAAGGTACCAGCTCCGCATGAACCCGCTTAAATGCGCATTTGGGGTCTCCTCGGGAAAGTTTCTCGGCTTTGTCGTACGCCATCGAGGCATCGAGATAGATCAATCCAAAATAGATGCTATCCTCAATATGCCAATCCCGAAAACCATGCGAGACCTCCGAGGTCTCCAGGGCCATCTAGCATATATCAGAAGGTTCATCGCCAACTTAGCAGGAAAATGCAGGCCCTTCAGTCGCCTCATGAAGAAAGGAGCAGCATTCAAGTGGGATGAAGCTTGTCAGGAAGCCCTCCAAAACATCAGGGATTACTTACTCAAGCCCCCGGTTCTGCAGCACCAGTTCAAGGAAAGCCATTGGTCCTTTACATCAGCGCCCAGGAGCAGTCCTTGGGGGCACTCCTGGCTCAAGACAACGAGCTAGGCAAGGAAACAGTATGCTACTATTTGAGCCGCACTCTCATCGGCACGGAGCTAAACTACTCCCCGATTGAGAAGGTCTGTCTGGCGCTCATCTTCGCTACAAAAAGGTGCGACACTATATGTTAGCTCACGCCATCAGGCTCATCTCAAAAGCCGATCCGCTCAAATACATCATGTCGAGACCAGTGCTCTCCGGACGTCTGGCCAAGTGTGCTTTGCTCCTCCTTGAGTTTGACATCACCTTTGTCCCTCGTAAAGCGGTCAAAGGTCAAGCTCTCGCAGACTTCTTAGCAGAATATCCCCTTCCAGCAGAATAGGAACTATAGGAAGATCTCCCAGACGAAGAAGTATTCTGCATCGACATCGCTCCTTCTTGGAAAATGTTCTTCGACGGTGCGGCCAGGCAAGATGTAGCAGGAGCAGGAGTTATCTTCGTCACACCAAACGATGAAGTACTTCCCTTCTCATTTCTACTATCAGAGCCATGCTCCAACAACAGGGCGGAATATCAACCTCTGATCATTGGCCTCGAACTCGCCAATGATATGAAACTTCAAGGGCTCACAATTTTCGGCGACTCTCAACTCGTCATTCAGCAAATATTGGGGGCATACGAGGTCAACAAAGAAGATCTCGTGCCATTGCACCTACGAGCCCTGAAACTCCTTGGTACACTCAAAGATGCTTCAATCCAACATGTTCCCAGAAACCTCAATCAGTAGGCTGATGCGCTTGCAAATTTGGCGGCTACACTTCCGTTCCCAGAAAAAAGCCAACTCATCATCCCTATCTGTAAGAGAATGGTGATCACCGAGGAGGACCTCCCTATGGGAATCCCGGACCAAATCAATACAGTATACGTTTTCGTGACCGACGAGCTAGACTGGAGACAACCATTCATAGACTTTCTTGTCCACGGGAAGCTCCCTGAAGATCCGAAGCGTAAGGTCGACATTCGCCGACAGTCTGAAATTCTTCCACTTCAACAATGAGTTGTACCGTCAAAGCTACGATGGTACGCTCCTGAGGTGTCTTGCAAAAGAAGAAGCGGAAACAGCACTAGAAGAAGTCCATGCCGGGATCTGTGGCTCACATCAGTCCGGTCCAAAGCTGCACTTCCGCATCAGGCGGATGGGGTACTACTGGCCCACTATGATCAAGGACTCCCTCGAGTTTGCAAAAAGATGCCACACTTGCCAGCTGCATGGCGACTACATCCGTCAGCCTCCGGAACCTTTGCATCCAACCATCGCATCATGGCCCTTCGATGGATGGGGACTCGATATTGTCGGTCCGCTACCCAAGTCATCCAAGCAGCATCTTTATATCCTGGCGGCAACAGATTACTTCTCCAAGTAGGCTGAGGCAGTACCATTGCGAGAAGTTACCAGGCACTCTGTCATCAACTTCATCCAGAACGACATCATCTTCCGGTACGACATCCCTCGCTATATCATTACGGATAACGGGAAGCAATTCAAGAACGCCGCTGTCAACCAATTTTGTGCCAAGTTCGATATCAAGCAAAAGTGTTCAACCATGTACAACGCCTCTGCCAACGGCCTAGCTGAAGCTTTGAACAAAATACTCTGCAAACTTTTGGAGAAAGTCGTCTCAAAGTCGAAGAAAGACTGGCATGAACGCATGGGTGAAGCGCTATGGGCATATCGCACCTCTTTTCGCACGCCAACACAGGCAACTCCGTACTCGCTGGTATACGGAGTAGAAGCTGTCCTCCCACTTGAACTCCAGATCCCGTCACTCAGGATAGCCGTCCAGAAAGGCCTCGTCAATGGCGACAACGCTCAACTTCGCCTAGCAGAATTGGAAGCCCTGGATGAAAAGCGTCTCGAAGCCCAGCAACGCCTGGAATGCTACCAAGCCAGGCTGACCCGAGCCTTCAACAAAAGGATTCGCCCTCGATCCTTCCAAAAAGGAGAATTGGTGCTCGCAGTCAAACGCCCCATCATCCTTTCACATCGAGGAGGAAAGAAGTTCGACGCCAAGTGGGATGGACCTCACATTGTCAAAGAAGTCTACTCCAACGGCGCATATCTTCTCACCACGCCAGAAGGGCTTACACTCGGCCCCATCAATGGCAAGTACCTCAAAAGGTACTATGCCTAAAAGCAGGGCTGCTTTCCTTCCAAAAAAAAAAAAAAAGGAACTACGTGTGACTTGATCCCTCTCAGTAGGGTATGTAGGCAGCCTGTAAAGGTTCAGTCCAAACAAAAGAAAAACACAACCAAACTCTGCCATTCCAGAAGACAAGTCCAAAAAAATAGATGCATGATATTAAGTTATTACCAGATAAAGAAAAACAGAACTACAAGTCTGTTAAGCAAAAATGACAAGAAAGAAAAGGAAATGCGACATTGCTAGTAAAGCGAATTAAGTTCTTTGAGACGATGGAGCAGCTCGCCGTCAGTAACCTCCATGCGCTGCAACTCTGAAGACTGAGAAGCTACCCGCTCCCGATGCGTCGCCAGCTCGATACGCTGCTTTGCCAAGTCTGCTCCAGAAGACTTCTCGATCGTCTCAGCTTTCTCGAAAGATGCGCGAGCAGCCTCTAGCTTCTTTCGCGCCCGAACAAGGCTCGCAGTGGCAAGTGCATGCTGCGCCTCCAGTCGACGCTCCTCGTCCTCGGCCTTTGCCAGTATCAGGGGGAGGTCATCTTCCATCGAAGCCCGTTTCAAGCAGTGAGCTTCACTATCCGCCAAGAGAACACGCATCTGTGCCTCAAACAAAGAGCCATCTACCTGGAAGGCCGCCAGGTTCTTGCAAAACTCAGGCCCCTTAAGAACCCACCAGCTGCTCAAAGCGTCAAAGCCCTCTTCCTGGAAGGGTGCGAGCGTCGTCTGGATATACTTCCGACAGCTCTCCAAAAGAAGCACAGAGAGAAGGTCTCGCGAACTGCACTTTCTCCTGTCAGCCTCTGAGTGCACAGGCAAGGTGGGCTCCGGTCCTGAAGACTCAAGTGTAGGAACCGCCTCCTGGACCATCGCCGTGATAACAGTCAGCGGAACCACCGGAGCCGAAGGAGGAGGCACAGGCAAACCTTCCGACAAAACGACTGCGGGAGTAGCCTCTGCCGGAGTACCGGACCTAGCTGGAGGAGTCTGTTCTCTCCCTATACTGGAGACCTCATCCTCCTCCCCAAAGCCCAACTGCTCCACGTCAATATCATCCAGGTTGACAGCACTGCCGGCAAAATCTGCTCCACACGCTCCCAAAAGCTCCAAGTTATCCCAGGGAACATCCAGCCCGCCACCTTCAATCAACGTTGCTCTGAGGGGAGAGCACTCCTGCCCAACTCCCTTCGGGGCAGACTCGCAGTCCGGTCCAGCAGACCCTGCCAAAATAAGAGCTGGACAACTCAGCCAACGAAGTAAGAGTACAAGCACAGAAATTCATGAAACACTAAAAACAAGGTATACCTGCAGCATCCGAAGAAGATACCCCAGAAGGAGGGATTACCTCATCGGCAAAAAGCCCTGGCTCTCCCTCTCGAGCTGACCCTGCCTCGCCAGCACCAGTCAAAGCTGCCTCACACAAGAGGTCCAACTTTCTCCTCTTGGGAGAAGCACACCCACTCCAAGAAGCCTGAGTCTCAGGAAGACTCTGAACCTTGGAGGATGGAGCCATCTCAACTTCTTGCACAGAAAGTGAAGCCTGGGAAGTACTCTCTCGACGGCCACAAGATTTCTCTGACCATCGCTCCTCGGACCAGAGACGGCGATCCTCTGACCCCGCCAGAGAGTCAAAAGGAAAGTCAGCCCGCTCGCTGCTAGCAAGGACGTCTAGCGGAAGGCCAGCCAAGAGGGGAAGCACTGACCCGTTGACCCAGCGGCGATACTCAGGAGTTGCGGCATCCTTGCCGCCCGACTTAATCCCCGGTGAAAAAGTACACCCAGTAAATCGATCGTAAAGCGCTCCCCAGAGGCGGTACGCCTCCTGCGGAGTATAACGTAACCGCAGGCGCAAAGGAGTCCCAGGCAACTCCTGCCGAAAACCCTGCTGACGAGCAAACCGGTAGGGAGAGTACCGGGCCACCTCCACTACATCCCCACGGCGCCAAACAAGATACCCAGGCCTGCAACTCACCATGTGTTAGAATTGGTGAGGTCTACAGCTCGTAAAACATATAGTTTAGCTATGTATGGTTGATAGTATAAGATTGCATCTAGGTACGTACCTTAGTACGTGTTCTGATTACAGAACAGAGAGCCATGGCTACATGGTAATCCTCTTGAGTGGGAGACTCAAGGGACTGGTCCCATGTAACCTAAATACGTTCGCAGCTCTGATTAGGGTTGGTCGCCCTATCAGGATAAGCTGTTGGGATGACAGAGCGTGGGTGTCTCCACCACGGTCATTACCAGGCACAGTGTCTGTGGCCGAACGGAACCAACACGGTGCACAGATCGATGAGCAGACATCGGTGCACTAAACCGTGTTTCTGCTTAGGGTAAAACGATCCTAAACCCTGAGGAACCATGTCTGGTGGACTAACCAGTTGTGTGGTGCTTTGGCGCACCAATGTGTGAGGATCCGGATGCAGTGATCCAAAACCACGGTGTACTGGGTTACCCGGCTGGCGTTGCATCAGCATGTCACTCCTGCAGGCTATCCACACCCCTAACGGGAGGTGCGTTCCTTGGTTTGACCTACGTCGTATTAAACCCTGGCCAGGTGGTCATCAGTTGGACTGGTGACGGATCGGATTGCTCGAAAGAGTAATCGGAGATACGATGTATGTGGTCAACCTGGAAGGAACCGAGTCATATGAGCACTCGAGTCTGACGGTATTCTCCACCGCTCGAGTTGCGTCATGGCACCAGTGGAGGGACAGCGAGTTTACCATACTAAGCGGAGAGCAGGGGTATGAGAGAGAACATAGTAAGTCCGGGGGAATTGGAGTGCAGCCTGCGTCGCACTCTGGGTGGCTACGTAGGTTAACTCGGACTCAGAGGATCGATGGTACACTCGGGTAGTGTGTCGATCGAGTCTGAGTTGGAAGCCATGAACCCTGGTCCCTGAAGGTTCCACCTTATCGACATTATGTATGGTTCTTATACCATCTCCTCGAAACACAGAACGTAGTTAGAGGAAGCGAGAAGTCCAAGCATACGCTCCGTGAGTGCTTCGCACTAGTGCACGGTAGATGCGTAGCTACGTGTATGCACTAAGGGGAAACCCTAGGTTAGTGCAGAGACGCATGTAGCAATTCCTTGCCATAAGTGGACTTTGCCACATGGGTGCGATGCACCGGGACATGTTGCGAGTTGACTAGTTGACTTCACTAGGGGTACCCTACGGGAACCTCAGAGAATAGTGAAATCACTGGTGTACTTCACTTATGTGTGCCTTGCAAAGTCTCGTACACGAGGAACGGCCAACTAGTGGTATAAGGGCGTTTTGGTCATACCATGCGCCACTATGCACTAAGGGGGCCGGCCCTAAGTGTTGAGAGACTGGTCAAGGCCGGCCCCATTAGTTTCGGGAGGTTGTTGCCTCCGATGAAGGGGCCGGTTATGAGGCGCAGAAAACGGGCTGGTTTTGACCGTTTTCGAAAACAAGGAAAGGATAGAGATAAAGAAGAGATATATAGGGATAAGGTTTGAATCAATCATCCTTATCCATACTATCCTTATCCATATGGATAGGCCGGCTATATATATGAGAAGGAGAGAGAGGGGGCACGAAATTGATAGAGCCATGCAAGCCCTAGGGCCGGCCATGGTATGGGGAAACCCTAGCCGCCCCCTCTTCTCTCTTCGCATCTCCTCCCTCGTCTCTCTCTCCCTCGCTTGCGCCATTGGATGGCGACTCGTCTTCCTCGCGTGGTTTTTCGTAGAAGGAGAAGGCTCGTCTTATGGAGGCACTCAGAGATCCATCGACGAGGTGCCGTGCATCGTGTGAGATCGGGTGAACTAGAAGGCGTCTCCCGCAACCTTTTGCTGTCCAGAATCTGCACAGAAAATCAACGTTGTTTCTGCGATTCCGGGATCTACAGAAGTCCAAACGACGTGAAACTTGTTGGAAAAGTTGCGTCTCGAAGTTGGCTACCTGCAGTCCAAATTTCAGCCCAATCGGAGTTCGGAGCAGAAAGTTATGGCCGTCTCACCGAAGCTATGTTGAGCAGATCCGTAGCCCGTCTCCATCGACAAAGAAGAAATTTGTCGCGGTGAAAGATTCCGCACGCAGGTATGACCTCTAACAAGTAGATCTAACATAATTAGAACATGCATTCATGCTAGTTTGTTCTTTCGCGTTAGATCATCGTTAGGGGTTCGCGTAGTTGCCATGCTAGATTCATACACGCATATGTAGATCGTTTCGATGAAAATTTTGATATGTAACACACACCGCTCACGGTCCTCGGACCTTCACTTTGCTTCCGCTGTGGGCCTCTACCATGGATTTATTTCCAACACCATGCTCCAGTACAAAGGCTCGGACATCTCCGCCCCATCACACACCAGGGATTTCATAGAAGGCGCAAGTGCATTTTCCGATACAAATTCAAAGTCAGAAGGGCCCATGCGTCGCAAACACTCTCGGGCACTAGGCTTCGGACGCTCCCATGCGTAATAGGCGTTCATCACACCTCCCACACAAGGAAGGAAGGGCACCGAGGTCGAAGGTCCACGCGCCGCGAAGATCCCCTTCGGAAAGTGGAGCCTAATCCAGCCATAGAGGTAATGCAGGGGGCAAAAGGAACTGGCTCTGCCTACTTCCCCTCTTGCATTACCCGCACTCGGTAGACTCCAGTAGGTGCCGCTAAGCCCGCCGTACAACGAGCAGAGGATCACCGGCGCCAGGTTAAGGAACTCTCCAGTCACCATCCGAGCAGCTGCAAGGAAGGTCCCAGGGCGTACCACATCCCCTTCCCAAGGTAAAGCAAAGCGGCAGAGAAAAAGTACTAACCCCGCTGACCAGTAAACAGCACGCCAGTCATCGCTACATTCTTCAAGTCCCAAAACTTCCCAGGGACGTTGCGCCCCGGCCATGGAGCACCACTCTTTCTTCAGAGATTCAATCGGTCGCCGGAAGGTGCCAGGCGCCGGTCTCTTTGACGAAGCATATCTCCACATCGGGTGACTCGAAGGGGGAGCGTGACGATACTCTCCTCGAAACCAGAAGTCCACCCAATCCGAGTGAAGTACCCGGTCTGACCGCTCGCGCGCCGCTATAATAGCATACGCCTTAAAAAGCAAAAGGCAGAAGCTAGGAGACTCGTCTGGGTCCGTCAAAATCTCCAGAGAAGGAACCTCCTCCTGATAGTAGCTCCGAACTTTTGGACACCCAGAGATGACGTGCACGTCACGGAGGGTAATCCCGATTTTACCAGCCCCGGTCAAGAAGGTGTTGGTCTCAGGGCACCACTGCTCACACAGAGCCCGGTACATACCGTCCGGACGGCTGTACTCCCAACAGGCCGGCTCCACAAACCTCGCCAGACGCTCCATCCCTGGCTCTGCCTCCAACGCGCCAGATAGCTCTCTCATCCAGTCCCGGAAACCTCCCAGATACGTGACATCTCCACGCGATTGAATCTCCACACCCCATCGCGTACGGCGGGAGCATATCTTCAGAGCAACAACAGGGACCGGAACTGACTCCTCACTAGTGTGGTGGAACGGCAACCCCAAGCTCGGCCGAACGATTTGTCGGGAAGATCCTTCGTCAGTAAGGATACACTCGCCAAGTTTCAACACTCGACAAGAGCCGTCAGTCACGCCGTCCTCGCAAACTCTCTCGTGCGTCAAAAGCTGAAGTACTGACAGTCCGGTCTCCTGTCTCAAAGCACGGTGGTGGAAGACCTGCGCGAAAGGGAAGCGAAGATGCGTACTCCCGTGGGAGACCGCATCAACGACCCAGCCAGAACTCGGAAAGCTCTCATAACGACGAGACCTAAAAAAGAAAGAAGACAAAGCCCAAGTTAAATAGATTCCGAAACGGAGAAGTCGGGGGGCCTTGAGCAAATAAAAAAGAAGAGAGGGGGGTCACAGCAAAAAGCCACGACCCTCTCCTCCTCTCTCCTGTTAAAACTAGCAGGGGGGGCCCTTGAGCAAATAAAGAAAAATAGAGGGGGGTCACAGCAAAAAAGCCACGACTCTCTCTCCTCTCTCCTGTTAAAACTAGCAGGGGGGGCCCTTGAACAAATAAAAAGAAGAGAGGGGGGTCACAGCAAAAAGCCGTGACCCTCTCCTTCTCTCCTGTTAAATTAGCAGGGGGGGGGGGGCCTTGAGCGAATAAAGAAAGTAGAGGGGGGTCATGGCAAAAAGCCACGACCCCCTCTCTCTATCTCTTCTATTTTACATGCAGGGGGGGTGCGTCGTCCCCGACCAACACCGGCCGCGCCGCACCCCGCCGGCGCCCGCAGCCCCGGCCGCGCCGCACCCCGCCTCCAACCCACGCGCCCGCCCGCGCCCGCCCGTGCCGCTGTTGCACCAACCGCAGCCCCGCTCCCCGCGCCTCCGGCCCGCAGCCCCGGCCTCCGGTCCTCCCGCGCGCCGGCCGCCACAGCAGCCCCCGGCCGCGCCGCACCCCGCCTCCAACCCACGCGCCCGCCCGCGCCCGCCCATGCCGCTGTTGCACCGACCGCAGCCCCGCGCCCCGCGCCTCCGGCCTGCAGCCCCGGCCTCCGGTCCTCCCGCGCGCCGGCCGCCACAGCAGCCCCTGGCCGCGCCGCACCCCGCCTCCAGCCCATGCGCCCGCCCGTGCCGCTGTTGCACCGACCGCAGCCCCGCGCCCCGCGCCTCCGGCCCGCAGCCCCGGCCTCCGGTCCTCCCGCGCGCCGGCCGCCACAGCAGCCCCCGGCCGCGCCTCGCACCCTCCGACCCGTGCCGGCCGCCACAGCAGCCCCCGGCCGCACCCCGCGCCTTTGGCCCGCAGCCCCGGCCGCGCCTCGTGCCTCGCGCCACCGGCCACCGCACCGGCCCACGCCCACCATGCGAAGAAGAAGGAGGAGGAGGAAGAAGACGCGCCTTGCTTGCGACCCTCCGGCATCCACGGGCCGGCGGTCTTCCCTCCTCCGCGAACCCCATGGCGTCACCATCTTCATCCTCCTCGGCATCGTTGCGAAGCAAGAAACCCTAGCAGAGCTCTCGACTCCAAGCCGCCGGGAATTGCCAATAATGAAGAGAAACAAAAACGGGGGGGCCTTTTAAAGACCTAATCCCACACGAATACGCGACTCAAGTCCAAGCGCTACGTGTTTCCCGCGGGCGCACTCGAACTTGAGGGGGCACTTGTGGGAATCGAAATTAGCCCACGGGTCGAACCCGATTTTTACACGAAAAATAGGCCCGCACCCAACGGCCTTCGGGTCAAACCCGACTCGCTCATGCAACTTGGGCCCGCACACAATGGCCCGTATGCGAAACCCGGCCCGCACACAATGGCCCGCATGCGAAACTCGGCCCGCACACAACGGCCCGCGTGCGGACTCGGCCCACGTGCGAACTCAATTCGCGCGCCATGGCCCGACCCAAAGTAAACGGGTCCCACCGGACCCGCAACTCGGACACAAAGAGGGGGGCCGCCTTCTAGAAAACCGTGCCCCCCTCCTCATGGAGAGGTGGGGCCGGCCCTAAAAGAAAAAGAAAAAGAAAAGAAAAAGAGAAAGAAAAAGAAAAAGAAAAGAAAAAGAAAAGAAAAGAAAAGAAAGGAAAAAGAAATCAAAACCGCCTCGATGCGGGGGGAGGTGGCGTGGACGTCTACGTAGCCGTAGATCCGCGACGATCCCTCGATCCAACGGACAAGATGACGCTGTGTCGCCATCCGATCCAAAAGTGCAACAAGAATAACAACTCTATCTTTAAAAGATCGAGTCACATCTAGCCCGTAACCACCCCAACTAAAAAGGAGGGGATCGAGTTTGTTTCCCCGAATCAGGGAACAATATATTGATGGTTATGGGGGGAGATATTGGATGAAACAAAAAGATTTTAGCAATATCTCCCCCAACCGCCCCCCTTTGCCTATAAATAGAAGGGGTGGGGGAAGGCACAAAGGGTCCGAAAGCCGAAGACGAAAGAGCTCCGCAAGAGAAGCTCCAACGCTCGACGACCGAAGGCTTCACGAGGCACGGCAAGCACGTCCTACGGGAATCCTTGGCCCTTCAAGTCCTCATCAACGTGAAGACCTTGCACTCGAAGGTCAAAGCTTCGACTCCTCGCACGAAGAAGAAAGCGTGGAGAAGAAGACCCGGAGCCGTCATCACCCGATTGCTCCAACGATCTTCACCAGCTCCGAAGACGCCATAAGCAAAGGCCGGAGAAGAAGATCGAAGCCGACAACACCCGTCGTCTTCAATCAAGGCATCGACTCCTCGCACGAAGAAGAAAGCCGGGAGAAGAAGGCCTGAAGCCGGTGCTACCCCTACCGTCTTCGTCAACAAAAGCCGACGCTACAACCGTCGCACGGAAGCCGGTGCTACCCCTGCCGTCTTCGTCAACAAAAGCCGACGCTACAACCGTCGTGCCGAAGCCGGTGCCACACCCGCCGTCTTCATCAACAAAAGCCGACGCTACAACCGTCGCACGGAAGCCGGTGCTACCCCTGCCGTCTTCGTCAACAAAAGCCGACGCTACAACCGTCGTGCCGAAGCCGGTTCCACACCCGCCATCTTCATCAACAAAAGCCGACGCTACAATCGTCGCACGAAGATCGGTGCTACCCCCACCGAAAAGCCAATACCGACGCCACAACCGTCGAGGAAGCCGGAAGAATAAAGAAGCCTTGAAGAAGTAACGCCAGTCGTTCGAGAAGAAGATCGAGTCTAAGCTAAAGTCAAAGCCAAACGCCAGAAGCCAAAGCAGACGCATCGGTAAAGCCCGCGCCAAAGCAACGCACGTGCCAAAGCCAAGCAACTACGCCGGTCACGAGCAAAGCACCGCACGTTCTAGCCGATACGACACAAAGTCCGGAAGAACTAAAGCATCGCAAGTCTCTACCCGTCTACGTTCAAGCGCAAGCGCCAAAGCAAAGCAAACGCCAGAGCCACGCCAAAGCCGAAAGCCAAAGCCAAAGCCGAAGCCAAAAACACGATCGACGCCGCGAACCGACGATCAAGGACGCCAAGGTCTAGCAAGGATCGAGGAAGACATGAAGGTCGAGGAACGAAGCCCAAAACCTCCCTAGCCGAGAAAGCGCGAAGCACGGACGGGACAAAATCAACGGCGGAAACTCCTTAGCCTCTCAAAAACCCTCATCCTGTAAAGACCTCTATCCTGGGCAACCCCTTCAGAGCTCTCGCACGAATACCACGTGGAGACGCGGATCAAAGGGACCCTCCAGAGGATCTCTCCCACAATCTCCTGATCAAAGAAAATTTGTAATCTCGTGTGATCCGCAATAAAGACGACCCGAATCTTTTTCCGCGCCCACAAGGATATTTTGGGTTTTTTCTCTTACATTCATAGTGACTAGTGAGGAGTGCTCATAACATAACATGGGATACACCGAGATTAGGGACCACTCCAATTGTCCCAAAGCATAAAGTTCATCAAGCTTGCCAACTATGGACTGCAATAGTAGAGGGTTGTTTTTTCTTCCCATGGCCCATCAGTGAGGTAAATGGTGTAGCTGCACAAGTCATCTTTCATAGCCAAGAGTGCTGTGAATTGGAGCCACTTCAGGCCGGGTCCGGAGATTCAAAAAAAAAAAAAAAATAGTGGATGGCGTCGGCACCCATAGGCTCCAGAATCCCTTTCACATGACACATCAATCTTATCAAAATTCTGAATACGGCCTTGGTTACATAATGCTGTGAATTTGGAGATTTAAAAAAAATAGTTTTCAAAAAAAAAAAAAACATAACAAAAGCTAAATCAAGCCAAGTTCGGGTCGGGCTTGGGCCTCATGTTTCGAGTTTGGGCCTGGCTTGGGCCTATCCTGAAATTTTAAAATCAAGCCTGGGCATGTCCAATGTGACTTGGACTGGGCCCGGGCAAGTGGTAGTCCAACCCAAGCCCGGCCCATTAGCAACCTTAACCACGGTACCACTCCCAGCCACCGTCCTTGCCGGTCGAGTGGCGGTCAACGGGGATGTGACTGGCAGTGGCAGGAGGTGGTGGATGGCGGCCGGGAGTGGTGGCATCCCCACATGGCCTAAATCGTGGTCATTGGTTTTCGGATCGCCACATGTCGCTCCCCAAATTGCCAGTAATCGATAGGGGAGACGATCATCGGTGGAGAGGAGTCGAACCCACGATTTCCAACCTCCATCAGATCAAATGACACATTTTTTCTCTTAAGAAGCAGCTGCACATTGTGAATTTTGAACGACTTTAAATAGTCGCCCCAAACCACGGAATCATCTTGGTTCAGGTCTAGCCATCGACACTTGTCCCCACCCGTTTGATTACCCGGCCCTTATGATGGAAGCCCCATGGGGTTCTCCCGGTGGCCTGTAGATCTCAACAATCCAAAACCATCCAAAGGGATGGAAATAGCAAGTGTTGATGGCTAGACCCACAGCACGGTGATATCGCGGTTCGGGCCGACTAAGTTAAGGGCTTTATGGGAATTTTGCGGATTGTCAAACAACCCGGACGCTAGAATGATCTATTGTCAGGTGAGTTAAAAATGGTTTCAACAGAAATCTTGTTTTGGATTGTTGTTTTGCATGCCATCTTGTATTCTTCTATTTTCCTAGGTAATTTACTGTTGGATAACTTTTTTTTTTGGTAACCAAATTACGCTAAAAGACCAGGTCAGGGGGGAGCAGAGAGCCCCCCTACTATCTGATGAACCAACATAGACCAATATCACGGAGCAACAAGTCCCGTAGCGGGATAGGAAAGTCCCTAAACCAAAAACCTCCATCATGCTGAAAAGCCGCACTCGTAAGCCAATCAGCCGCATCATTCCCTTCTTGAAAAGTGTGGGAAACCCGAAATGACGTTGCGACGATCCAGGACAAGCCAAAAATCTTCCATTAGAGGCTCCACCGCTCGTACGGATTCCAAACGATGAAGCACCACTGTTAAATCACCTTCCACCACCAAAGGGGTGGACGACAAATGGGTTGATACACAACGTAAACCTAGCCATAAACCGTGAGTCTCAACATCAGGCACTGACGCACAATAAAACTGCTTGTTCCCGGCGACCCAAATGACACCACGATGGTCCTGAAGCACAAAACTAGCACCTCCGAACCAGGGGTATAGGACCCGTCAAAGTTGAGTTTAAGACACTCGGGGATCGGTGGAATCCATTTCACATAGTGCAGAGAAGCACACACCGGCGGCAGGGAGGGAACTCAGTCCCTCAAGGAGAGAGCTCGAGATACCGCACCTGCCTCCGCGATATATGGCACTATTCCAAGTAAACACAGGGAGCTCCGCTTGTAAGCCGAAATGGGCACGGTTGTGCAACCTCGAGCTAAATGCTTTATGTGGAAGGTCCTGCACGACTAGCTGTCGGTTTGTGCTCATCTGGCTCATATCAGCCTGCTACATTTCTCAGAGTGTCCTCGTTGCGGCTAGGAGTTAGAAATGGTGTCCCATATGTTTAGATTCAAAGATCTTCACATCAGACTCAATCCCAAGGTTTTGTTTTGACCGTTTTATTCTTCTAGTGATTTTTTAATATATTCCAATTAGAATTGTCTTTGGTTTTCTAATATATTAATTTGTATTGAATTGATATTGTTTTAAATGGTGCCGTGTTATACAATATTATCTATACATTTTATTATTTTTAAGTAAAAATCTTGTCATCTTTTAATAGTTTTTCTTTGGGGAGTTGGTGATAAATCCTTTATAAAATATGTTTTTAAGCACCAACCTCGATAATAGTTTGGTTTGAACTAAGACCAATGATTTGAACTAAGACCAAGCCTGAAAAGACACTTGTGCATTAAACCCCTGTTGACGTAGTCAACTCCTATCAAATGACTAAAATACTCTCACCATTATCCCTATGTATTAATTGAATTTATACTCCACTAGACCCAATTTATATTTCATAGTTGCTACAATGATTTCATTGTAGCCGTAATATTTCGGAGTATAAATTCAGGTGCTATAATGATATCTAGGGGTGGCAATGGGTCGGGTTCGGGTCGGGGTTGAGACATAGGTGTAAGGGCAAAACACCGAACCCGAACCTGACCCGTTTAATAAACGGGTCAAAAACTTAAACCCAAACCCGACCCGCCTAATAAACGGGTTGACCCGACCCGACCCGTTTATCCCGTTTACTAAACAGGTTAGGTCGTGTTGGGTTGGGTCAAGACAGGTCGGATTGGGCCGGGTTGGTTCAGGTTGGGTCGGGTCGGTTCGGGTCGGGTTGACACGACCCATTTGGTAAACGGGTCAAGTCGGGTTATAAGTACAAACCCGAACCCGATCCATTAAATAAACGGGTCAATCGGGTTGACCTGTTTATGACCCGAACCTGTTTAGGCCAAACCCAAACCCGCTAACTTCGGGTCGGGTTGGCTGGTTGGGTCAAGGTTTGCCACCCCTAAGATATCATTGTAGCAATCGAATTTATACTCTAGGTTCTATAGCTACAGTGATATCGATTCTAGATAATGGAGTATTAATTCGATTGTCTATGGAGTATAAATTCGATCGCTACAGTAAAATCACGAGTACGATTTTGTTCCAACCTCCTTAAAGAGGTTGGATGTTCCTGATCTCTCTCATTGGTCCATATCGAGGGTGTGTTTGTCATTTCATACTGTTTATCATGGTGAAATGACCAAAAGTCCTCGATATGGACCAATGAGAGAGACCGGGAACATCCAACCTCTTTAAGGAGGTTGGAACAAAATCGTACTCATGAAATCACTTTAGCAGAATGATTTTGTTATAGCGACCATTTTTTTTTTTTTTGAGAGAAATTGTAGCAACTGAATTTATCCTCTGAAGAAATTACTGCTACAGTAAAATCACTATAGCAGCTATAGAGTATAAATTCGAGTGTTACAGTAAAAAAATCATAATAGCAGATACAATGATTTAACTGTAGCACTCGAATTCATACTTCAAAATATTATAGCTACAGTAAAAATTAGTGTAGCAGCTACAGTGTATTGGATTTACTATTGGGGTTTTTATTGTAAAACGCAACTAAAGACCGAGTTCTAAGAGATAGTTAGAGGGGCAGAATGGTTATTTTAAAAAAATTGAATGAGCGGAGTATGTAACTCACTATGAAAGAGTTAAAGAGGGGATTTACAAAAATAGATAGTTAGAAGGGCCTTAGGTTAATAATATATTTTTTTTCTCCAAAGAAAAATCCGACAATAATAGTGGCGCTTTCAATAAACAAAATTAGTGGTGTTGACGGTGGCTATCTCCTGCCAAAATAAAAAGACGGTGGCTATCAAATCTAAGTTGTGTTGCATGTGTTCATTTCAGCGGTAATGGGCGTTATGGGCGGTGGCGGATGACAGTATAGAAGAGCAGTCCTACTCTGCGGGCTGCTTTGCCAACTTTTGGTTGCCAACAACACGTGGCACCCGATCACTGCATTACGTTTGCCCCGACAGTTAGGTCACCGTTCGGAGATGATGCAACAGACGGACGTGATCATGTCACGTCAGGTTGGTAATATAAAGTTGGCAAACTTGATTACCTTATCCACTATTGCGAACGTCAGCTAACGGTCAACATGCAGAGAGGCGGGCGCGCCACGCCAACCCAGGCCCGCTATTGTTGACATGCAGAGAGGTGGGCCCGTGGGCATATTTGCTGCACTTAGTTGTGGCCCAATCGTAGGATGCCACGTCGTCCAAAATAAGGGCATAATGGAGATTACACTTGCTATCGGATTTTACTTTTTTATTATATCTTATTAATAAATGACGTGGCATATCATGATTGGTCCGTAAGCAATTGCAGCGAATGAATCGGGTAGCAAAAATGTTCTCCGTTGGCACGGCAACCCATCACGATAAGCTCCGTTAGATAAACTTCACCAGCGGTACACGCACCGATCCTTGCGGCCCTGCGAGCCCCACGTCCCTCCATCCCCCACGGGCCCCACCATTCTTCTCTCTTAAAAACCTCCCGCTACTGTTCCCGTTCCCATACGGTCCATACCTACCTGCTCGTCTACCCCCTCCCCCCGCGTCACCGATCTCCTTCTCCTCCCTGCCACAGCCCTAACCCCTACCTTTTCTCTGATGGATCCCTCTCGCTCATCCGCCTCCGAGCAGGTCTCCCGGCGCGCCTCCGTCATAACGCGCCACCTCCGCCAGCCGCACGGCGGCCAGCGACCTTCCTCCTCCCCCCTCGAGCCCTCCGTCTGTCTCCAGTACTCTCCTCCCGAGTCCGCGGAGGGTGCGTCCTTCGACGCCCGCGAGATGCGGAGGCTGATGGATGGCCACGATCTGGAGGCGCGGGACTGGGTGTTCCAGCTGATGGAGGAGAGCGAGCTGTTCTGCCCCCGGCGGCGGAACGCCGGAAAGGTCTTCGTGTCGCCTGACTACAACGAGACAATGGAGCAGCAGCGGGAGGTCACGATGAGGAGGATCTCGTACCTCCGGAGCCGCGGGGTGTTCGAGGGGTGGCTGACCCGGGGTGGGGAGGATGCGGAGATGAGGAGGTTCGCCTTGAACGAGTGCCTAGGGATCTACGACCACTCCCTCGCCATCAAGCTCGGCGTCCACTTCTTTCTCTGGTGACCTCCTCCCCTTTCCCTATTACCTGATTAGTATCAAAATCGTTTCTTTTTTTTGTGGGAATAAATTGGATTTCTTTTTCTCTGATTTTGTCTCATATGCGTTCCTTTTTTTTTTTTGGGACAACTTTTCCCACTTTTGGTCTTTAATTTGTAGAACCCTCTTCAATTATTATCTTTTTTTTTTTTGAGAAATTCCTCTTCGATTATTATCAAGTGGCAAGAATGCCCTATCCACCAGGGGATAGGGGAGTTGGCAAAGCAATTGATGCTTTGGTGAGGAGGTTCTGGGTTCAACTCCTCCTCCCCTTGATTTTCCCAGGAATGAAGTGGGGATTATTCCTAGCATGAAGTGGGCCATTGCCCGAATCGGGACACCCATCTCAAAAAAAAAAAAGTGGCAAGAGTAGTTATTTGTTACTAACGTTATTCAACTTCTAGGTTCACACAGGGAATATATTAACATCGAAAAGATAAAAGAGAAGCGAAAGCTGAAACTATGGATTGTATTCTCTTGATACGAAATCATGGATTTGTAATAAGTTTTTCGATTATCTGATGACATTCTGTGAATATCCTGCGATTTTAGTTCACCAGAATGTTGGACATTTGGAGATGAATCCAACAGACCAGACCTTGCGTCTTTCCAAAATTTCTATGGAAAGTTATGGGTACAATACAGACCCGTTTGTCCCTAAGCGGGTGATAAATTTCAAGTTTTTGGATTAAATACGGACCTGTTTTGCCCTAAGCGGGTGATAAAGAAAAAGTCTTTGGATTTTACTCTTTTTATTTGGATTTCTTTATCTTAGAGACATGTCCCATGAGGTGTGTTTTTCTTGTCCCATGCACTCTTTGATGCTTAAACATATCACACAAGTACTATTTTTTCTTTTGGCAGCTTGGGAATGCCATATGGGTCGAGTTAACTGGGGGTGAACCGAGTTATGGTGAGTTACTGAGCAGACTCAAGCTCCACCAAGCCAAGCCGAGCCTAACTCGAGTCCAGCTGAGCAGACCCAACTCAAGCCAAGCCAAAATCTCAAATTTTACTGGAAAATGATAATATTGCTGGGAAGTCTCGAAAATCCAAACATTTATTTTGGATAAAATTTAGAATATCAAGTAAAATTCTAGAAACTCTAGAAAAACTAAGGAAAGTTTTAGAAAATAAAAAAATCATTAATAATTTTTGGGATTTGTTAAAAACATTTCCTACAATTTTTTTGGAAGTTTTAGTTTATAAAAGAAAATGAGTTTGGACAGTGATTTACTTTTGTATCATATGGATTCATTGGGCATTGAGTCCACGAAGAGGAATCCTAATTTAAGTGGATTAATTGCATATCTGCCATAGTGGCTCGATTATGAAAATGTGCGAGGCATTCATATTTGATTTTTGTAAATTTTACATTATATTCTCACTGTTTTTTTAAATTGCTTGTAAAGAACAGATTGCAAAAGGTAACTTCAGTTATTTGGTGATGTTCGAGGTCTAAGGATGGTAATTGCATGGTTTTAGTCAAACAAGATGTTATGGTTGATTTGATTATCATGAAAATTTTAGGTTATTAAGCCCAAAGTTGCATAGGGTATATGACATTTGAGTTTACTAGATAATGTTCGTGGCCCAAAGGACAGTCGTTGCCTAGTTTTATTCAAACATAAATATGGTTCCGTCAATATTGTGAACTGATGAGGATTTTTCAGCCTAACGGAAGTTAAAAACCTTATTAAGTTTTATGGTGTTTATAATCAACTATTCATACGTGTATTTTCAATCATAAGATGAGATGATCGCTGCCATATTACACTGAAGGTTGAGATAGTAATGGTGCGATAGGTCTCTCACCGGAGGTGCTCTCTCACCAGAGGTGCTTTACTTAATTAAATTTTGCAACATTGGGATTTCTGATTCGTAGCTTGTTAGTTGTTATAAACTATATTTTAGTTAATTTGGCTAATGACTTTATATAGTGGCAATTCTACTACAATATTTTTCTCAAAGAACAAAAAGGTTTTAAGTGTGTTTAAGTATATAAAGCTATGAACACTAAATGTTATATGTTAGGGAAAAGGTATGAGATCAAGAAGTGCTTATTGAGCACATTCGTACAAACAAGATAGTAGCATGTCTTATGACACAAAAAGCTTGCCATCTAAGATATCTAAAGATATGTATCTATGATGGGTCTTGTAAATAGCTTCGATGCCTTGAGTGGTGTGACATGAGTACGAGCACCCACAATAATCGGATTGGTTCTCTTTATATGGATTCAATTCATGGATGATGTCTTGGTCTTTGTAGTTTTGGTGTTCTATTTAATTGGATGTCATTGTGTTCTTGGGTTTTGTTCGTTTTGGGCCTTTGAGTGGGCTTTGTTTAAGCCCTTTGAGTCCTTTAGGGTTTTGCTTGCCCTCCTATATGAGCATGTGATGACTCCTTCGGAGGTAGCCTTTTATGAAATAAAAAGTAAAGATAAAAGTGTCATGTCCAACCATGGTGGTGTACGGACCCTTGGCTTGAAGGTGTGATGCCATCTCACCCTAAAGGTCTAGGGTTATGTTGGCGTGAGGTCGGTAGTTATCTCTCTCCTTCATCTTTCCATATCCTTCCCTCCATCTTTATCAATTCTTTGCAATGGGTTTGCGGCACCCCCTACTTCTCCAGGCTCCATTTTTGGTATCATAGTGAGAGTTGCAGTCGACGCCAAGTACGTCATCGTGTAACAACCTCAATGTTGTAGCACACATCTTATGAAATAATTTATAAAGTTTGTGTATAGATCCAGAGTTTCCATATTAAGAATAAAAAATGTAGTATAGGGACATCTTCTTATGTTATCTGAAGGCTTTTCCATCTTCATTGAATTATATTCTTGAATTTCTATCAAGGAAGCACCAAATCATGTTTCGGAAATGGAAATGTTAGGTGGGGCTGATCTTCGGCAAGTTTGATCTGGTTGTACCCTACTGTCCATAAATGGACGTCTTTCGTGTCCAGTTGTAGAATCAACTAAAACATCGATAGTAAGAAGAAGCAGGCTTTTCAAGCCTTTGGGCAAACTTTGTTGAGGTTGCGGAAATCCGTGACTCGCATACATGCAAGTCATTTGTAAGGCTCGTGTATATATTGTCCTAACACATTGAAATTCATTTTTTTTAAAAAGGTAACATGCGAAACAAGAAATGATAGGAAGCATATCAAATCATATTATATGAAAGTACGAGGCATGGGAAAAATCATAGTTTAGAAACTCGACCGATATCGAGTCGGATTGGTCGCGTCATATCAGTTTTCTACAGACCGCAACAGATACAAGAATGATACCGGTTTGGGTCCTAAATTGGCCGAGATCGATACAACTTTGGCTATATAGGCGGATATAACTGAGTCAGACCCAGTATGTTTGAGTTGTACCAATTTGGTTCACAACTAATAACAACCAACTTTGTTGCCAAGTTGCACATGGGTTTTACTCTACCACAATTTGGACTCGGGCTATATGTCCTCTTTTTCGGCCCAGTTCGGTCGATACCGAGGTGTATCACTGTGTTGAATCGGTTTTTGACCGGCCAATACGGACCTCGATACCAAATTTTTGAACCTCCAGAAAAACTCTACTATGGTTTTAATTCATTAGAAATATAGTTTAGTACAACATGGTTCATAATTAAATTTATGGTAGGGAGACTATATGATGGTAAGATGAAGGCTTAGGACGATAAATTATGGGGTTTTGTAGGATATTTACGATCACCCCCATCATCACACTAGAGGTTTGAAAGCTTTACTACAACGAATAAAGGCTTCACACATAGAAGAAAGCATCCATTTCATTCAAATTTAAACAAAACTCATTTGGTTATGTGACAAAGAACTCTTCAAATAACCCCAAATCCCTAACCATCATGACCTTGAAGATCCAGATTGAAGGAAATACGAGAAGAAGTAATGGAAAGAGGCGGCCAACAAGAGAGGCATGGACAGTAGACCCATGCGTCTCTTTTCCACGTGGGATCCTCTTTTGCGGCTTTGTATAGGCCTGAGATTTTCCTGGCCTTGGATTGATAAGTTAATCTCTCGTCCCTCCTATGAGAGGATGACATGGCCTCGATTTAAGTCAGACACACATTGACCTCTAATCTCATGCCCTTATGTACCAGATTATTATTTTAGGATATCCCTAGGATTGTATCGATTAAATAATGGGTAAAATACATTTTGCCCCCCTGAAGTTTAGCTCAAAAACACAACCCCCTATAGTTTATTTTGTTCCAAATCGCACCCTAAAATTTGAAATGTTAGCACAATACCTCTTTTATCAACTACTTAATTTCCTCATATGGTAATTTTTATCTGATCAAAACTGAATTGAAGGGGGGCAAAATGTAGCTTTTAAACTATAGGGGGGGTTAAGTGTTTTTGAGCTAAACTTCAGGGGGGGTAAAGTGTAATTTACCCTTAAATAATTCCCCTTTCAAAATTATAAAACAACTCCATGGTCCTACAACTCCAAACGGACTCCAGGTTGACATTAAATGACTCCAAATGCAGAATCAAGTTGACTTGAAACTCAGCTCCATGATCATCAAAGAAAAAGGTTAATTCATGTGATGCTTCTTTCTGGTCCTTATGCCCTCTTTTTGGGATCCTTTGGTGTCCTTTATGCTTGACGCATCAATAAGAGGAGGAATGTGCACTATAATGCTAATGAAACAGTGTGGTTGTCTATTTAGTTGGGAAATCCAAAGTATCTTGTAGTAGCTCTCAATATGTGCGTGCGTGTGTGTGTGTGTGTGTGTGTGTGTGTGTGTGAGAGAGAGAGAGAGAGAGAGAGAGAGAGAATGTGCGTGCGTGTGTGTGTGTGTGTGTGTGTGTGTGTGAGAGAGAGAGAGAGAGAGAGAGAGAGAGAGAGAGAGAGAGAGAGAGAGAGAGAGAGAGAGAGAGAGTGGAAGGTGAAAAGACACATTTTATGGTTTTGCTTGGTTTTCTTACCAAAGTAATGGCATATTTAGAAAAAGTTGTTTCTTGTTGCTCTCTTTATCTTTGAGCAATCTGAATGCGCTATGTTCTTTCCATGAAAGAAGGTTTGGCATACATAAATTTTTTAGACTTGAGATTGCCTAAAACGGCCTACAATGATGTGAATGAAGTGCTAGGCAAACTATGGAAGGTATGAAAGCAGAATGAGATGGGCTTTTTTCAAGAACTGATGTGCGTTCTTGGTCCATTATGACGATTTATAATAGTTGTGACTGTGACAATGCATAACATAGTGAAGAGAGTCCGTTCCCCAACCTAAAACTGACCTTGAGAAGGCCTAGAATAAAGTTTAGTAAGAGACCCTTAAGTTTGTTAATAAGAAAGTAGGCTTTGGTTAAATGGTGGGTAGGTTGAATAGCCAGATCTTTTGTTTGTCCTATTCACCTGAAGATTAATGTGAGTCTAGCATAGGTTCTTAGGGATGGGACACATTCTCCATTCTCCAATTCGGTTGATACATGCTATACAAAAGAGAGGTTTTGTTTTGTGGTCTCAGTGTGAGGAGTTTGAATTGGTCAATCACTGCGGAACGGCTTGATATTTGGATGTTTTTAGTTTACATCCCTAGACACTTGGACTTGATTTCAGGTTTAAGGGCTGCTTAGCCACAAATGCTTTCTTGGAAATTTGCATGAATGATGATAGGTTGAGGTGGGTGCTAATCTAATGGGGTGCACAACTAGTAAATTGCACATGAAATATTTGAGGTTGTATATGATCATTTGTATAATGGTTGCTATGTTTGAGAACTTATGGTCTTTTATTGAGTGCTTGACCCTTTCAGTAAGTATGGTTTGAAATGTCTATTTGTCGACAGAAATCATCGACAATTTCCTTCTCTTTTTTCTGAGATTCCAACATCAAAAAGTAGCAAATGTTGATATCGAAATTTTGTTTTTTCAATAAAATCCAGAGCTTGATTATATAAAGAACACATGACTTCGGTTGAAATCCGAAAATTTTGATTGGCATTGAATTATTATGTCCGGATGTCCACACAGATGTCCTTACATGAATGGGACATTACGGCAACAACTTTTTTCTTTTTTTAAGGCGTCCCATGCAGTTGCCCCTCATGAGAGAGTATTGTTCCACGTAAATGAGCTCACAAGGCTACAACCTCTTAGTTTATCTTGAAGTTCCACTGGATAATTATATATTTATCACTGTTTCATTTTTTTTCAATATAAATTAACACACGATTGATACTTCGCTTGAATCATCCGACAAGTACGAAATTTGATTGAACTCGACTAACATATTTTGACATTTCCATCAAAAAAATTTCCTTAAAAATTTGAAAATTTTGCAGACATTTGACCGTAACCCGAATTTTCCTTTTTTGTTAGCTAAACCAAAATCGATAATGAAAATGACATTTAAACCATATCAATAAGGTTAGAGAGTATAGAAAGTGAATTTTTTAAAGAAGACTGGAATCTTTCTTTGCCCTCACATCACTTACTGAGTTACTGGCACCAAGCCTGTTCTCAGTCAAGTGTCATTTATTGCTATTTTTTCTACGGATTATGTATTGTGTATCATGCCAGTGATGCCCCTACCAGTTAGGCCATGACATTGTACAAGATTCCTGTCGTACCATGTTGTCATCCACACCACACAAATTTAGCATGCTAAAATGTGCAGAGTTCTACGTTTTTTACTTCTAAATTGCTTTGCACCCGAGGTTAAGCATGTCTTGTATGATTTTTAACCCTCTGTCCAAATCTAACATCCTAAAGTCAACTGCTTAAAAATCCTTAAAAAAGTGAACTACGTTATTTAAGGGATGCCTAGCACCTAGATTAAACTAAGTAGCATTAATTTACGAATAATCATAGGGTAAAAAACAGCACCCCGCTTTAACTCTCAGGGAGAGACATCTTTGGTGCGAGTCAAAGTTGGATTAGGGCTGGGAACTAACGGAAGTGTTAAAAGGCTATTCTTTGATTACAATCTACATCCCCACGCCATTCTGGCTCTGTGATGAGTGATGATCGAGAGCTATGTTAGTTGGAGGACCCTAGTTATGAATGTCAAACGTCGAACTACTGCAATCCCTGATATGTTGTAATTCTATCTTTATTGAGTAGAATTAATGACTGGGTCTCTCCCAAAAGGTGCAGAGAAGGGCTAATCCTTTTATCTTTAATGCTTATATTAAATATGACAAAAACTAAATTTGGATGCTGACTTGCACTTTAGACCATTTCATGGTGCTTACTGATCATATGCTCAAATAGCCTCGTTCTGTTCATGTTTTTATTGTTCCTACACAAAAAACCGCTTCATAAAAAAAGATAAAAGGGTAGTGGGCTTTTCATACCTTTTGGTTGAACCTCTTTCAATTTATCTTTTTTGAGATGCTTTTAATTAGGGATTTTGTCTGGTTGACGCTGAAGGGACAATTGTGTTGGGCTCTTCATCTTGAAAGCAAGGGGCCAAGGGTTGGTGTTCAGCTAGTTGATTAGGGATCAGATCCTTAGTATTTTGTAACTAGCTGAGAATTACCCAGGCGATTCCTATAATGGAAATCGGTTCTTTCGGTTATCTTGCATTTTTCTTCTTCTTAAGATTAGCCCCATTCTTATGGTATCCTACTTCCAACTATCGGAATGCTCTCACTTCTACCAACTCCGCAATGATCAGGAAACATATATTAGTGCAATAATTTTTTTATTTTGATGAATCACAGGGGTGTTGCAATCCAGTTTTTTGGAACAAAACGTCATCATGAAAAGTGGTTGAAGGACACTGAAAATTATTTGGTCAAGGGCTGTTTTGCAATGACTGAGCTGGGCCATGGAAGCAACGTATGTGGAATTTATCTGATCATTCGGTTTTCCTTTTTCATTTCCCCTGGTATTGTGCCTTCTCTAATTGTGTGCTGGCTTTTGTAGGTACGAGGAATTGAGACAGTTGCGACTTACGACTCAATCAGCAGAGAGTTCATTATCAACACTCCTTGTGAATCAGCTCAGAAGTACTGGATTGGAGGGGCTGCTAATGTAAGGAAATATTCTCAGATAAAATTTTCTTTTCATGCATCTGATTAAAAAGGGATTCCCATTTTATCCATCTATTTCATCATAATTGTTCTATCGGTGATATGCATCTCTAAACGTACACTGACATGGTCATATATCAATTCCTATCAGCACGGGACACACACCATAGTCTTTTCTCAGCTCCATATAAATGGAACCAGTCAGGGGGTCCATGCATTCATAGCTCAGATCAGGGATGCAGATGGAAATATATGCCCCAACATCCATATAACTGATTGTGGCCATAAGATTGGGTTGAATGGAGTTGATAATGGCCGCATCTGGTAATGTATAGGTTTCTATACGCCTGTTCTTTAGTATGCTTGAGACTTGCTGTTTTGACAGACATTGGTTCATTTTGTAGGTTTGATAATCTCCGAGTTCCTCGAGAGAATTTGCTGAACTCAGTTGCTGATGTATTGCCAGACGGGCGATACGTGAGTGCCATAGAAGACCCGGATCAGGTGATTACAACTTTGGAAATTATCTGAATTACTATCAAAATAGTGCAGATAAGCCTTTTTTTTGGATATGAGGCTTTTGAAGGTTCTGTATGAAAGCTCACATTTTATACTTCAGAGATTTGCAGCTTTTCTGGCCCCATTGACATGTGGACGTGTAAACATTGCAGTTAGTGCGGTTTATATATCAAAGGTGTGTAACGCCAAGAATGCTTTATTCCTTCCTTATGATTTTGACTTGCTTGGTCATTTTCCATATTATGGAAGGAAGCGGGTAATTTTTTAAGTGTACTAATTACTAATATCATTTATGTCTTCCAGATAGGTTTAGCAACTGCAGTGAGATACGCTCTGACTAGACGAGCTTTCTCTCTCTCAAAAAATACCCCGGAGGTTCTATTGCTTGATTATCCTAGTCATCAACGGCGGCTCTTACCCCTCGTCGCGAAGACGTAAATGTCCATCTCATGCTCTGCAAAATGTTTTCATGCCCATTTGAACTGCATTATTTAAAGATCAATCTGATTATCAGGTTTTATTTATATTATTCTATGCTTTTATCCTTTTCAGATGTGCAATGAGCTGTGCAGCCAACAATCTGAAAAGGATTTATATAAAGAGGAATCCGGCCTTGAACAAAGCCATCCACATATATTCCAGTGCTCTGAAGGCTACACTCACCTGGCACAACATGAGAACGCTTCAGGAGTGCCGTGAAGCCTGTGGCGGACAAGGCCTGAAGACGGAGAATCGTGTCGGGGTTTTACAAGGTGAATACGATGTACAGTCTACCTTCGAAGGAGATAATAACGTGCTGATGCAACAGGTATGGTTGATAGATTATGATCAGTTTGAGATGCTCTTGTTGTATAATCTGCGAAGTGGTGGAACTTGAGATTCGTGCGTGTTGAATCAGGTTAGCAAAGCACTCCTCTCGGAATACACTGCATCTCTGAAGAGGAAGAGGCCATTTAAAGGGTTGGGATTGGAGCACATGAACGATCCTCGTCCTGTCATTCCAGCTGATCTGGAAAGCGCTACGCTTAGGAACATCAAATTCCAGGTAGTTTTATAAGCCTGGTCATCCTCTCAATGCTATAAAACAAGAGGGAATTCAATGGTGAATGTCCGATTGGGCGGATCTATATACAGCCCACGTTTTACCTCTGGTAGCTCCAGTCTAAAGGCAATACGCCTTTTTTCCATAGGCAGCCCCAGTCTATAGGGCACCCCCTTTTTCCTTCTGTCATGCCCGTGCCGCCCGCTGCCCGCCACCCATCATCGCCCTCTCACATTCCTCCTCCTTCCTCCCCTTCTTCTTCTTCCTCCCCTTTCCCTTTCCCTTCTTCCTCCTTTTCTTGCTCTTTCCCTTCATCCTCCTCCTCTTTCCTTTCATCCTCCTCTTTCCATCCTCCTTATTTTCACAACACTCGGTTATACCAGGCTGAGTGCACCTTTTGTGCATTCTACTAATGCACAAAAGGTGCACTCAACCTGGTATGGCCGAGTGTTGCGATTTCCACGAGGAGGGAAAGAAAAGAAGGGGAGGAGGGAGGAGGAGAGAGGAGGGAGAAAGGGTGGAGGAAGTAGGACACGGCGGTGGTGGGTTACTGGCGACGGCGGAAGCAGCGTGGGTTACCAATAACAAAAGAGGGATGAAACAGAGAAATGTTAGGTTTTTTTTCAAATTTACCCCATCCGATGCCCCTCTTACTATTGTGTTACAGTAACCCCAGGATTGTTTTCAAGTTTTCATCTGTGAATTTTTATGTTTGACTCTTTCTCATCTCCCTGGCATCGCCTGGGGTTCCCACTAGTTTGCTTCATAAGACAAACCTGGGTAACCATGTGATTCTCTCTCTTTCAGACTGATATATTCTGTGTACGAGAACGAGATTTGCTCGGCCGCTTTGCCAGTGAAGTTTCTCACTATCAAGCTCAGGGCGAAAGCAAAGAGAAAGCCATCATACTTGTAAGGGTTCTCCATTGCTTGCTTCCCATCTTTTCTTTCATCGAATCATCTGCGGTTTGCTATAAGCTCTTGTTCTTTCTGTTCTCTACCTTAGAGCCATCAACTTGCTGAAGAGTTGGCGAGAGCCTTTACCGAGCGCACGATCCTGCAATCTTTCATGGAGGCTGAAGCAGCCACGTCTGCTGGTCCTTTGAAGGTAAATCTATCGATGAATGCGATGCACGCTTCTTCTTCTCGCTTTAGCCCATCAGTCAGGATTCTTGCATGTGAGATGCTGTGATGTACATCTCATTGATCTCAACCTGACTTCATGGATCGCAGGGTGTGTTGGGGCTGTTGAGGTCCCTGTATGCCTTGATCTGCATTGAAGAAGATGCGTCGTTTCTCCGGTACGGTTGTCTGTCGCTCAGCAACGCCGCTGCTGTGCGGAAGGAAGTCGTGAGGCTGTGCAGCGAGCTGAGGCCCCATGCGCTCTCTGTGGTCACTTCCTTCGGGATCCCGGACTCTTTCCTGGGCCCAATAGCCTTCGACTGGATCGAAGCAAATTCGCGGTCTCACCATGCGAACACCTACCAGAACAACTAGGTTTTCATTTCGCCACATTGGGCACTTGACGGCGGCGAATCAAGCTATCTTTTGGGCCTGCGCCGACCAACAAGGGAGTGGAACGTCGGGCCCCACATAAGGGTGGAATTTCAAGCCCCACCTCCTGTAGAGCTTGTGATAAGTTATGGGAACTATCAAACATTTGAAGTAGTTAGGGAATTCCTAAAAGGTGGTGGGGTTTGAGGACAAGCCCTGTAGAATTGGGACTTCGCACCCAAGCTGTGAAGGAAATAATGGGGCACGTCCACCACCATGTCCTGATCACACAGGAAAAAGCTATGTTATAAAGCATTGTGGCGCTGCTGTTTCTATCGCAGGCTTGTGTACATCACTGGGAAAATACTAATAAACCAGACAGAATGCTGTACAGACTCTTTGCATACCTGATCACCTCCGTCCGTTGCACCCAGCCCCGACCGGTGAATCTCACTCAACTGTGATCGGCAGGCATCAGACAGTTATGGTCCGGTATGTAAAGATTACGTAAGCCTTTTGCCTGGTTGAATAGCAATGCTCACGTTTAACCTGAATGTTTAACCAGAGTGATGTGGCATCCAATCACAGGATTCCTTTTGAGTGCGATTCAACGGTCGGTCAGCTGTGATCGGGACACATCATTTCTTGTTAGGACTTTTTTTCAAAATATTATTAAAAAATAAATATTTGACAGTCACGTGGTATGTCAGCCTCTAAAACGATCACAAATTTTTGTCAATGATATTTGGATTACTGGATTTAAACCCGATATTATGGATAAGCATTATACAAGAGGGTTTTAGTTAAACTCGGTATCCAGGATACTAGGTTTAAACCTTGTAATCCAAATATCGGATTATACTTGAAACGGAAAAAAAAATATCACGGCTCGCTCTAAAAGAGCACTAGATTGGTAAATAATAATTTTTAATAATCCTACCGGGTTCTACTTGAAACGGAAAAAAAAAAAAAATCTCACGACTTACTTTGTGAGAGCACTAGATTTGGTAAATAGTTTTGGTCAACCACTATTTAGTTAAGTATTTATTTATTTAATAATATTTTGAAAAAAAAGCCCTTCTGGTTAACAGGAATCTGAAAGTTATTTGGGTTAAATAGCATTTGCCTTTCGTGAGTTATGTGAAATGGAATCAGGAATTAATAGATAATTAGATATAGAAAGAGAATGCACAGAAATGAATATTATTCCCCCCCTTGGAGAAAACAAAACTAATTAGGGCCATTATAGGTAGTTTCCTTCATGTCTGATCACCCAGCATGCTATACCTGAGTTCAACTCAGTTCGTCCTCTGTCGCTCCTTTCCCCCGGTTCACGGTTCACTGGGTCGGGGCACAGCGCACATCACAGTCAGTGTGGTAGCAGACACCCCGGCACAGGTATTGCATTCAGATGGCTGTGATTCCCCCCAGGTCCCTGATCTAGTGAACTGAGGGAAAGTAGGAAGAACTGTAGAGATACTCTCGCTGATACTCAGGGAAACCCTTCAGTACGTTCGTACGATCGTACCATATCATAGGCTATCATATAATTTTTTTCCAATACGAGTGTCATACATAGTTCTCTCAACTCATAAACAACATTAATGAGAGAACCGTACACTGATGAGCTGCCACAGTGACAACCAAGTAACCTTCGGATCAATGGTCACCAGGCGCACGCTGTCCTGTTCGAATACGAGATCATAAAACCTTGTTTGCTGCTCAACAAAATGTTCTTCACCAGTGCAGCCGTTTCGCCCAATCTTTGGCAGTCTTTGAGTGTTGAAGCCACCAACCCTAACAAAAGGGATGAAGCCAGGATCACTGAAACATGGCCTAACTGCTGACACTGAATCGAGCGATATCGGGATAATATTCCTCCACATCCAACCGCGTCCGGGGCTCCAGGCACTGTCATCGTAAATCCACAATGTGATCCTCCTAGAAAAATCATTTGCTAGCTTTAATTATTTCTTCAAGCTTCAACCAGCAGATACAAATCCAACGGGAACGGGCACAAGTATATATATGAGCAATTGGAAGGCAAAAGACTGCAGCCCAGGAAGCTATTTTAATGTACTTTACTGCCAATCATCGAGTCGGCCTTGCCACCGCAAAACGGGATTCGGTATTCACAGACATCAGCAATTCTATCGGAATAACCTCATGGGGTCGAGGAATCTTGAGGCCTGGCTCTAAAAGACCTGAACAAGGGAAATCCAGTATGAGAGAGAGAGAGAGAGAGAGAGAGAGAGAGAGAGAGAGAGTAGGGGTGGGACTTGGGCGGGTCTGACCCGAACCCGACCCGCCCAACCCGAACAATGGACAAACATGGACAAAGGTGGTTAAAAACTTGGACGGGTTTGGACAAAAATAGATCAACCCGATTTCAATTTGGACGGATTTGGGCACCAATCTCCCCAACCCGAGGAACCCGAGGAACCCGAGGAAGTGACACACTAAGGTGGAATGCTTTGATAGTTTTTTTTTATGGAAATCAAAGACTTCCTATTTGATGTTGAATGATAAGAATTAGTTTGAAATATGTGAGGATATGGGTTGGACTTTATGTTTTTGTTATGCAAATGATAGATTTTTTTTATCCAATTCAAAAATCTATTCGATTTTTTTTTCATCTATTTACGTGCACAAGCATTTTTAATTGGGCAACCCGCCCAACTCGTTTTTTATTTTGCAAATTGGGCAACCCGAGCAACCCGAGGAACCCGAGGAACTAGAATGGGCAAGCACGGGTTGGGCTTCCACGGGTTCCCCGGGTTCCACGGGCAAAACGGGCAAAGGTTTGTGCAAGTCGGGTTGGGCATGGGCAGACCCTTCAACCCGCCCAACCCGCCCAAGTCCCACCCCTAAGAGAGAGAGAGAGATTAGTTGTTGGGTGGTGGTGGTGGGAGAGGTTGGGTACGGTTGTCGGCCAGCAATTTTGGGCTTACCAGGGGAAAGCTTCCGTTTCTCATATAAAACTTTTGCTAGGGGGTTGGAAGCCCAATGGTTGACGGCCACACGGCTTGTTGGCTGGAACCCAATTACTTTACCATCTCTAGATAGAACCACCTGATGAAACCAACATCAGCTGAAAAGAACAACCATGGACGATACTTAAGAGAATAGATTCAAGTAAAAATGAACTAGTCTTGGTATATGACAACAGAATAAAAGAAAAATAAAAGCCAAGAAAGCATTACAAGAATTGGCATAAAAAAAAAATCTTATTTAATATTTCAATTTCCTCCTATTTCAATTTGCTGACTTGCAAGAAGACATATATGTTATATTGGGATATTACAATGCATGACATCAATTTTCGTTCTTTGCTTTTTATCTTCGGTCAGGATGTGATATAACATCATCGTAATCGAAATCTTACCCCGTCAAGATGGGGCCCACAGTCCACTATGGATCACAACTCAAAGATTGAAGGCTCCATGAAAGATCGACAATAACTTTTTAACCGGCTGTCAGCCTCACGTCAAGCCGGTAAGAATGGTGCCGAAATCCTGGCAAGAGAGGGGCTTGCTAAACAGCCTATACATGCTTATACAGAAACACCTTAACTAATCTAATGCACATTCTTCACGATACTTGGAAACTCAAATTAATCATTAAAATCCTAGAGTAGAGTCGTCACAAAATTCTTATTGCCCAATCAGCCCCTTCTTCCAGCCCATTCAGCTTCCTGAAAGCACATGAACTAGGTGATCATTTGAGGGATGCAAAGAAGCATCAAGTTCACAAAATGGTAAATTAAATCTAGAGAAATGCTATTCAGCCCGAAGGTTTGTCCCGATTTCGCCGGCCCGATTGATGTGGCAGCATGCAACTGGTGGCTGAAACCCACTAGCTATTTTAAAATCTTTAACAACACCAGTTGCACGCTGCCACATCAATCGGACCGGCGAAATCGGAAAAACCTTCGGGCTGAATAGCATTTCTCTTAAATCTAATGGTCAAATTTGCTGTCCACCAACTCTAATCTAAAGGTTATTCCGCCCTTCTGTGTAAAATACACACTAAACCTTTTGTTGATATTTTTCCTGGCCGTTGCAAGTTCAAAAAAAAGTAATCACGTTGTGATTAGCTGCACCCCTTGTCAATTTTTAGGATATTTAACCTTGCCTCCTTTGCATATTTGCTCTACATCAATAGTCATCTACAGTTCTTTGATCAAGCCTGGTAGTAGCATCCCTGTTCTTATGGGTTGAACAATATCCATTGAGTTTCCTACATTGTAGGGTCATCATTGCATGTGAATATTTACTTTATATTCATCATATATAACTAGTTTAGAACATGGTGAATCAGTGATATATGATTTTCGTGATTGTTTTAGAATGTATCATGTGAAAGAACAGTCGGCTAATTTTTTTCAATGTATCTATGTAGCAAAAGGAAAAAAAAATCCACTGTATTTCGGAGTCCCTGTGTGTCATGTGAATGGTGGTTAATTTTTTTCAAGCATGATGCTCGTCAGATAGTAACTTTCAAATTCATTATTCGTGTTAGTGCATTAGTAGTGAGTCTAGTGACTTCCGATCGAACTAAAATAAATATTACGAAACAAAACACTCCTGGAAATTCTAAGCATTTTATTGCTAAAATAAGCGATTTCTTAGGAAATTGTTCAAAAAAGTGATTTCTTAGTATAACTCAAACTCAGTTAAACCAGTTCGTATTGAGACAACATGATAGTTTGATGATACAGTATATAACATATAGTAGTGGTCTGTCTATATGGACGTGGCAACTAATTTCATAGGAGTGTTTCTGCCATAATTTCTTAGAAGTTTGCAAATAGGAAAGTTAAGATGATTAAATGGTTGCAAAACAGAGATTTGTGATGATTCTACAATCCGATTAAAATCTTTTTTTGATTAAGGATTTTCAACTTCCCCAATGGGAAAAGATGCCTCGAGAACGTCGACCTGCACCATTATACCATCCTTAGCCGTCAAAGTCTTGTCCCATGGGTTGGTTTTAGATAATACTAATCCCTCGCTACTCATTCCTGCTAAGGGCCATCTCTTTTGCCACTGCAAGCTTTTCCATATCTTTTCTAATAGGGAAATGATTCCGGTCTCACCTCTTATAGGCCCCAAGCAAGTCTCATGACGTGGCAGTCCAAACCCATTTATTTGATGATCATCCTACCATTTGTTTGTCTTACATTCATTTTTTAAAAGGATTAAAAAAATGAGCTGATTGTTTTTTTTGGGAGTTGTGTTTTTCATTTTAAAAAATCCATAACATTTTATATGTTCATCGAAATTATGAAAAAATTATATTTTTGGAATCTACTAACTGAGATCTACCAAACTAGACCCATTGTGGCTATAATATTCCAAAGAAAAAAACCCGAATACAAGTAACATATTATTAAGTGATATTTCACCGAATTAAGTGACATACTGATAGTTACAAATAAACGAAAAATTTCACCTTCAAACCAAATTGTCACCTAAACTAACTAAATATCATTTTTCAAAACCAAATGTCATGTAAATTGATAATTGTAAAATTAAGAGACTATTATCGGTAGTTTGTGTCCGATAAAGTATCTCTTAATTTTGCAACTGTCAGTTTTACACTTTTATGTGACATTTGCTTTTGTAAGTGACATTTAGTTAGTTAACGTGAGACCAAGATTTCGAAAGTAAATTTTTTTATTTTTTTAGAACAATCAACAAATGTCACTTAATTCTATAAATGTTACTTAATTATAGGGTAGTCTTATATCCGATTTTTTTTTCTTAGAATTTCATAGGCGATATGGGTCTAGTTTTGTAGAGCTCTATGAGTAGATTCCAAAAATATAAATTTTACAAAATTTCGATATGTATAAAAGAAGTTATGGATTTTTTAAAATGGAAAACCCAACTCCAAAAAAATATTATTTAAAAAATATGATGTATATGGGAGCTAATGCTTGCCGCTTATAGAGCCTGTTGATGAAGGCAATTGAGACATTTGAAGTTTGTTATCTTTTTCACATGAGATTGTTAATCCGTTGGATGGTTGCCAGTCTTGCCACATCATGGGGCTTCCTGATGGGGCCTATATAATGGGGCTTCCCTATCACTACTCTTTCTAATAACGCCCATCCATGTTAATTCAACTTGATTATTCTAAGGCAAGCTTGACCTTAAAGGCTATCAGCAAAGATCGCATCCCCTATTTATGGTGATGTCATATTCTTTCTTGCAAGTTCTAGTGATAGATGGAAATCAATGCTTGTAAAAAATTTGGTGTAATCAACTGCAAGGCATGCTGAATACTCCTAAAGATTGATTAGTTGAGTCAAAGGCAATCTTATCAAATGGACAAACAGGGCTCAAGAAGCAATATTATGCTGAACCTGTTACAGCTTCTTATATACATGCATAACTTCATCAAAAATTGTGGCTAATGTAATCCAATATTTGAATTTTATCAATGGCTGCTGTCTACCTCCACGATGTTCCCGTTCACTTGTTAAGGAGAGAAAAAAAAGAACCCTTAAGGTTTTCCATGGCAACTCGATGCATATTTTTCAAAAATCAGCTACTGATATCCACAGTTACAAGGCATGAGCAAGTAATAACCTGCTAGCATGGTGATGATATAGTTCCATACAAATAGAATAATAAACATATTAGAACTAACTATCTAGCAAGCACAACAAACAAGTTTTATCAACATTCCAATCCTCAATTTCGAATTAATGGGACTAATGTAAGACATCCAAAAGTCAGGTTAAACTAAAATCTATGATGACAAGGTGATACTATATTGGAAGAGTTCAAATCAATACATGTTCTTTTTTATTAAAAAGGAAGGAAAAGAAGAATAAATGACCAGAATAACCTGATAACTAGCAATATCCTGTGCATTTGTCTGCATATCCTTGTTTGCTATCAAAGGAGAAGCTGCATTGACAAACAATTCTGGATGAGGTTGTCCATCTCCACCATAATGATTCATGGCGGATTCTCGACTGCTAGTAGTATCGTCCAAAATGGGACCCTCATTCCTTAAGTAACTAGGAAGTATCCCAGTCCAAGCACCAACATTTTTGTCAACCATTATATCCCCAGGCCAACCAAGTTCATCTTTGATCTTCTTGACAACTGATATGCACAAAGCTTCCAACTATCCATTAAAATATCTTAAATCAGCTCAAGAATCCGGCAAACTAAATAATTACAAAAGGCAGCTAAGCATGCTTACGTAACTGAACTGAAACAAGCAGATAAAATATAGAGGATCTTATATTCACTATATGTCACAAGAAGAGTTTGAACAATGAACAACAATACTCACTTTTTATGCAAGATATTTTCGATGACCAATTAACTATTCATATCTAGATAAATTCAAATGCCCTGTATCAATGTTGCCTTCTACTCGCTCTTTATATAGAATATTTCCTAGTCTAGGAAAATCATGGTTGGTCACTCCCTGCTGGCATAAGCTAAACTGCCTAACCAACAAGGTAGGTTACTCTATCCGCCAACTGGTCTTTTAGTTTTCTAGGACCTCTTGGTAGGTCCCTCTCTTGCCAAGTCATCTCAGTTAGGTTTCCGGCACCAATTTTATAAGGTTGGCATCAAGTAGGCAACTGAAACACATCAAGTAGACAGCCAAAACTATGGACGAAAGGACCTCGAGTGGGTGTTTCTATGTAGGCACAAGTATGTCACATGGCAACATGGTTTGAAATTTCGGTAAAAATTTTAAAATTTCACTGAAATATTTCAGTTTCGGCAGCAGGCGAAATGAAAGATTGGGGGGGGGGGGGGGGGGGTTTCGAAATCTGTACCCTTCTAATTTCTGTGAAGTTTCAGGATTTCCTCCATGTTATAGCAACTTCTAGGTAAATATGACATGATATAGCACGAAAATAAGTGAATTCATTGAGTTGAGCCTGAAAGGATCTATTCTCCATGTTCGTTTTAGAATAAATAAGGCTTTCCATTAACATATTGAGAGATTGTTAGGAATGCCAAAGGAAGCTTTGCCCACTCTCAATAATTCTATGTGGGTTGTTCGTCCATCATTGGCTGACCCTTCTGTTTGAAGATTGAACCGTGGTGGTGATGTCGACTGATTACCGGAACCTTCTATGTGGAGAAGATGGGCTGTGAGGTGGTTTGAGTTGTTCATTTTATTTTTTATTTTTTTTATTTTTATTTTTATTTTTGGGAGGGGGGGTGTTGACAGACTTGGTCCAGACCCTAGTGTACCACTGAAGGTTAAGGGTCACCTTAGGTGGTACAACTTAAAAAATCTTGATGGCAGAAACAAGCATAGCATTGAGAGTGACAACTACAGACTAGATGCAAATTTTCTGAAAAAGATGGAAGAGGATGGTAAAATCTTCGTTAGTAAGTGCAGTGCTCTGCAATACATGACTGACAAAATAGATGGGTTAATATCCAACATGGTAATAGAATTATGTCTTGTGGAGGTAAGACTCTTAATTTAATTATTTACCTATTGTATTTTGCTGTAGTTGGTTCAATTGAGAGATAAGGCTCTTCATCCACCTCCAACTAAGTTTACTACTTCTGATTTATTAATGAAATCTTGAATTTACGAAAAACAATAATGTCCAAAATAAGCATAAAACTATTTAATGCAGTTTAGATTTTGCTTCAAAGAAAGTTCACGACAGAAGCTCAAACACATCAATTAGATCTGCTAGCATACCTCAGTGGCTTCCGGAGATTGGAGATGGCAGCAATCAGCTTCAGAAGAAGAAAGAAAGCTTCTCAGCTCTGAAGCTTTTCGCGTCCCGAGAAGGTGGGGCCAGAAAAGTTGAGCAAGGGCACCGATGAAAATAAGAACGCAACCACCAGCTAAGGTAACAAATAACATTTCCCATGAAGAACGCTGCAGCAAGTGGGAATTTTTTTAATGAAAATATGAATGCGTGGCAAGAAACACCTCCATTTTCTGTTAAGTCAAATAATTTCAAGGGTTATATTATATATCAGTTGGATGGTTGAAAGTTATTTTTTTGAAACAATGTTAACTAAACTCAAGTGAATACTAGTGTCTCTCAACACAAACTTTCACAGGCTTTAATTTCATAACCAGTATTTTGACAATAAACAACACCGCAGATAATTGAACAGTAGTTTACCTTATTCCTGGATATTTCCAAGGTTTCTGTAATCAAGCCACACGAAATTTGTTTATCAGGAAGTGTGTATCGATCTTCATAATACATGTCAAGAATGTTAGCCAACTCAACCTGCATTAATTTAATTAACAATGAAACAAGTGACTTGTTGAATTTTACCCCAAAAAAGCACGAAGTTAAGAAATATTCATCATCTATGCCGAGAATATAAATCAAAACCTTAACTTTATAGGTGATTCTCACCAACACTAAACAAAAGTTAAACTGCTAGTGCTCAACAACTGATATATCTTATATGTTATCGAATCAAAACAATATAAAGTAATAAAACTCTAAATAGCCTCACGGATGATAACCTGGAAGACAAAAAAGAAAAGATAAAAGATCCTAAGGACCGTGGGTTCACAGTAGTATGAAAAAGAAAATGGTTAAGATAGATTTTAAAAGGGTTTTTCTCTATGATATGTGGGATACCTCTAATTGAGCCCTCAGAGCCATGTCAACCCATGTCAACACGAATTCATGTGTCCACCTGTGTCGACACGGGCATGATACCATCGCTCCATGTTATCAAACCGAATGTTGAGAACAGAGGGAAATGGTAAACCGTGTAGAAGTCGAATTCCGAAGAGATGGTAATTTTCAATTTAGATCAATTTCATAATTTGGTGGTGTGTGTGTGTGTGTGTGTGTGTGTGTGTATATATATATATATATATATATATATATATATATATATATATATATACCCACGTGTCTCCGTATCCATCTTTTATGATGATGCCGTCCGACTCCCGTGTCCGTGTCGACACTCATGTCTGTGTCTACATATCATTGGTTTTTCTATAAAAGAGTTGTGATCCATTTCACAAAATGCATTGAAAAGGAGCGGCAGGTCAAGAAACCTGAATGATAAGCTTAATGAAAAAGGAACTCACTGCTCTTTATGAAGCTAGTGTTAGGTCTAATAAAAAATCCCAGCGAAAATTAAACCCTGCACTTTGTTGAACACTTCATGCATTTCAAAGACAAAAGAAATATATCTTTAAACTGCTACTTGAAAGATGGTGCAACAGTAAAAAATGAACAAATATATTGGAACTTTAACATTTAATCTCTTGGTAGTTCTACTGGAAAGTTACTAGCTTATTTATTAAAAATGGAATGTTTTATGTCATGTATTAGTAGACATCCAATCCTGCATTTATATCAAACAAGTGAAACAAAAAAGGTTTATGCCGCATATCTCATATACTGTTACCCTTTTGAAGTTCCCAGAATTGAATGAATCCTGTTAAAACTTCCAAGGAAAACCTGGTTTTAACAAACCAAGCAGAAAAAAAGAGGACATAACCAACAGTCTGGATTGATTCCACGAGAGAAATATGAAAAACTAACAAAACATAACCAACGGTCCAGGCCAATTCCAGTAGCAAAATATGACAAGCATAAATGAAGAGTCAAGAGCCTCATGTGAACCACTTTTCTAACCAAAAGGCTTGTAGTAAAGCACTAAGTTATACCAGTTTTGCTATCTGTCACTAGATACATCCAACCATTTAGTAAGCTTCTTTATGCACATTACAAGTCTCTGTTCTCTTCTACCTGACCAGGAACAAATTTATTTATAAATCAGTGGATCTTCAATGATCAATTGTTTATGCAGAATCATTTGAAAAAATCCTCTAGAGAATACTCCTCACCTATGTGCCATTAAGCATATCAAAATTAGCAACAGAACCCATCAGAACATATAGTCTTCTCTTAATAGTTCTGCCTTGGGGAGACAATCATGATACACCAGTATTCAATGCTTCCCATGCCAGCCAAACTGAGATGCCAACACGGCTTAGCTTTAACCAACAATATTCATCCATAAATATTGGTCACTTAATGGATCAAGATATGATCCTTCAAAGTTCAAAAATGATTTACAATTAGTTCTTAATTTGACGGCACCTCTTTACGACATGATGCCAAGGGCAAGAGAAGATCCTATTGTGCAATTGCCATGTAGAGATTCCTACCTTAGTTGCAAAGCAATTTTAGCACAAATACAAGCTCCTTGAATCGGGAAGCAATCCTCAAAAGATACTAGACGAAGCAGGGAGAAAACAAGGGAACTATTGAAAGAAAGTAGAAGCGGCTAGAAATAAGGTTGATGTGGGGAACTACGATCGTCAATGTTACAGGTAATCTCCCCAATAGAGCTACCACATATAATATGCTCCATTTCAACATGTCCTTTAGACCACTATTCTTTCCTTCTGGCTTCTAACAATGTGTCAATTGTATTACATTATGCTAAGAGTAAAAACTTCCCTCTTTAGACTGATACAGATTACTAATTCTTATTCTTGATAGTCTAATGCAGTTGATGCATACAAGAATTTTATCAACCAGATTTACAACATACAAAAGAAATGGGACACCCAAAGTATACAAGAATTTTATTCTTGTATACTTAACCTTGTCGTCTACTTTAAAATTCATCTGAAAGAGACAGATGTCGTTGATATTCTTGATATTTTATAAAGAAATTAGATCGATACATGACTGTGGATGGATAACTTTTCGCGAGAGTGAGGGATACAAAAGTCTAAAGTTTAATTTACTTTGTATTCATTAGAGGCTGTCAAGAATCACATAAGCAACTGCATCATAAGCCCATGACTTCCTTTTTTTTTTTATTCATTTGAGGTAATTGACCACGAGGATCCTTGACCTAACTTGTTCGAAGTCAAGCTATGAACGATGATGCAAATCATGCAATACACTTGAGGTTACATACAACCTTAACCTGTATATTGTTACAATACAATAAGAAGTTGTGCAAACGATTTATTAAGAGGCAGGACGGGCTTCTACGAACTCATCATGCTCGACGTGATAGACGAAGATCACCCGTAGTTTGTTGATACAGACACGTTGAACATCTATTGCGACAACTCAACTTGGGAGCAAATTGAACCGACCATATGGTGAGTAAGGAGAAGGGTCGAGACAGAGAAGACATTAGAGAGGTAACATGCTTGTAGTGGCAAGTGGCAACAGTGTTGATTATGAATCTAGACTTACAGTCAGTTAGGACTTATGAAGTAGTGGGATCGTGATACTGATGAGATTATAGAAGAAGATAAATTGACACCAGCGAACGAGGACAATGTACTAATGAGGACAGATAATGAGGAGACATAAGAATAGGTACAATGCATAGAAGGAAAACCACTCTAATGATGATACGTTCAACGGTTTTGCACTTGCAGTCGTGTATACTTGTGCAACTGTGCTCAATAAAATTTACCTTTTATTTCAATGTTACTTGTATTGGTACTGATTGTATATAATTATGTCACTAACTGCTGACAATCAAATAAATTATGTTTTTGGTTTCTTTTGCACCTATGAGATGGTGTTTTTTGGATTTTGTGAGATTAGTTAAGATTTTTTTGCATCTATATTCAATTTTAAAAAAAAAAATATATCGCAAGCGACCGCATATGTGCCAATGCAGTTGCATATGCAATTTGGACGTCTATTCACATTGACAACAATGTGGTTCTGATAACAATGGTTACAAGGTTTACGTGTGGATTCCTAAAGAGCAAAGGACCAACCCAACTTATGGTCCGTGTTATGTATATCTAAATGAAATAAATAGGTAGTCTGTGGGATCCTATTGTCCAAAAGATTGTGATTAGCTTTGATGTTGTCTTTAATGAAGTTTCTTTGCAAAAAATATGTACAGTCAGGACATTGGAGATATTGAAATTGATTATTGGAAGAAGCTGTTGAATCTGCCTAACACAGCAGATCTTGAGATGGAAGACAATATGGAAAATATTTGCTGAGGAGCATCATGAAAATGTACCCAATGCTAAAAGTCAAAGGTGATCGAAACCGATCTTCAAGAGCACGAGCACCTCCTAGTTGGCTCCAAGATTATATTATAGCTTATGCTTGCATTTTGTGGTGCATGAATAATCTCACCATGAAGCATGTCAATATGTATGCTGCTCAATGAAGGGTGTCCATGGAATAGGAAATCGAAGTCGTGCATGAAATAAGACTTGGAAGTTGGTTGAATTAATCAAGGAGTGGAGGGCTATTGGCAGACGGGTGTTTAAGTTGAAGAAGATGCCAGTGGGAACATCAAGATGTACAAAACTCGACTACTTGCGAAAGAATATCTCAAAAGGCAGCTTCAACTGAATTATCTATCCAGTTGTACGTATGAGAACTTTTTATGTTGTTTCGAGTAAAATAACAATTCCAAATCAGATTTAAAACAATTGGATATTAAGGCAACATTTATGGATGTAAAGCTAGATGAAGAAATTTAAGAAATCTAAAGGTTTTGTTGAAGACGACAAGAAGAAAGTTAAGAAACTGGTTTGTCAGTTGACTAAATCGCTCTATGGTTTAAACAAGGTGTTGGTATGAACGATTTTACTCTTCCATTTTGGGTTTGGATTTTTCGAAAGTGAAGATGATCATTGTGCCTAGTACAATCTTTTGGAAATGATTTCATGATTATGCTACTTTATATGGATGAGGTATTGATTTAAGGGAGACAAAAAGATTTTAGCACAAGATTAAACCCTCAATTGACCAGGGAATTCGGCATGAAGGATTAAGGGAAGTAAATACAACACATAGGATAGCGGTATTCAGGGAGTCATCTTATTAAGCTCAAGATCATCTCTTGTTAAACCAAACATTTCACGTGAGGGAAATTCTTAATAATAAAAATGATGTAACTTCATTATGTTGCACTTGGATCTATTCAACCAATGCTTTGAGATTAACATGTCCTTTCATGTTATGGAATAAATCAAGCGAAGCACATACTGACTATATATACTAGCATGAAAAAGTAAGGCCTATAGTATGAGATTAAGAGTGCAAGGAAATAATAAATATACCATTTGGAAGTGGGTTAAAAGGGCTTCCCACCTATTATCATCCAATCCCTTCCATCCTTCAATGTTTACATCCTTAAATGTACTGGCATCAATTTGCAGCCTGTAAGCAGGTATAAACTCATTTGTCCAAGCACTGAACCCCGAACCCCCAGCTCTATCCAACTTTTCAAGATTAGGCGGCGCCCACCAACGATGCTTAACTTTCCTCTCTCTATTCGTAGCTCTCCCCTCTCCAGAATTGAATTTCTCCAACTGGTTCCTTGCATTCTTCACTATCTCGCCTTGAGAAATTCTATATAAACAAACAGAGGAATCAACTGAGGAGATCCTTTTGGGCTTATGGAACCAATCGAACATATTCCTTGAATGCGAACCACCCGCATTTCCAAGGTATTCATTCCGGGTGCTCTCAAGAGCACAAGAACAAACGACCTCGGCAAGTGCAGAAAGGAATCTCTCATCGGATGAGCTCACGGTAAAATCAGCCATGACCTGCTGAACAGAGGTGGGTATCTATATTAATATGGAATTCGAAAACCACAAAGGAATAAGGTAATGGGTTGTGACCTTTCGGGCGCTGGAAAGGTCGTCCATGCTCCTCTCTGTTCCTGGGCAGAACAAAGAAAGTTTGAAATTCCAGAGACGTTGCAGGACAACTTGTCTAAAGGTCAGCGCGAGTATATTCTGCGAAACAGCGGGGTTGCCGGATAGGATGTCAGCAGTGATGCTACTCCTCAGCTTCTTCGCCTTCTCTTTCACTTTCTTGGCCGGCAAGAACTGTTAAAAGGGTCGATTTTCCACCAGAATTAGATATTTCTTTAACGCTAGCATGCCAATATAGATTTCAGACCGATTTGAACCAAAATTGAGATCGAAAGCAATTAGGGTCCAGCCCTTACTCAAATCGTTACTCAGATTTGAATCTGAGTAAAATCGTCTAAAAAACAGCTCCAACCCTTTACTCAAACTTATACCAAACTGAGTTTTACTAAAATTTTTCACCAAATTGGGGAAGACGCAAATCCCATACCAAATTCTAACGGTCATCTCCCAAGGCTTTTCTATTTACAAACGTGCCCTCCAATTTTGAGTTTTACTCAAATTTGAGTAAAAAATTTGAGTAAAAGGGTTGGAGTGCTTGTATCAGATTGATTTTTACTCAAATTTGAGCAAGGACTGGAGTACTAAGTATCAGATTGAGTTTTTACTCAGATTTTTACTCGGATTTGAGTAAAAATCTGAATAAGGGCTGGAGATGCTTAGGGGGGTAAGAATAGGATCGCACTAACCAGCCTGGTGGAGATCGTGCTGTGCTCGTCGAAGCTGCCGGGAAACACCGTCTCGACGACCATGGTGGGGGTGCCGGAGGAGAGGTGCTCCTCGGCCGCGTCGCCGCCGTCGGCGGCGGCAGCGGTGATGGCCTGGTTGGAGCTGACGGCGCCGACAAGGGTGAGGCAGGCGAGGTCGCTCTCGTAGGACCGGACGGCGGGGAGGTGGGCCTTGGACCCGTCGCCATCGGCGTCGAATGAATCGGCGAGGGCGTGGAGGAGCTCCTGGTCGGTGAGGGGGAGGGCGTGGGGCGGGCGGCAGTTGCGGAGGAGGGGGAGGGCGTGGGGCGGGCTGCGGTTGCGGAGGAGGGGGAGGAACCTGGTGGCTAGGGCTTTGGAGGAGGAGGAGGAGCAGCGAGATCGAGTGACGAAGACAAGGGGAGGAGAGTAGAGGAGGAGCAGCATGGATTATATCTTTGGATGAGGGTTTTATTTTGCGTTCGGGTTAAAACCCTACCTAGCAGAGGAATCGATTGGGACCCTTTTTCTTGGATGAGCTCCGGATTTCAGGCGGTTCTCACACCGGGGAAACGCGAATTTGTGCAGTGTTATTTGCATTATTTACTTAAAAAATTAAAAATTATTGAGAGAATTGGTTACTAATCCATGACCAAAATTTGCTTTATCGTACAGGACATCCAAATATGGTTGGCTACATCAGGTCCTTCCAGTTGACAAATATTCACTTTACCCCCTACATGTAACGTACGCAATTTTTTTTTTAAGATTTCAATAAAAAAAATTGTTATGGTGATTTCGCTGGTAAAGATAAACAATTCGGTACAAAAGAGGAACGATTGATTTTCACTATAGCAATTGGTCCTCTTTAGTACTGAATTGTTGCTCTTTGCTACCAGTGTACCAAAGAGAAACAATTCAGTACTAAAGAGGAACAATTGCTACAGTGATTTCACTTCGGCTAAAAAATTTAAAGAATATTTTTTTTAAAAAAAATTGCTACAGTTATTTTACTGTAGCAAAGAGCAACAATTCTTCACTGAAGAAAAACAATTCGTAATGTACTGTAGCTATCCATTTGCTGCATTGAAAGTAATGTGGGCTTTTAATCTGGGACATTTTTATCATTTAAAGGGGTTAAAAGTCAATGGAAGGACCTGCTACAAGTGAATATATTTCGGAAGGAACCTGGTGTGTAAGTCGACTCGGATTTTAAGACCCAAACCATAAGTCGTTTTAATCAGACCGATTCACTCAAACTCAAAAAGATTAAACTACCAGTGGAAGGTACAAAACCACTTGAATATGATCCTAATCATCAAGGAGTTATATAAACCACCTAGAAGTTTCTCTAACCATCCAAGGGAAGTTATAGAAACCACCAGGAGGTTGCTTCAACCACCCGAAGTAGTTATTCTCTACAATAACTACTTCGACCCTTATAAAAGGAGGGACAAGAAGAGAAGAAGGGATCTTTTTGCCATAGAAGAAGAACCCACAAAGCTTTCGACTGAAGATACTTCAAAGCTCCAAGAAATCCCGAAAAAGAAGGATCGAAGATCGAAGCAAACCAAAGAAAATCGAAGACCGAAGATCGAAGAAGAAGATGGAAAATTGAAGATTCAAGTCCAAAGCAAGTCGAAGAACGAGCGAAGAACAAGTGAAGATTCTAGGAGAAGAAGAGTAAAGCAAAGCCCCTAGCCGATCACGCGCAAAGCCCGGAAGGATCAAGCGTCACAACTTTCTCCTCTTTTCATTTTCTCACTTGTAATCTTTGTACTTCGAAATCGAGTATCAAAGGATCAAAGACGGATTTCCCCACAATCTCCTGATATATTTTGTACTCCGCTCCCTCGAAGCGGGTCCTTTGAAATTTGTACTTGAGTGAAAAATCAAATATTTGCTCATACAAATATTTTGGCACGCCCGGTGGGACCTCCGTCTCCTTTCATCCCTCTATTTCGTTGGTTCTCATACTCGAAGTTTTCTTCCTTACGAAGGATTCTTCTAATTCAAGTTTTCAACATGCTCGGTATCGGCGATGCTATAGTTGTTCCCGTCACTATGCTTGTTGTTGAGTCAAATACACTTCAACAAGGCAACCAGGAGAATGTCACCACGAATGCTAATGTTTCGGCATCCGAGGAGGCCCCTGCACTACGTGTCTACACTAGGCGCAAGAAGACTATTTCTTCAGTTCTACCTGAAGTCAAAACCGGGGAAGATATCCTATGCACTAAGGAACTCGAGGTGAGAGACGAAGTAATCTTCAATCCAGATGGTCATGTGGACGCTGTTATTCATCATGACTATGTCTCGGAAGACGATGTGAGACTCTCGAAGCACGCCAAGAAGTTCGCCCAAATTCTACTAACTCCACAATGACTAAACTTGAGGAGGAGGTACGACAAATGAGCCAAATCATGGCTCAGATGGCCCAGACAATGGCAGAAAAGGATCGTCAAATTAACAGTCTTCTCCAAACGATGGGTACTAAGGAAGAGGCTTTGGTTCCTGCAACAACCAGGGCCCTCCCTACGACTACTCGGACTTTGATCCCACCGATGATCACTTCTCCAGAGATAGGTGCAATCATGCCTACATCTTCACCTATGACTGTTGAACAATTACAGTCTATGGTCGCGAGTATGATCCAAGCAAGGGGAGACGGATTTTCTAAGTCCACAGTAGGGTACACCAAGCCTTACTCCCAACGTATCCAAGACTTACACTTTCCAGCAGGATACAACCCACCCAAGTTCCAGCAATTCGAAGGAAAAGGTAATCCAAGGCAATATATTGCCCACTTCATAGAAACTTGTAACAATGCTGGCACTTATGATGATGAAATGGTCAAACAATTCGTTCGGTCTATCAAAGGGACCGCATTCGAATGGTATGTAGACCTCACTCCGGGGTCTATCGATAGCTGGGAACAATTAGAACGGGAGTTTCTCACTCGGTTCTACAGCACTCGGCATGTGGTGAGTATGGTGGAACTTACTGCTGTCAAGCAACGCAAGGATGAGAAGGTCATAGACTATATCGATCGATGGAGAAACCTTGCTCTCAACTCACGGGATCGACTCTCCGAGTCTTCAGCAATAGAGATGTGCATTCAAGGAATGCATTGGGGATTACTCTACATTCTCCAGGGAATCAAACCCAGCTCCTTTGAAGAATTGGCCACACGAGCTCACGATATGGAGCTTAGCTTGGCCACTCACGGAGATTCCAAGCCAAGGGACTGTTCGAAGTCTAAGGCAGACGACAAAGAAAAAATGTCAGCTCCAAAAGCAAAACAAACAAATGTTGTAAACATTGCTTCTTCTTTCAAACCCTTAAAGATGAAAGATAAACCAGACAACACCAAGCCTACTCCTGAGTCTTCACAGCAAAGGCCACCCCGGATGACTTTAGAAGAGCTCCAAGCGAAGAAGTATCCCTTTCCAGACTCGAAAGTTTCAGCCATATTTGACCAACTCTTGGAGGAGAAGATGATTGAAATACCTTTATCCAAGAGACCAGAAGAAGCAAATAGAGTTGATGATCCTTTATATTGCAAATATCATAGGGTCGTGAGTCACCCTATCGAAAAATGTTTCGTGTTCAAAGAGAAAATCATGTCGTTGGCACGTCAAGGAAAGATTGAGTTGCCTTCTGATGAGATAGTCGCAACTAACATGACATCCATTGTCTTCGGTTCTCTCCCACCAGTTCAAATTCCAGCAGCAAGAAAGAGGCTAGTTTTCAAGATAAAGACTTCAGCCCTCCTCAACAAGCAACATTCTTCAGTAAGGAGGCATATGCATGTCACTCAGGTTGCAAGCTTGGGGGCACCAGAACTCAGAATCCAGATGTGTAAAAATCAGATCAAGAGTTGTGAAAGTCTACCAACGAAAGAAGCCCACTTGCCTCCAAAAGAGAATGACTATCCCCTTGAAAAAGAGGATTCGGAACAGAAGGATGGATGGACCTTGGTGGTTTGAAATAAAAGAACCCCTCGAGCCCCTCTCCGTAAAGTCTCTCCCATAATCTTCGATAAGTCTAAGGGAACGAGAAAAAAGACTTACGTCAAGAAGTCTTTGAAGAAGAAAGGCCAAAAGAAAAGTATGCCTAAAATTCTTACAGTCAATGATGAAGAAATACTACATCAAGCCGTCCGGCGACCTCTTACACTAAAAGACTTCATTCCTGAAGATTTCTTCGAAAATGATTTATCCTCTTCGTCAACTTGCTATACGGCAGAAGTCCATGAGAAAGAATCAAATGAGGAACTAACTCTTCAGCCTCCAGAAGTGTCAGATAATATACCTCCTGTTGAGCCGATCGAAGGAAACCTCGCAGCTACTTATGATGAAGCTATGTTACATTTGCCACTTATAGAGGCTTTCCATCTTTCAGAAGATGCACGCCACGCTATGGCTGCGGCATTGACTGACCCAGAGAATCATCAAGTGAAGACTAATGAAGAAAAATCAGTCCAATGTGATATGACTATCTCCTTCTCTGACGAAGATTTGTAGTTGGGAGCACGGTTGCACAACCGACCTCTTTATGTTTCTGGTTATATCAATGAAAAACCAGTAACTCGTATATTGATAGATGGCGGATCGACTGTCAATATCATGCCCAGTCAAACCATGAAGGACTTGGGCATAAAAAATGATCAACTTTCTAGAAGCAAATTGGTCATTCAAGGCTTCAACCAAGGGGCACAGTCAGCTGTCGGCATCATACGCTTGAAGTTGTCAATCAGAGAACTTGACACTATGACTCTATTCCATGTCATAGACTGTCAAACCTCTTATCGACTCTTACTTGGAAGACCTTGGCTGCATATGAATAAAATAATGCCTTCAATATTACATCAATGTTTCAAATATCACCAAGGGGGCATTAAGAAGTGTGTTCTGGCAGATGATAGACCATTTAATGAAGCAGAAGCTTATCTCGCTGACGCCAAATTCTACCACAGTAAGGGCTCCGTTATCAAGGAAATGTCACCCAACAAAGCTACAAATTTTCTCCAAGAAACAGAGGCAAAAGAAGTGACTCCATCAGTCAGGGTCTCTCCAAATCGTCTAACCCAACGTCATACGATGTTTGGTGATTGCGAATGTGACGAATGCCTTGAAGAGGCTCTGGAATTGGAATACGAAGATGATGAAGATCGGCGAAGAAAAAATAAGAAGTCATCACAACAATCTCTCAAACAAAGATATGAGAACGGTGACTCAGAAGTAGGTCTACTTGGCCAACCTTCAGGGAAATTCGATTTTTATGTCCTTTATCCGAAGAAATCAAACCAGCAAGCGGTGCCAGTTCAAATGAAGAGTATCAAAGGAAAACAGAAGGTTAATAAATATCCCTAAAAAATGGCTGAATCTGCTCCGGTGTTAAGTTTCGTACCACAGAGAGGCCGAAAGATAGGGCAGCTACCATTCACTCCTATGCATACAAAGCCATCAACCTCTTTTACAGATGCTAATTTGGTCACTTTAAAAGAAGACTTGGTATTGCCGCTGCACAGCCTAACATCAGCTACTAACTCAAGTTAGGGCAACTCTATATTCAAACCAGAAGGAACATGGGGAAGCGAAGCATCAAGTCTCCTGAGCAAAGCTGGATTCACTCCAAAAGATGTTGAACGTTTAGGTACATTACCACCACGAACAGCCCCTTACGGTTTAACTAAAACCCAAGAGCGGCTCTTCTTGGCTGAAGAAAATATACCACAAACTCGACCTGGCATTGGAGCCAAACAAATCCCCATTGTGCTCAAAACAAGCGCAAAAGAAACTATGTCCGCAAACTTCATTGAAGCCCAAGATGAAGAAGACTATACAAAAGCTTTATATGATGCAGATGATGACACAGTAGAAAAGAAGTATCTCGGTAACATAGATGAAGACTTTCAGACATTGTCTAAGTCAGCAAGAAGAAGGCGACGACGTGCAAAGAAGAAAGAAATACTTATGGCACAATATGAGATGCCCGATGTACATCACCAGTTAAAGCCAAACCAAACTTCAGTCTTTGAGAGGACAAGAATCAGATCTGAAATCGTCAAAAATAATCATCCACGACAATCAGTCTTTGACAGACTTGAACTTGGTTTCGCAAAGCCCTCCCGCCCACCCAGGTTTCCTCATTCTCGACATGCCAAAATCTCCTATGGTCACAGCGGGTCTTTTCAGCGACACAGTCTACCCTGGCATCGAGTTCCGCCTCTTCAGGATGTTCCTTTGACAATCAGTATCGATGCTACATCTGACTCTATTACCAATTCTGCATGTTTGAACGCATCTTCTTCCTCTGGGTCGAAAAAGAAAATCGTTGTATCTGTCAATCATATTTCTACTGACTACATCGATTGCTTGTCTTCTTCTTCGGATAGTGACTTAGCTGATGCACCTCCAGTCCTTGAAGAAGGGGGGCAGTCCACTGTGGATGATTTAAAAGAAATTAATCTCGGCACTGAAGAAGAGCCACGATCGACATTCGTCAGTTCTCTCCTAACAACGAACGAAGAAGTCGAGTATGTCAAGCTTCTCCAAGAATACAAGGACGTCTTCGCTTGGTCTTATAAAGAAATGCCAGGTTTATACCCCAAAATTGCTGTTCATCAGCTTGCCGTGAAACGTGGTGCTAATCCTATCAAGCAAGGCCAAAGAAGATACCGCCCAGAACTTATTCCACAAATTGAAGCCGAAGTGAACAAACTGATTGAAGCAGGGTTCATTAGAGAAGTTAAGTATCCTACTTGGATCTCTAGTGTTGTACCCGTGAAGAAGAAGAATGGGCAAATCAGAGTATGTGTCGACTTCAGAGACTTGAATAATGCATGCCCCAAAGACGATTTCCCTTTACCAATCACCGAACTTATGGTGGATGCTACAATGGGATATGAAGCTCTATCCTTCATGGATGGCTCCTCAGGATACAATTAAATCCGAATGGCACCGAAGGATGAAGAACTCACAACTTTCCGCACGCCTAAGGGCATCTTTTGTTATAAAGTAATGCCTTTTGGACTGAAGAACGCAGGAGCTACCTACCAACGAGCCATGCAACGGATCTTTGATGACATTCTTCACCAAAATATAGAATGCTATGTTGATGATCTAGTCGTGAAGTCTAAACAAAGGTCTTCGCATCTGAATGATTTGTGTGCTATCTTTGATAGATTAAGAAGGTATCAACTACGAATGAATCCGCTTAAATGCGCCTTTGGAGTTACATCCGGAAAATTCCTCGGTTTCATCGTAAGGCATCGAGGCATTGAGATAGATCAATCTAAAATTGATGTTATTCTCAACATGCCCGACCCTAAGTCACTTCATGACCTTAGAAGCTTACAAGGTCACTTGGCTTATATCAGGCGATTTATCGCCAAACTCTCTGGGAGATGTCACCCTTTTCACCAGCTCATGAAAAAGGATGCTATTTTCAAATGGGATGAAGCATGTCAAAAGGCTTTCCAAGATATTAAAGACTCTCTTGAAGCCACCAGTTCTGACAGCACCCACTCCAGGGATATCCTTGATACTTTACATAAGTGCACAAGAACACTCTCTGGGGGCATTACTTGCACAAGAAAATGAATTCGGGAAGGAAGTGGCTTGTTACTATTTGAGTCGTACTCTTGTAGGGGCAGAATTAAAGTATGCTCCTATAGAAAAGATATGCTTAGCCCTTATTTTTGCCACAAAAAAGTTAAGGCATTTTATATGTTGGCTCATACTATTAAACTTGTATCTAAAGCAGATCCTCTCAAATATATTATGTCAAGACCTGTTCTATCAGGAAGACTAGCAAAATGGGCTCTACACCTGTCAGAATTTGATATCATCTTCATCCCCCAGAAAGCAGTCAAAGGGCAAGCCTTAGCAGATTTTTGGCTCATCACTCCATTCCTGCTGATTGGGAGTTAACTGAAGAATTACCAGATGAGGAGGTCTTCTTTGTAAACATAATCCCTTCTTGGGAAATGTTCTTTGATGGAGCTGCAAAACGACAAGCTGCGGGGGCATGGATTGTTTTCGTTTCGCCAAACTCAGAAACTCTCCCATACTCTTTCTCATTGGCAGAGCCTTGTTCAAACAACAAAGCCGAATACCAGGCATTAATTATTGGTCTTGAATTCGCTCGGGACATGAAACTTCAAGGGTTACGAATATATGGTGACTCCAAACTCATCATTCATCAAGTCTTGGGAGATTATGAAGTCAATAAGGAAGACCTCAAGTCTTATCATGAATATGCTCTTACTTTATTCAACAGCATCGAAGCAGCAAGCATTCAACATGTACCAAGAAGTTCAAATCAACAAGCTGATGCATTGGCAAATCTAGCAGCATCGCTTGCTATTCAAGACCTTGACCAATTAAATATTCTTGTTTGTCGAAGGTGGATACTCACTCTGGAAGATCAATTCAATCAGGTTATAGGCCAGAAAAATGAAGATCATTCCTATGTCATTGAAGAACAAGACTAGAGACAACCCCTCATAGATTACCTTGAGAGTGGCAAACTCCCTAAAGAAGTTAAACACAGAACTGAGATAAGAAGATGGGCCCCCAAGTTCTTACATTTCAATGGCGAATTATATCGTCGAAGTTATGATGGTACACTTATGAGGTGCTTGACCGGAGAAGACATCAAGTTTGCTCTCCAAGAGTCACATTCGGGTATATGTGGTACTCATCAGTCAGGACCGAAACTTCACTTTCGTATCAAAAGAATGGGATACTACTGGCCTACCATGGTTAAAGATTGTTTAAACTTCTTCAAAAAGTGTCATGCATGCCAAATCCATGGTGATTATATTCGTCAGCCGCCAGAACCACTTCATCCTACAGTCGCTTCATGGCCATTTGACTCTTGGGGACTTGACATAGTCGGTCCATTACCCAAATCTTCTAAGCAGCACCTTTATATTCTAGCGGCGACAGACTACATTTCCAAATGGGCAAAGGCAGTCCCTCTCAGAGAAGTGAACCGAAATTCAGTCATGAATTTTATTCAAAATGATATCATCTTCCGATATGGAGTTCCTCGTTGCATCGTTACTGATAATGGCAAGCAATTCAAAAACGCTGCTATGAATAATTTCTGTGCTAAGTATAAAATCAAACAGAGATGTTCTACAATGTATAATGCTCCCGCCAATGGTTTAGCAGGAGCTTTCAATAAGACCTTATGCAAACTCTTGGAGAAGGTGGTTTCTAAATCTAAAAGAGACTGGCACGAGCGTATGCACGAGGCTCTATGGGCTTATCGAACATCGTTTCGCACTCCGACTCAAGCAATACCATATTCCCTTGTGTATGGAGTAGAGACGATTCTTCCTCTAGAACTTCAAATTTCTTCTCTAAGAATTGTTATCCAAGAAGGTCTTACTACTAATGAAAATGCTCAACTCCGACTTGTGGAATTGGAAGCTCTAGACGAGAAAACACTTGAGGCTCAACAACGACTTGAATGCTATCAAGCTCGTATTTCTCGAGCGTTCAATAAAAAAGTTAAGCCTCGCTCTTTCCAAGAAGGGGACTTGGTTCTAGCAGTACGACGTCCCATCATCTTATCCCACAGAGCAGGAAAAAAATTCGATGCTAAGTGGGATGACCCTCATGTCGTCAGAGAAGTCTATACTAATGGAGCATATCTACTTATGACACCAAATGGAGGACAACTTGGCCCAATCAACGGCAAGTTCCTTAAGCGATATTATGCATGAAGAAAATCACTCTATATTGCAAATGATAGTCCTGATAGATATGGGTGCCAACCTAGTTGGGATGCATATTGATCAGGGTGATGCAAGTAAAAAAAAAAAAAATCCAAAGGAACTACGTGTGACTTGATCCCTTGAAAAAGGGTACGTAGGCAACCTGAGGAAACCCCTCAGGTTCAGTCCAAACAAAAAAAAATAAAACCCATATTCAGTAGAGCAATCAAGAAGGAAATACCAAGCGAATTCATATATTACATAAGTCTTAAATAAAGTCTAAGAAAAAAAAAGTACAAGGCTTGATAATCAATAAATCGAGCTTAAATCCCGAAGACGCTGCATAAGTTCCTCTCGTGCGCCATCTATAGCTAAGACTGAAGATGCCCCAGCTTCCTCTTGACTCTTGAGTTCGGTCAGTTCCTTCTCTTTTTCAATCTTATGTGCCTTCAGGGAGTTGAGGTAATCACGCTGTAAAGTCACGGCATTAGAAGCTGCAGCCAAACGATTTTCGCAAGAAATAACCACTGCTTTAGCCTCTTCCAATGCTAAACGAGCAGAAGTTTTCTCTGACTTTGCTGCTGACAGTGTAGAATCACCCTCATTCAAGAACTGGGAGAACGACTTTAAAGTCTCTTCTATCTTCGCTATCTGGTCCGGACTAACGATGGCCTTCTCTTTGACAAACGATGAACGTCGGTTATGATAAGCATGACTGTCTTGAAGAAGTGATTCGATCTTTTCAACAAAGACAGAATCGTTCACTCCAAATTTTCAAAGACGATCACAAAAGATGACACCCATATTGGTCCACCACTTCTCTAATGCTGAAAATCCCGCTTGATGAAAGGGCTTCAGTGAGCAGTCTATGAATGACCTGCAGGGAACCAGCATGATAGCAGCCAAAGAACGATCCATCTCCTCAACTGAACTATGCATAAATCCAGTTGCCTCAGACATAGCTGGACTCATCCCAGCAATCGACTTCGGCTTCTTGAAAACAGGGACTTCGGCCTGAGCTTTCTGACATACCAAAGAAGATTGAACTTCATGATCCACTGGTGTTGTGGAAGGACCTGCAAGTTCCTCAAACATAGAGTCACCCACTATTTCTTTTGTGGTCATCTCAACGGTTACGGATGCCTCGTGATTTTTTCCAACACCCTCATCTTGCAAATCCTGGAAAAATGGGTATGTCGCTTCAAAGGCATCATCCTCCAATAATCCTTTGTCAATCACTTCAGTTAGATCATCATTAGGAATGCAAAGGCCGCCAGCAGAATACCCTATACAACAAAGCGATAGGGTAAAACATACATCAATCATTAATATTCAAGGATTACAAAGGGGACAATTCATACCTGAAGCAGTAATATCAACACCTTGAGTTGCCACATCAGGAGGAGAAACTGCAACAAGAGCAGTCTCCAATATTTGACGCCTCGATCCAGTAGGGGACGTCGCAAGAGGATTAATGATCTCCCGAATAGAAGAACTATCCTCTGATGTTCTCGCCCTCTTCCTGGCACCTCTTTCATCTCCCTGTCGCTCAGAAGGCACGGCTGGAGGAACAGGACGCTCAGAAGTGCCAGAACAAGAAGACTCAACTTCTCTGTCAGATTATGTTCGGCGATGGCATGCTCGTGAAGAACCAGGACGAGAGTTCTTTTGGAATCGGATCTCCGTCCTATCTCTCATGCCTTTATCTTTTTTAAACTCAAATGAGCTTTTATCACTCGATTTCAGCATAGAAAGAGGATACATAGCCAATCGATTCTTGATTCCCCCTCTTACTAAACTTGAATATGCTGATGATGCGCAGTCTCTGAGGTTTACTCCTTGTAACGGAAGAGCAAAACTAACTCCAGTATGCCTCTCACTGAATGCTAACCAATAACCAAACGCCAACTTTGGAGACACTTCTTCCTTATAAGGGATAGGTGTTCCAGGTATCGTTTGCATAAAACCTTGTTGACGAGAAAACCGATGAGGGCTATACTGTGCTATCTATACCGTATTACCCCGACGGAATACAAGAAACCTTGGTTTACAGCTCAATATTGAGAGGAAGATGGGGTATGACATCTTGCCATTATCATAAAAAATGCCCTTTTCTCTATCAGGGATCGGCTTCCAAGCTTCATGAGCAAAACAAAAATCAGCTTCTCCCATAGTATGAAGAATCATTCTAGCATCTTGAGCTGACCCTTCCCAAGGCTAATAAGCTGCCAGAGCACCAGATACTGCTATAAGGAAAGGAAATATCTTTTGCCGAAGATTCTTGGCAAATATCCATCTTGGAAAGTGAAGTCCAATCCACCCATATAAGTAGTGAAGGGGACAAAAGGAACTAGCCCGACCTAGCTCACCACTGAACTTGGGGCTTATAGACAGGCTGCTGTAAGTCCGCGTCAGACCGTTGTAGAGTAAGCATAATATGGGAACAGTCAAATTGTATTCGGTACCTTTCACCATATTTACAGCTGGGATGAAAGTACCAGGACAAATCAAGTCACCACTCCAAGGCAGGGCGAACTTACAAAGAAAAAGAACAATCGCCGCAGACCTATAGACAATCTTCCCCAAAGTGCTATTGGCTGACAATCCTAGCAAAACGTAAGGACTGGGTTTCGAGCCAGAAGGTCGTTTCTCTGGAGGCATAAGACTAATTGGCCTATCAATATCTCCTGATTGATCAAGTTTACCTTTGGATTTCCTTATGATATCAGTTTTCTGAGAATTAACAGCTCGAGGGTATCCACGAAACCAAAAATCAATCCAGTCACAATGCCGAAGTCGGTCACTACGGCAAGATGCATCAATAATTGTAAAAGCTTTGAAAAGATAAAAAAGTGCTGAAGGAGTATATACACAGTCGAAAAGCTCAAAGAGTTTAGGGACTCTCTCTTGGTAATATTCTCCACTCATGAGACAAGCTGATATCTGGAAGAAGAAAAATGAAGAAAGTAAGTCACACGTATGAATGTCACTCAAATTCAATTTTAAGTATGAATATACCTGATAGATCTCCGACAAGGAAATCCCTATTTCCCCAATAGAAGTGAGGAATGTATTCGTTTCCGGACACCAGAGCTCACACAAAGCTCTATACATTCCATTAAGCCTATAATATTCATAACAAGCAGGTTCCAGCATAACAGATATGTTTCTAGTAGCCTCTCGGCCACGTAAGGCTTCGAAGACTTTGTGCATCCATTCACCGAAACCATTGAGATACTGGACATCGCCACGACCTCGTATTTCGTCCCCCCATCGAGTGAATCTTAAAGTAATTTTTGAAGCAATTTGAGGAATGGGTATCATTTCAGCCGTTGTATGATGATACGGAAAAGAAAGAATCGGAGCCTTTTCAAAACGGCTAATGGGTCCAGCGCTCTTCTCAGCTCTATGACTATCGTTGTCACAACTCTCGTGCTCAACGATTCTCAAGGTAGTCAAAGAGTTTGGGCCATTCTTTTTTTGCCCCATGCTGCTTGACTTTCGCATGAGGAAAAACAAGATAATTGACCCCTCGTTCTTCTTCTTCTTCTAACCAACCATCTTCTGGCATAGCAATGTATTTCTCTGAAGTACTCATACCTACACACAGAAGATTGGATTAAAAGTTAGAATACATTTTGCAAAAATTGACCATCGAAAAGCATCAAAGATCGAAGATCATTGCAAAGGAAGGAAAGAAGATCAAAGAACAAGCAAAATAAAGAAAAGGATCAAGAGTATAATCACTTTGAATAAATCCGATCGTCTTCTTGCCAAAGGAATCAAGCTTGCAAGATGATTGTTGCAAAAAAACCTTGAAGTAAGGTTTTTAGACCTAGTTCCAAAGAAACCCAAAAAAAATGAGTTAGAGAAAGAAAGGAACCCTGTTTTATATAAAAAGGGGGGTCAAAGGACGAGCTGTACCGTCATAAGTACTACTGTCCCTAAAAAAAAAAAAAAATTTGGCCGGCCCTGGGGGTTTCTGGCCGGCCCTGGTCAAACCTGGCCGGCCCTGGCAAAAAAAAAATGACTTGGTCAAACCCGACCAATTCGGGTAGAAAAATGGTCAAAGATTACTTAGAAGTATGAAAAAAGATCCAAGAATCAAACATCATGCAAGAGATATGCAAGAAGATCAAAATTTTTTTTTTAAGAAAAGGTAAAAATGAGAGAAAAAAAATCGTTCTTGCAAAACCTTGAACTAGGGTTTCTACAAACCTAGCCGATTCAAGTAGATAGATAGTCAAAGATCATCTAGAAGCATGAAAGAAGATCCAAGAATCAAATATCATTCAAGAGATGCAAGAAGATCAAAAATTCAAAAAGGTAAAAGAGGAGATCAAAGATCATTCTTGCAAAACCTTGAACTAGGGTTTCATTTTTTTTTTTAAAAAAAAAGGGCCCGCAAAGATCATTGCAAAAGGAGAAACGAAGATCAAAGAGCAAGCAAAGCAAAGGAAAAGATCAAGATTATGATTACCTTGAATAGATTTGATCGTCTTCTTGCCGAAGGAATCAAGTTTACAAGATGGTTTTTGCAAAAACCTTGAAGTAGGGTTTTTAGACCTAGCTCCAAAGAAATACCGAAAAATAAGTTAGAAAAGGTGAGGAGACCCCTTTTTATAGACAAAGGGGGGTCAAAGGACGAGCTGTACCGCCATCCTAAAAAAAAAAATTTTTTTTTTTGGCCGGCCTTAGAGTTTTTGGCCGGCCCTGGCAAAAAAAAAAAAAATCAAAGATTGACCTTTTTCGCTTTTCGCTTGAAACGTCAATCCTTGAGGGGGTAATTTGTAGACATTTAAATATTGCCTAAAGCCAGAAAATCAGAAATTTGGCTAAGTCTGGAAGACTTTATTTCCCTGATGACCAGGGAAATTTTGTTTCCTATACTTTATTTCCCTGATGACCAGGGAAATTTTTCTTTACACTCTGAAATTTGGCTAAGTCTGGAAGACTTTATTTCCCTGATGACCAGGAAAATTTTGCTTCCTTATACTTTATTTCTCTGATGACCAGGGAAATTTTTCTCTACACTCAGAAATTTGGCTAAGTCTGGAAGACTTTATTTCCCTGATGACCAGGGAAATTTTGCTTCCTTATACTTTATTTCCCTGATGACCAAGAAAATTTTTCTCTACACTCAGAAATTTGGCTAAGTCTGGAAGACTTTATTTCCCTGATGACCAGGGAAATTTTGCTTTCTTATACTTTATTTCCCTGATGACCAGGGAAATTTTTCTCTACACTCAGAAATTTGGCTAAGTCTGGAAGATTTTATTTCCCTGATGACCAGGGAAATTTTTCTCTACACTCAGAAATTTGGCTAAGTTTGGAAGACTTTATTTCCCTGATGACCAGGGAAATTTTGCTTCCTTATACTTTATTTCCCTGATGACCAGGGAAATTTTTCTCTACACTTAGAAATTTGGCTAAGTCTGGAAGACTTTATTTCCCTGATGACCAGGGAAATTTTGCTTCCTTATACTTTATTTCCCTGATGACTAGGGAAATTTTTCTCTATACTCAGAAATTTGGCTAAGTCTAGAAGACTTTATTTCCCTGATGACCAGGGAAATTTTTCTCTACACTCTGAAATTTGGTTAAGTCTGGAAGACTTTATTTCCCTGATGACCAGGGAAATTTTGCTTCCTTATACTTTATTTCCCTGATGACCAGGGAAATTTTTGCCTACACTCAGAAATTGACTAAGTCTGGAAGACTTTATTTCCCTGATGACCAGGAAAATTTTTCTTGCTGCCTTACGCTCTGAAATTTGACTAAGTCTGAGAGTAAGGAAAGTACTATATCCCTATCGTCCAAAGGCTATATCTAAGTCAATAGATTGATACTTAGAGGTGAGCATCCTTCGACAAGCCGATATACAAGACCGAAGAATAATCAAGCTTAAGCCCCTACAAATAAGCTTACGCTAGATTCGACAAACTCGTTGAATCCACCAAGTCAGAAATGACCGGATCAAGAGTTAACTTTGTTAAAATATGAGTCTCAATAAGTCAACTTGGATTTTAAGACCCGAACCATAAGTCGTTTTAATCAGACCGGTTCACTCAAACTCAAAAGGATTAAACTACCAGTGGAAGGTACAAAACCACTTGAATATGATCCTAATCATCAAGGCATTATATAAACCACCTAGAAGTTTCTCTAACCATCCAAGGGAAGTTATAGAAACCACCAGGAGGTTGCTTCAACCACCCGAAGTAGTTATTCTCTACAATAACTACTTCGACCCTTATAAAAGGAGGGACAAGAAGAGAAGAAGGGATCTTTTTGCCATAGAAGAAGAACCCACAAAGCTTCCGACTGAAGATACTTCAAAGCTCCAAGAAATCCCGGAGAAGAAGGATCGAAGATCGAAGCAAACCAAAGAAAATCGAAGACCGAAGATCGAAGAAGAAGATGGAAAATTGAAGATTCAAGTCCAAAGCAAGTCGAATAACGAGCGAAGAACAAGTGAAGATTCTAGGAGAAGAAGAGTAAAGCAAAGCCCCTAGCCGATCACGTGCAAAGCCCGGAAGGATCAAGCATCGCAACGCTCTCCTTTTTTCATTTTCTCACTTGTAATCTTTGTACTTCGAAATCGAGTATCAAAGGATCAAAGACGGATTTCCCCACAATCTCCTGATATATTTTGTACTCCGCTCCCTCGAAGCGGGTCCTTTGAAATTTGTACTTGAGTGAAAAATCAAATATTTGCTCATACAGCCACCATCCTAAAATTCAAAAAATATTGAATTTGTCCTGATTTTGCAATTTCTTTTAGGAAAAAAAACACTTGGTATTTTGACTCCCTATCCTACCATATCAGTATTGTAGGTATTGTAGGGAGTGGAAAGGAAACCCCCTTCCAACCAACTCCTTTCATGCCCAAATATCAAATATGTCCACACCCTTTCATACAATTTACAATACTCATAAATTTAAGGATTCCAATACGATGCCGAATTGAAAATTTTGGTACCATACCGAGCCCATATCCACCATCCATCTCATTTTCCATGCATCCTAGCGATTGGAGCATTATTATAGGCCGAGGGGATGGGATGACCCCTAGGTAGATGCCTGAGATCCACCATATGGCCATCGGATTGTCCCTATGAATTTCGGTACAGGTACCGAAGTGGGTACCATAGAATTTCAATAAGTTTAATTAAAATAATAATAATAAATGTGTAAGAAATTCTTTATACTAAAATATATTTTTAATAAAAGAATATGTCGACCCCCTGCCAGGGGCCGGCCATTGCGCCAGCCGACCCTCTGTAAAGGGCCGACCGGGTGCGCGCCAACCCGCTGCGCGGGGCCGAGCGTTGTCGTGTTTGTCGACCCGTTGTCCGGGGCCGATCGCCGTTGCACCTACCGACCCTCTGTCAAAGGTCGGTCGTTGTGCCTATCAGTCGGTTCGCTATCCAAGGCCGACAGTCGCTGTCCGAACTTTGTCTTTGACTGCCAAGGTTGCTCCTTGGGCCGAGATGATGTCGACGTCTCGGGCTTCGTTTGAATGCTGAGACGGCGGAGCCTACCTTAGGCTTTGTCTTTGAAAGTCAAGGGGTGGCTCCTTGGGGCGAGACGTTTTTTGTCTGCATACTCCCATCAGTACCAAGCAATTCTTTAAGAACTACTTTACTGGTGGGCTTATGATCTATTAAATAATCCTGCTACAGGAATACGGCGTTCGTCGAGACGACAACCTTTCTATCCTCAGGATCATAAAATAAACCACCCTTTGTTCCTTTTGGATATCAAACGAACAGACATACCTTAGTTTTTGACTCCATCTTATCTCGCTTGTCCTTCCACACATGTGCTGGATAATCCCAAATCCTAAAGTGCTGTAGGCTTGGCTTTCGCTTCAACCACAGCTCCCAAGGAGTTAGGGGTACTGACTTTGATGGAACAAAGTTCAAAGTATATGCTGCCGTCTCTAGGGCATATCCTCAAAAACTAGGTGGCAATGTGGTAGAACTCATCATAATCCGAACTATGTCTAACAAAATTCGGTTTCTCCTCTCAGATACACTATTTTGTTGCGGTGTCCCTGGTGCAGTCAACTGGGATACAATCCCATGCTCACGCAGGTACCCAATAATTCATCCGATAGGTATTTGCCTCCTTGATCAGATCGAAGAGACTTGATACTTTTACCCGTCTGCTTTTCTGCTTCAGCTCTAAACTTCTTGAACTTATTAAAGGATTCAGACTTCCGTCGCATTAAGTATATGTATCCAAACCTCGAGTGATCATCCGTGAAGGTGATTAAATACTCGAAGCCTCATATGTCATGGACACTTATGGGCCCACATACATCAGTGTGTACCAACTCTAATACCTCCTGAGATCTGCTACCTTTGGCTCAGAAAGATCTTTTAGTCATCTTGCCTTCCAGGCAAGACTCACACGTCGGTAGGTTTTCTGAAATATCTGAACTTAAGAGTCCTGCCTTAACCAACCTGTGAATCCTGTTTGAGGCTATGTGTCCAAGCCTTAGATGCCAAAGGAGTGTTGGATTATCTGAGGAATTTTTTCTTTTAGATGAATTAACCACACATGCTTCAGTTATGTTATCCTGCTTATGATTGGAGTTAATTACATAGAGACCATTCTGTGTCTTTCCCTTACAAACAAAGGAACTATTCAATTTAATTGACACACCAGAAGCATCAAATAAAACTAAAAAACCTTCATTATTCAATAAGGAAACATAAATTAAGTTTTGTCTCAAGGACGGTACATAAAGTATGTCTCTAAGTAATAAACTTCTTCCATCAAGAAACTGCAAGACGACATCTCCAACTGCTTCAGCCTCTGCCACGGCCTCAGTTCCCATGCTTAGGATTATCTCCCCATCATTCAGTTTTTTTGTCTCCTTGAACCCCTGCAAATCATTGCAAGTATGGTTAGTGGAACCAGAATCCACAATCCATGAAACTGGAGAACAACTGGAAGCTACAAGGGATTCCATTATGTGGATTTGAGAGATACCTGTCTCAGCCTTTTTGGGAGCTGCGCGGTAGTCGCCCTTCCAGTGCCCCTTCTTGCCGCATCAGAAATATTTTCCTTTGGGCTTCGCCGGACCATTTTGCTTAGGAACCTACAACTGCACCTGGCCCATCATCACGGGCTTCTTAGACTTTCTTTTTTGAAACTTCCCTTTGGCTTTTAGAGAAGAATTCCGCTCTACGTTCAGGGATTGGGCTCCTGCCTTCATCCTGTTCTGTGCCGCCTGGAGCGCCGCTAGGAGCTCTGCGTTAGACATCTCCAACCGGTTAAGGTTAAAGTTGGTAACGAAGCCCTCAAACGCTCCTGATAGAGGCCCGAGGAAAATATCGGTCTGGATCTCTGCATCCAAGATGACATCGAAGGAACCAAGATCATTCACATAGCCAAACAATTTTAGCATATGATCCCGAACTAAAGTCCCCTCTGCCATCTTCGTGGACACCAATTTCTTGATGGTCAGGTAACGAGTTACCCGACTACGACCCTCGAACATTTTCTTTAGGTAGAACATCATGTCTCAAGCGAAGGCCATGTCTTTGACTTGCTTCTGAAGGACGGTCTGCAAGGATGCCACTATATAGCACTTACATATCTCATCAGTATCTAGCCAGTCTTTCCATTCCTTCAACTGAGCCTCAGTTGCACTTGGTCCCGGCATGGCCGGTTGAGGGGTGCTTAGGGCAATTGTGTGTTTGCCAACCCTTAGGACTAGCATCAGGTTACGCTTCCAGTCCTCGTAGTTTGGTCTCATAAGTTTGTTATCATTAAGTATGGAGGTAAGGGGGTCGAGCTTGGTCAAGATTTCTGTAAACAATAGTTCAAAGCAAAATTAGGGTTTACTACAATCTATTTCATGGAATTTAGAAATAGATAATATTTACTCCAGCCGCTATGTCTTCACTACCTCAAGTAGAGACATCCAGGAATCTAAATTTCCTAGGCTCGAGCACTGAGACTATCGGCCTTGAATTAGAGACAGCATCTCGGTGAGAGCATGCAACCGCTTCTGCCAACGGGGTTTTTACGACCCAGTCTTTATCAGAATTACCAATGGTAAACTGAAAGACCTCCCAGTCTCCTTTTGGTCAGCTTTATATGACCCGCATGCACAGCAATGGCGGCTTCACACAAGCTTTCGGATGCTTCCAACAAATCTAGGTGGTGTCGGCAGGGGGGTTTATAGGCTCCCACGGTGTAGAAAAAAACCGTCACCTACTGCCACCGGCATCCTCCATGTCCCGAAAGAAACCACTAGGTGAACCAACATGGAAGGAAACACAGCTCTCACCCGGTGGGAATATCGAACTGCGTACCTCCCACCTAGACCCTTAGCCGGTTGATTGTGGAGGCCAGGGGCTCCCCTTTGGAGGGAACCTCTTATACATCCTTTCTTTATGAGGTTTTATGCATATCTAGAAAGGTCACGACCTCCTAGACTTAGACCCTGGTCTATCGTGCTCCCATTAGGATTACAGACCTTCTCGCAAAGCATTAGTATCCTCAGAAAATATCATAGTCCCTACCTTGAATACTCAGCTTTCACCTTTCTTGCAAGGATCACATTACATAGATTCCAAGTATCCCGATACTTCACTAGTTTGCCCATAATCCTAAGATCTGGAGCCTAGCCTAAGGTCGATGTGGAAAGGACTTCCACTACGATGACGCCTCGTTCACAATTTGATGCCTGATGTCATAGTAGACCTCATCTCATTATAGGTTCTGATGCTGGCCAAATAGGGACATCCGACAACCTCCGCCGGACCTCAACCTAATGGTGGCATAACCAAATCGTGATGAGTTCATACTACCATCAAACGTCATCTAGAAACGGGTATCACACAGTGAAATCCTAACCTAACTTGGTCGCTAGGACCACGTGGGGAAAGGGCATCCCATTAGGGTTATCATACTTCTTATGGAGATATTAGTTATCTCTAAACAAATCTAACACTGCGTCTATCTCGGTGCACAGTACTTGGCTACCTAAACTACCACGAGGGTGGTTACCACCTTTCCTTTTAGCTAGCCACCGGATTCGCACGTGTTAGAACCATATAGAAACATCGATGAATCCATAAGCTTAGTACTAACCCTAAGCCTGATCTAGAGACAAACTCACAAGCAAGATAGATAATCACATTATCATCGGGGTTCTCTAAACACTAATAAAAGAGAATCAACAAAAAATAGCATCCAAACTGAATCAAGTCCAGGGTCCGACCCCTGAACCTGAATAGCACAGCCAAGATATCCTGCTCTTCTGTTCTGCACGATCTCTGACGACGATCCCCATCATCGCCAACCTGCACGCTTTCCCGGGTCTTTGCACGCCATGGTACCGCTTGCCCGAACCGTGGATGTAGCATCATCTCATTCTTCCTGTGATCGAAAAACTAACACGCTCTGAGTAAGTGCTCGTTCGTGTATAATTTCGCTAGAAAGAAAAAAGAAACACATGCCATCATATATTCACATGATGTTTTCACGAATTCATGCATGAAACATACATCAAAGTGTGCTCTGATACCAATTGTTGGAATTGGATCCACTTATCAGAGTTGCAGCAGAAGCAAAAGATAGATCCGAAGATCATACGGTGTATGTTTCATTACAATTAATTCTATAAAACAATCTACATGCAAATCTATGATCTTAGCATATGTGCGGACACCCTAGAGGCATACTACGATCTAAGGAAGACATGCATGCATCTAGTTAGGTGTTTAGAATCATCATACCTTGTGGATATATGATCCGGAGAGGACAGAATGATGATGAACCGCACGTGAATCGTAAGAAAAACTGTCGGATAGCACCTTGTCCTTTGCGAATTGAGGAATCCTCGAAATCCCGTCTCTGAGTGCAAGAATTACGAGCGGACAGAGGAATTTGTTGCGAAGACGATGACAAGTTACGAGATCTCCTTCTCCTCTTTATCACTTCTTCCTTCTCCTTTCTTCCTCTTTCTTCTTCCTTCTTCTTCCTCTTTCTTCCTTGGCCGAAACCACAAAGATAGGGAGAGAGGGAGAGGTTCGGATTTTGGAGAGGGGAGGCACTAAAGGCCGACCCCTCCCCCTCCTCTATACATATAGGGCCGGTCTCCTAGTTCCATGCATAAGCTAGGGCTAGCTCTAATTAGATTAGGATGAGGGGGGGTCGGTTTTTAGGGATTCCAAGTGTCTATCATGAAGCCTGGACGAAAACGCCCTTTCACGAAAAGTGAAAAACTGAAACAGAGATTGAGTGAGGTGCGCTACTCAGAATCGAGTTCCGTTAGCGCCTATGAGCTCCTGGAATTATTTAGTTCATTCTAAGATCCATATTCAATATGTTCTGAGCCATATTTTAGTATTTACCAAAATACCCCTACGGCCCTTAACACATGCGAATTAGGTTCTTAGGCTCCGGGCTTGCGCTCCATCGTGCTACTTCACATCCAACGTATCCAACCAGGTCGGGGAATAATTCCTATACGCTACAATAGGGTGGAACCTTCAGGGTCCGGGCTTGGCACATCAAAGCACTACACAACTGGTTGGCCCAGTGTACATGGTCCCTCAGGGTTAATGACAGATTATCTATAGTAGTAAGATGGTTTATGCACCAGTGTCTGAATCACTGAACTGTGCACCGTCTTGGTTCCTGTTCATCACGATCATCGTGCTTGGTCAGGTGAGTGGGAATCCCGCGTTCCCGTGGTGGAGACTTCACCACATCGTTTACATGCCAACAGCTTGTTCTCGCTGAAGCGACCAGCATCACCTAAGCTGTGAACTAGTTCTAGGTCTACACATAACTGGTCCACTGGGTCTCCTAAGCATGGATCCACCATGCGCCTCAGTGGCCTACTGTGTTCCCTAGGATCCTTTATTATATGTGTATTAACATATACCATAGTAGTATTCTAATTAAAGCAATAACCAAAGGCATCTTTATTAATGTTAATACAGAAAATCCACGCTAAGGACACACGAGCTACAACAAGTTGAACCCAGGAAGAGCGGGGGCTCTCCAGCTTCGAAAAAACTGGGCTCGGAGAATCTGCTGATGAAGTGGCCCTTCGGAGGCATGATTGTTCCGGCGATCACCTCGTTGGTCAGAGAGGCGTCTCGGAGGAAGAGAAGGCAGAGAGGGCGTCGAAATCCCTCTCAGCGTCCGATGCCCGGCCAAGGCTCGGTCATTGTTGGAATACTGCTGGATCCTTAGGTAGCATCCATCACTCCAGACATCCCTCACGATGCAGGGATCGGAGAATGGCTCAGAGCCGAGAGACTCAAGATAGCGAGCCGACTTGTTGAGACATTCCCAGACTGTCACCCTAAGAGGAATAGACGAGGGCCCTCTTAAGAGGGATTTGAGGGGCCATCAATGGATGTTGACAAGGGATCGTCTAGAAGGAGCGAGAGATCGGTCAACCAACCGGCGGACGTCTGCTCTGTTGTTGATGCCGGTGGATGACCGCGGAAGGTTGACTCCTGCGTCGACGGTGACCCTTCGGATGGAGTCTCTCTCCGCCATGAGAGCAGCATTCTGCTTCATAAAGGTGAGGAGTTGGAAGTTCTATGCATTGATTTGATACATTAATTGCCTGAGGGTTAGCGACGAATGAGATATGCACTTTCCTTAAGCGTTGAGTAGTCGTGTCGGCAAGCTGAGGAGGCTGCCGAGTTTGAGCTTGAGTGGCGCGATCAACCAACGAGTGACTTCTCGAATCCATAGTGGGTTGTTGCTCGTGGTGTAGGCTCATTGCGAACCGATGACTCATTGAACGAGACGTTGGATGCTAAGCATCTAGATGCATGTTGCTTCCCTTCGGCTGGTCCACGGGTCGTGTCTTCGCCATTCTAGTATAACGATGGAGACATACGGATTGCTGGGACAATTGGTATATTGATGCATGATCGAAGGAGTTAGAAAGCATGGAGGTCTTAAGTTGATAGGGAAGGATCCCACAAACGATACCAAACTATGGGGGAGGATTACGGTCGTCGTACGGTCCCCCTACAACAGTCGATTAAAAGTTTAACCTTTCAGGGATGTGGCACGCTATGAAGTGCTGAGCTATCGCTTGTTGAGCTGTCACTCAAACACTATAGAGTAGAGAGAGGGAAAGAGATATAAAAAGAGAGTTGACATGGGATGTGGTGACGAAGTTCGACCGAAGCGTACGTCTCTGTGCGGTAAGACGCAACCTTTGAATCCACTATCTCTGAAGAAAGTAGAGCTACTCTCGACAGGCCGAGGAGTGCTTATAAGTAGACAGAGGGTGGAGTAGGCTTGACTGGAGTATGAAAACTAGAAAACTCGAGGAGCTCTGAAAAACAGAAAGTGGAGTTTGGAATCAGGAATTTCGGTCTTTCCCATCTGGAATATTTATCGAGTCTGTAATTTATAAAGCTCTGGTTTATCTGTAGAATATTCCAGAAATATTTCTAGAAATATTCGGGGTTTAGATAAATATCCGGGAGGGGATTCACCAGTCCCCAAACAGTGTGCGTGGGCCCCAGGCAGGGCTGCGGGTCTCATAGTCATCTCCGTGGTTCCCAGATAGGCTTGCGGGTCCCACTGTCGGGCGTTAGCCAGATTTTGCACCCAAAACTGCACAAACATGCAATCAATATTTAATTAAGAATGTATTTTTTTGTCAGTATATATGTATGAGATTTTTAAACTTTATTGTGGTGGATACTTATTTCTCTTAAGGATATTTTTTTAGCAATAAGTATTGTACCTTTTTAAAAAATTTAATAAATAATAAGAATTTTATAACGGTAGGTTCCGTAATGTGAAGGGTTGTGGGCTGCCTGATGTATCACACTTACCTAAAAGAGGCGTGAGCACGAATGAATTAATAATATGGTTTTAATTGGCAACCATTCTTTTATTTGTTTATTTTATATTTTTAATATTTATTGGGCTATTGTGTGAGAGATCTCTAGATCCATCTCATGAACACGACCCTCTAGAGTTTCTTTTAGTTTAAAGTCTTTATCTTTTAATAAATATGAAATTATCATTTCTCTGCTATCTTCATTCATCTCTTTCTTGATGCAACCACGACTGATGAGGAGGGTGGAGGTGGGGTTCTGGTTAGTGCACCCCACCCCACCCCACCCCTACAACAACCACCATAGGTGAGAAAACAGTACGGCTCACTCTCAATGAAGCCCCCCTATTTTACTCCATTCATTTCACGACCAGTGTTTTGAAAACCGGACCGGACCGGGCGGTTCAACCGGTTTGGACCGGAACCGGAACATGTTTTGGTTCGGTCTTTGAATAAACCGGTTTGTATGTTAACCTAGGAATCAAACATTCTCATTGAAGAATTTAGTAGATATCTATATAAAAAAACATATTTTCATACGGTTCAAACGGTTGAACCACCGGTTTGAACCGATTTGGACCGAACCGGATGTCTTTTCGGTTCACCTTCCGGTCCGGTTTTGAAAACACTGTTCACGACTCGTAACTAACCACTCGAAACGTGTACGGAACTTAATGCATAACGGTACCTTTATTAGACGGTTTCAAGAGCGCGTACAAAGTTCATCCTGCGTGACTGCATGTAACGTTTTCTTGGACAGCACATCTTCAAGATTCCCCACTGTGTTCAACGCCCTCGACTTTGGGCCATGCCCTGATCGCCTCGATCAGACGGCTCAACCCGTCGTAGGACGACCCCCCTTCCTTCACCGCCGCCCTCGCCGCCTCACCCAGCTCCGCAGCCCTCCTGCGCATCCCCTCCGCCGCCTCGTCTCCGCCCATGATCCGTCCCACCGCCCACCCTATGTCCGCCGCCCCCACCACGACATTCTCCTCCTCCGCCGTGCCCCGGAGCCCCTCCCACATCGGCAACCCGATGCGCAGCACCTCCACCACCAGCTTCTCGTTGATGAACTGCTCCGTCGACAGCGGCCAGGTGGCCATGGGCAGCCCAGCGGTCACCCCCTCCAGCACCGAGTTCCACCCGCAGTGCGTCACGAACCCGCCCACCGCCCGGTGGCCCAGCACCGCCACCTGGGGGGCCCACCCACGCACCACCATCCCCCGCCCCGTCGTCCTCTCCTCGAACCCCTCCGGCAACCACCCGCTGCCGCTATCCCTCACCACCCACAGGAACGGGACGCCGGCCGCCTCCAGCCCCAGCGCCATCTCCCGGAGCTGGTCCTCGGAGAAGTGGCTCCAGCTCCCGAAGCAGGCGTACACCACCGACCCCGACTCCTTCGAGTCGAGCCACTGCAGGCACCGGACGCGGTTGGCAGCTGCGGCGGAGTCGTCGTCGCCGCCACGCGCGGCCTTATCCTCGTCGTCGCCGTAGGCGAGCGCCACCGGCCCCACAAACCAGGGCCTGATACCGGCGATCTTGAAATAGTAGCCGGCGTAGGCGGACTCCATCCCGGCGAAGCTGTTGATGAGTACGCCAAAGCTGCCTCTCTCCGCCGCGTCGAGGTGGTCCATGACGGCGGTGATGTGGGTCTCGGAGCGGAGGAAGTCGGGGAGCTCGCGGCGGACCATGTGGATGGGGTGGGGGAGGAAGGGGACAAGGAAGGGCTGGGAGTCGTCGGAGATGGAGAGGTGGGTGCGGTGTCGGAGGAGGCTGATGATGACGCAGATGGGGAAGAGGCCGAGGGCCGGAAAGGAGAGGCGGGGGACGCCCAGGTCGGCGGCGATGCCGGTGGTCCAGTAGAAGTGGGTGTCAGAGACGACGGCGTCGGGGCGGTGGAGACGGAGCAGGCGCTCGTGGGAGGGGCGGGTGTAGGGGGTTGCGGCGTCGATGAGGTGGGCGTCGGCAGGGGGGAGGTGGCTGATGTTCTCGACGCCGGGAGCGAGGCCGACCTCGTCGGAGGGGAAGGGGTAGAGGAGTGTGCGGATGGGCAGGCCGGAGGCGGCGGCGGCGCGGTCGACTGTGTGACTGATGAGGGCATCGTTTGCGGGGGTTACGAGGATGGTGGAGTCGACCCCGCGGGAGGCGAAGAGGAGGGCCACGTCGACCATGGGGATCATGTGGCCTGTGGCGAAGAAGGGGATGAAGAAGACACGGAGTGGGCGGGGAGCTGCTGCTTCTCCGACCGCGGCACTCATGAAGGCACGACGAGCGGGATTGAATGAGCTAGGGATTTGGGCGATGGCTCTTTATAATTATTTTTTGCTTGGCAGTGAAGATACAAAGTGATGCTTTCGAGTGGGTGCCCTCTCCCTTTTGCTGCTCTGTCTATCACGTGGGTGCCCCCGGCCACAACCCCTTTAGCTAACCTTTAACGGCTAGCACCGGGACCATGCAGGGTTCGTGCATGATTGGTACGGATGCTTTCGAGTGCGAATCAGCAAACAATGCAGTACTGCGAGCTCTATGGTCCGATCGTCACCTCTTACACCATTGATGACCGGCCCATCCTATTTGCGTAGAAGGCGGACTCCAATATGATTCTCGATAGACTAGTCTCCACACAATCTGGTGATGCGCTTCTACTTGATTGCCGCCGTTCTACAAATCTGTATGACACAAGACTCTCCCACACACTAAGGGAGGCCAGGGAATACGGTTGCGGACTGGTTGGCTGGATTTGCATGTCGGACCGGCACTCAACTATGGCCATGACGGTGATCTTCCCATGGAGCTTCAAAGGCTACTGGTTCTAGATGCACAAGACCACCGCCGTGTGTGGGTCGGACGTTGAGGTGGATTGCCTAGCTTGACGGGCTTTCTTACTGTAATTCCTACAAAAAAAAAAAAAAATCACAGTGATTTTATATTTCTTTGGAGATTTAGCCTTAAGTCCCTTTAACAGATACTATATTAGATAAAGGACATGTAATGTTTTAATATTGCATCAAGTCCCTCTCGAACATTGTGTGCTCCAACAAGGCCCTCTCCATTATTTTACACCCTCACGTGCTACAGTAAGATTATCAATTCATCTCCAACAAGAATATCCATTCGTTGATTAGCATTGTGTATGTAGCAGTTGCTACAGAGATTTTATTGTAGCTGCTACATTGATTTTACTGTAGCAAAGTATCAATTCGGTTTGATAAGAGCATCAATTAACCGAATGAACACTCTTGCTACGGTGAAATCATTGTAACAACTACAGTGAAAATATTGTAGCAATTGCTACATGCATAGTGACCAGTGAATAGATACTCTTGCTAAAGACGAATGGATATTCTTGCTATAGTGATGTCACTGTAGCAACCACTACATGCACAGTGTCACTCGACGAATAAGTACTTTTGTTGATGGCAAATGAATGCTCTTTCTGAAGACAAATGTATATTCTAGCTAGAGTAACAATTTTGTAATTTAAAAGGTAGAAAAAGTTAACATTTTTTATTTGGGACTTGTTGCACATACTTGTCCTTCGGGTGGGACTTCAGATAATATCCTAACAAGTTGTGTCCTTTAACTTCAATAAAGGGAAAATTTTATTCTCACCCCAAAAATCTGTATTTAGCCCCCATTTTTAATAAACTTGAATACGCCTCATTTTCTTTGATTATACCCCATTTTTATCTTAAAAAACGTATACCCATACACCTCACCTTGAATAGACCCCTTTAAATGCATGATGTATGTGCATTGTGTGTGTGAGCCACCCCCTCACATCACGTACACCAATCATCATTCTCACCACCCCTCACACACAACACACATCATACTCATCATTCACCATCCCTCACACACAACGCACACACATCGTGCACTCCTACAGCCTCATCATCATCATCTTGATCGTCTCACAAAGAGAGGCAGAAAGCGGGTGGTGCTGCTGTTAGAATTGGTGAGGTCTATAGCTCGTAAAAACCTATAGTTTAGCTATGTATGGTTGATAGTATAGGATTGCATATTGGTACGTACCTTAGTACGTGTTCTGATTACAGAACAGAGAGCCATGGCTACATGGTAATCCTCTTGAGTGGGAGACTCAAGGGACTGGTCCCATGTAACCTAAATACGTTCGCAGCTCTGATAAGGGTTGGTCGCCCTATCAGGATAAGCTGTTGGGATGACAGAGCGTGTGTGTCTCCACCACGGTCATTACCAGGCACAGTGTCTGTGGCCGAACGGAACCAACACGGTGCACAGATCGGTGAGCAGACACCGGTGCACTAAACCGTGTTTCTGCTTAGGGTAAAACGGTCCTAAACCCTGAGGAACCATGTCTGGTGGACTAACCAGTTGTGTGGTGCTTTGGCGCACCAATGTGTGAGGATCCGGATGCAGTGATCCAAAACCACGGTGTACTGGGTTACCCGGCTGGCGTTGCATCAGCATGTCACTCCTGCAGGCTATCCACACCCCAAACGGGAGGTGCGTTCCTTGGTCTGACCTACGTCGTATTAAACCCTGGCCAGGTGGTCATCAGTTGGACTGGTGACGGATCCGGTTGCTCGGAAGAGTAATCGGAGATACGATGTATGTGGTCAACCTGGAAGGAACCGAGTCATATGAGCACTCGAGTCTGACGGTATTCTCCACCGCTCGAGTTGCATCATGGCACCAGTGGAGGGACAGCGAGTTTACCATACTAAGCGGAGAGCAGGGGTATGAGGGAGAACATAGTAAGTCTGGGGGAATTGGAGTGCAGCCTGCGTCGCACTCTGGGTGGCTACGCAGGTTAACTCGGACTCAGAGGATCGATGATACACTCGGGTAGTGTGTCGATCGAGTCTGAGTTGGAAGCCATGAACCTTGGTCCCTGAAGGTTCTACCTTATCGACATTATGTACGGTTCTTATACCATCTCCTCGAAACACAGAACGTAGTTAGAGGAAGCGATAAGTCCAAGCATACGCTCCGTGAGTGCTTTGCACTAGTGCACGGTAGATGCGTAGCTACGTGTGTGCACTAAGGAGAAACCCTAGGTTAGTGCAGAGATGCATGTAGCAATTCCTTGCCATAAGTGGACTTTGCCACATGGGTGCGATGCACTGGGACATGTTGTGAGTTGACTAGTTGACTTCACTAGGGGCACCCTACGGGAACCTCAGAGAATAGTGAAATCACTGGTGCACTTCACTTATGTGTGCCTTGCAAAGTCTTGTACACGAGGAACGGCCAACTAGTGGCATAAGGGCGTTTTGGTCATACCATGCGCCACTATGCACTAAGGGGGCCGGCCCTAAGTGTTGAGAGACTGGTCAAGGCCGGCCCCATTAGTTTCGGGAGGTTGTTGCCTCCGATGAAGGGGCCGGTTATGAGGCGCAGAAAACGGGCTGGTTTTGACCGTTTTCGAAAACAAGGAAAGGATAGAGATAAAGAAGAGATATATAGGGATAAGGTTTGAATCAATCATCCTTATCCATACTGTCCTTATCCATATGGATAGGCCGGCCCTATATATGAGAAGGAAAGAGAGGGGGCACGAAATTAGATGCATGGGCAAGCCCTAGGGCCGGCCATGCAAGCCATGGGGAAACCGAAGCCCCTCTTCTCTCTTCGCATCTCCTCTCTCGTGTCTCTCTCCCTCGCTTGCGCCATTGGATGGCGACTCGTCTTCCTCACGTGGTATTTCGTAGAAGGAGAAGGCTCGTCGTATGGAGGCACTCAGAGATCCATCGACGAGGTGCCGTGCATCGTGTGAGATCGGGTGAACTAGAAGGCGTCTCCCGCAACCTTTTGCTGTCCAGAATCTGCACAGAAAATCAGCGTTGTTTCTGTGATTCCGAGAGCTACAGAAGTCCAAACGATGTGAAACTTGTTGCAAAAGTTGCGTCTCGAAGCTGGCTATTTGCAGTCCAAATTTTAGCCCAATCGGAGTTCGTAGCAGAAAGTTATGGCCGTTGCACCGAAGCTATGTCGAGCAGATCCGTAGCCCGTCTCCATCGACAAAGAAGAAATTTGTCGCGGTGAAAGATTCCGCACGCAGGTGTAGACACACGAATTTCGTCGGACCCGAACCCGACTCACGTGTGCCAACGCGGATGCAAACCCGACACACGGACCCGACTCGCGCGCGCCGATGCGGACCCGGACCCCATGCGCCAAGGGGGGCCGACCCCTACTAGGGTCCGAACCCCATGGGGGCCGGTCCCTACTAGGACCCGAGCCACATGGGGCCGGCCCTAGTAGGACCCGAACCCCATGGGGGGCCGGCCGGCCCTGCAAGGAAAGGGGAGAAAAAGAAAGAAAAGAAAAAGGAAAGAAAAGAAAGGAAAGAAAAGAAAAGGAAAGAAAAGAAAAGGAAAGAAAAGAAAGAAAAGGAAAGAATACCGCCATGCGCGGGGGGAGGTAGCGTATGACGTCTGCACACGCGCGGATCTGCGCCGATCCCTCGATCCGACGCACAAGACGAAGCGCCCGATCGCCATCGATTTCGTGCGCAAAGTCCAGCCATAATTGCACCCGCCAGAAAAGGAAAACAATCAAATGTTATTCCCTTCATCAATGGATGAATAAAATCCGGGTAATTATGAGAGAGATACAAAAGGGATTTGAAATTAAAAAGTTTCCATATCTCTCTCCCCGCCTCTTTGCCTATAAATAGAGGGGGTGGGGGAAGGAAAAAATGGTCGAGAAATTGAAGACGAAGCGCCAGAGCTCTGCAGAAGAGAGCACGCTTCTTCATCGACCCAAGGCTTCACGAGGCACAGTCAAGCCTGTCCCGAGGGATCGGCTTACTGAAAGTCCTCATCGACGTGAAGACCCTTGCGCACGACGATCACCCCTTCGACTCCGTTCACGAAGAAGAAAGCTCGGAGAAGAAGAACCCTTCGACTCCGAGGACGCCAGAAGCAAAGGCCGGAGAAGAAGAGGAGCGGCACTACCCCGTCGTCTCCAACAAGCTTCGACTCCGATCAAGCCCAAAAGCCCGGAGAAGAAGAGGAGCGGCACTACCCCGTCGTCTCCAACAAGCTTCGACTCCGATCAAGCCCAAAAGCCCGGAGAAGAAGAGGAGCGGCACTACCCCGTCGTCTCCAACAAGCTTCGACTCCGATCAAGCCCAAAAGCCCGGAGAAGAAGAGGAGCGGCACTACCCCGTCGTCTCCAACAAGCTTCGACTCCGATCAAGCCCAAAAGCCCGGAGAAGAAGCTCGGAGCGGCACTACCCCGTCGGCTCCAACAAGTCCTCGATCCCGATCAAGCTCCAAAGCCCGGAGGAGAGAAGCGAAGCGTCATCACCACGTCGTCTTCGACCAACACCTGCACCATCCACGAAGAAGAAAGGCTGGAACAGATCATCCGAAGCGTCACTACCCCGTCGTCTTCATCAACAAAAGCCGACGCTACAACCGTCGCACGGAGATCGGTGCTACCCCCACCATCTTCGAAAGCATTCTTCGACCCCGATCACGCCAAAGAAGCCCGGAGAAGAAGAGAAGTCCCGTTGACACGCAAACCGTCGAAGCACCGGAGAAGTAGCCCACGTCGTTCGAAGAAGAAGATCGAGTAAACGCCAAAGCTAAAGCAACGCAAGAAGCCAAAGCAAAGCCCCAGTAAAGCCCGCGCCAAAGCAAAGCAAGTGCCAAAGCCAAGCGACTACGCCGGCCACGAGCAAAAGCACCGCACGTTCTAGCCGATACGACGCGAAGTCCGGAAGAACGAAAGCATCGCAAGTCTCTCCCAGCTACGTCCAAGTGCAAGCGCCGAAGCAAAGCAAAAGCCAGAGCCACGCCGGAGCCAAGCCAAAGCCAAAAAGCCAAAGCCAAAGCCAACGCCAAAAGCTCGATCGACGCCGCGAACCGACGATCAAGGACACCGAGGTCAAGCAAGGAACGAGGAAGACGCGAAGACCGAGGAACGAAGCCGAAAACCCCCTAGCCGAGAAAGCGCGAAGCACGGAAGGGACAAAGCAACGGTGGACATTCCTTAGCCTCTCCAAAACCCTCTCCCTGTAAAGACCCCTGTCCTGGGCTTCTCCTTCAGAGCTCTCGCACGAACACCACGTGGAGACGCGGATCAAAGGGATCCCCCAGAAGATCTTTCCCACAATCCCCTGATCAAAACTCGCCGCAACCCGGACTCGCTACACCCGAGCAACCCGGGTCCCGGCCACAATTGTAATCTCGTTTTGTGCAATAAAGCCGACCCGTACCTTTTTTGCGCATACAGATTTCTGGCACGCCCGGTGGGACCTCTTCTCCTTTCATCCGTACGGTTGAAGAAGCTGCTTGAAGTTTGCAATGGCCGGAACGAACAACGATGCGTTTGCTCCAAGCCTCTCACCAATCGCCGAGTCTCCTCTACTCCGCCACGGTGATCCAGTAAATCCGGAGGGTGATGCTCCTCCAATGGTGCGCGTCTACACTCGGCGTACACGGACTCTTGCGGACATCTCCGTGCCAGAAGCTACTACCGAAGATGCTCGCCAAAGCGCCGACGAGGCCCTGGTGCATGAAGAAACGAGCCTCGATCCTGGAGCCCATGTCCAGAAGTTTGGGGAGGACCAGCCCCAACCCCGAACCAGTTCGGGTTCTCCAGCAGACGTTGCACCTCCTCTGCAGGGGGCAAACATCAATCATCAGCCAGAAGCAAGTCGGCGTAACTACGTCTCAGATGATGACGGCGAGGATGCGAACATGCAACACCGAGGCGTTCTCCGTCACCACCCTCCGACCGCTCTTCAGCTCCAAGTCATGCAGATGAACGAGCACATGGCGCAGATTACTCGGCTAATGGAGGAGAAGGATCGTCACATCAACGCTCTGCTCCAGAAGCTAAGCGCAAAGGACGCTGCAGCAGTTAGCCAACCCGTCGCTTCTCCGGTAGCCGCTCCAGTTCCGTCTTCAACTCCCGCTCCTGCAGAAGTCGCTCCGACGATTCAAGCAGTTACTCCAGCGCTCTCCTCGGCTCCCGTCCCATTGGAAGTCGTCTACCCGGCGCCAGCCTCGGCGGCCACTCAACCTCCAGCAACGGCAACGATGAATGCTCAGCAAGTCCAAGCGTTGATAGCCGACATGATGCGTTCTCACGGCAGTGGCCTTCCTCCGATCACGGCGGCATACTCGAAGCCCTACACTACGAGGATCCAGCAGCTACGCTTCCCAATCGGATTCCAGCCGCCAAAGTTTCAGCACTTCGACGGAAAGGGAAATCCGAGACAGCACGTTGCCCACTTCATCGAGACCTGCAATAATGCCGGCACATATGGCGACGAGATGGTGAAGCAATTCGTCCGCACCCTCAAAGGCAACGCGTTCGACTGGTATGTTGATCTTCCTGCAGGAACCATTGACAGCTGGGATCAGATGGAGAGGGAGTTCCTCAATCGCTTCTACAGCACCAGACGAACCGTCAGCATGATCGAGCTCACCGCCGTCAAGCAAAGGAAAGACGAGCCAGTGATCGACTACATCGACAGGTGGAGGAACCTCGCGCTGAATTCACGAGACCGCTTGTCTGAAGACTCGGCCATCGAGATGTGCACCCAAGGCATGCACTGGGGTCTGCTCTACATCCTCAAAGGTATCAAGCCTCGGTCTTTCGAAGAACTCGCAACTCGGGCTCATGACATAGAACTCAGCCTAGCAAACCGCGGGGACTCGAAGAACAAGGACTTCTTGAAGATAGAGAAGAAGGACAAGCCACCGGCAACGAAACCGAAACAAGTCAATGTTGCCGACGTCGCTTCGACCTCCAAACCGCTCAAGATCGTTGGCAAGCCGGATCAGAAGAAGGGAGTCGCCATACCACCGCCTCCGCCGCCAAGACAAAGGATGACTCTCGAGGAGCTCGAAGCAAAGGAGTACCCCTTCCCAGACTCGGAAGTCTCCTCCATGTTCGACCAACTGCTGCAAGAGAAGATGATAGAGCTACCTCCTTCGAAGAGGCCCGAGCAGATGCATCGTGTCGACGACCCTCTCTTCTGCAAATACCACCGGGTGGTAAGTCATCCCATCGAAAGGTGCTTCGTCTTCAAGGAAAGAATCATGGCGCTCGCTAAACAAGGGAAGATAGAGATCGACTCCGGGGAGGTTGCTACGGCCAACATGACGTCCATCACCTTCGGCTCCTTCTCGCCGGTACTCGTTGCCGCTCGACGAAGCATGCCCAAATTGCGCCTCAATCGTCAAGCGTCAATCGCTAAGTCGACTTCCCAGCCGAAAATCTCGAAGCGACGTCAACGTACTCCTGCGTTCTCCGAGGAGGAAACACCGCTGCCCTGGGGGCAATCATCGCTCACGCCAGCACCTTTTCCAGGCAATACTGCATCCCAACGAACGCTCCAAAGGAGATACGAGCAAGGAGACCCAGAAGTCGGCCTGCTGGGCCAGCCGTCGGGGAAGTTTGACTATTACGTCCTCTACTCAAGGCCTCCATCCGTTCCAATCGAAGAAATCAAGCCCACCGGCTGGGGATCGGGAGAAGAGCCAGTGGAACCTCGAGAAGAGCAAGTCCCTTCCAGCCAAGCTATGTCCCAACGCGCTCTTAGAGAAAGATACGAGCAGGGAGACCCAGAAGTCGGTCTGCTGGGCCAGCCATCAGGGAAGTTTGACTATTACGTCCTCTACTCAAGGCCTCCATCCGTTCCAATCGAAGAAATCAAGCCCACCGGCTGGGGATCGGAAGATGAGCAAGTAGAGCCTCCGGAAGAACAAGTGTCATCAAAGAAGCCAGTTGCTGCTGACGACCATCATCCTAGCGAAGGGGAATCCACCGACGAAGAAGCATGGGTCATGCTACCGCGGCGGCGAAAGCCTTGGCAAGAAAAGAAGCTCAAGCAAGACCGTGTGATGAGGGGATTCACCAAGCGGAAGACCTACAAGAAGAAAAGCAAGACTCCAGGAAGGAAGGCGTTCAAAGTACCGCCAGCGAGCCGAGACGATATCCTTCAGCAGAGTCTTCCAGAACCGACAACTTTGCAAGAGTTCTTCCCGGATCACTTCCTCCCGGTGGACCAACACGTCAAGGTGTCTTGTTGCATGGTCGAAGTCCATGAAGTGTCGGAAAGAAAGAACGAAGGTGAAACTTCTGAAGAAGGCGACTCCACCGATGAGGGGGACGACTCCAACGATGGGGGCACCGCCGCTCACGACGAAGCAATCTTGCACATGCCGCTCGTAGAGGCTTTGCATCTTCCGAAGAAGGCTCGCCTGGCAATGGCGGCGGCCTTGGCCGATCCAGATAGCTACAAGAGAAAAAGGAAGGATGACCAGAAGGGCAAAGCTGTAGCCTCGTGTGATGCAACGATAACCTTTTCAGACGAGGACCTGCAACTCGGGACGCGATTGCACAACCGGCCTCTTTACGTTTCGGGATACATCAAGGAGAAGCCAGTGAACCGAATCTTATTGGACTGTGGCTCCGCTGTCAACATCATGCCCATCCAGACGATGCGGCAACTCGGCATTACCGACGACCAGCTCTCACCAAGTCAGTTGGTCATTCAAGGCTTCAACCAAGGCGGACAGTCCACCGTTGGAATCATTCGTCTGAAGCTTTCCATCGGCCCGCTAGATACGACGGTCCTCTTCCACATCATCGACTGCCGGACATCATATCGTCTCCCGCTAGGAAGACCATGGCTGCACGAGAACGGCATCATAGTATCCACCTGGCATCAATGCCTCAAGTACTACGAAGAAGGCGTGGAGAGGTGCATAGTTGCGGACGACAAGCCATTCAACGAGGCCGAGGCACACCTGGCCGACGCTAAATTCTACCAAGCAAAGGGCCTGGTCGCGAAAGTTCTGCCGGCTAAAACCCCTCGAGCTCAAAAGATTGAAGAAGTAAATAAGGAAAAGACTCCTCTTCCCGGGAATCCAGTGCCATCTTCGGACGAGGCGAGACCCAAGGTCCAAGGAACGCCGAAACCTGGACAAAGGATGCGCATCAGCTTCGAGCCAAGAGCAATGCAACATACCCCGTTGCCAATCCAAACGGCGCCTGTCTTGCGTCTCGCGCCTCAGTGGCTCCGCAAATCTGAGCGATCGCCTTCTACTCCGACAAGGAAGCTGGCCCCAACGTTATCTCAGGCCAATGTCATCACTCTGCAAGAAATGACAGTGCCACTAACTAGTCTGGCAGAAGCTCCGAACCCAAGCAGACCCGTCGAATCGGCAGACCTCGAGCCACTCGGATTCAAACCGGAAGGGAGTTGGGGGCAAAATGCTGCCAAATTGCTGTTTAGAGCTGGCTATAACGAGGAAAGCGCCATGGGCACACTCCCACCAGCAGCAACTCCGCATGGGATGACAAGAACTCAAGCTCGGCTATTTCAAAACGGAGAGCAAATTCCCCCGAACCGCCGAGGCATCGGCTCCAGTCAAGCTCCGTTGGTCATCAGAACCGCAACGAAGAAGAACTTCACCTCGAACTACATCGAGGCGAGGATAGTAGATGAAGCAGCTGAAGGATCGATAATCTCCGATGCACTCTCCACCTACCTCAGCCATCCAGACAGCAGGAGAAGACGACGACGGGCTCGATGCCAAGCCTTGTTCCGGAAGCAAACCAGAGGTGGTAAAGACTGGTCGAATCGAAAACGCACATCCGTGTTCGAGAGGCTCGGGCCAGTCAAACATTCAAAGAAGAAGTCAGTGTTCGATCGCCTGGAAATGCCTATCGAGGACTTCGTCTCAACACCCACCCACCCACCCATGGCTGCCGTCCATCATATCTCCATTACGGAGCCCGACAACGGTGAAACTTCTACGTCGGACGACGAGTTGCCCGACGCCCCGCCAGTCCTCGAAGAAGGGGGGCAGTCCACCGTTGATGACTTGAAGGAAATCAACTTGGGCACGGAGACGGAGCCTCGGCCTACATTCGTCAGCACGCTCTTAACCCCGGAGGAAGAAGCTGCATACATCAAACTGCTTAAAGAATACAGAGACGTCTTCGCATGGTCCTACAAGGAGATGCCGGGCCTCGATCCAAAAATCGCAGTGCACCAGCTCAGCGTCAAACACGGAGCCAGCGCTATCAAGCAAGGACAAAGACGCTACCGGCCAGAACTGATACCCCAAATAGAAGGCGAAGTCAACAAATTGATCGAAGCCGGCTTCATTCGAGAGGTCAAGTACCCGACATGGATCTCTAGCGTCGTCCCCGTCAAAAAGAAGAACGGCCAAATCCGAGTGTGCGTGGACTTCAGAGACTTGAATAACGCATGTCCAAAGGACGACTTCCCCTTGCCAATCACGGAGCTAATGGTTGATGCGACGACTGGTCACGAGGTGCTCACTTTCATGGATGGATCATCGGGCTACAACCAGATTCGGATGGCACCCAAGGACGAGGAGCTCACGGCATTCCGCACACCGAAAGGAATCTACTGCTACAAGGTAATGCCGTTCGGCTTGAAGAACGCGGGAGCCACCTACCAGCGAGCTATGCAGAAGATCTTTGACGACATTCTTCATCAAAACGTGGAGTGTTATGTCGACGACCTCGTGGTGAAATCCAAGAGGAAATCGGCACATCTACAAGATCTTGAGCTAATCTTCAGACGACTTCGAAGGTACCAACTCCGCATGAATCCGCTCAAGTGCGCGTTCGGAGTCTCCTCGGGCAAATTCCTCGGCTTCGTCGTCCGACATCGTGGCATTGAGATAGATCAATCCAAAATTGATGCTATCGTCAACATGCCCGTACCAAAGACAGTGCGAGACCTCAGAGGCCTCCAGGGACACTTGGCGTATATCCGGAGATTCATCGCCAACCTGGCTGGAAAGTGCCACCCTTTTAGTCGCCTCATGAAGAAAGGAGCGCCGTTCACATGGGATGAAGCGTGCCAAGAAGCACTCCAAAACATCAAAGCATATCTACTGAAGCCGCCAGTCCTATCAGCACCGGTTCAAGGGAGGCCACTCATCCTCTACATCGCCGCCCAAGAGCAATCCTTGGGGGCACTCCTGGCCCAGAACAATGAACTTGGCGTGGAAACAGCTTGCTACTACTTAAGCCGCACTCTCGTCGGCGCAGAGCTGAATTACTCCCCAATCGAGAAGGTCTGCCTAGCACTCATCTTCGCCACGAAAAAGCTGCGACACTACATGCTCGCTCACACCATCAGACTCGTCTCGAAGGCTGACCCACTCAAATATATCATGTCGAGACCAGTGCTTTCCGGACGTCTAGCCAAGTGGGCCCTGCTGCTACTTGAATTCGACATCACCTTCGTGCCACAGAAAGCGGTTAAAGGACAGGCCCTCGCGGACTTCCTCGCAGAATATCCTCTCCCGGCAGAATGGGAGTTATCAGAAGATCTCCCAGATGAAGAAGTATTCTCTGTTGACATCGCCCCTTCCTGGAAAATGTTCTTCGACGGCGCAGCTAGGCAAGACATAGCGGGAGCCGGAGTCATCTTTGTCACTCCGGACAACGAAATACTCCCCTTCTCATTCCTGCTCTCGGAAGCATGTTCCAACAACGTGGCAGAATATCAAGCCCTACTCATTGGTCTCGAACTGGCCGACGAAATGAACCTTCAAGGACTAGAGATCTTTGGCGACTCTCAACTCGTGATCCAGCAAGTCCTGGGGGCATACGAAGTCAATAAAGAAGACCTGGTACCGTTGCATGCGCGAGCCGTAAAGCTCCTCGAAAAACTCAAGGCTGTTTCCATCCAACACGTTTCTAGAAACCTCAACCAGCAGGCTGACGCACTCGCAAATCTGGCGGCTACACTCCCGTTCCCAGATGAGCGTTCACTCGTCGTCCCCGTCTGCAGGAGATTCGTGGTCATCGAAAAAGAGGGTCCGCCCGAGGTACCAGTTCAAACCAACGCGGTGCATGTCCTCGAGATTAAAGAACAAGACTGGAGGCAACCGTTGGTGGAGTACCTTGTTCATGGTAAACTCCCCGAAGATCCGAAGCGCAAAAGTGACATCCGTCGACGATCTCTAAGGTTCTACCACTTCAACGGTGAACTGTACCGACGAAGCTATGACGGCACACTCCTGAGGTGCCTCGCAAAAGAGGAAGCGGAAGCCGCACTCGAAGAAGTACACGCTGGAATCTGTGGATCACACCAGTCCGGTCCGAAGCTTCACTTCCGCGTCAGAAGGATGGGATACTACTGGCCTACCATGATCAAAGACAGCTTGGAGTACGCGAGAAGATGTCAAGCTTGCCAAATGCACGGGGACTACATTCGTCAACCTCCGGAGCCTTTACACCCAACAATCGCGTCTTGGCCCTTCGACGGATGGGGTCTTGACATCGTCGGTCCTCTGCCCAAATCATCCAAGCAACATCTCTACATCTTGGCGGCAACGGACTACTTCTCCAAGTGGGCTGAAGCGATACCGTTGAGGGAAGTTACAAAGTACTCCGTCATCAGCTTTATCCAGAACGACATCATCTTCCGTTATGGAGTCCCCCGCTACATCGTAACAGATAACGGGAAGCAGTTCAAGAATGCTGCCGTCAGCCAGTTCTGCGCATTGTACAACATTAAGCAGAATTGTTCGACAATGTACAACGCTCCAGCCAACGGTCTAGCAGAAGCCTTCAACAAAACTCTGTGCAAGCTGCTGGAGAAAACCGTCTCGAAGACAAAGAAAGATTGGCACGAACGCATGGGCGAAGCACTATGGGCTTACCGAACATCCTTCCGCACGCCGACACAAGCAACGCCGTATTCCCTCGTCTATGGCGTGGAAGCCGTTCTTCCGCTCGAACTCCAGATCCCGTCACTCAGGATAGCAGTCCAGGAAGGCCTCACCAGCGATGACAACGCCCAGCTCCGCCTAGCAGAATTGGAAGCACTGGATGAAAGACGCCTCGAAGCTCAACAGCGTCTGGAGTGTTATCAGGCCAGGCTCTCTCGCGCCTTCAACAAGAAGATTCGTCCTCGATCATTCCAGATAGGGGAACTGGTGCTGGCGGTCAAACGCCCCATCATTCTCTCGCATCGAGGAGGGAAGAAATTTGATGCCAAATGGGATGGCCCGCATTCCGTCAAGGAAGTCTACTCCAACGGTGCTTATCTCCTCACCACGCCAGAAGGGCTGACACTCGGCCCTATCAACGGCAAGTACCTCAAAAGGTACTATGCCTAAAGCAAGGCCATACCCCTTGTTCAAAAAAAAAAAAAAAAAAAAAAAAAAAAATGAACTACGTGCGACTTGATCCCCCTTAGGGGGGTACGTAGGCAGCCTGAGAAGTTACTTCAGGTTCAGTCCGACCAAAAGAAAAAGACAACAAAGTTCCATGGAAAGGGTGTGGCAAAATGAGGCGATATTATTAATAAAGCAAAGACAGTACACTGCATAAGTCCCGAAAAGGAAGCCACAATGGAACAAGGAATAACTAAAAGAAGGTGTCCAGAGCTTGAAGACGACGCAGCAGCTCCTCCCTAGTTGCCTCCACTCTCTGAAGCTCCACGGGACGAGCGACCAGAAGCTCGCGACGGGTTGCCAAGTCCGACTGCTGCCTCAAATGACTCGCCTTCAAAGTGCTCTCCGCAGCCTCAGCCCGCTCCAAACGGGACTCCGCCTTCCGAAGTGAGGCGCGCGCAGATTCCACCTTCCTCTGGGCCTTCGATAGGCTGGACGTAGCCTCCGCAAGTTGATGCCCGGACTGACTTAGACTCGCCTCAGCGGCCTCCAGCTCAGAAGGGGAGCTCCCCTCCAGCAAAGCCCGCCGGGATCGATAAGCCTCGCTCTCGGTCACAAGCTGGTCCATTTGAGCGACGAAAAGAGAGCTGTCAACTTTGAACTCCGCCAGGCTCGCGCAAAACTCCGCACCATCTGCCGACCACCAGTCCTGGAGGGCGCCAAGACCGGCAGTTTGGAAAGGCTCCAACGTCGACTTGATGTACTGCCGGCAGCTCGAAAGAAGGAACTCTGAGACCCTGCTCCTCGGCCTTAAAACTGGACGAGGCGCCTCGGAGTAGGTAGGCAAGACCCTCCCTGCCGCTGCAACTGCCACAGGAGCCGCCCGCGCCAACAAGGGTGGTGGAACCGGAGAAACCTCCGCTGCCGCTGCGGCCGCAACAGGAGCCGCCTGCGCCAACAAGGGTGGCGGAACTGGAGAAACCGCCACTACCGCTGCAACAACCGTCTCCACCAAAGGACACGAGGGCACAGTCATCGGGGAACGCCGCTTGTCGATGCTCGAGACTTCAGCCTCCTCGCCAAAAGACAAGGCGTCGACATCGATGTCGTCCAGGTTAATGTCGCCCCTAGGGAAGTTCTCCCCGCAAAGTCCGAGGAGATCTAGATCATCCGGAGGGATATCTAGCCCGCAGGGTTCGGGCACTTCCTGTGCGGCACCGGTGGACGAATGCCCAAGAGGCACCTTTGAAGAGCTCGCTCCACGCTCTACCACTATAACAGAATCTGGTCAAAAGAAAGAAACGGTGCTCAGCGTGATAAAGCTTCCTGAACGTAGAGGACAAATAAAATGAAGAGAGTTCCATACCTGTGTGGTCGGACGAAGCGGCCCGGGAAGGAGGAATCACTTCATCTTTCAGAAGTCCAGGCTCCTCGGCATCCTCCGTCAGACAAGGGACTCTCGGGACCATCCCGCGAGGAATGCACATTTTTCTTCTCTTGGGAGGGGCACCCTCAACTTCGGCCTTCGGGAAACAGAATACCCCAGGGGCACTAGTAAGCTCGACATCCAGCACCGGAACGGAAGAAGGGACACAACGAGCGCTGGAAAGACGACTACCGCTCCTCTGCGCCCGCCGAAGTCCCAGTTGGAGGCGGCGGTCCTCTACTCCCGCAGAATGATCAAAGCAGAAATTCCTGAACCCGCTACTCACCAAGACGTCGACTGGAAAACTCGCAAGTAAAGGGGAAACTCACCCTTTAACCCACTGGCAGTATTCCGGGGTGGCGGCGTCCCGAAGCCCGGATTTGGCCCCAGGGAAGAAACTACTGCTAGTAAAGCGAGCGTAGAGGGAAGCCCACAGACGGTAACCCTCCTGCGGACTGAAACGCCCCTGCAACTGCTGAGGCGTGCCAGGGACTTCCTGTCGAAAACCCTGCTGACGGGCAAAGCGATGGGGGGAGTACTGCTCCACCTCCACCACATCTCCTTTGCGCCAGACTAAGTAGCCAGGGCGGCAGCTGACCATATTCCAGTAAAGACTATCCGGGAGCCCGTCGTTGTCATACACGGTCGACCTCTCCAAAGGCAGCACCGAATGCTCCGACAGAAATTCAAAATCGACGCTCCCCATCCTCCTCAAAAGGGTACGAGCACACTCTTTCGGACGCTCCCAACTGATAAAGGCGTTCAAAATCCCTCCTACCCCTGGGAGGAAAGGTAACTCGGCTGGATGCCCGCGCCTGGCAAAGATCCCCTTCGGGAAATGCAGAGCTATCCAGCCGTACAAATAATGCAAGGGTCCGAAAGCAGCCGACCGGCCGAGCTCCTCCTTGGCCTTATCTGAGCCAGACAAGTCCCAGTAAGTCCCGCTGAGAGCCCGATACAAGGCGCATAGTATGGCTGGGGCTAGATTGAAGAGCTCGCCCCTCTCCATCCTGGAAGCAGCAAGGAAGGTCCCCGGACGAATGGCCTCCCCAGAACACGGAAGCACGAACCGGCAAAGAAAGATGACCAGCCCGGCGGCTCGGTAAACCGATCGCCACTCCTCGCTGTCCCGTTTCAGGCCAAGGAGTTCCCAGGGGCACTGCTTCCCCTCCATTGAGTGCTTCTCTCGAGCCAAGGAATCGATAGGCCTCACAAAGGAGCGAAGCGGAGGTCTTTGCATCTGAGCGATCTTCCACATCGGGTGAGCTGAGGGCGCTGGAGCTCTATACTCGCCTCTGAACCAAAAATCGACCCAAGAAGAAGGACGCACTCGATCTGATTGGTCCCTCGCCGCAATGATAGCATATGCCTTGAACAGAAGGAGGCAAGAACTCGGAGCGTAGCTGCTGTCCAGCAGATCCTTCAAGGCAGGCACCTCCTCTTGGTAGTAGTTCCGTACCTCGGGGCACCCCGAAACGATATGGACATCACGAAGCGAGATGCCTATCTCCCCCGCCCCAGTAAGGAAGGTGTTAGTCTCCGGACACCAAAGCTCACAAAGCGCACGGTACATCCCCTCAGGACGACTGTACTCCCGACGAGCCGGCGCCAGAAATTTGGCCAATAAGTTCATCTCAGGTTCCGCGCCAAAGACCTCGTAGAGCTCGTCCATCCACTCGCGAAAGCCGCAAAGGTACTGGACGTCGCCCCAAGGCCAAGAATCGGGGCCCCATCGGGTCAGCCTAGCACATATCTTCGAGGCAACAACTGGCGTAGGCACGAACTCTTCACCGCAATGATGGAACGGAAGACTCAAACTCGGCCGCAGAAGCTTCATGGAGATCCCTTCGTCAGTATGGATCTTCTCGCTTAATTTCAGCATCCCGCAAGTCGCATCCGCGACTCCATCTTCCGTGATGCGCTCGTGCACAAAGACACGGAGCAACGACAGAAGGTCTTCCCGCCTTGAGCTGCGGTGACGGCGCACACGAGTGAAAGGAAAGCAAAGGCATCTCCTCCCGTCGAAGAAATCCTCGTCTATCCAGCCCGAGGAAGTCAAACTCTCGAAGACGCGGGCCCTGGAGGACCATGAAAGGAGGCAAGTCAAGACAAGCGCACCAAAAAAAAAAAAAAAAAAAAAAAAAAAAAGGCCTGCACCCCTGTCGAGAGGATTGCCCGATTCAAGATTACTCTCCAGCCAGCCCACACCCGTGTCGTGACCCGTGCGCCACGAGCCGACACTGGTATCATCGGCGCCTTCGAAGTTCAAAAAAAAAAAAAAAAAAAAAAAAAAAACGAGAAATCAACAAGTGGGGGGGCCCACGGGCCCCTCGCCCCCTTCCAATTGGAGAGCAACAACAAAGAAGGAAAGGGGGGGACCCGCACCCCCCCTCCTTCTCCTTCTTCTTCGCCTGCAGCCCGACCAAACCGCCACGCCCGCCGGACCCGGCCCCCGAGCCCGACCCACTCGGTCCCGCAGCCGCCGGACCCGGCCCCCGTGCCCGATCCGCTCGCGCCCGCCACCCTGCACGCCGGCCCCCGCGCCCGATCCGCTCGCGCCCGCCACCCTGCACGCCGGCCCCCGCGCCCGATCCGCTCGCGCCCGCCACCCTGCACGCCGGCCGCCGCGCGCGCCGCGCGCCGTCGCCGCCTCCCGCGCGCCACCGCACGCTGCGACCCCGCGCGCCGCCGGCCCCGCCGCGCCCCGCGCCGGTGCTGCTGCCGCTGCTGCCCGTGCAGCCCGGAACCGAACCGAAGAAGAAGAAGAAAGAAAAAAAAAAAGAAAAGAAAAGAAGGAAAAAAAAAAAAGAAAAAGAAAAAGGAAAAGAAAAGAAAAGAAAAAGAAAAAGAAAAGAAGAAGAAGAAGAAGAAGGAGGAAGAGAGAGGCGGCGAAGGCGACCCGCACCTCAGCCGCGCTCCTCCATCATCCCCGCCTCGAGCCTCGTCGCATCGTCGCTTCGAACCCGCCTTCGCAACGACCGCGAAATCGCGCACCATCGCCGCCGACGAAAGAAGCGACACCGGGAAGACGGAGCGAGTCGCGTGCAACCCCAGGCAGCTCTCTTCCGACTACGGTCTTCAGAAGCCGGCAGAACCGTCGCGCAAAAGCACAAGGCCGACGAAAAAGGCGACACCGGGAAGACGGAGCAAGTCTCGTGCAACCCCAGGCAGCTCTCTTCAGATCTTCAGAAGCCGGCGGAACCTTCGCAGAGAAACGCAATGACGGAAGAAGGGGGTAGGGGTCCTTAAATAGACCTCCAACCCCGCCCACGAAAGGAATCAAGGACAAACGCTCTACGATTCCTACGTGTCCAAACCCGACACGCTCTCACCGACGCACTCGTCCTTGAGGGGGCATTTGTAGACACACGAATTTCGTCGGACCCGAACCCGACTCACGTGTGCCAACGCGGATGCAAACCCGACACACGGACCCGACTCGCGCGCGCCGATGCGGACCCGGACCCCATGCGCCAAGGGGGGCCGACCCCTACTAGGGTCCGAACCCCATGGGGGCCGGTCCCTACTAGGACCCGAGCCACATGGGGCCGGCCCTAGTAGGACCCGAACCCCATGGGGGGCCGGCCGGCCCTGCAAGGAAAGGGGAGAAAAAGAAAGAAAAGAAAAAGGAAAGAAAAGAAAGGAAAGAAAAGAAAAGGAAAGAAAAGAAAAGGAAAGAAAAGAAAGAAAAGGAAAGAATACCGCCATGCGCGGGGGGAGGTAGCGTATGACGTCTGCACACGCGCGGATCTGCGCCGATCCCTCGATCCGACGCACAAGACGAAGCGCCCGATCGCCATCGATTTCGTGCGCAAAGTCCAGCCATAATTGCACCCGCCAGAAAAGGAAAACAATCAAATGTTATTCCCTTCATCAATGGATGAATAAAATCCGGGTAATTATGAGAGAGATACAAAAGGGATTTGAAATTAAAAAGTTTCCATATCTCTCTCCCCACCTCTTTGCCTATAAATAGAGGGGGTGGGGGAAGGAAAAAATGGTCGAGAAATTGAAGACGAAGCGCCAGAGCTCTGCAGAAGAGAGCACGCTTCTTCATCGACCCAAGGCTTCACGAGGCACAGTCAAGCCTGTCCCGAGGGATCGGCTTACTGAAAGTCCTCATCGACGTGAAGACCCTTGCGCACGACGATCACCCCTTCGACTCCGTTCACGAAGAAGAAAGCTCGGAGAAGAAGAACCCTTCGACTCCGAGGACGCCAGAAGCAAAGGCCGGAGAAGAAGAGGAGCGGCACTACCCCGTCGTCTCCAACAAGCTTCGACTCCGATCAAGCCCAAAAGCCCGGAGAAGAAGAGGAGCGGCACTACCCCGTCGTCTCCAACAAGCTTCGACTCCGATCAAGCCCAAAAGCCCGGAGAAGAAGAGGAGCGGCACTACCCCGTCGTCTCCAACAAGCTTCGACTCCGATCAAGCCCAAAAGCCCGGAGAAGAAGAGGAGCGGCACTACCCCGTCGTCTCCAACAAGCTTCGACTCCGATCAAGCCCAAAAGCCCGGAGAAGAAGCTCGGAGCGGCACTACCCCGTCGGCTCCAACAAGTCCTCGATCCCGATCAAGCTCCAAAGCCCGGAGGAGAGAAGCGAAGCGTCATCACCACGTCGTCTTCGACCAACACCTGCACCATCCACGAAGAAGAAAGGCTGGAACAGATCATCCGAAGCGTCACTACCCCGTCGTCTTCATCAACAAAAGCCGACGCTACAACCGTCGCACGGAGATCGGTGCTACCCCCACCATCTTCGAAAGCATTCTTCGACCCCGATCACGCCAAAGAAGCCCGGAGAAGAAGAGAAGTCCCGTTGACACGCAAACCGTCGAAGCACCGGAGAAGTAGCCCACATCGTTCGAAGAAGAAGATCGAGTAAACGCCAAAGCTAAAGCAACGCAAGAAGCCAAAGCAAAGCCCCAGTAAAGCCCGCGCCAAAGCAAAGCAAGTGCCAAAGCCAAGTGACTACGCCGGCCACGAGCAAAAGCACCGCACGTTCTAGCCGATACGACGCGAAGTCCGGAAGAACGAAAGCATCGCAAGTCTCTCCTAGCTACGTCCAAGTGCAAGCGCCGAAGCAAAGCAAAAGCCAGAGCCACGCCGGAGCCAAGCCAAAGCCAAAAAGCCAAAGCCAAAGCCAACGCCAAAAGCTCGATCGACGCCGCGAACCGACGATCAAGGACACCGAGGTCAAGCAAGGAACGAGGAAGACGCGAAGACCGAGGAACGAAGCCGAAAACCCCCTAGCCGAGAAAGCGCGAAGCACGGAAGGGACAAAGCAACGGTGGACATTCCTTAGCCTCTCCAAAACCCTCTCCCTGTAAAGACCCCTGTCCTGGGCTTCTCCTTCAGAGCTCTCGCACGAACACCACGTGGAGACGCGGATCAAAGGGATCCCCCAGAAGATCTTTCCCACAATCCCCTGATCAAAACTCGCCGCAACCCGGACTCGCTACACCCGAGCAACCCGGGTCCCGGCCACAATTGTAATCTCGTTTTGTGCAATAAAGCCGACCCGTACCTTTTTTGCGCATACAGATTTCTGGCACGCCCGGTGGGACCTCTTCTCCTTTCATCCGTACGGTTGAAGAAGCTGCTTGAAGTTTGCAATGGCCGGAACGAACAACGATGCGTTTGCTCCAAGCCTCTCACCAATCGCCGAGTCTCCTCTACTCCGCCACGGTGATCCAGTAAATCCGGAGGGTGATGCTCCTCCAATGGTGCGCGTCTACACTCGGCGTACACGGACTCTTGCGGACATCTCCGTGCCAGAAGCTACTACCGAAGATGCTCGCCAAAGCGCCGACGAGGCCCTGGTGCATGAAGAAACGAGCCTCGATCCTGGAGCCCATGTCCAGAAGTTTGGGGAGGACCAGCCCCAACCCCGAACCAGTTCGGGTTCTCCAGCAGACGTTGCACCTCCTCTGCAGGGGGCAAACATCAATCATCAGCCAGAAGCAAGTCGGCGTAACTACGTCTCAGATGATGACGGCGAGGATGCGAACATGCAACACCGAGGCGTTCTCCGTCACCACCCTCCGACCGCTCTTCAGCTCCAAGTCATGCAGATGAACGAGCACATGGCGCAGATTACTCGGCTAATGGAGGAGAAGGATCGTCACATCAACGCTCTGCTCCAGAAGCTAAGCGCAAAGGACGCTGCAGCAGTTAGCCAACCCGTCGCTTCTCCGGTAGCCGCTCCAGTTCCGTCTTCAACTCCCGCTCCTGCAGAAGTCGCTCCGACGATTCAAGCAGTTACTCCAGCGCTCTCCTCGGCTCCCGTCCCATTGGAAGTCGTCTACCCGGCGCCAGCCTCGGCGGCCACTCAACCTCCAGCAACGGCAACGATGAATGCTCAGCAAGTCCAAGCGTTGATAGCCGACATGATGCGTTCTCACGGCAGTGGCCTTCCTCCGATCACGGCGGCATACTCGAAGCCCTACACTACGAGGATCCAGCAGCTACGCTTCCCAATCGGATTCCAGCCGCCAAAGTTTCAGCACTTCGACGGAAAGGGAAATCCGAGACAGCACGTTGCCCACTTCATCGAGACCTGCAATAATGCCAGCACATATGGCGACGAGATGGTGAAGCAATTCGTCCGCACCCTCAAAGGCAACGCGTTCGACTGGTACGTTGATCTTCCTGCAGGAACCATTGACAGCTGGGATCAGATGGAGAGGGAGTTCCTCAATCGCTTCTACAGCACCAGACGAACCGTCAGCATGATCGAGCTCACCGCCGTCAAGCAAAGGAAAGACGAGCCAGTGATCGACTACATCGACAGGTGGAGGAACCTCGCGCTGAATTCACGAGACCGCTTGTCTGAAGACTCGGCCATCGAGATGTGCACCCAAGGCATGCACTGGGGTCTGCTCTACATCCTCAAAGGTATCAAGCCTCGGTCTTTCGAAGAACTCGCAACTCGGGCTCATGACATGGAACTCAGCCTAGCAAACCGCGGGGACTCGAAGAACAAGGACTTCTTGAAGATAGAGAAGAAGGACAAGCCACCGGCAACGAAACCGAAACAAGTCAATGTTGCCGACGTCGCTTCGACCTCCAAACCGCTCAAGATCGTTGGCAAGCCGGATCAGAAGAAGGGAGTCGCCATACCACCGCCTCCGCCGCCAAGACAAAGGATGACTCTCGAGGAGCTCGAAGCAAAGGAGTACCCCTTCCCAGACTCGGAAGTCTCCTCCATGTTCGACCAACTGCTGCAAGAGAAGATGATAGAGCTACCTCCTTCGAAGAGGCCCGAGCAGATGCATCGTGTCGACGACCCTCTCTTCTGCAAATACCACCGGGTGGTAAGTCATCCCATCGAAAGGTGCTTCGTCTTCAAGGAAAGAATCATGGCGCTCGCTAAACAAGGGAAGATAGAGATCGACTCCGGGGAGGTTGCTACGGCCAACATGACGTCCATCACCTTCGGCTCCTTCTCGCCGGTACTCGTTGCCGCTCGACGAAGCATGCCCAAATTGCGCCTCAATCGTCAAGCGTCAATCGCTAAGTCGACTTCCCAGCCGAAAATCTCGAAGCGACGTCAACGTACTCCTGCGTTCTCCGAGGAGGAAACACCGCTGCCCTGGGGGCAATCATCGCTCACGCCAGCACCTTTTCCAGGCAATACTGCATCCCAACGAACGCTCCAAAGGAGATACGAGCAAGGAGACCCAGAAGTCGGCCTGCTGGGCCAGCCGTCGGGGAAGTTTGACTATTACGTCCTCTACTCAAGGCCTCCATCCGTTCCAATCGAAGAAATCAAGCCCACCGGCTGGGGATCGGGAGAAGAGCCAGTGGAACCTCGAGAAGAGCAAGTCCCTTCCAGCCAAGCTATGTCCCAACGCGCTCTTAGAGAAAGATACGAGCAGGGAGACCCAGAAGTCGGTCTGCTGGGCCAGCCATCAGGGAAGTTTGACTATTACGTCCTCTACTCAAGGCCTCCATCCGTTCCAATCGAAGAAATCAAGCCCACCGGCTGGGGATCGGAAGATGAGCAAGTAGAGCCTCCGGAAGAACAAGTGTCATCAAAGAAGCCAGTTGCTGCTGACGACCATCATCCTAGCGAAGGGGAATCCACCGACGAAGAAGCATGGGTCATGCTACCGCGGCGGCGAAAGCCTTGGCAAGAAAAGAAGCTCAAGCAAGACCGTGTGATGAGGGGATTCACCAAGCGGAAGACCTACAAGAAGAAAAGCAAGACTCCAGGAAGGAAGGCGTTCAAAGTACCGCCAGCGAGCCGAGACGATATCCTTCAGCAGAGTCTTCCAGAACCGACAACTTTGCAAGAGTTCTTCCCGGATCACTTCCTCCCGGTGGACCAACACGTCAAGGTGTCTTGTTGCATGGTCGAAGTCCATGAAGTGTCGGAAAGAAAGAACGAAGGCGAAACTTCTGAAGAAGGCGACTCCACCGATGAGGGGGACGACTCCAACGATGGGGGCACCGCCGCTCACGACGAAGCAATCTTGCACATGCCGCTCGTAGAGGCTTTGCATCTTCCGAAGAAGGCTCGCCTGGCAATGGCGGCGGCCTTGGCCGATCCAGATAGCTACAAGAGAAAAAGGAAGGATGACCAGAAGGGCAAAGCTGTAGCCTCGTGTGATGCAACGATAACCTTTTCAGACGAGGACCTGCAACTCGGGACGCGATTGCACAACCGGCCTCTTTACGTTTCGGGATACATCAAGGAGAAGCCAGTGAACCGAATCTTATTGGACTGTGGCTCCGCTGTCAACATCATGCCCATCCAGACGATGCGGCAACTCGGCATTACCGACGACCAGCTCTCACCAAGTCAGTTGGTCATTCAAGGCTTCAACCAAGGCGGACAGTCCACCGTTGGAATCATTCGTCTGAAGCTTTCCATCGGCCCGCTAGATACGACGGTCCTCTTCCACATCATCGACTGCCGGACATTATATCTTCTCCCGCTAGGAAGACCATGGCTGCACGAGAACGGCATCATAGTATCCACCTGGCATCAATGCCTCAAGTACTACGAAGAAGGCGTGGAGAGGTGCATAGTTGCGGACGACAAGCCATTCAACGAGGCCGAGGCACACCTGGCCGACGCTAAATTCTACCAAGCAAAGGGCCTGGTCGCGGAAGTTCTGCCGGCTAAAACCCCTCGAGCTCAAAAGATTGAAGAAGTAAATAAGGAAAAGACTCCTCTTCCCGGGAATCCAGTGCCATCTTCGGACGAGGCGAGACCCAAGGTCCAAGGAACGCCGAAACCTGGACAAAGGATGCGCATCAGCTTCGAGCCAAGAGCAATGCAACATACCCCGTTGCCAATCCAAACGGCGCCTGTCTTGCGTCTCGCGCCTCAGTGGCTCCGCAAATCCGAGCGATCGCCTTCTACTCCGACAAGGAAGCTGGCCCCAACGTTATCTCAGGCCAATGTCATCACTCTGCAAGAAATGACGGTGCCACTACCTAGTCTGGCAGAAGCTCCGAACCCAAGCAGACCCGTCGAATCGGCAGACCTCGAGCCACTCGGATTCAAACCGGAAGGGAGTTGGGGGCAAAATGCTGCCAAATTGCTGTTTAGAGCTGGCTATAACGAGGAAAGCGCCATGGGCACACTCCCACCAGCAGCAACTCCGCATGGGATGACAAGAACTCAAGCTCGGCTATTTCAAAACGGAGAGCAAATTCCCCCGAACCGCCGAGGCATCGGCTCCAGTCAAGCTCCGTTGGTCATCAGAACCGCAACGAAGAAGAACTTCACCTCGAACTACATCGAGGCGAGGATAGTAGATGAAGCAGCTGAAGGATCGATAATCTCCGATGCACTCTCCACCTACCTCAGCCATCCAGACAGCAGGAGAAGACGACGACGGGCTCGATGCCAAGCCTTGTTCCGGAAGCAAACCAGAGGTGGTAAAGACTGGTCGAATCGAAAACGCACATCCGTGTTCGAGAGGCTCGGGCCAGTCAAACATTCAAAGAAGAAGTCAGTGTTCGATCGCCTGGAAATGCCTATCGAGGACTTCGTCTCAACACCCACCCACCCACCCATGGCTGCCGTCCATCATATCTCCATTACGGAGCCCGACAACGGTGAAACTTCTACGTCGGACGACGAGTTGCCCGACGCCCCGCCAGTCCTCGAAGAAGGGGGGCAGTCCACCGTTGATGACTTGAAGGAAATCAACTTGGGCACGGAGACGGAGCCTCGGCCTACATTCGTCAGCACGCTCTTAACCCCGGAGGAAGAAGCTGCATACATCAAACTGCTTAAAGAATACAGAGACGTCTTCGCATGGTCCTACAAGGAGATGCCGGGCCTCGATCCAAAAATCGCAGTGCACCAGCTCAGCGTCAAACACGGAGCCAGCGCTATCAAGCAAGGACAAAGACGCTACCGGCCAGAACTGATACCCCAAATAGAAGGCGAAGTCAACAAATTGATCGAAGCCGGCTTCATTCGAGAGGTCAAGTACCCGACATGGATCTCTAGCGTCGTCCCCGTCAAAAAGAAGAACGGCCAAATCCGAGTGTGCGTGGACTTCAGAGACTTGAATAACGTATGTCCAAAGGACGACTTTCCCTTGCCAATCACGGAGCTAATGGTTGATGCGACGACTGGTCACGAGGTGCTCACTTTCATGGATGGATCATCGGGCTACAACCAGATTCGGATGGCACCCAAGGACGAGGAGCTCACGGCATTCCGCACACCGAAAGGAATCTACTGCTACAAGGTAATGCCGTTCGGCTTGAAGAACGCGGGAGCCACCTACCAGCGAGCTATGCAGAAGATCTTTGACGACATTCTTCATCAAAACGTGGAGTGTTATGTCGACGACCTCGTGGTGAAATCCAAGAGGAAATCGGCACATCTACAAGATCTTGAGCTAATCTTCAGACGACTTCGAAGGTACCAACTCCGCATGAATCCGCTCAAGTGCGCGTTCGGAGTCTCCTCGGGCAAATTCCTCGGCTTCGTCGTCCGACATCGTGGCATTGAGATAGATCAATCCAAAATTGATGCTATCGTCAACATGCCCGTACCAAAGACAGTGCGAGACCTCAGAGGCCTCCAGGGACACTTGGCGTATATCCGGAGATTCATCGCCAACCTGGCTGGAAAGTGCCACCCTTTTAGTCGCCTCATGAAGAAAGGAGCGCCGTTCACATGGGATGAAGCGTGCCAAGAAGCACTCCAAAACATCAAAGCATATCTACTGAAGCCGCCAGTCCTATCAGCACCGGTTCAAGGGAGGCCGCTCATCCTCTACATCGCCGCCCAAGAGCAATCCTTGGGGGCACTCCTGGCCCAGAACAATGAACTTGGCGTGGAAACAGCTTGCTACTACTTAAGCCGCACTCTCGTCGGCGCAGAGCTGAATTACTCCCCAATCGAGAAGGTCTGCCTAGCACTCATCTTCGCCACGAAAAAGCTGCGACACTACATGCTCGCTCACACCATCAGACTCGTCTCGAAGGCTGACCCACTCAAATATATCATGTCGAGACCAGTGCTTTCCGGACGTCTAGCCAAGTGGGCCCTGCTGCTACTTGAATTCGACATCACCTTCGTGCCACAGAAAGCGGTTAAAGGACAGGCCCTCGCGGACTTCCTCGCAGAATATCCTCTCCCGGCAGAATGGGAGTTATCAGAAGATCTCCCAGATGAAGAAGTATTCTCTGTTGACATCGCCCCGTCCTGGAAAATGTTCTTCGACGGCGCAGCTAGGCAAGACATAGCGGGAGCCGGAGTCATCTTTGTCACTCCGGACAACGAAATACTCCCCTTCTCATTCCTGCTCTCGGAAGCATGTTCCAACAACGTGGCAGAATATCAAGCCCTACTCATTGGTCTCGAACTGGCCGACGAAATGAACCTTCAAGGACTAGAGATCTTTGGCGACTCTCAACTCGTGATCCAGCAAGTCCTGGGGGCATACGAAGTCAATAAAGAAGACCTGGTACCGTTGCATGCGCGAGCCGTAAAGCTCCTCGAAAAACTCAAGGCTGTTTCCATCCAACACGTTTCCAGAAACCTCAACCAGCAGGCTGACGCACTCGCAAATCTGGCGGCTACACTCCCGTTCCCAGATGAGCGTTCACTCGTCGTCCCCGTCTGCAGGAGATTCGTGGTCATCGAAAAAGAGGGTCCGCCCGAGGTACCAGTTCAAACCAACGCGGTGCATGTCCTCGAGATTAAAGAACAAGACTGGAGGCAACCGTTGGTGGAGTACCTTGTTCATGGTAAACTCCCCGAAGATCCGAAGCGCAAAAGTGACATCCGTCGACGATCTCTAAGGTTCTACCACTTCAACGGCGAACTGTACCGACGAAGCTATGACGGCACACTCCTGAGGTGCCTCGCAAAAGAGGAAGCGGAAGCCGCACTCGAAGAAGTACACGCTGGAATCTGTGGATCACACCAGTCCGGTCCGAAGCTTCACTTCCGCGTCAGAAGGATGGGATACTACTGGCCTACCATGATCAAAGACAGCTTGGAGTACGCGAGAAGATGTCAAGCTTGCCAAATGCACGGGGACTACATTCGTCAACCTCCGGAGCCTTTACACCCAACAATCGCGTCTTGGCCCTTCGACGGATGGGGTCTTGACATCGTCGGTCCTCTGCCCAAATCATCCAAGCAACATCTCTACATCTTGGCGGCAACGGACTACTTCTCCAAGTGGGCTGAAGCGATACCGTTGAGGGAAGTTACAAAGTACTCCGTCATCAGCTTTATCCAGAACGACATCATCTTCCGTTATGGAGTCCCCCGCTACATCGTAACAGATAACGGGAAGCAGTTCAAGAATGCTGCCGTCAGCCAGTTCTGCGCATTGTACAACATTAAGCAGAATTGTTCGACAATGTACAACGCTCCAGCCAACGGTCTAGCAGAAGCCTTCAACAAAACTCTGTGCAAGCTGCTGGAGAAAACCGTCTCGAAGACAAAGAAAGATTGGCACGAACGCATGGGCGAAGCACTATGGGCTTACCGAACATCCTTCCGCACGCCGACACAAGCAACGCCGTATTCCCTCGTCTATGGCGTGGAAGCCGTTCTTCCGCTCGAACTCCAGATCCCGTCACTCAGGATAGCAGTCCAGGAAGGCCTCACCAGCGATGACAACGCCCAGCTCCGCCTAGCAGAATTGGAAGCACTGGATGAAAGACGCCTCGAAGCTCAACAGCGTCTGGAGTGTTATCAGGCCAGGCTCTCTCGCGCCTTCAACAAGAAGATTCGTCCTCGATCATTCCAGATAGGGGAACTGGTGCTGGCGGTCAAACGCCCCATCATTCTCTCGCATCGAGGAGGGAAGAAATTTGATGCCAAATGGGATGGCCCGCATTCCGTCAAGGAAGTCTACTCCAACGGTGCTTATCTCCTCACCATGCCAGAAGGGCTGACACTCGGCCCTATCAACGGCAAGTACCTCAAAAGGTACTATGCCTAAAGCAAGGCCATACCCCTTGTTCAAAAAAAAAAAAAAAAAAAAAAAAAAAAAAAAAATGAACTACGTGCGACTTGATCCCCCTTAGGGGGGTACGTAGGCAGCCTGAGAAGTTACTTCAGGTTCAGTCCGACCAAAAGAAAAAGACAACAAAGTTCCATGGAAAGGGTGTGGCAAAATGAGGCGATATTATTAATAAAGCAAAGACAGTACACTGCATAAGTCCCGAAAAGGAAGCCACAATGGAACAAGGAATAACTAAAAGAAGGTGTCCAGAGCTTGAAGACGACGCAGCAGCTCCTCCCTAGTTGCCTCCACTCTCTGAAGCTCCACGGGACGAGCGACCAGAAGCTCGCGACGGGTTGCCAAGTCCGACTGCTGCCTCAAATGACTCGCCTTCAAAGTGCTCTCCGCAGCCTCAGCCCGCTCCAAACGGGACTCCGCCTTCCGAAGTGAGGCGCGCGCAGATTCCACCTTCCTCTGGGCCTTCGATAGGCTGGACGTAGCCTCCGCAAGTTGATGCCCGGACTGACTTAGACTCGCCTCAGCGGCCTCCAGCTCAGAAGGGGAGCTCCCCTCCAGCAAAGCCCGCCGGGATCGATAAGCCTCGCTCTCGGTCACAAGCTGGTCCATTTGAGCGACGAAAAGAGAGCTGTCAACTTTGAACTCCGCCAGGCTCGCGCAAAACTCCGCACCATCTGCCGACCACCAGTCCTGGAGGGCGCCAAGACCGGCAGTTTGGAAAGGCTCCAACGTCGACTTGATGTACTGCCGGCAGCTCGAAAGAAGGAACTCTGAGACCCTGCTCCTCGGCCTTAAAACTGGACGAGGCGCCTCGGAGTAGGTAGGCAAGACCCTCCCTGCCGCTGCAACTGCCACAGGAGCCGCCCGCGCCAACAAGGGTGGTGGAACCGGAGAAACCTCCGCTGCCGCTGCGGCCGCAACAGGAGCCGCCTGCGCCAACAAGGGTGGCGGAACTGGAGAAACCGCCGCTACCGTTACAACAACCGTCTCCACCAAAGGACACGAGGGCACAGTCATCGGGGAACGCCGCTTGTCGATGCTCGAGACTTCAGCCTCCTCGCCAAAAGACAAGGCGTCGACATCGATGTCGTCCAGGTTAATGTCGCCCCTAGGGAAGTTCTCCCCGCAAAGTCCGAGGAGATCTAGATCATCCGGAGGGATATCTAGCCCGCAGGGTTCGGGCACTTCCTGTGCGGCACCGGTGGACGAATGCCCAAGAGGCACCTTTGAAGAGCTCGCTCCACGCTCTACCACTATAACAGAATCTGGTCAAAAGAAAGAAACGGTGCTCAGCGTGATAAAGCTTCCTGAACGTAGAGGACAAATAAAATGAAGAGAGTTCCATACCTGTGTGGTCGGACGAAGCGGTCCGGGAAGGAGGAATCACTTCATCTTTCAGAAGTCCAGGCTCCTCGGCATCCTCCGTCAGACAAGGGACTCTCGGGACCATCCCGCGAGGAATGCACATTTTTCTTCTCTTGGGAGGGGCACCCTCAACTTCGGCCTTCGGGAAACAGAATACCCCAGGGGCACTAGTAAGCTCGACATCCAGCACCGGAACGGAAGAAGGGACACAACGAGCGCTGGAAAGACGACTACCGCTCCTCTGCGCCCGCCGAAGTCCCAGTTGGAGGCGGCGGTCCTCTACTCCCGCAGAATGATCAAAGCAGAAATTCCTGAACCCGCTACTCACCAAGACGTCGACTGGAAAACTCGCAAGTAAAGGGGAAACTCGCCCTTTAACCCACTGGCAGTATTCCGGGGTGGCGGCGTCCCGAAGCCCGGATTTGGCCCCAGGGAAGAAACTACTGCCAGTAAAGCGAGCGTAGAGGGAAGCCCACAGACGGTAACCCTCCTGCGGACTGAAACGCCCCTGCAACTGCTGAGGCGTGCCAGGGACTTCCTGTCGAAAACCCTGCTGACGGGCAAATCGATGGGGGGAGTACTGCTCCACCTCCACCACATCTCCTTTGCGCCAGACTAAGTAGCCAGGGCGGCAGCTGACCATATTCCAGTAAAGACTATCCGGGAGCCCGTCGTTGTCATACACGGTCGACCTCTCCAAAGGCAGCACCGAATGCTCCGACAGAAATTCAAAATCGACGCTCCCCATCCTCCTCAAAAGGGTACGAGCACACTCTTTCGGACGCTCCCAACTGATAAAGGCGTTCAAAATCCCTCCTACCCCTGGGAGGAAAGGTAACTCGGCTGGATGCCCGCGCCTGGCAAAGATCCCCTTCGGGAAATGCAGAGCTATCCAGCCGTACAAATAATGCAAGGGTCCGAAAGCAGCCGACCGGCCGAGCTCCTCCTTGGCCTTATCTGAGCCAGACAAGTCCCAGTAAGTCCCGCTGAGAGCCCGATACAAGGCGCATAGTATGGCTGGGGCTAGATTGAAGAGCTCGCCCCTCTCCATCCTGGAAGCAGCAAGGAAGGTCCCCGGACGAATGGCCTCCCCAGAACACGGAAGCACGAACCGGCAAAGAAAGATGACCAGCCCGGCGGCTCGGTAAACCGATCGCCACTCCTCGCTGTCCCGTTTCAGGCCAAGGAGTTCCCAGGGGCACTGCTTCCCCTCCATTGAGTGCTTCTCTCGAGCCAAGGAATCGATAGGCCTCACAAAGGAGCGAAGCGGAGGTCTTTGCATCTGAGCGATCTTCCACATCGGGTGAGCTGAGGGCGCTGGAGCTCTATACTCGCCTCTGAACCAAAAATCGACCCAAGAAGAAGGACGCACTCGATCTGATTGGTCCCTCGCCGCAATGATAGCATATGCCTTGAACAGAAGGAGGCAAGAACTCGGAGCGTAGCTGCTGTCCAGCAGATCCTTCAAGGCAGGCACCTCCTCTTGGTAGTAGTTCCGTACCTCGGGGCACCCCGAAACGATATGGACATCACGAAGCGAGATGCCTATCTCCCCCGCCCCAGTAAGGAAGGTGTTAGTCTCCGGACACCAAAGCTCACAAAGCGCACGGTACATCCCCTCAGGACGACTGTACTCCCGACGAGCCGGCGCCAGAAATTTGGCCAATAAGTTCATCTCAGGTTCCGCGCCAAAGACCTCGTAGAGCTCGTCCATCCACTCGCGAAAGCCGCAAAGGTACTGGACGTCGCCCCGAGGCCAAGAATCGGGGCCCCATCGGGTCAGCCTAGCACATATCTTCGAGGCAACAACTGGCGTAGGCACGAACTCTTCACCGCAATGATGGAACGGAAGACTCAAACTCGGCCGCAGAAGCTTCATGGAGATCCCTTCGTCAGTATGGATCTTCTCGCTTAATTTCAGCATCCCGCAAGTCGCATCCGCGACTCCATCTTCCGTGATGTGCTCGTGCACAAAGACACGGAGCAACGACAGAAGGTCTTCCCGCCTTGAGCTGCGGTGACGGCGCACACGAGTGAAAGGAAAGCAAAGGCATCTCCTCCCGTCGAAGAAATCCTCGTCTATCCAGCCCGAGGAAGTCAAACTCTCGAAGACGCGGGCCCTGGAGGACCATGAAAGGAGGCAAGTCAAGACAAGCGCACCAAAAAAAAAAAAAAAAAAAAAAAAAAAAAAGGCCTGCACCCCTGTCGAGAGGATTGCCCGATTCAAGATTACTCTCCAGCCAGCCCACACCCGTGTCGTGACCCGTGCGCCACGAGCCGACACTGGTATCATCGGCGCCTTCGAAGTTCAAAAAAAAAAAAAAAAAAAAAAAAAAACGAGAAATCAACAAGTGGGGGGGCCCACGGGCCCCTCGCCCCCTTCCAATTGGAGAGCAACAACAAAGAAGGAAAGGGGGGGACCCGCACCCCCCCTCCTTCTCCTTCTTCTTCGCCTGCAGCCCGACCAAACCGCCACGCCCGCCGGACCCGGCCCCCGAGCCCGACCCACTCGGTCCCGCAGCCGCCGGACCCGGCCCCCGCGCCCGATCCGCTCACGCCCGCCACCCTGCACGCCGGCCCCCGCGCCCGATCCGCTCGCGCCCGCCACCCTGCACGCCGGCCCCCGCGCCCGATCCGCTCGCGCCCGCCACCCTGCACGCCGGCCGCCGCGCGCGCCGCGCGCCGTCGCCGCCTCCCGCGCGCCACCGCACGCTGCGACCCCGCGCGCCGCCGGCCCCGCCGCGCCCCGCGCCGGTGCTGCTGCCGCTGCTGCCCGTGCAGCCCGGAACCGAACCGAAGAAGAAGAAGAAAGAAAAAAAAAAGAAAAGAAAAGAAGGAAAAAAAAAAAAGAAAAAGAAAAAGGAAAAGAAAAGAAAAGAAAAAGAAAAAGAAAAGAAGAAGAAGAAGAAGGAGGAGGAAGAGAGAGGCGGCGAAGGCGACCCGCACCTCAGCCGCGCTCCTCCATCCTCCCCACCTCGAGCCTCGTTGCATCGTCGCTTCGAACCCGCCTTCGCAACGACCGCGAAATCGCGCACCATCGCCGCCGACGAAAGAAGCGACACCGGGAAGACGGAGCGAGTCGCGTGCAACCCCAGGCAGCTCTCTTCCGACTACGGTCTTCAGAAGCCGGCAGAACCGTCGCGCAAAAGCACAAGGCCGACGAAAAAGGCGACACCGGGAAGACGGAGCAAGTCTCGTGCAACCCCAGGCAGCTCTCTTCAGATCTTCAGAAGCCGGCGGAACCTTCGCAGAGAAACGCAATGACGGAAGAAGGGGGTAGGGGTCCTTAAATAGACCTCCAACCCCGCCCACGAAAGGAATCAAGGACAAACGCTCTACGATTCCTACGTGTCCAAACCCGACACGCTCTCACCGACGCACTCGTCCTTGAGGGGGCATTTGTAGACACACGAATTTCGTCGGACCCGAACCCGACTCACGTGTGCCAACGCGGATGCAAACCCGACACACGGACCCGACTCGCGCGCGCCGATGCGGACCCGGACCCCATGCGCCAAGGGGGGCCGACCCCTACTAGGGTCCGAACCCCATGGGGGCCGGTCCCTACTAGGACCCGAGCCACATGGGGCCGGCCCTAGTAGGACCCGAACCCCATGGGGGGCCGGCCGGCCCTGCAAGGAAAGGGGAGAAAAAGAAAGAAAAGAAAAAGGAAAGAAAAGAAAGGAAAGAAAAGAAAAGGAAAGAAAAGAAAAGGAAAGAAAAGAAAGAAAAGGAAAGAATACCGCCATGCGCGGGGGGAGGTAGCGTATGACGTCTGCACACGCGCGGATCTGCGCCGATCCCTCGATCCGACGCACAAGACGAAGCGCCCGATCGCCATCGATTTCGTGCGCAAAGTCCAGCCATAATTGCACCCGCCAGAAAAGGAAAACAATCAAATGTTATTCCCTTCATCAATGGATGAATAAAATCCGGGTAATTATGAGAGAGATACAAAAGGGATTTGAAATTAAAAAAGTTTCCATATCTCTCTCCCCACCTCTTTGCCTATAAATAGAGGGGGTGGGGGAAGGAAAAAATGGTCGAGAAATTGAAGACGAAGCGCCAGAGCTCTGCAGAAGAGAGCACGCTTCTTCATCGACCCAAGGCTTCACGAGGCACAGTCAAGCCTGTCCCGAGGGATCGGCTTACTGAAAGTCCTCATCGACGTGAAGACCCTTGCGCACGACGATCACCCCTTCGACTCCGTTCACGAAGAAGAAAGCTCGGAGAAGAAGAACCCTTCGACTCCGAGGACGCCAGAAGCAAAGGCCGGAGAAGAAGAGGAGCGGCACTACCCCGTCGTCTCCAACAAGCTTCGACTCCGATCAAGCCCAAAAGCCCGGAGAAGAAGAGGAGCGGCACTACCCCGTCGTCTCCAACAAGCTTCGACTCCGATCAAGCCCAAAAGCCCGGAGAAGAAGAGGAGCGGCACTACCCCGTCGTCTCCAACAAGCTTCGACTCCGATCAAGCCCAAAAGCCCGGAGAAGAAGAGGAGCGGCACTACCCCGTCGTCTCCAACAAGCTTCGACTCCGATCAAGCCCAAAAGCCCGGAGAAGAAGCTCGGAGCGGCACTACCCCGTCGGCTCCAACAAGTCCTCGATCCCGATCAAGCTCCAAAGCCCGGAGGAGAGAAGCGAAGCGTCATCACCACGTCGTCTTCGACCAACACCTGCACCATCCACGAAGAAGAAAGGCTGGAACAGATCATCCGAAGCGTCACTACCCCGTCGTCTTCATCAACAAAAGCCGACGCTACAACCGTCGCACGGAGATCGGTGCTACCCCCACCATCTTCGAAAGCATTCTTCGACCCCGATCACGCCAAAGAAGCCCGGAGAAGAAGAGAAGTCCCGTTGACACGCAAACCGTCGAAGCACCGGAGAAGTAGCCCACGTCGTTCGAAGAAGAAGATCGAGTAAACGCCAAAGCTAAAGCAACGCAAGAAGCCAAAGCAAAGCCCCAGTAAAGCCCGCGCCAAAGCAAAGCAAGTGCCAAAGCCAAGCGACTACGCCGGCCACGAGCAAAAGCACCGCACGTTCTAGCCGATACGACGCGAAGTCCGGAAGAACGAAAGCATCGCAAGTCTCTCCCAGCTACGTCCAAGTGCAAGCGCCGAAGCAAAGCAAAAGCCAGAGCCACGCCGGAGCCAAGCCAAAGCCAAAAAGCCAAAGCCAAAGCCAACGCCAAAAGCTCGATCGACGCCGCGAACCGACGATCAAGGACACCGAGGTCAAGCAAGGAACGAGGAAGACGCGAAGACCGAGGAACGAAGCCGAAAACCCCCTAGCCGAGAAAGCGCGAAGCACGGAAGGGACAAAGCAACGGTGGACATTCCTTAGCCTCTCCAAAACCCTCTCCCTGTAAAGACCCCTGTCCTGGGCTTCTCCTTCAGAGCTCTCGCACGAACACCACGTGGAGACGCGGATCAAAGGGATCCCCCAGAAGATCTTTCCCACAATCCCCTGATCAAAACTCGCCGCAACCCGGACTCGCTACACCCGAGCAACCCGGGTCCCGGCCACAATTGTAATCTCGTTTTGTGCAATAAAGCCGACCCGTACCTTTTTTGCGCATACAGATTTCTGGCACGCCCGGTGGGACCTCTTCTCCTTTCATCCGTACGGTTGAAGAAGCTGCTTGAAGTTTGCAATGGCCGGAACGAACAACGATGCGTTTGCTCCAAGCCTCTCACCAATCGCCGAGTCTCCTCTACTCCGCCACGGTGATCCAGTAAATCCGGAGGGTGATGCTCCTCCAATGGTGCGCGTCTACACTCGGCGTACACGGACTCTTGCGGACATCTCCGTGCCAGAAGCTACTACCGAAGATGCTCGCCAAAGCGCCGACGAGGCCCTGGTGCATGAAGAAACAAGCCTCGATCCTGGAGCCCATGTCCAGAAGTTTGGGGAGGACCAGCCCCAACCCCGAACCAGTTCGGGTTCTCCAGCAGACGTTGCACCTCCTCTGCAGGGGGCAAACATCAATCATCAGCCAGAAGCAAGTCGGCGTAACTACGTCTCAGATGATGACGGCGAGGATGCGAATATGCAACACCGAGGCGTTCTCCGTCACCACCCTCCGACCGCTCTTCAGCTCCAAGTCATGCAGATGAACGAGCACATGGCGCAGATTACTCGGCTAATGGAGGAGAAGGATCGTCACATCAACGCTCTGCTCCAGAAGCTAAGCGCAAAGGACGCTGCAGCTGTTAGCCAACCCGTCGCTTCTCCGGTAGCCGCTCCAGTTCCGTCTTCAACTCCCGCTCCTGCAGAAGTCGCTCCGACGATTCAAGCAGTTACTCCAGCGCTCTCCTCGGCTCCCGTCCCATTGGAAGTCATCTACCCGGCGCCAGCCTCGGCGGCCACTCAACCTCCAGCAACGGCAACGATGAATGCTCAGCAAGTCCAAGCGTTGATAGCCGACATGATGCGTTCTCACGGCAGTGGCCTTCCTCCGATCACGGCGGCATACTCGAAGCCCTACACTACGAGGATCCAGTAGCTACGCTTCCCAATCGGATTCCAGCCGCCAAAGTTTCAGCACTTCGACGGAAAGGGAAATCCGAGACAGCACGTTGCCCACTTCATCGAGACCTGCAATAATGCCGGCACATATGGCGACGAGATGGTGAAGCAATTCGTCCGCACCCTCAAAGGCAACGCGTTCGACTGGTACGTTGATCTTCCTGCAGGAACCATTGACAGCTGGGATCAGATGGAGAGGGAGTTCCTCAATCGCTTCTACAGCACCAGACGAACCGTCAGCATGATCGAGCTCACCGCCGTCAAGCAAAGGAAAGACGAGCCAGTGATCGACTACATCGACAGGTGGAGGAACCTCGCGCTGAATTCACGAGACCGCTTGTCTGAAGACTCGGCCATCGAGATGTGCACCCAAGGCATGCACTGGGGTCTGCTCTACATCCTCAAAGGTATCAAGCCTCGGTCTTTCGAAGAACTCGCAACTCGGGCTCATGACATAGAACTCAGCCTAGCAAACCGCGGGGACTCGAAGAACAAGGACTTCTTGAAGATAGAGAAGAAGGACAAGCCACCGGCAACGAAACCGAAACAAGTCAATGTTGCCGACGTCGCTTCGACCTCCAAACCGCTCAAGATCGTTGGCAAGCCGGATCAGAAGAAGGGAGTCGCCATACCACCGCCTCCGCCGCCAAGACAAAGGATGACTCTCGAGGAGCTCGAAGCAAAGGAGTACCCCTTCCCAGACTCGGAAGTCTCCTCCATGTTCGACCAACTGCTGCAAGAGAAGATGATAGAGCTACCTCCTTCGAAGAGGCCCGAGCAGATGCATCGTGTCGACGACCCTCTCTTCTGCAAATACCACCGGGTGGTAAGTCATCCCATCGAAAGGTGCTTCGTCTTCAAGGAAAGAATCATGGCGCTCGCTAAACAAGGGAAGATAGAGATCGACTCCGGGGAGGTTGCTACGGCCAACATGACGTCCATCACCTTCGGCTCCTTCTCGCCGGTACTCGTTGCCGCTCGACGAAGCATGCCCAAATTGCGCCTCAATCGTCAAGCGTCAATCGCTAAGTCGACTTCCCAGCCGAAAATCTCGAAGCGACGTCAACGTACTCCTGCGTTCTCCGAGGAGGAAACACCGCTGCCCTGGGGGCAATCATCGCTCACGCCAGCACCTTTTCCAGGCAATACTGCATCCCAACGAACGCTCCAAAGGAGATACGAGCAAGGAGACCCAGAAGTCGGCCTGCTGGGCCAGCCGTCGGGGAAGTTTGACTATTACGTCCTCTACTCAAGGCCTCCATCCGTTCCAATCGAAGAAATCAAGCCCACCGGCTGGGGATCGGGAGAAGAGCCAGTGGAACCTCGAGAAGAGCAAGTCCCTTCCAGCCAAGCTATGTCCCAACGCGCTCTTAGAGAAAGATACGAGCAGGGAGACCCAGAAGTCGGTCTGCTGGGCCAGCCATCAGGGAAGTTTGACTATTACGTCCTCTACTCAAGGCCTCCATCCGTTCCAATCGAAGAAATCAAGCCCACCGGCTGGGGATCGGAAGATGAGCAAGTAGAGCCTCCGGAAGAACAAGTGTCATCAAAGAAGCCAGTTGCTGCTGACGACCATCATCCTAGCGAAGGGGAATCCACCGACGAAGAAGCATGGGTCATGCTACCGCGGCGGCGAAAGCCTTGGCAAGAAAAGAAGCTCAAGCAAGACCGTGTGATGAGGGGATTCACCAAGCGGAAGACCTACAAGAAGAAAAGCAAGACTCCAGGAAGGAAGGCGTTCAAAGTACCGCCAGCGAGCCGAGACGATATCCTTCAGCAGAGTCTTCCAGAACCGACAACTTTGCAAGAGTTCTTCCCGGATCACTTCCTCCCGGTGGACCAACACGTCAAGGTGTCTTGTTGCATGGTCGAAGTCCATGAAGTGTCGGAAAGAAAGAACGAAGGCGAAACTTCTGAAGAAGGCGACTCCACCGATGAGGGGGACGACTCCAACGATGGGGGCACCGCCGCTCACGACGAAGCAATCTTGCACATGCCGCTCGTAGAGGCTTTGCATCTTCCGAAGAAGGCTCGCCTGGCAATGGCGGCGGCCTTGGCCGATCCAGATAGCTACAAGAGAAAAAGGAAGGATGACCAGAAGGGCAAAGCTGTAGCCTCGTGTGATGCAACGATAACCTTTTCAGACGAGGACCTGCAACTCAGGACGCGATTGCACAACCGGCCTCTTTACGTTTCAGGATACATCAAGGAGAAGCCAGTGAACCGAATCTTATTGGACTGTGGCTCCGCTGTCAACATCATGCCCATCCAGACGATGCGGCAACTCGGCATTACCGACGACCAGCTCTCACCAAGTCAGTTGGTCATTCAAGGCTTCAACCAAGGCGGACAGTCCACCGTTGGAATCATTCGTCTGAAGCTTTCCATCGGCCCGCTAGATACGACGGTCCTCTTCCACATCATCGACTGCCGGACATCATATCGTCTCCCGCTAGGAAGACCATGGCTGCACGAGAACGGCATCATAGTATCCACCTGGCATCAATGCCTCAAGTACTACGAAGAAGGCGTGGAGAGGTGCATAGTTGCGGACGACAAGCCATTCAACGAGGCCGAGGCACACCTGGCCGACGCTAAATTCTACCAAGCAAAGGGCCTGGTCGCGGAAGTTCTGCCGGCTAAAACCCCTCGAGCTCAAAAGATTGAAGAAGTAAATAAGGAAAAGACTCCTCTTCCCGGGAATCCAGTGCCATCTTCGGACGAGGCGAGACCCAAGGTCCAAGGAACGCCGAAACCTGGACAAAGGATGCGCATCAGCTTCGAGCCAAGAGCAATGCAACATACCCCGTTGCCAATCCAAACGGCGCCTGTCTTGCGTCTCGCGCCTCAGTGGCTCCGCAAATCCGAGCGATCGCCTTCTACTCCGACAAGGAAGCTGGCCCCAACGTTATCTCAGGCCAATGTCATCACTCTGCAAGAAATGACGGTGCCACTACCTAGTCTGGCAGAAGCTCCGAACCCAAGCAGACCCGTCGAATCGGCAGACCTCGAGCCACTCGGATTCAAACCGGAAGGGAGTTGGGGGCAAAATGCTGCCAAATTGCTGTTTAGAGCTGGCTATAACGAGGAAAGCGCCATGGGCACACTCCCACCAGCAGCAACTCCGCATGGGATGACAAGAACTCAAGCTCGGCTATTTCAAAACGGAGAGCAAATTCCCCCGAACCGCCGAGGCATCGGCTCCAGTCAAGCTCCGTTGGTCATCAGAACCGCAACGAAGAAGAACTTCACCTCGAACTACATCGAGGCGAGGATAGTAGATGAAGCAGCTGAAGGATCGATAATCTCCGATGCACTCTCCACCTACCTCAGCCATCCAGACAGCAGGAGAAGACGACGACGGGCTCGATGCCAAGCCTTGTTCCGGAAGCAAACCAGAGGTGGTAAAGACTGGTCGAATCGAAAACGCACATCCGTGTTCGAGAGGCTCGGGCCAGTCAAACATTCAAAGAAGAAGTCAGTGTTCGATCGCCTGGAAATGCCTATCGAGGACTTCGTCTCAACACCCACCCACCCACCCATGGCTGCCGTCCATCATATCTCCATTACGGAGCCCGACAACGGTGAAACTTCTACGTCGGACGACGAGTTGCCCGACGCCCCGCCAGTCCTCGAAGAAGGGGGGCAGTCCACCGTTGATGACTTGAAGGAAATCAACTTGGGCACGGAGACGGAGCCTCGGCCTACATTCGTCAGCACGCTCTTAACCCCGGAGGAAGAAGCTGCATACATCAAACTGCTTAAAGAATACAGAGACGTCTTCGCATGGTCCTACAAGGAGATGCCGGGCCTCGATCCAAAAATCGCAGTGCACCAGCTCAGCGTCAAACACGGAGCCAGCGCTATCAAGCAAGGACAAAGACGCTACCGGCCAGAACTGATACCCCAAATAGAAGGCGAAGTCAACAAATTGATCGAAGCCGGCTTCATTCGAGAGGTCAAGTACCCGACATGGATCTCTAGCGTCGTCCCCGTCAAAAAGAAGAACGGCCAAATCCGAGTGTGCGTGGACTTCAGAGACTTGAATAACGCATGTCCAAAGGACGACTTCCCCTTGCCAATCACGGAGCTAATGGTTGATGCGACGACTGGTCACGAGGTGCTCACTTTCATGGATGGATCATCGGGCTACAACCAGATTCGGATGGCACCCAAGGACGAGGAGCTCACGGCATTCCGCACACCGAAAGGAATCTACTGCTACAAGGTAATGCCGTTCGGCTTGAAGAACGCGGGAGCCACCTACCAGCGAGCTATGCAGAAGATCTTTGACGACATTCTTCATTAAAACGTGGAGTGTTATGTCGACGACCTCGTGGTGAAATCCAAGAGGAAATCGGCACATCTACAAGATCTTGAGCTAATCTTCAGACGACTTCGAAGGTACCAACTCCGCATGAATCCGCTCAAGTGCGCGTTCGGAGTCTCCTCGGGCAAATTCCTCGGCTTCGTCGTCCGACATCGTGGCATTGAGATAGATCAATCCAAAATTGATGCTATCGTCAACATGCCCGTACCAAAGACAGTGCGAGACCTCAGAGGCCTCCAGGGACACTTGGCGTATATCCGGAGATTCATCGCCAACCTGGCTGGAAAGTGCCACCCTTTTAGTCGCCTCATGAAGAAAGGAGCGCCGTTCACATGGGATGAAGCGTGCCAAGAAGCACTCCAAAACATCAAAGCATATCTACTGAAGCCGCCAGTCCTATCAGCACCGGTTCAAGGGAGGCCGCTCATCCTCTACATCGCCGCCCAAGAGCAATCCTTGGGGGCACTCCTGGCCCAGAACAATGAACTTGGCGTGGAAACAGCTTGCTACTACTTAAGCCGCACTCTCGTCGGCGCAGAGCTGAATTACTCCCCAATCGAGAAGGTCTGCCTAGCACTCATCTTCGCCACGAAAAAGCTGCGACACTACATGCTCGCTCACACCATCAGACTCGTCTCGAAGGCTGACCCACTCAAATATATCATGTCGAGACCAGTGCTTTCCGGACGTCTAGCCAAGTGGGCCCTGCTGCTACTTGAATTCGACATCACCTTCGTGCCATAGAAAGCGGTTAAAGGACAGGCCCTCGCGGACTTCCTCGCAGAATATCCTCTCCCGGCAGAATGGGAGTTATCAGAAGATCTCCCAGATGAAGAAGTATTCTCTGTTGACATCGCCCCGTCCTGGAAAATGTTCTTCGACGGCGCAGCTAGGCAAGACATAGCGGGAGCCGGAGTCATCTTTGTCACTCCGGACAACGAAATACTCCCCTTCTCATTCCTGCTCTCGGAAGCATGTTCCAACAACGTGGCAGAATATCAAGCCCTACTCATTGGTCTCGAACTGGCCGACGAAATGAACCTTCAAGGACTAGAGATCTTTGGCGACTCTCAACTCGTGATCCAGCAAGTCCTGGGGGCATACGAAGTCAATAAAGAAGACCTGGTACCGTTGCATGCGCGAGCCGTAAAGCTCCTCGAAAAACTCAAGGCTGTTTCCATCCAACACGTTTCCAGAAACCTCAACCAGCAGGCTGACGCACTCGCAAATCTGGCGGCTACACTCCCGTTCCCAGATGAGCGTTCACTCGTCGTCCCCGTCTGCAGGAGATTCGTGGTCATCGAAAAAGAGGGTCCGCCCGAGGTACCAGTTCAAACCAACGCGGTGCATGTCCTCGAGATTAAAGAACAAGACTGGAGGCAACCGTTGGTGGAGTACCTTGTTCATGGTAAACTCCCCGAAGATCCGAAGCGCAAAAGTGACATCCGTCGACGATCTCTAAGGTTCTACCACTTCAACGGCGAACTGTACCGACGAAGCTATGACGGCACACTCCTGAGGTGCCTCGCAAAAGAGGAAGCGGAAGCCGCACTCGAAGAAGTACACGCTGGAATCTGTGGATCACACCAGTCCGGTCCGAAGCTTCACTTCCGCGTCAGAAGGATGGGATACTACTGGCCTACCATGATCAAAGACAGCTTGGAGTACGCGAGAAGATGTCAAGCTTGCCAAATGCACGGGGACTACATTCGTCAACCTCCGGAGCCTTTACACCCAACAATCGCGTCTTGGCCCTTCGACGGATGGGGTCTTGACATCGTCGGTCCTCTGCCCAAATCATCCAAGCAACATCTCTACATCTTGGCGGCAACGGACTACTTCTCCAAGTGGGCTGAAGCGATACCGTTGAGGGAAGTTACAAAGTACTCCGTCATCAGCTTTATCCAGAACGACATCATCTTCCGTTATGGAGTCCCCTGCTACATCGTAACAGATAACAGTAAGCAGTTCAAGAATGCTGCCGTCAGCCAGTTCTGCGCATTGTACAACATTAAGCAGAATTGTTCGACAATGTACAACGCTCCAGCCAACGGTCTAGCAGAAGCCTTCAACAAAACTCTGTGCAAGCTGCTGGAGAAAACCGTCTCGAAGACAAAGAAAGATTGGCACGAACGCATGGGCGAAGCACTATGGGCTTACCGAACATTCTTCCGCACGCCGACACAAGCAACGCCGTATTCCCTCGTCTATGGCGTGGAAGCCGTTCTTCCGCTCGAACTCCAGATCCTGTCACTCAGGATAGCAGTCCAGGAAGGCCTCACCAGCGATGACAACGCCCAGCTCCGCCTAGCAGAATTGGAAGCACTGGATGAAAGACGCCTCGAAGCTCAATAGCGTCTGGAGTGTTATCAGGCCAGGCTCTCTCGCGCCTTCAACAAGAAGATTCGTCCTCGATCATTCCAGATAGGGGAACTGGTGCTGACGGTCAAACGCCCCATCATTCTCTCGCATCGAGGAGGGAAGAAATTTGATGCCAAATGGGATGGCCCGCATTCCGTCAAGGAAGTCTACTCCAACGGTGCTTATCTCCTCACCACGCCAGAAGGGCTGACACTCGGCCCTATCAACGGCAAGTACCTCAAAAGGTACTATGCCTAAAGCAAGGCCATACCCCTTGTTCAAAAAAAAAAAAAAAATGAACTACGTGCGACTTGATCCCCCTTAGGGGGGTACGTAGGCAGCCTGAGAAGTTACTTCAGGTTCAGTCCGACCAAAAGAAAAAGACAACAAAGTTCCATAGAAAGGGTGTGGCAAAATGAGGCGATATTATTAATAAAGCAAAGACAGTACACTGCATAAGTCCCGAAAAGGAAGCCACAATGGAACAAGGAATAACTAAAAGAAGGTGTCCAGAGCTTGAAGACGACGCAGCAGCTCCTCCCTAGTTGCCTCCACTCTCTGAAGCTCCACGGGACGAGCGACCAGAAGCTCGCGACGGGTTGCCAAGTCCGACTGCTGCCTCAAATGACTCGCCTTCAAAGTGCTCTCCGCAGCCTCAGCCCGCTCCAAACGGGACTCCGCCTTCCGAAGTGAGGCGCGCGCAGATTCCACCTTCCTCTGGGCCTTCGATAGGCTGGACGTAGCCTCCGCAAGTTGATGCCCGGACTGACTTAGACTCGCCTCAGCGGCCTCCAGCTCAGAAGGGGAGCTCCCCTCCAGCAAAGCCCGCCGGGATCGATAAGCCTCGCTCTCGGTCACAAGCTGGTCCATTTGAGCGACGAAAAGAGAGCTGTCAACTTTGAACTCCGCCAGGCTCGCGCAAAACTCCGCACCATCTGCCGACCACCAGTCCTGGAGGGCGCCAAGACCGGCAGTTTGGAAAGGCTCCAACGTCGACTTGATGTACTGCCGGCAGCTCGAAAGAAGGAACTCTGAGACCCTGCTCCTCGGCCTTAAAACTGGACGAGGCGCCTCGGAGTAGGTAGGCAAGACCCTCCCTGCCGCTGCAACTGCCACAGGAGCCGCCCACGCCAACAAGGGTGGTGGAACCGGAGAAACCTCCGCTGCCGCTGCGGCCGCAACAGGAGCCGCCTGCGCCAACAAGGGTGGCGGAACTGGAGAAACCGCCGCTACCGCTGCAACAACCGTCTCCACCAAAGGACACGAGGGCACAGTCATCGGGGAACGCCGCTTGTCGATGCTCGAGACTTCAGCCTCCTCGCCAAAAGACAAGGCGTCGACATCGATGTCGTCCAGGTTAATGTCGCCCCTAGGGAAGTTCTCCCCGCAAAGTCCGAGGAGATCTAGATCATCCGGAGGGATATCTAGCCCGCAGGGTTCGGGCACTTCTTGTGCGGCACCGGTGGACGAATGCCCAAGAGGCACCTTTGAAGAGCTCGCTCCACGCTCTACCACTATAACAGAATCTGGTCAAAAGAAAGAAACGGTGCTCAGCGTGATAAAGCTTCCTGAACGTAGAGGACAAATAAAATGAAGAGAGTTCCATACCTGTGTGGTCGGACGAAGCGGTCCGGGAAGGAGGAATCACTTCATCTTTCAGAAGTCCAGGCTCCTCGGCATCCTCCGTCAGACAAGGGACTCTCGGGACCATCCCGCGAGGAATGCACATTTTTCTTCTCTTGGGAGGGGCACCCTCAACTTCGGCCTTCGGGAAACAGAATACCCCAGGGGCACTAGTAAGCTCGACATCCAGCACCGGAATGGAAGAAGGGACACAACGAGCGCTGGAAAGACGACTACCGCTCCTCTGCGCCCGCCGAAGTCCCAGTTGGAGGCGGCGGTCCTCTACTCCCGCAGAATGATCAAAGCAGAAATTCCTGAACCCGCTACTCACCAAGACGTCGACTGGAAAACTCGCAAGTAAAGGGGAAACTCGCCCTTTAACCCACTGGCAGTATTCCGGGGTGGCGGCGTCCCGAAGCCCGGATTTGGCCCCAGGGAAGAAACTACTGCCAGTAAAGCGAGCGTAGAGGGAAGCCCACAGACGGTAACCCTCCTGCGGACTGAAACGCCCCTGCAACTGCTGAGGCGTGCCAGGGACTTCCTGTCGAAAACCCTGCTGACGGGCAAAGCGATGGGGGGAGTACTGCTCCACCTCCACCACATCTCCTTTGCGCCAGACTAAGTAGCCAGGGCGGCAGCTGACCATATTCCAGTAAAGACTATCCGGGAGCCCGTCGTTGTCATACACGGTCGACCTCTCCAAAGGCAGCACCGAATGCTCCGACAGAAATTCAAAATCGACGCTCCCCATCCTCCTCAAAAGGGTACGAGCACACTCTTTCGGACGCTCCCAACTGATAAAGGCGTTCAAAATCCCTCCTACCCCTGGGAGGAAAGGTAACTCGGCTGGATGCCCGCGCCTGGCAAAGATCCCCTTCGGGAAATGCAGAGCTATCCAGCCGTACAAATAATGCAAGGGTCCGAAAGCAGCCGACCGGCCGAGCTCCTCCTTGGCCTTATCTGAGCCAGACAAGTCCCAGTAAGTCCCGCTGAGAGCCCGATACAAGGCGCATAGTATGGCTGGGGTTAGATTGAAGAGCTCGCCCCTCTCCATCCTGGAAGCAGCAAGGAAGGTCCCCGGACGAATGGCCTCCCCAGAACACGGAAGCACGAACCGGCAAAGAAAGATGACCAGCCCGGCGGCTCGGTAAACCGATCGCCACTCCTCGCTGTCCCGTTTCAGGCCAAGGAGTTCCCAGGGGCACTGCTTCCCCTCCATTGAGTGCTTCTCTCGAGCCAAGGAATCGATAGGCCTCACAAAGGAGCGAAGCGGAGGTCTTTGCATCTGAGCGATCTTCCACATCGGGTGAGCTGAGGGCGCTGGAGCTCTATACTCGCCTCTGAACCAAAAATCGACCCAAGAAGAAGGACACACTCGATCTGATTGGTCCCTCGCCGCAATGATAGCATATGCCTTGAACAGAAGGAGGCAAGAACTCGGAGCGTAGCTGCTGTCCAGCAGATCCTTCAAGGCAGGCACCTCCTCTTGGTAGTAGTTCCGTACCTCGGGGCACCCCGAAACGATATGGACATCACGAAGCGAGATGCCTATCTCCCCCGCCCCAGTAAGGAAGGTGTTAGTCTCCGAACACCAAAGCTCACAAAGCGCACGGTACATCCCCTCAGGACGACTGTACTCCCGACGAGCCGGCGCCAGAAATTTGGCCAATAAGTTCATCTCAGGTTCCGCGCCAAAGACCTCGTAGAGCTCGTCCATCCACTCGCGAAAGCCGCAAAGGTACTGGACGTCGCCCCGAGGCCAAGAATCGGGGCCCCATCGGGTCAGCCTAGCACATATCTTCGAGGCAACAACTGGCGTAGGCACGAACTCTTCACCGCAATGATGGAACGGAAGACTCAAACTCGGCCGCAGAAGCTTCATGGAGATCCCTTCGTCAGTATGGATCTTCTCGCTTAATTTCAGCATCCCGCAAGTCGCATCCGCGACTCCATCTTCCGTGATGCGCTCGTGCACAAAGACACGGAGCAACGACAGAAGGTCTTCCCGCCTTGAGCTGCGGTGACGGCGCACACGAGTGAAAGGAAAGCAAAGGCATCTCCTCCCGTCGAAGAAATCCTCGTCTATCCAGCCCGAGGAAGTCAAACTCTCGAAGACGCGGGCCCTGGAGGACCATGAAAGGAGGCAAGTCAAGACAAGCGCACCAAAAAAAAAAAAAAAAGGCCTGCACCCCTGTCGAGAGGATTGCCCGATTCAAGATTACTCTCCAGCCAGCCCACACCCGTGTCGTGACCCGTGCGCCACGAGCCGACACTGGTATCATCGGCGCCTTCGAAGTTCAAAAAAAAAAAAAAAAAAAAAAAAAAAAAAACGAGAAATCAACAAGTGGGGGGGCCTACGGGCCCCTCGCCCCCTTCCAATTGGAGAGCAACAACAAAGAAGGAAAGGGGGGGACCCGCACCCCCCCTCCTTCTCCTTCTTCTTCGCCTGCAGCCCGACCAAACCGCCACGCCCGCCGGACCCGGCCCCCGAGCCCGACCCACTCGGTCCCGCAGCCGCCGGACCCGGCCCCCGCGCCCGATCCGCTCGCGCCCGCCACCCTGCACGCCGGCCCCCGCGCCAGATCCGCTCGCGCCCGCCACCCTGCACGCCGGCCCCCGCGCCCGATCCGCTCGCGCCCGCCACCCTGCACGCCGGCCGCCGCGCGCGCCGCGCGCCGTCGCCGCCTCCCGCGCGCCACCGCACGCTGCGACCCCGCGCGCCGCCGGCCCCGCCGCGCCCCGCGCCGGTGCTGCTGCCGCTGCTGCCCGTGCAGCCCGGAACCGAACCGAAGAAGAAGAAGAAAGAAAAAAAAAAAGAAAAGAAAAGAAGGAAAAAAAAAAAAGAAAAAGAAAAAGGAAAAGAAAAGAAAAGAAAAAGAAAAAGAAAAGAAGAAGAAGAAGAAGAAGGAGGAAGAGAGAGGCGGCGAAGGCGACCCGCACCTCAGCCGCGCTCCTCCATCCTCCCCGCCTCGAGCCTCGTCGCATCGTCGCTTCAAACCCGCCTTCGCAACGACCGCGAAATCGCGCACCATCGCCGCCGACGAAAGAAGCGACACCGGGAAGACGGAGCGAGTCGCGTGCAACCCCAGGCAGCTCTCTTCCGACTACGGTCTTCAGAAGCCGGCAGAACCGTCGCGCAAAAGCACAAGGCCGACGAAAAAGGTGACACCGGGAAGACGGAGCAAGTCTCGTGCAACCCCAGGCAGCTCTCTTCAGATCTTCAGAAGCCGGCGGAACCTTCGCAGAGAAACGCAATGACGGAAGAAGGGGGTAGGGGTCCTTAAATAGACCTCCAACCCCGCCCACGAAAGGAATCAAGGACAAACGCTCTACGATTCCTACGTGTCCAAACCCGACACGCTCTCACCGACGCACTCGTCCTTGAGGGGGCATTTGTAGACACACGAATTTCGTCGGACCCGAACCCGACTCACGTGTGCCAACGCGGATGCAAACCCGACACACGGACCCGACTCGCGCGCGCCGATGCGGACCCGGACCCCATGCGCCAAGGGGGGCCGACCCCTACTAGGGTCCGAACCCCATGGGGGCCGGTCCCTACTAGGACCCGAGCCACATGGGGCCGGCCCTAGTAGGACCCGAACCCCATGGGGGGCCGGCCGGCCCTGCAAGGAAAGGGGAGAAAAAGAAAGAAAAGAAAAAGGAAAGAAAAGAAAGGAAAGAAAAGAAAAGGAAAGAAAAGAAAAGGAAAGAAAAGAAAGAAAAGGAAAGAATACCGCCATGCGCGGGGGGAGGTAGCGTATGACGTCTGCACACGCGCGGATCTGCGCCGATCCCTCGATCCGACGCACAAGACGAAGCGCCCGATCGCCATCGATTTCGTGCGCAAAGTCCAGCCATAATTGCACCCGCCAGAAAAGGAAAACAATCAAATGTTATTCCCTTCATCAATGGATGAATAAAATCCGGGTAATTATGAGAGAGATACAAAAGGGATTTGAAATTAAAAAGTTTCCATATCTCTCTCCCCACCTCTTTGCCTATAAATAGAGGGGGTGGGGGAAGGAAAAAATGGTCGAGAAATTGAAGACGAAGCGCCAGAGCTCTGCAGAAGAGAGCACGCTTCTTCATCGACCCAAGGCTTCACGAGGCACAGTCAAGCCTGTCCCGAGGGATCGGCTTACTGAAAGTCCTCATCGACGTGAAGACCCTTGCGCACGACGATCACCCCTTCGACTCCGTTCACGAAGAAGAAAGCTCGGAGAAGAAGAACCCTTCGACTCCGAGGACGCCAGAAGCAAAGGCCGGAGAAGAAGAGGAGCGGCACTACCCCGTCGTCTCCAACAAGCTTCGACTCCGATCAAGCCCAAAAGCCCGGAGAAGAAGAGGAGCGGCACTACCCCGTCGTCTCCAACAAGCTTCGACTCCGATCAAGCCCAAAATCCCGGAGAAGAAGAGGAGCGGCACTACCCCGTCGTCTCCAACAAGCTTCGACTCCGATCAAGCCCAAAAGCCCGGAGAAGAAGAGGAGCGGCACTACCCCGTCGTCTCCAACAAGCTTCGACTCCGATCAAGCCCAAAAGCCCGGAGAAGAAGCTCGGAGCGGCACTACCCCGTCGGCTCCAACAAGTCCTCGATCCCGATCAAGCTCCAAAGCCCGGAGGAGAGAAGCGAAGCGTCATCACCACGTCGTCTTCGACCAACACCTGCACCATCCACGAAGAAGAAAGGCTGGAACAGATCATCCGAAGCGTCACTACCCCGTCGTCTTCATCAACAAAAGCCGACGCTACAACCGTCGCACGGAGATCGGTGCTACCCCCACCATCTTCGAAAGCATTCTTCGACCCCGATCACGCCAAAGAAGCCCGGAGAAGAAGAGAAGTCCCGTTGACACGCAAACCGTCGAAGCACCGGAGAAGTAGCCCACGTCGTTCGAAGAAGAAGATCGAGTAAACGCCAAAGCTAAAGCAACGCAAGAAGCCAAAGCAAAGCCCCAGTAAAGCCCGCGCCAAAGCAAAGCAAGTGCCAAAGCCAAGCGACTACGCCGGCCACGAGCAAAAGCACCGCACGTTCTAGCCGATACGACGCGAAGTCCGGAAGAACGAAAGCATCGCAAGTCTCTCCCAGCTACGTCCAAGTGCAAGCGCCGAAGCAAAGCAAAAGCCAGAGCCACGCCGGAGCCAAGCCAAAGCCAAAAAGCCAAAGCCAAAGCCAACGCCAAAAGCTCGATCGACGCCGCGAACCGACGATCAAGGACACCGAGGTCAAGCAAGGAACGAGGAAGACGCGAAGACCGAGGAACGAAGCCGAAAACCCCCTAGCCGAGAAAGCGCGAAGCACGGAAGGGACAAAGCAACGGTGGACATTCCTTAGCCTCTCCAAAACCCTCTCCCTGTAAAGACCCCTGTCCTGGGCTTCTCCTTCAGAGCTCTCGCACGAACACCACGTGGAGACGCGGATCAAAGGGATCCCCCAGAAGATCTTTCCCACAATCCCCTGATCAAAACTCGCCGCAACCCGGACTCGCTACACCCGAGCAACCCGGGTCCCGGCCACAATTGTAATCTCGTTTTGTGCAATAAAGCCGACCCGTACCTTTTTTGCGCATACAGCAGGTATGATCTCTAACAAGTAGATCTAACATAATTAGAACATGCATTCATGCTAGATTGTTCTTTTGCGTTAGATCGTCGTTAGGGGTTCGCGTAGTTGCCATGCTAGTTTCATACACGCATATGTAGATCGTTTCGATGAAAATTTTAATATGTAACGCACACCGCCTACGGTCCTCGGACCTTCACGTTGCTTCCGCTGCGGGCCTCTACCATGGATTTATTTCCAACAGCTGCTATCTACCGGAATATGAGAGAGAGAGAGAGATAAAGAGAGAGAGAGGCCAGGGGGTCGGGTTCCCGCACCGGCGGCTGCCAATGATCGGGCTAGATCAGAGTGATAGGGGTGGCGTTGGCGACAGGCCAGGCATTCGACGATTGGCTGGCGATTAGTCAAGATCAAGGCGACGGGCGATCGGGTGCTGGTCGGTTGGACTGTGGCCAACAATTGGGCTGGATCGGGTCAATGAGTGCGCTGATGATCCAATAACCTAACGGTGTTAGGGTCAATGAAAACGAGAGAGAGGGAGTCCGGTGTTAGAATTGGTGAGGTCTATAGCTCGTAAAAACCTATAGTTTAGCTATGTATGGTTGATAGTATATGATTGCATATTGGTACGTACCTTAGTACGTGTTCTGATTACAGAACAGAGAGCCATGGCTACATGGTAATCCTCTTGAGTGGGAGACTCAAGGGACTGGTCCCATGTAACCTAAATACGTTCACAGCTCTGATTAGGGTTGGTCGCCCTATCAGGTTAAGCTGTTGGGATGACAGAGCGTGGGTGTCTCCACCACGGTCATTACCAGACACAGATTCTGTGGTCGAACGGAACCAACACGGTGCACAGATCGATGAGCAGACATCGGTGCACTAAACCGTGTTTCTGCTTAGGGTAAAAGGTCCTAAACCCTGAGGAACCATGTCTGGTGGACTAACCAGTTGTGTGGTGCTTTGGCGCACCAATGTGTGAGGATCCGGATGCAGTGACCCAAAACCACGGTGTACTGGGTTACCCGGCTGGTGTTGCATCAGCATGTCACTCCTGCAGGCTATCCACACCCCTAACGGGAGGTGCGTTCCTTGGTCTGACCTACGTCGTATTAAACCCTGGCCAGGTGGTCATCAGTTCGACTGGTGACGGATCCGGTTACTCGACAGAGTTATCGGAGGTACGATGTACGTGGTCAACCTGGAAGGAACCGAGTCATATGAGCACTCAAGTCTGACGATATTCTCCACCGCTCGAGTTGCGTCATGGCACCAGTGGAGGGACATCGGGTTTACCATACTAAGCGGAGAGCAGGGGTATGAGGGAGAACATAGTAAGTCCCGGGGAATTGGAGTGCAGCCTGCGTCGCACTCTGGGTGGCTACGCAGGTTAACTCGGACTCAAGGATCGATGGTACACTCGGGTAGTGTGTCGATCGAGTCTGAGTTGGAAGCCATGAACCCTGGTCCCTGAAGGTTCCACCTTATCGATATTATGTACGGTTCTTATACCATCTCCTCAAAACACATAACGTAGTTAGAGGAAGCGAGTAGTCCAAGCCTACGCTCCGTGAGTGCTTCGCACTAGTGCACGGTAGATGCGTAGCTACGTGTGTGCACTAAGGGGAAACCCTAGGTTAGTGCAGAGACGCATGTAGCAATTCCTTGTCATAAGTGAACTTTGCCACATGGGTGCGATGCACCGGGACATGTTGCGAGTTGACTAGTTGACTTCACTAGGGGTACCCTACGGGAACCTCAGAGAATAGTGAAATCACTGGTGCACTTCACTTATGTGTGCCTAGCAAAGTCTCGTACACGAGGAACGGCCAACTAGTGACATAAGGGCGTTTTGGTCATACCATGCGCCACTATGCACTAAGGGGGCCGGCCCTAAGTGTTGAGAAATTGGTAAAGGCCGGCCCTATTAGTTTCAGGAGGTTGTTGCCTCCGATGAAAGGGTCGGTCAAGAGGCGCAGAAAACGGGCTGGTTTTGACCGTTTTCGAAAACAAGGAAAAGATAGAGATAAAAGAAGAGATATATAGGGAGAGGTTTGAATCAGTCAATCCTATCCGCTAGGCTTATCCGTAAGGATAAGGCCGGCCCTATATAAGGCATAGGGAGAGAGGGGGGGACGAAATTAATGAGCCATACAAGCCCTAGGGCTGGCCCAAGCCATGGGAGAAACCCTAGCCACCCCCTCTCCTCTCTTCGCATCTCCTCTCTTGTCTCTCTCTCCCTCGCTTGCGCCATTAGATGGCGACTCGTCTTCCTCACGTGGTGTTTCGTAGAAGGAGAAGGCTCATCGTATGGAGGCACTCAGAGATCTATCGACGAGGTGCCGTGCATCGTGTGAGATCGGGTGAACTAGAAGGCGTCTCCCGCAACCTTTTGCTGTCCAGAATCTGCACAGAAAATCAGCGTTGTTTCTGTGATTCCGGGAGCTACAGAAGTCCAAACGATGTGAAACTTGTTGCAAAAGTTGCGTCTCGAAGTTGGATACCTTCAGTTCAAATTTCAGCCCAATCAGAGTTCGGAGCAGAACGTTATGGCCATCGCACCAAAGCTATGTCGAGCAGATCCGTAGCCCGTCTCCATCGATAAAGAAGAAATTTGTCGCGGTGAAAGATTCCGCACGCAGGTATGATCTCTAACAAGTACATCTAACATAATTAGAACATGCATACATGCTAGATTGTTCTTTTGCGTTAGATCGTCGTTAGGGGTTCGCGTAGTTGCCATGCTAGTTTCACACACGCATATGTAGATCGTTTCGATGAAAAATTTGATATGTAACGCACACCGCCTACGGCCCTCGGACCTTCACTTTGCTTCCGCTGTGGGCCTCTACCATGGATTTATTTCCAACATCCGGAGGGGCTGTGGCTGATGTGGGGTACAAAGACAAGGGTATAGTTGATATTCAAACATGTTTGAGTAAGTGATTTAGAAACATAGAGGATACAGGGGATAATTAAAGATTTTTGGGGTGTGAATAAAATTTTCCTAAATAAAGACCTATGAGGGGATTTAGCACTAATTAGCCCAATTTTTTTTGGGGCTCTAGTGGGCAGTCTCTGGCAGTGGATTGCATTAATGAAAAGGAAGCTCACATTTACTTATTAACGTAAAGTCCCTACAACAACCTAGAATTAAAGATTGAATACTGCTTCCTTTCTTTACTGTCTATCGAACTCCAAAAGATAATAAATTCCTTTAATTTTTTCAAATTTATCAAGCATACCATTATCATGTTATATGAACTGTCGCTCAGAAAACTTCTATCAAATCATCAAAAAGCTCAAAACCAATAAAGAAAAAATCCATGCGGCCGTCGTCATTTTCTTCGTACCAGTCGGTAAGGAGCTCGTCGGCGATCGAGGGACAAACATCCATCAGAGTGGCCACCCAGCCACTCCGATCGATGGCCGAGGCTAGTGCGCCAACCCCCCCTTGGCCGCTAGAGTTCTGATTGTTTTTCTCTTTGCAGCTAACCAATGGTTGGCTTGGCATGTGCAAACCCCACCCTGTGCTGCCTCCTATGACATCGCTCTCCAGTTGTGTAGGGTAATCGACCAACTACTCCGATCGATGGTCGAGGCCAATGCACCCCCACCCTCCCACCCTGTTCGTTAGGGTTCTGATTATTGTTTTCCGGTGGTTAAAGGTTGCCAGTCCAACCCGTTGTCCTTCTCTTTGCTTTCCGGTGGTGCAATATTGTTGCCAGCCCAGCCGATGGCCGGCAGGGCATGTGCAAACTTGACCCCGGGGTAGCATCATGTGATGCCACTCTTCGATGATGCAGAGTGGTCGACCAACCACTCTGGTCGGTGGTCGAGACGAGTGGGCAACCTCTCGAGCTACTAAGTTTTTTATTGTCGCTCTTCGATGGTACATGGTGGCGATCTTGATCCATCGTCTTTATCCTTACAGTCTATCGATGACTAGAGCCCCATCGGGCGTGTGCAAATCCCACCCTCGGGGCCGCCTCCTTTATCGCCGCTCTCCGATGGTGCTTTTATATAAAATTTGATATAAATATCCAAATTCTGAAACGTTGCTCGTTATCATTCAATTATTGCTCTTATATTTTAAACATAATTTATAGATATTTAATATTTTTTAAAATATGTAATATTACTCTAATGTATCATTTAGATCTGTATTGTAAAGCTATTGCACTTTGAAACATATATAAATTTAAATTTTAATATAATTTAATCTAAAATAACAAAATTTTGAATTGATGCTCTTTATAATTCAACTGTTGCCCTTATATTTTTAACTAAGTTTCGTAGAGATTTAATTTATTTAGAAATTGTGTGCCCTTTGAAACATAGATAAGTTTAAATCCAATCAAACTTTGACATAAAATATCCAAATTCTGAATTGTTGCTCTTTATCATTCAATAATTGCTCTTATATTTTAAGCATATTTTTTAGAAAGTTAATGTTCTTTAAAATGTATAACATTACTCTAATGTATCTTTTAGATCTACATTGAAAAACTATTACTTTTGAAATATATGTGAATTCAATTTCAAATATAATTTGATTTAAAATAATAAAATTCTGAATTGACGCTCTTTATAATCCAATTTTAGCTTTTATATTTTAACCAAATTTTATGTCTGCATTTGAAAATATAATCTTTTGAATTGTTGATCTTTATAAACCAATTGTTGCTCTTGTATTTTTAACAAGCCTTACATATATTTAATTTTTTATAAAATATATAACATTGCCCTTTAAAATATATATGAATTAAAATTCAATTAAAATTGGATCTAAAATCACTAAATCATGAATTGTTGCTCGTAACAACCCAATTGATGCACTTTTGTTTTTAACCAATTTACGGAGATTAATATTCATAAAAATATACAATGTTGATCGAATATAATTATTAAATCTTGTTCCTTGGTGTTAAAAATTAAGAACCACAATCCAAGCTTCAGAAACGAATTGATATTATTTACATCTGAATTAGCGATAATCGGTCACCCGCCCCGACCCCGTCGTCCGCCACCCACCTCCGCCCACCATCGGTGGTGGTGGATGGTAATCGATGGACCGGCAGTCAGTCGCGGGTGGCAGGTGGCAGCGGGCGAACGGTGGGCGATGAAGGTGGTGGCCGGTGGTTGCGGTAAAGTGGCATGTGGGGCGGCGGTGACCGATAGTGATGGAATCCCCATGAGATTCATCCCATGGTCCATAGTTCCACCGATCATGGGATGCCACCTATCAGTTTTGTGTTGAGTTTTGTTAAATAACATTATCAATCATGGGATGCGACCTATCAGTGTGACGAAGTTTGGCTTTATGGTTTTCCGGCTCCACTACGTGAATTGGCTTTTCTGGATGTTAGTCCATGTATGTTTTTGAGGAGATAAGAGCTTGTCCCTGTCTCCGAAGTTGTATTTCTTCTCTGTTGATGTAGTGTAGCATGTATTTCTAACATAACCGATAATGTTTCGCTATTCTATACGCTAAAAATTTCTTCTGTCAAGTATTAATCACCGATTCTCCATTTACTATGGGCCCCACTTACCTTTACCAAACCCTTCACAGTTCACACACGGTCCACACCTCCTGCGGCTGATAGGCTAGGTAACGTAGCCCCCAAGTTTTGTTCTTCATTAAGGAATTTATATTCATACCCCATTAACATGTAGATAACCCCGGTTCACCTATATCCCAGACAATTGTTTTTTTATGACAAAAATACCCACTTTGATGTTGAAGTTGTTTGGTTTTCGTATTTTGGGGTACTAGTTGTTGTGGGTGGTTAAACAAGGTAAGAAAACCATCTCTCTCTCTCTCTCTCTCTCTCTCTCTCTCTCTCTCTCTCTCTCTCTCTCTCTCTGGGTGTGACTAATCTGTTAAACCACTAGTGCATGCCTGTGTCTGTTGGCACTGCAGCGGGACGCCTTCGGCAGCAACACACATGAACGCCTTTGGCAAGAAAATACTTTCGACGACAACACCGGCATTCATAGGGACACCCATTGCTCGCTTGTGCCGATTGGCACGAAGCGGGCACCTTTGGCGCGACCAACTCCCTCTCACCTATAATCGATCAACCACAGCTGTCTCTGTTCGAACGGATTCCTCGAGATCAACCCAATGGTTTGGGGCGGTCGAAATTTCAGCAGGTGGGTTTATAGCCGTTGATGCGAACAACGATCACGGGATGAACGGTCAAATTTAGTGCAGTTTCAATGGGCCGGGATTTTAGGGGTTAAATGTAGTTTAAATGGGTTGGGATTTGAAACCAAGGAGAGATCGTGCGTTGATTTTTGAACGAATGGTTAGATCTATTTGGTTCATTTTTATCCAGTCAGCTTGTCCTAGTCACCGTTTGGTTCCGTATTGTCTAGTCAGCACATAACCGACGTCCCTTGTTATATAGATGTTAGAACCATCTCTGTCTTTCTCTCTACAAAACCTATCACGTAATGTAAGGTGATCGATCCGACGAGTGGAGAGGCCTCCTAGGGAGGTATTTATTAGGGGTGGCAATGGGTCGGGTCGGGTCGGGTTCGGCTCGGGTTGAGACATAGGTATAAGGGCAAAACACCCAACCCGAACCCGACCCGTTTAATAAACGGGTCAAAAACTTAAACCCAAACCCGACCCGCCAAATAAACGGGTTGACCCGACCCGACCCGTTTAACCTGTTTACTAAACGTATCGGGTCGGGTCGGGTTGGCTCAGGTTGGGTCAACAAAACCCATGTAAACTTGCCAGGTTGGGTCAAGACAAGTCGAATTGGGCCGGGTCTGATCAGGTAGGTTCGGGTTGGCTCGGGTCGGGTCGGGTTGACACGACCCATTTGGTAAACGGGTCAAGTCGGGTCAATTGGGTTATAAGTACAAACCCGAACCCAACTCATTAAATAAACGGGTCAATCGGGTCGACCCGTTTATGACCCGAACCCGTTTAGGCCAAACCCAAATCCACTAACTTCGGGTCGGGTTCGGGTCGGGTTGGCGGGTCGGGTCAAGGATTGCCACCCCTAACTATTTATAGGATTTTAAACTTGAGGGGGTGAAAGTGATAATCGGTTAAACTACATGGGGTCATATGAAGTTTATCCAATATATTAATTGTTGTAATCGGGTAGAGAGTGGCATCAATTAATAGGCAATAAATTAAATGTGGATCCCCTAGTAATAAATTGGGCAACAGAATGAAAAATAGGGAGACTTAGTGGAGTTTTTTTTTTTGCTTCCGGATAATAAGTGATGCATCTGAACTGTTCCATAATGTTTAAAGAGAAAGGGAGATGTATGATGGTGTAGAAAGGTTATGGATGACGTACACCAATCGTGGTTGGGTGTAAAATTTAGATCGGACGATTCTCTATTTTTCAATGAACGGTCTACAAGCATCACTGAGCATTTGGAGCAACAGTCCGATTGGAGAAAAAAAAATTGATTTAGAGATAAGTCTCTGACAAAAGTACCGACTTGCAATAAGCCCCCCTATAAGTCCCATAGTGCATTAGGTCCCTCCTGAAAATTCCATCGATCCAAAAAGAAAAAAAGACAACAAAACCTAACCGAAGTTCATCAAATTTTTATTTCGTGCAAACAACTAAACCCGAACGCTTGCACGAAAACAATTTCTAATCACTTTAGATTGTCGAATTAAAATCACAAACAAACCATATTTTTTTCTATATATTTTTATTTAAAAAAATCCAGCAACCAAACAAAAGTTACTGTTTTTGACCAAATTGTTACTCTCTATCAACGAAATATAATAGACTTGGTTTCATATAGTTTAATACATTTTTTTGTCACAAAAAAAATCATATTGTCATCAGATGTGCATAAATACTTTTCAACAGATAGCTACTCTTTTTTACCGAATTTGTACTATTCAATGTGCAAGATATAATTAACTTTGTTTGACATAGTTAAATACATTTATTTTGACTCAAAAAAAATATGGAGTGCCAAAAAGCAAAGCTCGGTGGCTCGGTTCAGTGCGGTGGCTGAGTATCGCTCAATGACTTCAACCACAACAGTGTTAACTTGGTTATCTTATGTGTTGTGCAATATGGGAGCGTCTTTTTCTCATCCACTGATTTACATTGTGACAATATTAGTTTTTTTTTTTTTAAGGGAGGGCTTGAGCCCACCCTTGCCCTAATGTGCTCCGCTCCTGCGAAGGCGCCCCTCTCTCCCTCTCTCTCTCTCTTGGAGGCAGTTCGTCGGAGGCAGATAGCGTCAGAGCCGCCGAAGGCTGTTCTTTTGCTTTTTTGGTGTTGACAATTGATATCTAGAAAACCATGTATGTCGTTCAAGAAGATGAGTAGTGCCGCCGAAGGCTGCCAGGCGAGCGCCAAATGTGGTCACCTCCGCCCTCGTCGAAAATGACCGTCGTAGATGAATATGCACAACCTGACCGAATGTGGACAACTCTTTTGAACTAGATCGCCATCGTCAAATGCAGGGGCGGACCCACGTTGGGGCGAGGGGGGGCTCAAGCCCCCCCTGACTTAAAAAAAAAAAAAATCAGATTTAATTGGTTTGAAATCCGGTATCCTGATATCCCACGACCCGGCGACCCCGAGAGTCCCGCTCCCGTATAAATTGACCCCCGCGTCCCGGACCCCGCCCCGTCAGCCCTCACGGACTCACGGACCCACGGTTTCACCCTCCCCGACGCGGCGACGTCCTCTGTTCGTTCGAAAAAAAACAGAAAACCTAGCGGTGCTGTGGTCTGCGGGCCGGCGGCGGCGAGTCGGCGACGGAATCACGGAAGTCTTTTGAGTTTGAGCAGACTGAGCATCTCGGCCCTCTCCCGAACGGGCCGAACCCGATCTCGGCGGCCGGCGGCAACGAGCTCTACTCTTCTCCCTCCGTGGCGAGTCGGTCGGAGTCGTCGCCTCGTCGAACGGTCGGACCCTTCATTACTTCAAGGCTTCAACCTTCAACAGTTCAACGGTTTCAACTTTCAACCTCACAAAGACACAAACTCACCACTCACCAGGTCGGCTATCACTTCTCAACCTCTCACCATTCACCAACCTTCGAAGTTCGGTCCCTTCCTTAATTCCATTATTTTTTACTGTTTCTGTCATTCAGTGGAGGGGGGATTTTGACCTTTCGGGGGAATTAATCTTGAACTTTGATTCTTTTAAAAGAAAAGATCTCAATTCATAATTTCATTGAAATTAGAAATTAAAATATATTCTTTGATCTATTGTTAATACAAACTACAAAGTACAAACTGATATCACAGATTCACAATACAAATTGATACAAAAAAAGATGGAATGAGTGCAACTGTGCAAGAAATTTTTTTCGTTCGGTACAAGTAGAACCCGGTATTTGATTATCGGGTTTAAACTCGGTATTCTGGATACCGGGTTTATCCGAAAATCCAACAAAAAAACGACAAGTTACAAGTATGGGACCTTGGTATCCATAAAACGGCTAACTGGCTAAGTGTGGGTTAAACTCGGTATCCAGAATACCGGGTTTAAACCCGATAATCCAAATATCGGGTTATACTTGAAACGAAATCCAGAAATACTATTTTTGCAATTGTAAGTGGCACATTTTCTTATGAATTTTTGCTAAGCAAATATTATTAAAGTTTATATTATTTTTTAATATTTATGCCCCCCTGAGGAAAAATTCTGGATCCGCCACTGGTCAAATGTAGATGTCCGAGCCGAACATGTCCAATTGCGGACTGGCACATACATTACTAATATAATACATAAAACAAGTATACAAGGCAGGCATCCATTAAATCTGATTGGTAAGTGATACGTGAGTAACGTGATGAGTGGGGGAGTCAAATTTGCCCAATACTTTTAACATGGGGTGCAGCTAGGGACGCAAAGTTTTCTTGATAAAATATAAAAATAAGGGTAAATTAAGCACCACCACGCAACAAACGGAAAAGAAAAACAATTTAAAATTTATTTTAAGAGCAAATTCAAATCTAAAAGAATCTTCCGTCCTCAAACTGGGAAAATTTTCAACACATCCAGCGTACGCTACAACCGCGGGGCCCACTGCATTGTGCTGGGTGCTGATAGGCTATGGGCAACGGTTGTAACGTACGTAGGATGTGCTGAAAAATTTTCCGTCCTCAATGATACCCGTTGTGTTCAGCGCTCTGTTTCCCGCCCTCCATTTTGGGCCACGCCCTGATCTCATCGATCAGACGGCTCAACCCGTCGTAGGACGGGCCCCCTTCCTTCACGGCCGCCCTCGCGGCCTCCCCCAGCTCCGCAGCCCTCCGGCGCATCCCCTCCGCCGCCTCGTCGCCGCGCATGATCCGTCCCACCGCCCCCCCTATCTCTGCCGCCCCTACCACCACCTTCTCCTCCTCCACCGTGCTCCGGAGCCCCTCCCACATCGGCACCCCGATGCGCAGCACGTCCACCACCAGCTTCTCGTTGATGAACTGCTCCGTCGACAGCGGCCACGTGGCCATGGGCAGCCCCGCGGCCACCCCTTCCAGCACCGAGTTCCACCCGCAGTGCGTCACGAACCCGCCCACCGCCCGGTGGCTCAGCACCGCCACCTGCGGGGCCCACCCCCGCACCACCAGCCCCCGCCCCGCGGTCCGTTCCTCGAACCCCTCCGGCATCCACCCGCTGCCGCCGTCCCTCACCACCCAAAGGAACGGGTCGCCGGCCGCCTCCAGCCCCAGCGCTATCTGCCGGAGCTGCTCCTCGGAGAAGTGACTCCAGCTCCCGAAGCAGGCGTACACCACCGACCCCGACTCCTTCGAGTCGAGCCACTTCAGGCACCGGACGCGGTTGGCGGCTGCGGCGGAGTCGTCGTCGCCGCCACGCACGGCCTTATCCTCGTCGTCGCCGTAGGCGAGCGCCACCGGCCCCACAAACCAGGGCCTTATACCGCCGATCTTGAGATAGTGGTCGGCGTAGGCGGACTCCATTCCGGCGAAGCTGTTGATGATTACGCCAAAGCAGCCTCTCTCCGCCGCGTCGAGGTGGTCCATGACGGCGGTGATGTGGGTCTCGGAGCGGAGGAAGTCGGGGAGCTCGCGGCGGACCATGTGGATGGGGTGGGGGAGGAAGGGGACAAGGAAGGGCTGGGAGTCGTCAGAGATATCGATAGAGAGGTGGGGGCGGTTTCGGATAAGGCTGCCGAGGATGCAGATGGGGAAGAGGCCGAGGGCCGGGAAGGAGAGGCGGGGGACGCCCAGAGCGGCGGCTATGCTTGTGGTCCAGTAGAAGTGAGTGTCGGAGATGACAGCGTCGGGGCGGTGGAGGTGGAGGAGGCTCTCGTGGGTGGGGCGGGTGTAGGGGGTTGCGGCGTCGATGAGGTGGGCGTCGGCAGGGGGAAGGTGACTGATGTTCTCGACGCCGGGAGGAAGGCCGGCCTCGGCTGAGGGGAAGGGGTAGAGGAGGGTGCGGATGGGAAGGCCGGAGGCAGCGGCGCGGTCGACGGTGTGGCGGATGAGGGCGGCGTTGGCGGGGGTTACGAGGATGGTGGAGTCGACCCCGCGGGAGGCGAAGAGGAGGGCGACGTCGACCATGGGGATCATGTGGCCCGTGGCGAAGAAGGGTATGAAGAAGAAACGGAGTGGGCGGGGGGCCGCCGCCTCCGCTGCTTCTCCGACGGCGGAACCCATGAAGGCACGACAACTGGGAGGGAGGGAGGGATCCGGATCCGGATCCGGGTGATGATTCTGCATGCTAAAATAGAAAAGCCAAGGCTGAGTCGCTGGCGCGTTTATTGTTCATTAAGGTGCACGTTAGCACGTGATATTTAAAAAAAGGGAAATTTTATTCATACCCCATAAATCTGTAATTAGCCCCCATTTCCAACAAACTTGAACACACCCCATTTTTTTTTTCATACCCCATTCCTATCCCAAAAATACCCTTCCCCCTCACACCCCACCTTCAATACACCCCACTTAAATGGCCCGCCCCAACTTGATTATACCCCAATCAAACACATACCCCCTAAAATATACCCCAATTATATGCACTCTTAAATACACCCCACTCTTAAATAAACCCCATGCAGTTGGCTGATACTTTTTTTTTTGAGATCGGCGGGTGTCCCGAAACCTTTCGGGCAATGACCCACTTCCAGTTGGCTGCTACTTGAAGGCACAAGTAGAGCTGCAACTTGGGCGGGCCAACCTGAACCCAACCCGAGACCAACCCGAACCCAACCTGAATTTGGGCGGGCTAATCCAAGCCCAACCCGAATTATTTCTCCTCGACCCGACAGCACCCGACACGAAGTTAGCGGGTCTGGGTCAAGGCTAAACGGGTTCGGGTCGTAAACGGGTCGACACGATAGACCCGTTTAATAAACAGGTCGGGTCCGGGTTTAGGGTTTGGACACGGTAGACCCGGGAAGACCCGTTTAGTATTCAACGGTTGGGTCGGGTCAGGTCTACCAGCAATCTGATACTATAATATATAATACCAGTGGGTCTTTTGTTAGGATTGATGTGTTCTAAGCTTGTAAAACTTTAAGTTTTGCTCTAATAAAGATTGATAGTTATTAATATATATGAGATGCATATAGGTGCGTAACATAGTTACGTGTTCTTTAGAGAACAGAGAGTCATGGTTATATGGTAGTCCACTGAGTTGAAGACTAAGTGGATTGGTCCCGTATAACCTAAATATGTTCGCAGCTATGATCAGGTTGGTCGCCTCATCATGATAAGCTGTTGGCGATGACAGTTCATGGGATGTCTTCACCATGGTCATCACCAGGCACAGTGTCTGTGGCTGAACGGAACTAACACGGTGTACAGATCAGTGAGCAGACACTGGTACACTAAGCCGTGTTTCTGCTTAGGGTAAAACGGTCCTAAACCCTAAGGAACCACGACTGATGGACTAACCAGTTGCGTGGTGCTTTGGCGCACCAATGTGTGAGGGTCCATATACAGTGATCCAAAACCACGGTGTACTGGGTTACCCGGCTGGCGTTGCATTAGCGTGTCACTCCTGCAGGCCATCCACACCCCTGATGGGAGGTACGTTCCTTGGTGTGACTTACACTGTACCAAACCCAGGCCTGGTGGTCATCAGTTTGACTGTTGACCGGGTTCGATTACTCGACGGGGTAATCAGAGGTACGATGTATAGGTCAACCTGGAAGGAACGAAGTCATATGATCATTCGAGTCTGATGGTAGTCTTCACCGCTCGAAGTGAATCATGGCATCAAGTGGAGGGACAGCGGGTTTACCACTACTAAGCGGAGAGCAGAGGTATGATGGAGAACATAGTAAGTCTGGGTGAATTGGAGTGCAGCCTGCGTCGCACTCTGGGTGGCTACGCAGGTTAACTCGAGCTCAGAGGATCGATGGTACACTCGGGTAGTGTGTCGATCGAGCTTGAGTTGGAAGCCATGAACCCCGGTCCCTGATGGTTCCACCTTATCAACATTATGTACGGTTCTTGAACCGTCTCCTCGGAACACCATAAGCATTAGGAGGAAGAAAGAAGTATACGCTCCGTGTGTGCTTGGCACTAGAGCACGGTAGATGCGTAACTACATACGAGTACTAAGGGTTGAGCCCGAGACTAGTGCAGAGTCGCATGTAGTAATCCCTAGCCATAAGTGAACTTCGCTGCATAGGTGCGATGCACCTGGGTATGTTGCGAGTTGACTAGTTGACTTTGCTAGAGGCACCCTCCGGTGGCCTCAATTAATAGTAGGTAACTAGTAAAGATCACTTAGGAAGTGGCCGCTAGGTATCGCACGCTAGAAATGGTCAAAATGAGGCGTCGGGGCGTTTTGGTAAAAACCTCACTCTACCGGACCTCACTATTGGCCGACCCTAGTAGTGAGGCACCTTGCTAGGGCCGGCCCTATGATGTAGGGATAAGAATCCCTCATCTATAGGGCCGGCCATATAGATAGGGATGGGGCGATAAAAACGGATAAAGTCGAGCCCTAAAAAGTGGGAAAACGGATAAATACGCAGAGAGATAAAAAGGAGATAATGGAGAGATAATGAGAGGGGGTTATTATCCCCTTGGATCCTTATCCAAGGGGGTTGGACGGCCCTATAAAAGGACCTATGGGCGCCGGCCCCATGTGCTAGAAAATCCGAACCCCCCCTCCTCTCATCTCTCTAGTTCTCTCCCGTTTCATCTCCCGTTTTCCGCTTGCTACTTCGTCTTCCTCGCGTGGAGTTCTGAAGAAGGAGAAGGGTCGTTCTTCGGAGGCACTCAGAGATCCGAGAGCGACGTTCCGTGCATCGTGTGAGATCGGGTGAACAAGAAGGCAACATCTCCATTCGTACCATCGGCATCTTCGCGAATGATCTTCCGTCTCCATCGACAAAGAAGACAACTCTCCGCGGTTAAGAGATCCGTACGAAAGGTATGTGTAATCTAACATGTAGATCTAGCGAGCATTATGATTTGCATGCATGCTAGTTAATCATTACGCTAGATTGCCGTTAGGGGTTTTCGATTCTCGTGCATACACATGCACACATATGTAGATTAGTTTCTATGAAAATTAAATAGTGTAACGTGCACCATGAACGGTCTTTCGACCGCCAAATCGCTTCCGCTGCGAGCCTCTGACCCGGATTAACTTCCAACAATTAGTATCAGAGCCGCATTAGTGGTATGCGTTTCATGTTTTTTTATGAAACTAACATGTGTGCGCATGATGAATGCGTGAGATCATCGGGGTTCTTACGCTTAGATCATGCATATGTATAGATTGTGCTTGTTCTATTAATTATTCTTGCAGGGCGCCGCTATAAAAATCTAGATCTATGCTTTGTGCTTGCTACCGGGGGTCGGACCCCGAGTTAGCAATTGTCTGGATTTGCTTTCTATGTGTGGATTTGTAATTGAGCCGTAGATTGGGCGAGTGATGGGGGTTGACCATCCTCGCTTTCCCATGGCCTTTTTTTCTAGGTGTGTTTTCTCTTCTTTCTAGGAAATTGTGTACGAGCGAGCACTTGCTCGAAGCGTACTAGAATTTTCGGTTACAGATCGAGAAGAAAGATGTGCCAAAGAAATCCACCATCAGGAGCGGAAGCGGAACCCTGGAGGATGAAGACGATCCGACAAAGTGTTCGCGAGCGCGACGAAGAAGCCAGACCGAGGAACCTTGCTAAGAAAGCTAGAGGCCTGCGCTGTGCAAATTAGGTTCAGGGGTCGGACCCTGAACTTAATTCAGTTTTAATGGTTGCTTTCTTTAATTAGTTCTTTATGCTTCATATCGAATCCCGATGAGATAATATGATTATCAGTTTTCAGAGGGATGCCTTTCCCCTCCGGTCCAAGCGACTGTTTGAGGTTAGGATCCCGCTAGATGACGCCTATTATTTAGTTGACTTTTGATGTTAGTGGGATCCCATCACATATGGTTATGCCACCATTAGGAGAGCACCCGACTAGTCGGGTGTGTCTATTTGGCCAGCATCGAAATCAAAGATGAGATGGAGATCCATTGAACATCAATTGTCAAATCTATAATCAAGGCGCCATGACTAGTGGGAGTTCTTTCCAGTGAGTCTGACTCTAGGATTAGCTCCAGAGCATTAGCGTGATAACCAATTTTTCAAAGCATCGATATTCTTGGAATATGTAATGTGACCCTTGAATGGAGAAATCCACTTGAGGCAGGGACTCTGATATTCCGAGAGTGATTAATGCTAGGCGAAGGGCTTGAACGCTAGTGGGAGCATGGTGTGACCAGGGTCTAGTATTTAGGAGGTCGCTACCTTTGCATTTGCATAAATTCATACTCGCAAAATAACCCTCAGAATTATAAGGGATGCAAGAGAGGACTTTTATAAGATCCTCTGGCCTCCACGGCCAGTCGTTTTGTGTTTGGGTGGGGATGCATAACTTCACACCCCCTAGGGTGGGAGCTGTGTGTTTCCATGCCAAATTACTTAATGACCTCCCTGAGGATATGACGATTACGGGGCCAGGAGAGAAGGGCTTTTCATCCCACCCTAGTGGGGGCCGCATGAACTCCCGTGTCGTAATTGCTTAGGCTCGTGGGTAAGCATCCTAAGTACACGTGAGGTATTCGTTGCAAAGACAACGGTGATCACGTGGTACTGGCCAAAAGATAACCATGGTCCATCACAGCCCTTAGTTGGCAGATTTGGATAGGGTCAAGGAAAAGGCCCGTGTAAGCGGATTGACGCTGTATGATGCCCCCTAGGGCAGATACAGTCGATTCCGAGATCTTACATACATGGTTAATTAATCCATGGTAATGACTTCGCTTGAGGGTAGCGTTGACATATGGATATAATTAGCTTGTTTTAAAAATCCATAAAATAAGTTTTTTAATGCATACTCATTTTTCAATCTTTATTTTCAGATGACTAAGTCAGACCCCCTGTCCGCTATCCTAAATGACCACAAACTTACCGGTCCCAACTATGAGGACTGGAAGCGCAACCTGTACCTGATCCTAAGGATTGGGAAACATATGACAGTCCTTAATGACCCTGAGCCAGATTTGCCAGGACCCAATGCCACAGAGGCACAGTTAAAGGCATTCATTGACTGGAAGGAATCTAATGAGATATGTAAATGCTATATTATAGCATCCTTGCAAACAACTCTGCAGAAGCAAGTCGAGGAGATGCCCGACGCTTCTGACATGATGTTGTACTTGAAGGAGATGTTTGAAGGTCACAATCGCGTTACGCGATACCTTACCATCAAGAAACTCGTCGGCACTAAGATGTCCAATGGGACGCTGGTTCGGGAACACATGATGAAAATGTTTGGGTTCCAGAACGAACTAGCTACCATGGACATTGTGCTAGAAGGCGAGGTGATGACAGACATCTTCCTCTCGTCACTGTCTGGAGCCTTTGAAGGCTTTGTCACCAACTTTAATTTGAACAAGTTGGCTATGACAAATGCAGAGCTTCTGGGAGCTCTCCAGGCAGCTGAGGATGGCTTCAAGCAGAAGGGCGAAGCACTTCACGTGCAACGCAGATCCTTCAAGAAGCCTGGTAAACCTCAGGGCAAGAAACATAAAAAGAAACCTAAGTCACTGCCTGTGCAGGACTCTGCTGGGGCCTCTGGGTCTGGAGAATCAAAGAAACCGAGCACAAAGTGCTTCCGGTGTGGTCAGAAGGGTCATTGGAAGAAGGACTGCAAGAAGCCTCAGAATGCTGGTGAAGGTAATCTACAACTCTTAGTTGTTGAATCATTTCTTTCAAGTAATAGTACTTTTGCTAGTTGGATTGTGGATTTTGGATCCACTAACCATGCCTGTAACTCTCTTCAGGGGTTTCGGGAAAGCAGAAGATTACTTGATGGAGAGGTGACCTTGAGCATGGGAACTGAGGCCGTGGCTGCTGCTGAAGCTATTGGAGACGTTAATCTTAGTTTTTCGAATAATAAGACTTTGACTCTTAGAGATGTCTTTTATGTACCGTCCTTGAGACGTAACTTAATTTATGTTTCTTCTTTAGTTAATGAAGGTTATTCAGTTTATTTTGATGCTTCTGGTGTGTCGTTTAAACTGAATGGAACTTTTATAATAAGAGGAATGGTTCAGAATCATCTCTATGTTGTAAATCCTAAATTTGAAAAAGATAACATAATAACTTCAGCATTTAATGTTAATTCATCTAAGCGTAAGAATCCTTCGGAAAATTTAACCCACCTGTGGCACTTACGACTTGGGCATATTGCCTTAGACAGGATCCATAGAATGGTGAAGGCCGGGCTTCTGAAAACAGATCCTACGGAGATCCTTCCTACCTGTGAATCCTGCCTGGAAGGCAAGATGACCAAGAGGTCCTTTAAAGGCAAAGGAGTAAGAGCCACTGAGGTATTAGAATCCATTCAGATGTGTGTGGACCCATGAACGTCAAGGCGATAGGAGGCCATGAGTACTTCATCACTTTCATTGATGATTACTCAAGATATGGTTACATTTACCTGATGCATCGGAAGTCGGAATCCTTTGACATGTTCAAAGAGTTCAGGGCTGAAGTAGAAAAGCAGACAGGTAAATATATAAAAAACCTTCGATCTGATCGAGGAGGTGAATACCTATCTGACGAGTTCCTAGGGTATTTGGTGGAGCATGGGATAAAATCCCAGTTAACTGCTCCAGGTACCCCACAACAGAATGGAGTTTCCAAGAGAAGGAATCGAACCTTGTTGGACATGGTTCGTAGCATGATGAGTTACGCCAGTTTACCAATGACCTTTTGGGGATATGCCCTACAAACAGCAGTTTATATTCTGAATCACGTTCCGTCTAAGTCAGTGCCTCAGACCCCTAGAGAACTGTGGTCAAAGCGAAAGCCATTGCTACAGCATTTCAGAATATGGGGATGCCCTGTACATGTGCAAAGGGATAAGAGGGAAAAGATGGAATCTAAAACAAGAGTATGCTTATTTGTAGGGTATTCTAAGGAGACCAAAGGTGGTCTATTTTATGATCCTGAGGAAAAGAAGGTGATCGTTTCTACGAACGCCTATTTCCTAGAACAGGATTATATTGTAGACCACAAACCTACTAGTAAGGTAGTTCTGGATGAACTGCTGGGTACTAGTTCAGATAGCGCATCCGAAAGCATAGTGGGAGCTGACATTACAGATAATAATGTACCAGATACTGTAGAAGCTGTTAATCCTGTAACACCACCACCACCTCGTCGCAGTGGGAGAAACATCAGAGCTTCTGACAGATACTATGGAGAAACCTTATTGGTTGATCCAGAGGGTCAGGAGGGTGACCCACTGAGCTACGATGAGGCAGTGGGAGCTTCTGACAGCTCTGACTAGCAAAAGACTATGGAGGCAGAAATTGCATCAATGTCCCATAACGCTGTCTGGACTCTTGTTACACCATCATCCAATATTAAACCTATTGGGTGTAAGTGGGTGTATAAAAGGAAGAGAGGATCTGATGGATCAATTGAGACTTATAAAGCTAGATTAGTTGCCAAGGGTTATACCCAGAGAGAAGGAATCGACTTTGACGAAACCTTCTCGCCGGTAGCTATGATAAAGTCTATTCGGATCCTCCTATCCATTGCAGCCCATTATGACTGGGAGATCTGGCAAATGGATGTCAAGACAGCATTCCTTAACGGAAATTTGGAAGAAGACATTTATATGATGCAGCCACCAGGTTTTGAGTCAGAGGGTCAGGAACATCTAGTTTGCAAGTTGCAGAAGTCCATTTATGGACTAAAGCAAGCATCTAGAAGTTGGAACATCCGTTTTGATCAGGCAATCCAGTCATATGGATTTACTCAAAACGAGGATGAACCATGTGTATACAAGAGGAGTGATAAGACTACAGTGATATATTTGATACTTTACGTAGACAATATTCTACTCATTGGGAATGATGTAGGAACATTGTCAACGGTAAAGGTCTGGTTGTCAACACAGTTCGATATGAAAGACCTAGGTGAAACGAGTTATGTTTTGGGGATCAAGGTAACACGTGATCGCCAGAACAGGATTCTCTCGCTATCACAGGCTGCGTATATAGATAAGGTTATGGCTAGATTTGACATGCAAAACTCCAAGAAGGGTTTTGTGCCATTTAGATATGGCATAAAACTGTCTAAGGATCAATGTCCTAAGACACCTGAGGAGAGAGCAGAAATGCAGAAGATACCTTATGCTTCGGCATTAGGTAGTCTAATGTATGCTATGCATTGTACAAGGCCTGATATCTGTTTCGCAGTAGGAATGATGGGTCGGTTTCAGTCGAATCCGGGTCCAGATCACTGGACAGCTGTGAAGTGTATACTCAAGTACCTTCGTAGAACAAGGCACTATGAGTTGGTTTACACTGGACAAGAACTGACGCCGATTGGATATACAGATTCTGACTTTATGTCAGATTTGGAATCCAGGAAATCGACATCAGGTTTTGTGTTTATGTTAGGGGGAGCAGCGGTTAGTTGGCAGAGTGTGAAGCAGAAATGCATCGCAGACTCTACCACAGAGGCTGAGTACGTTGCAGCGTGCGAGGCAGCCAAAGAGGCGGTATGGCTCAAGAAATTCCTTACAGATTTGGGGTGCGTACCAGAGGCCCAGTTACCTATTATGCTTTACTGCTACAATAGTGGGGCGGTAGCACAAGCAAAGGAGCCAAGACATCACCAAAAGGGGAAGCACATTGAGCACAAGTTCCACTTGATTCGGCAGTTTCAAAAGCAAGGGCGAGTAGCGGTGACTCAGATTGCATCTACAGATAATGTTGCTGATCCTTTCACAAAGGCAATACCTACCAAGGCATTCGAGCGACATGTGGACGCGATGGGAGTCAAAACCGTTTTTCTTCGCTAGACCAAGTGGGAGATTGTTAGGATTGATATGTTCTAAGCTTGTAAAACTTTAAGTTTTGGTCTAATAAAGATTGATAGTTATTAATATATATGAGATGTATATAGGTGCGTAACATAGTTACGTGTTCATTAGAGAACAGAGAGCCATGGTTATATGGTAGTCCACTGAGTTGAAGACTAAGTGGATTGGTCCCGTATAACCTAAATATGTTCGCAGCTATGATCAGGTTGGTCGCCTCATCATGATAAGCTGTTGGCGATGACAGTTCATGGGATGTCTTCACCATGGTCATCACCAGGCACAGTGTCTGTGGCTGAACGGAACTAACACGGTGTACAGATCAGTGAGCAGACACTGGTACACTAAGCCGTGTTTCTGCTTAGGGTAAAACGGTCCTAAACCCTGAGGAACCACGACTGATGGACTAACCAGTTGCGTGGTGCTTTGGCGCACCAATGTGTGAGGGTCCATATACAGTGATCCAAAACCACGGTGTACTGGGTTACCCGGCTGGCGTTGCATTAGCGTGTCACTCCTGCAGGCCATCCACACCCCTGATGGGAGGTGCGTTCCTTGGTGTGACTTACACTATACCAAACCCAGGCCTGGTGGTCATCAGTTTGACTGTTGACCGGGTTCGATTACTCGACGGGGTAATCAGAGGTACGATGTATAGGTCAACCTGGAAGGAACCAAGTCATATGATCATTCGAGTCTGACGGTAGTCTTCACCGCTCGAAGTGAATCATGGCATCAAGTGGAGGGACAGCGGGTTTACCACTACTAAGCGGAGAGCAGAGGTATGATGGAGAACATAGTAAGTCTGGGTGAATTGGAGTGCAGCCTGCGTCGCACTCTGGGTGGCTACGCAGGTTAACTCGAGCTCAGAGGATCGATGGTACACTCGGGTAGTGTGTCGATCGAGCTTGAGTTGGAAGCCATGAACCCCGGTCCCTGATGGTTCCACCTTATCAACATTATGTACGGTTCTTGAACCGTCTCCTCGGAACACCATAAGCATTAGGAGGAAGAAAGAAGTATACGCTCCGTGTGTGCTTGGCACTAGAGCACGGTAGATGCGTAACTACATACGAGTACTAAGGGTTGAGCCCGAGACTAGTGCAGAGTCGCATGTAGTAATCCCTAGCCATAAGTGAACTTCGCTGCATAGGTGCGATGCACCTGGGTATGTTGCGAGTTGACTAGTTGACTTTGCTAGAGGCACCCTCCGGTGGCCTCAGTTAATAGTAGGTAACTAGTAAAGATCACTTAGGAAGTGGCCGCTAGGTATCGCACGCTAGAAATGGTCAAAATGAGGCATCGGGGCGTTTTGGTAAAAACCTCACTCTGCCGGACCTCACTATTGGCCAACCCTAGTAGTGAGGCACCTTGCTAGGGCCGGCCCTATGATGTAGGGATAAGAATCCCTCATCTATAGGGCCGGCCATATAGATAGGGATGGGGCGATAAAAACGGATAAAGTCGAGCCCTAAAAAGTGGGAAAACGGATAAATACGCAGAGAGATAAAAAGGAGATAATGGAGAGATAATGAGAGGGGGTCATTATCCCCTTGAATCCTTATCCAAGGGGGTTGGCCGGCCCTATAAAAGGACCTATGGGCGCCGGCCCCATGTGCTAGAAAATCCGAACCCCCCCTCCTCTCATCTCTCTAGTTCTCTCCCGTTTCATCTCCCGTTTCCCACTTGCTACTTCGTCTTCCTCGCGTGGAGTTCTGAAGAAGGGGAAGAGTCGTTCTTCGGAGGCACTCAGAGATCCGAGAGCGACGTTCCGTGCATCGTGTGAGATCGGGTGAACAAGAAGGCAACATCTCCATTCGTACCATCGGCATCTTCGCGAACGATCTTCCGTCTCCATCGACAAAGAAGACAATTCTCCGCGGTTAAAAGATCCGTACGAAAGGTATGTGTAATCTAACATGTAGATCTAGCGAGCATTATGATTTGCATGCATGCTAGTTAATCATTACGCTAGATTGCCGTTAGGGGTTTTCGATTCTCGTGCATACATATGCACACATATGTAGATTAGTTTCTATGAAAATTAAATAGTGTAACGTGCACCATGAACGGTCTTTCGACCGCCAAATCGCTTCCGCTGCGAGCCTCTGACCCGGATTAACTTCCAACATCTTTCGGGTCAGGTCGGGTCAAGTCGGATTGGGTTGGATCGGGTCAACTGAATAGGTCCGGGTGGTAAACGGGTCTTATCGGGTCTTATCGTGTCTACCTGTTTATTAGCGAGTCGGGTACAGGTTTAGGATCTAGACACAATTAGTTAAACGGGTCGGGTCCAGGTTTAGGGGTTTTGGACACGACATGAAACTAGACACGACACGAATCCGACACGACACGACTCATTGCCACCCCTAGCTACAACTTGGGCGGGCCAACCTGAACCCAACCCGACTTTGGGCGGGTTAACCTGAACCCACCCCGCACAACCCGGCCAACCCGACGGGTTGGGCTTGGGCTAAGTTTAAACAAACATTGGGTTGGGTTGGGGGTACAAAAGACGCTGAGCAGGGGCTTTGGGGTACAAAAAAAAAGGGCATTGTTGGTATTAAAGGATTGTTGAGTAAGTTATTGAGAAACGCTAGGGATACGGGGGCTAATTACAGATTTTTGGGGTATGAATAAAATTTCCCTAAAAAAATGGTTATTTTGACTTTGCCCCCCATACTTTATCTTGAATTAGAATTTACCCCCATATTTCATTAATTAGACTTTAACCCCCAAAACTAACTGTTCCGTCAGGTTACCCACCAAAACGTTATTTCTTTTCCGTCAGCTCACCCTTTCTCTTAGATGATGAGCTGACGGAACAGTTAGCTTTGGGGGGTAAAGTCTAATTAATGAGATATGGGGGGTAAAGTCTAATTCATGGCAAAGTTTGGGGGGCAAAGCCAAAATAACCCTTAACAAAATGAAATGGCTATGTTCACTACTGGCACAAATCTTCTATCAATGCTACGGACTTGGATCGTCTCTATTCTTGGTTACCTCTATTCTCTCTATTCGTTGCTCCCATCCACGGGATCGGGATTCAACGGTGTAGATTAAAAACTTTAATTTTCTATGGGTAACTTGTATATATATATTTATATAGAATCCAATTTAAAATTGATCTGTATTGTTGAATCCAAATCCAGCGGATGGGAGCAACAAATAGTGTCGGCTCAATTTTGTAAACGACGGTTTAGCTTGAAAGGATCCGGTGTTTAAAGCAAGATTTACATAGAGACTCAACAATAAAGTAGACAAAGCTATCAGAGGGTGGATATCAGTTTAGATCGTGAATGATGAATTAAGGATGACTAATGAGATGATCAAGTTCTTAGTTCTATGAGATTAACAAAAATCAGCTATGCGCCATTGCATTGCCTTTTCTTGGAATAAATTTCACAGTAAACGACAATCCTTGGCAATGAGAAATCTGCACTCATATATTTGAGATAACTAGTAACAAATCCAGATGCCTAGATGAACTTGATGCATGCCATTTGACACAGACGACATCACAGCCGTCTGAAGAAATGTGCAATCTGGAGTGATTGTGATTTACTCGTCGGGGTATGATTTACTTGATAGAGAGAGAGATATAATACTAATGATTTTCCTAATTAACATCACATGGTCTTTAAATGATATTTTTTTTTAAAAAATCCATTAAATAGGTATTTATCATCTTTCTAGTAAGGTTTCATTAGGATATATGAGTTAGCCATGTTCACACATGGGAGAAGAATTTTAACTCTTCTAAAGAGGCCCATTTATATAACATGGCACGGCGGTATTGTGCTAACTAGACAAAATAGAACGCTAACTAGGACAAGCTGACAAGACAAAAAAAAATACCTCTTTTTTCCATCTCTCTCTCTCTCTCTCTCTCTCACTCTCCACGATCTCTTTCTCTCTCTCTCTCTCTCTCTCTCTCTCTCTCTCTCTCTCCATATTTTCTCATCTTCTTAATTATCTCCATTCTTTCTTAAATTATCAATTTTCTATTCCAACTCCCCAGCACAATCACAGCGTCCGAATTCTCTTTAAATTTTGAAGGCAACCCCCCAAATTTTATTCATGCACAAACCTCTTTCACCATGCCCAAACTATGCATACCTCCTTTCCTTAGCCGACCAAGCATGCAATTCTATTTATTTCTTCCCATAATAGTCATGAAACTCATGCATTGCTACAGTCATGCACGATCATAAATCCCTTATTTATTCTCTCATTTACTCCTCTTAACCTTCTTACCATACAAACCCATGCATGATAAGTCTCCCTCTTATGTGATCTCCCCTTCTCCCTCTCTATCCCATGCAACCTAATCACAACATATCCCATTCGTTCTCTCTCTCTCTCCCCCCTCATTTATCTTCTTATTTCTCTCTTTTAAATTTCTTCATTATATTCCCTTTCCTTCAATGTTCAAATATGAAACACATTCCCAAAATACACCCCATGCATGCATGGAACCCATTCATTTTTTTTTTCTCACATCTAGATCTCCAACCAAGATACGATTCTTCATTTACCTCTCTCCTCACTCTCTATCTAAATTACAACCATTCATTGCACTTAATCACAGCCGTGCAAACTCGATCTCTCTCTCTCTCTCTCTCATCCCCCGATCTCTCTCTTTTTCCCCGATCTCTCTCTAGAGAAAAAGGATGACTGGGATCAGGTTGGCTACAGCTCGGGATAGAGAGAGAGCTACGATTTGGTGTAAGGGAAAGAAAGAAAAAGATCGTCAAAATTTACGGAGGGGAGATGGGATTGCGATCGAGATTAAATGAGAGAGAGACGGTTAAGGAAAGAAAACAAAAGAGAGAGAAGAGAGAATCAGTTAGAGAAAATAGGAGAGAAAAGAGGGGAGATCAGGATCGAAGAGGAGAGAGATAATCCGAGAGAGGGGGGACGTGCGCAGGTTTTTTAGGGGGAGAGAGATTCATGACGGGGGTGCGGACGTGTGTTCATGGGCTTTGGATGGCTGTGATCAATGCATGGGCTGAGGTGTCGCGGAGAGATGGAAAAAATTATGATGGGTTCGGGTCGCCAGGTTTTAAGGATGATCTCGAACGACTGGAATCAGGTTTGAGAGGGGAGGAGGGGTGGCTGCAATCAGGCTTGAGAGGGGATCGGATAAAGCTGGGCTTTGGCTTCTCGGATGGCTGCGGATAGCAGATAGAGATTGAGATATGAATGGCTCGGACAGAGGTTGTGTTCAAGGGACGGCTGTGATAAGGTCGGATAGAGAGGGAGTCAGATTATCTGACGTGCATGCATGGCTGGCTGGGTTTGGACGGTTGGTTTGCATGCGTGATAAGGAAGGGAGAGAGAGAGAGAGAGAGAGAGAGAGGAGCACGGAAAAGAGAAGATCAGACAGGATTTAGAGAGAGAGTGGGTCGGACGTGAGAGAAAATAGGGGGGTAGCGCATGAGATCTCTTTCTCTCCTTCGATCACTCTCTTCGTCTCTTTCTCTCACTCTCTTCCCCACGATCGATCTCTCTCTAGGGGGGGTTCGTTGCGCAAAGGCGCTTGCTTCATGCCAATTGGCACGGGCATGCACCAGAGTAGGGCCATAGGATTTTAAATATGTTTTTTTTGGGATTGTCGGTCCACCAGAGTGAGACCATAGGAACTGGGTTTTACCGTTGAAGGCGGCCTCTTAGATGGCAGCGAATGTCCCTGCCGCTGTTGGTGGTGTCGGGGTTGTCGGTCCAGTGGGGCAGGGCCGCTGTAAGCCGATGTTGTCGCCGAAAGTATTTTGTTACCGAAGGCAGTCAGGTGAGTTTGCGCCGAATTGACGATGTGGGTGGTGATACCTGAGGGTGTCTTGCCGTCGAAGATGGCCCGCTGCATTGTCGACAGGTGTGTTGTCGCCGAAGGCGGCCCCCTACAGTAAGAGAGGGGATATCTATATAACATGGCACTTCGGTTTTGTGCTGACTAGACAAAACGGAACAAAAAAGCTAACTAGGACAAGCTGACTGGACAAAAATGAACTGAATAGATCTAACCATCGTTCAAAAATCAATGCACAATCACTCATTGGCTTCAAATCCTAACACATTTAAACTGCACTAAACTCCTAAAATCCCAGCCCATTAAAACTGCACTAAATCTGACCGTTCATCCCGTGATCGTTGTTCGCATCAACGGCTATAAACCAGCCTGTTGAAATTTTGGCCGCCCCAAACCATTGGGTCGATCTCAAGGAATCCGTTCAAACAGAGACAGCTGTGATTGATCGATTATAGGGGGAGGGGGAGTTGGTCGCGCCGAAGGCACCCGTTTTGTGCGAATCGAAATGGACGAGGAAATGGGTGTCCCTATGAATGCTGGTGTTGTCTTCAAAAGTGTTTTGTTGCCAAAGACATTCAGGTGTGTTGCTGGCGAAGGTGGCTCACTGCAATGCCGACAGGTGTGTTGCCGTCGAAGGCGGCCCGTTGCAGTGCCGACAGGTACGGGCATGCACTAGTCTATATAACATTTTACAACGGTTTGTGATGACTAGGACAAAATCGAGAAGCTGATTAAGATAAGTCGGCAAGCTAATAGGACAAAATTTTCACCCCCAAATTTTGAATCCTACTTATAATAAAATTTTTCTTTCAAATTTGTTCCCTCCCATTCTTTATTCGGAAAGAAGTAAAACATCTTTTTTTAAAAAAATTGTCTTAATGAGACAAAAAATTTCTGCCTTCCTTATTTGGATACTCGAAATCCCCTCTCACCACTGATGATCTTAGAAATCAGTGTTTATTGGATTATCTGAAATCCCCTCAACTTTTCTTATATGTCTGCTTGGCAAAATTTGGAATGAGATGTAAATTCCTTGAAATAAGCTCCACTTCCTCTTACATGGGGGCTCGATTGCTTTTTTATCTGGGCGATCGATTGCATACGAGGAAATGACGAATTCAGAGGATCGAAGGAGGGAGCACAAGCACCAGCGAACAGAGGTTGCAACAACTGTGTTATTCGTATTTTGCAACTACTATGTTATAAATGGTGGGTTGAAGGAGCTTTGTGTGTATTTTGCAACAACTATATTATTCATATAATATGATCTTGGGCATAAAGAGGGGTCCGGATTTAAAGGAGGCATGAAGACGAGTCTGGATTTAAGGGGAGCGGGTGCTTGCCAGTGGAGTTTGAGAGAGTATGAGAGAGAGAGAGAGAGAGAGAGAGAGAGAGAGAGAGAGAGAGAGAGAGAGAGAGAGAGAGAGAGAGAGAGAGAGGTCAGTGGTGGTCGTGGCCATCGAGGGTGATGGGGGAGTTTCGATAGGCACAAGTTTTGCACTAGGTCCGATGGTTACCAGAGGCGGTCATCCAAGTGCCGACAGGCACGGGCATGCACTAGTGTCCATGTCACAACACGGGAGAGAGGGTTCCGTTTTAATATATATATTAATTTGTTATACTCCAGAGGTGATCTTGAATATGATTGTTGACGAGTTTGGTTATTCTTTGAGAGTTCCTCTTGATCGGTAATGAAGTTGTTACATGGAGTAGAGTCTCCAATAGATCTACAGTCATACCAAAAAATCTTTAATTTTGATTGATCAAAATAATCTTAATATGTGCTCTAATTTAATAAAATAGATTTTAAGTAAAATTACAGGACATGATTTTACAGTACGTGATTATCAATCATCATCATCAAAATGTCTTTATCTAAATGCCCACCATAATGGATTACATTACATGATTTATGCAGTCATCTAAAATAATTCGATTCTTTTCGTATCATAGATGATTTCACGTCTTCAACGTCACATGATCTCTCTTCCTCCCTTTTATATTAGAGAGTCTAAGCGGTTGTTCGAAGAGACTAAATTTTTATAAGTGTGTTGGTGATGTTGGTTTGAAACAAGCCTTCCAACGACCCCTATTCATGCATGAAGGAATGGCAGAAGACGGAGCAACAAAGTAGGGCTACAACGGAGCGAGGAGTGTTGCTACCAGGAATTTTGCTCGGGCACCAGCAAAGGGTGCCTAGGCGAAATGGCTAACCGAGCTAAGACATGCCCCTGCCAGAAATTTTGCAATGGCACCAGTAGTAAACGCCATGCACCAGCATGTACATGATCTCATGACTCATGAACCGGTTGTACTTGAAGCAGAAGATGTTCAATCTTTAAATGGTGAAAGATAGGGGATCGTGGAACATATCTTGGTTTTCAATCAAATGGCGAGGATAAGGCGGTACTTCTTCTTGGATCACTACCCGATTCCTACGAGCATCTTAAGATCACCATACTCTATGGGAAACAGTCAGACAAATTGGAGGATGTCACAGGTACGCTTCTCTCAAACGAGCTTCAGATAAGGGGGGACGGTAAGGTGGGTGTTGAAAAAGAAGTAAAGATCTTGCTGGAAGTGCGGTTGATCCGGGCACTACAAATCGAAGTGCAAATGAAAAGGTGGAGCAGGACTGGATTGCTCGGGGCCATCCAGTGTCAAGAAATTAAGTGGTTGAGGATGACAGATCCACATGTTATGTCCTGTCGATGAGAATCGATGATGGGGAGCACCTGATGGCTACCACTGATACTACATCAGATCAAAACTGGATAATCGATAGTGGGGCCACACATCATATTTGTTTTCATAGGACATGGTTCAATAAGTATGCGGAGTGCGATGGTGGCAGAATGACGACTGGAGAAGGATCTCAGGTGTCGATTAGGGGACTCGAGGATGTTCGACTTGAGATATCTAATAGGCAAGTATAAACACTCAAGGATGCCCGTCATGTTTAGGGTGGCGAAAAAAATTAGTATATATTTCCAGACTAGTTTCTCTCAAGTGCAAGTTACCAGAAGCGGTGGAGTTGAAATATGGGACGAGGCGTCCATGATCATAAAGGGGGACTTAAGGTGGAGCCTATACAGATTAGCCAGAAGAGCGGTGGCACATGCACTGTGTTCAATGATGAACAAGTGTGCCAGTGGAGCTCGCTCAGGGTGAGATATGTGTTGGGTATTCTACTCTATGAATACAAGCAAACGATGACTAACAGAATGTAGAGATGAAACAAATCTAGTGCAAAAAGTAATTGAACAAACTAAAGGGGTTTAGCATGCAAAGTTGAACACAACAATCAAACAAGGTTTAGGTTGTCCTAAGGTTGTCTACAAATATGGCAAAGAGGTGGAAGAAGAAATTTAAAGAAGAATAAGGTACTTAGCAGTTGTCGAGGCTTGTGCTAGCACAATGCCCTGAAAGCTATTTCGCCGCCTCGGTAGGTGCTTCAAGGCCTCCGACGAACGCTCCCCAGGGTACAACGACTGGACTCCTCTTCAGCATCGAAGGGAACCCCTTTGGGACTCTCAGCGTACTCCAGACACTCCAAACAAGAGAGAACGAGAAAGAAAAGAGAAAGTGGAGAGAGCTCTTCGCTTGGTGTGTTTCTGGCTTCACCGGACCCTCTCTTATATAGAGGTCCTTAGCCATAACGTCCCCACACTCACAGCCATTGCATGCAACGCACTGATGAGCATTCACTGCTCTGTCAAGTAAAATGGTTGCATGTGACAGTGCAGAGGTCCAGGTTCAATAAACCTAGCTCAGCCTCGTGAATAGTATAACGGAAGGAATAAATCTCCATTAAAAATTAAAAAATTAAAACCCAGTGCAAAACAAGGCCCGAAGTCCGAAGACCATTCGCGTCCACGCGGCTCACGAGCCGCGGCCCGAGCCCGTGCCCGGCCCGGCCCGGCTCGGCTCGGCGCGCGCGCGTGTGTGGTGGGCTATGGCCTGGCTCTTGGGAAGCTACAAAGCCCAATGAAGGGAGTTCCATTATAAATGCATTAAAAGATCTCCCCACGGGCAATATGGGACTAAACCAAAAATCGGTTTTTTCATTATTCTATCAAAACCAATTTTTGTAACAATCCCCCACAATAATGAAAATATCAAAAACAAATCGAAAGAAGTAGTCTGGAGTACTTATAAGAGTATGTATAGACATAAGGTGTCTTTCGACTTGAACCTTTGCTTAGTGTAGACTGCAGGGCTTACTAGCTGACAGTGAACTTACGTCTTGAACTGTACAGCTATATATTGTAAGTCTAGTCGACAAGTCTCACCCATACTTTCATATACATCATAGAGTCCCATGCGGTTGTGCTCTTTTTGGCCATGAGCCTTCCCCAGTTTTCTTGAGTGTTCTAGAGAATTAGCCTCAATTCTCATAGAAGCGGCCACACTTCTACACTCATATAGGTGCTTACTATCAAGAGTGCTATGTATCTATACACCCCACTGGTATGCCAGCTATAGTTAGCATTAAGAGTCTAAAACTCAGCCTCTCAGCGATACAGAATGTACTATCACATCATAGGGAGGGGAGAATTTTGATAGCACTCCCACAAATCCCTCGAATAACTTGTTTTCCTATTGAACCTCGATTTTGGGATCTCCAATCACGTAGGTTGGGTTACCGTTATCGGAGACTTATTCGTTTATAGGCCTCAGCCCCATCCCCCTCGATGTACTTAGAACTAACTCTCTAGCTAGTCCTTTAGTTAAGGGATCTGCTAAATTATCCTTTGACCTAATATAGTTAATAGTAATTATCCCATCTTTCAACATCTGTCGAACAGTGTTATGTCTATGACGAATATGTCGTGACTTTCCATTATAGGAGTTATTCCTGGCCCTCATTATAGCTGCTTGGCTATCACAATGAATTGGGACAGCAGGAATAGGCTTTGGCCAAAAAGGAATATCCATAATGAGATTCCTTAGCCATTCACCCTCTTCACTAGCTTTATCTAGCGCTATGAACTCCGACTCCATAGTGGATCGGGCAATGCATGTTTGTTTGGATGATTTCCAACAAATTGCACCCCCTCCAAGGGTAAACACATACCCACTAGTGGATTTGGTTCCTAAGAAATCCGCAATCCAATTAGCATCGCTGTATCCTTCTAGGACAACTGGATACCTACCATAGAAAATGCCATAGTCTAATGTATGTTTTAAGTACCTTAGAACTCGGATTAGAGCATCCCAATGCTCTTGGTTAGGGTTAATAGTGTATCTACTAAGTCTACCTATCGCATAGGCAATATCGGGTCTCGTGCAGTTCATGATATACATGAGACTGCCAATTATCCTAGAATATTCTAGTTGTGATACACTAGGCCCTAAATTCTTCTTCAGGTGTACTGAAGGATCATATGGCGTTCTAGCAGGTAGACAATCAATATGACCGAACTTCCCAAGCACTTTCTCGATATAGTGAGATTGTGATAGAGCTATGCCATTGGAATCTCTCTTAATTTTGATTCCAAGAATGACATCTCCAGCTCCTAAGTCTTTCATATCAAAGTGCCTACTCAGGAAGTCCTTGGTCTTGACCACTACTTCTAAGTTGGTTCCAAAGATCAACATATCATCTACATAGAGACATATGACCACACAAGTCAAGTTATTGACCTTAGTGTAGATACATTTATCAGATTCATTAATTCTGAAACCACTTGAAGTTAACACATGGTCAAACTTCTCGTGCCATTGTTTTGGAGCCTATTTGAGACCATAAAGAGATTTCTTTAGTCTACAAACCTCCTGCTCTAAACCTTGCACTACGAAGCCTTCTGGCTGATCCATATAGATCTCTTCCTCTAATTCACCATTCAGGAATGCAGTCTTTACATCCATCTGGTGAATCACAAGGCTATGGATAGCGGTTATAGCTATAAGCACCCTAATGGATGTAATCCGGGTCACAGGAGAGTAAGTGTCAAAGAAGTCCACTCCCTCTCGTTGTCTATAACCCTTTGCAACTAACCTCGCCTTATATCTCTCTATAGATCCATCTGCCCTAAGCTTCTTCTTGAATATCCATTTACACCCAACAGTTTTGCAATCAGGAGGAAGCTCCACTAACTCCCAGGTGTTGTTGGATGTTATGGATTCAAGTTCACTGTTTACAGCTTCCTTCCAAAAGATGGAGTCAGCTGAGGTCATGGCTTCATTATAACTAGTTGGATCCTCTTCCACTAGATATGTAATGAAGTCAGGCCCAAATGAAGTACCAGTTCTAGCTCGCTTGCTCCTTCTAGGTTCGATCTCTTCATTATCTGAAGAGTCATCCCTCTGTCTAGGAGCAGGCCTCTCAAGCGTACTGGGCTCCTGAGGTTTTTCAGACCTCGCTCTATAAGGAAACCGATTTTCAAAAAATTCGGCATCCCTAGTCTCGATGATGGTATTATCATCTATGTATGGGTTTTCAGAATGGATTACTAAAAACCTATACGCACTACTGTTCTGGGTATATCCTATGAATACAGAGTCAACTGTTTTAGGACCTAGCTTGGTCCTCTTAGGGTTAGGTATGGATACCTTCGCTAAACAACCCCACACTTTGAGGTATTTATACGATGGCTTCCTACCTCTCAGAATCTCATAAGGAGTCTACTCAGATTCCTTAAATGGGATTCTATTAAGAACATGTACTGCTGAGAGCACAGCTTCCCCCCACAGGTTCGTAGGTACCCCTGAACTGATCATCATGGCATTGACCATGTCCTTTAAGGTCCTGTTCTTCCTCTCAGCTACTCCATTAGACTGAGGGGAATATGGAGCAGTGGTCTGATGAATTATACCGTTGTCTTCACAAAATTTAGTGAATTCTCCGGACTCATATTCACCTCCTCTGTCCGACCTAAGGACTTTGATCCTCTTCCCTAACTGGTTTTCTATCTCAGACTTATAGGATTTAAACTTGGACAAGCTCTCGTCCTTACTCTTAAGGAGAAAGATTGAACAATGTCTGGAACAATCATCAATAAATGTGATGAAGTACTTGTTCCCACCTCTCGTAGTGTAACCTTTAAGGTCGCACACGTCTGAGTGGATCAAGTCTAGGGTTTCTAGGCTACGCTCTACACTCTTAAAAGGTTTCTTTGCATATTTAGCCTCTACGCATATGCCACACTTTCCATTTGAGGATGGAACACATTTAGGTACACTACCTAAGTTAACTAACCTTTTAAGGGTTTTAGAGTTAACGTGTCCTAGTCTAGCATGCCACAGATCAAAAGAATCACACAAGTAAGCAGAAGAAGATATTTTATTATCATTATTGAAAGAGGTTACATTCAGCTTAAATAAGCCCTCATCAAGATAACCCTTTCCCACAAAAGACCCTCCCTTAGTCAGGACAAATTTGTCCGACTCAAATACAAGCTTGTAGCCCTTCTTGCTCAGCATTGCTCCGGAGACCAGATTCTTTCGGATGTCTGGGACGTGAAGCACCTCCTTCAGAGTCAGAAGATTTCCAGAGGTGAACTTCAGAATCACATTCCCTTTCCCAACAACTTGAGCAACTGAGTAGTTCCCCATGTACAGCGACTCGCCTTCTTCTGCAGGTGTGTAGGTGGAGAAGCAGCTCTTCGACCCACATATATGTCGGGTAGCTCCCGTATCCACCCACCAGTCTGCAAGGTTGCTGACTAGGTTGACCTCCGTCACCACTGCCGAGAAGTAGCCGCTCTGTGCCACGTTCGCCTCGGACTTGTTCTTCGACCGATTAGCTGCATTGAAGCGGCACTCCTTAGCCAGGTGACCTGGCTTGCCACAAACGAAGCAGTCTCCCTTCGGCTTCTTTTTGAACTGGGGCTTGGATTGCTTGTTCTTCTCCTAGGGCTTAGGAGCAAGAGCCTTCTTTTTGGAAGGCTTCCCCTCCACGAGGTTGGCCTTTCCTTTTATCATAGAGGCTCGCTCCCTTTGCTCCGACACTCGATTGTCCTTCTCTATACGGATTCGGACAACAAGGTCTTCCAGGGTCATCTCCTTCCTCTTGTACTTCAAATTGTTCTTATACTCCTTCCACGAGGGAGGCAACTTCTCTATGATAGTTGTCACTTGGAATCCCTCGCAGATTTTGTACCCTTCAGCAATGACCTCATGGATGATAATCTGTATCTCCTCAAGTTGGGAGACTACAGATTTCCCATCTTCCATCTTGAACTCCAGCAGCTTCCCGACCATAAACTTCTTCGACCCGGCGTCCTCTGTGGCGTACTTCTTCTCTAAGGAGTTCCACAGGTCTTTTGCGGACTTGCAGGTGAAGTAAACATCATATAGGTCGGGGACAAGGCAGTTGAGGATATAGTTCCTACATAGATAATCCTGCCTCTCCCAGGAGTCTAAGTCGGTTTGGTTAGATGAGCCATCATCCTTAGAGATAAGGGTAGGCTTCTCGAAAGAGATAAGGTCGACAACCTTAAGGACAGTCAGATAGAACCTAAGTTTCATCTGCCATCTCTTAAAGTTCTTCCCATCGAATGGTTCAGGCTTCTCACTAGACTTGCTAGGTTTTCTCTCCATCTCAGTAGTCATCTAGGAAGAGTTCCTTTTGAATTTTTAAAAATTTGACGGCCAGGTCAGCTCCAGGAAGGAGGTGAAGCACTTGGCTCGCTTAAGTACCAAGCTTCCTAGGGCAATTTAATGCCGGTTTGTCAAGCTTTCCTCGACACCGCCAAACTTATGAAAAATCAAAGGAATTCTAACAGGTAACAAGAGACTAGATCTAAACACTCTCGTATTGGATCTAGATCTAAACGAAATAGAATAGAATGAAGAAAATAGTTTTCAGTTGTTGGGTATTCTACTCTATGAATACAAGCAAACGATGACTAACAGAATGTAGAGATGAAACAAATCTAGTGCAAAAAGTAATTGAACAAACTAAAGGGGTTTAGCATGCAAAGTTGAACACAACAATCAAACAAGGTTTAGGTTGTCCTAAGGTTGTCTACAGATATGGCAAAGAGGTGGAAGAAGAAAGAAGAACAAGGTACTTAGCAGTTGTCGAGGCTTGTGCTAGCACAATGCCCTGAAAGCTATTTCGCCGCCTCGGTAGGTGCTTCAAGGCCTCCGACGAACGCTCCCCAGGGTACAACGACTGGACTCCTCTTCAGCACCGAAGGGAACCCCTTTGGGACTCTCAGCGTACTCCAGACACTCCAAACAAGAGAGAACGAGAAAGAAAAGAGAAAGTGGAGAGAGCTCTTCGCTTGGTGTGTTTCTGGCTTCACCGGACCCTCTCTTATATAGAGGTCCTTAGCCATAACGTCCCCACACTCAGAGCCATTGCATGCAACGCACTGATGAGCATTCACTGCTCTGTCAAGTGAAACGGTTGCATGTGACAGTGCAGAGGTCCAGGTTCAATAAACCTAGCTCAACCTCGTGAATAGTGTAACGGAAGGAATAAATCTCCATTAAAAATTAAAAAATTAAAACCTAGTGTAAAACAAGGCCCGAAGCCCGAAGACCATTCGCGTCCATGCGGCTCGCGAGCCGCGGCCCGAGCCCGTGCCCGGCCCGGCGCGCGCGCGTGTGTGGTGGGCTATGGCCTGGCTCTTGGGAAGCTACAAAGCCCAATGAAGGGAGTTCCATTATAAATGCATTAAAAGATCTCCCCACGGGCAATATGGGACTAAACCAAAAATCGATTTTTTCATTATTCTATCAAAACCAATTTTTGTAACAATATGTTGATCAAGATATGGGTTCCAATGACCAAGTCTAACGAGTTGGGCAATCACTAAACTCGGTGATTGGGCTCCCGGTGCGGGGGCATCGGTGGTGATGCTTATCAGAAGATGGATATTCACTGTTTGAAGAGATGGAGTCCGTGTTCAAGGTATTGCTCGAGTCCTTTTTGAAGCCAAGGTGGAGATTATTGGGAATGTTGGCTTGAAATAAGCCTTCCAACTATCTATGTTCGTTCGCGAAGGAATGGTGAAAGACGGAGCGGCAAAGTAAAGCTACAGCGGAGCGAGGATTGCTGCTGTCAGGAATTTTGCTCGGGCGTCAGCAGTGGGCACCCGAGCGAAATCGGACTGGCAAGCACGGGTTGAGTTGGTTATGAGGCAGTTTTGTATGGATTTTTATGGGATTTGACTCGGGATTGCTCCTACAAGTTGTACACGAACTAGAGGGTATATATAGGTGTTTCTAGGGCTATACCTAGTATGATTGCAGACTCTTTATAGGGTTTTGAGAGGTTAGCCATCATTGAGGAAGGGCGAGGGGATCTCGTGTAGACCATCTAGGGTTTGGGTGGAGGATTTTTTTTCTTCTTCTTGTTCTTGGGGTGAGAGGGCTGCGGGATCTCCTCTTTTGAGAGTATTTTTTTGTGGGTGTGAAAGGGATTGGTAGAGGACAAACAACTATGTACTCTTGTTTTACCTTGCTAGTGAATCCATTGATTACCGATTACCGATTACCGAATATCGTGTGTTTCGTTTTTCTCTTTAGTGGTGATAATCGTCTACCGGTGGGGATTCTTCGCATGATGAATCGACGACGTCTTTCTGTTGTGCAGGCCTTGTGAAGGGACCGGTTACAACAACATTGTGTTCTTGATGATCCAAGCGCAAACATACAGTATGTGGTCACTTGGAATTATGTTAAGAGGTGACTCAAAAGTAAATCGTACTCCAGCCGACTGCATGCGACTGTGACGCGTGCCAACCGGGCTGACCGACTGGAGGAGATCCGAACTCATTTTCATCATATAAAAGGTGTGGGGCCCATCCATCCGTAGCCTATCCCTCCAGGTTACCTTTTCGTTTGCAGGAGGCTCCTTCATGTAGCGAACTAGAACAATTTTGTACACCCTCCTGACAGGTGGCTGAGCATTACCGTCCAATGTGAACCGCTGAATACACTTTTGACGGGCGTCAAAACACATATATTGCACTCGTTTACGTTGAAGTTTGTAGGCGCATCCAAGGGTTCACATTGGAGTATACGGTAATGCTCACCCACCTGTCAAGAGGGTATACAAAATTATTCTAATGTAGCAACCAATTATTGTTCTTCGACCTAAGGTGCGGCCGCCTTGTTGCCGTACAATCTCTCTCATAAGTAAAGTTCTCACGAACTATAATAGTTTACAACCGATGGTTATTACAATGATTTTTTTTTAATGGACGGCCAGGTGGTCAGAGGATAAGGCGCTACAGCATGGGCTCAAAGGGGTCCGGAGGTCGAAACATGAAGGCAACACAACTGTTATTTTTATAAATTTCATAATCTTATGAACATGACATCAACAACCATGATTCACACGCGCAAATAAGACAACAATGACCTTAAGAAAAAGTTCTCTCCACGCAGGAGTTGAGCATGGTAGATGTGCTTAGTAGTGCTAGGGCATGGAAGTGGCACCCTTATCAATTTGAAATCAGAAACATGATAGATATTTATTTATTTAGAGAAATGTTATTCAGCCCGAAGGTTTTCCCGATTTCGTCGGCCCGATTGACATGACAGCGTGCAACTGGCGGCTGAAACCCACTAGCGATATTTAAGTCTTTTGCACCACCAGCACGACATGGCAACGTGCAACTGGTGGCTGAAACCCACTGGTGACATTTAAGTCTTTTACACCACCAGTTGCACGCTGCCAGGTCAATCAGGCTGAGCGGAATCAGGAAAACCTTCGAGCTGAATAGCATTGCTTATTTATTTATTGCTATTATTCTTGAGATCGGTGGGTGTCCCGGAACCTTTCGGATAGAGGATCCACCTCGGGCTTGAACTAATCCATGTGGGAATACACACTGACCCACTCGAGAGTTTTTTTAAAAAAATCAATGCTGGGGGATTTTATTAGGGACCCCGCCCATGTGACAGAAAATCAAATACAATTTTTTTTTTGCAATTGAATATCAAATATTTTACATTACAGTTCTTGCCTTTATATATTAGGCTATTAGAGAGAGAAAATAAAAGACAATACAATATAGGAGAGAGAAAAAATACTCTCAATGAAAACAGTTGAAAAGAAACAATCAATCTCCTGCTTTTGCAAAGTCCAAGGGACCAAGTATCCAGCTCACTCCATATGTTGTTCTCCTGCATGAAACTAAGGCTAAATCTTGTTGTTAGAGTCATTGGATCAAAAAGATTGTAGACATACAGAAGGGTTTTCAAAGGTTTCCTTACATCTGCAAACCATCTTCCTGAAAGTTTCCCTACTCATTCTGGGTTAACTATAGGGGCGGGGGAGGACTGGAACCCACAACCTCCTCACCTTTGTATGCCGACTCTCCTATCACTCGGTGGGTTCACGATTGGCTATTGATCTATGAGATACTGGCACTTAGTAATATATATAATCTAATTAACCCTTTCTAGTCACAAAGATAATGTCACTTAGCAACATGGGCATTTCCCAAATTTTTTTTCTTCTTCTCTGTTTCAATTATTAGAGAGTTTAGCTTCTGCTACTGGC